>CM070771.1:189677195-190277195 GCA_036346955.1 Dipus sagitta
TGGAGCTGTCTATCAGAGACCTGCTGATGCCCTGGGTGCCTGGGAGCAGCCTGTTGACTCAGGCCTTTCTGGAAGCTTCGTAGGAGGATTTGACTTTCCACCTAACTTGCCCCTACAGAGCTGTCCTGACGGTTCCTTGGAAAGCCCACGTAATACTGAGCAAGCCAGCTGCTCCACATAGCTTCTCCGGGGGTCCAAGCCAGGGTGTCCCAAGGTAGAGTCTGCAACTGATTTACAAGGAAGCTTCTAGAAAAGGAAAGAGAAAGGGTGGGAAGGGGGCGGGGCAGGCGAAGACTGGCAGGTTTTCAATCCCAGGGCCGGGGCAGAAAAGTGAATGGGTCATGTCAGGGGGGTGGGGTGGCGGGAGGCGGGTGTATGTGTGCTGTCACCCTGCCCTCTTCCCTCCGCCGGAATGTGGAGTATATTTACTGCCCCGCGGGTCCCGGTTTCTGTCCGGAAGCCACTTTTTCCAGGGCAGGCGGAGGCTGGCGGCCTGTCTCCCAAGAACCCCCCACCCTCTCCGGTTAGAGCTCCTGGGGACCAGGTGGATTCAATGCCCTTAGGAAAGCCGAGAAGTGGTGTTGGGGATGCCAAAGCGATCAGCCCCGAATGGAAGTCCTCACTCACTCCAGTTCCTGTTCTGAGCCTGGGAAGGGGGCGGGGGGACACAAAACTGAAAGCAACTGAGCCATGGGGACTGGACGGCTCTCTCTCTCCTTCCCTGCGGAGCCGCTAGCACATGACCCCATAGGACCGTCTCAGGGCAGAGCTGCAGCCCCATCTCTTAGGCCTGCAAGTCAAGGGGACCCATGGGGTCTGTCTGCTGAAGGCTGCGATCGTGACCTCAGAGTCAGGGTGCTTCCTTGCTTCACAGGCTTTTCCTGGAACTGTTCTTCACGTAGCTTTCAGGTCTCAGCTCTCCTGCCTCGCCCACGGGGAGGTCCTCTCTGTAGGGTCCCTGTGCCTTGTCCCTCCAGCCCAGGATTCTTAAGTCTGCGTGGGTCTCTGCTGTGAGGCTGCCCTGTGTATCCGGGGGTGTCTAGCATCAGTATTCCTGTCCACCCGATGCCGGAAATTACCTTCTGTCCAGCGGTGACAACCGAAAAGTCTCCAGAATTTCCCATCTGGCCTCTGAACATTTGCAAACGTCGCACTGAGGCCTCCCGGGGTTAAATCTCACCACTTAACTCTTGTCAGGGCCATCCGCATTCACTCTCTGCAATGTTCCTGATCTTTCTCTTGGTCGTAATGCAGCACACTAGAGAAGCCTCTAGAAACCCCTACACCTGGCCCCACCCCGATAATTAAATAGAGCTGTCTGACGTGGGGGAGTGGGCTCTCTTCAGAAGTTTCCTAAGCCAGCCTTGGAGCAGTCTGGTAGGCTCTCTGCCCTCCCCTGATGGGTTGGCCACCTGGAGGAGCAGCAACTAAGTAGACGATGTGGCCACCTGTGTTCCCAGGACATGAAATAGTGACTGATGCCTTGTAGTGGCTCAGAACTAAGACTGAGTGAAGGGATGAATGCTATAGAAAATCATAGCTAGTAGGTGGGTTTTGTTTGTTTGTTTGTTTTTGTTTTTGTTTTTGTATTTGTTTTTGTGGTAAGGATCCTTTCGTTTTCATTAGTCATCTACCATATAAATAATGTGCCGGGTGTGGCAAATGCTGCACTGCATAAAAATAAATTAAAAAAAATAAAAAGAGTAAAGCATGGCCCCTCCTAGGAGCCTCTACTGTCCTCCAAGACAAATATGCAAATACACAGGCTATTAGGGATGTACAGGTAGCGCTCAGAACAAGTCAGAACCACCGTTTCATTCCCATGTCCGTGTTTGTACATCAGCACAACTGCGCGGTCCGAGTGGCTGCCATTTCCCAGTGGGAGAAACAAGGCCAGCGCTAGCAGCCTGGGGGTCACCTGTCTGTCTCGAGCCGGGCCTGGCTGCGCACTCAGGGCCGTCTCTTGAAAGCACGCGTTTTCTCTTTCTTTCCAGCACCCCCTGCCAGGTCCTACGGCCAAGCCTCTTCATTCCGTGCTCTTCCACGCTTTGATACCAAGGACTGTTCTAGTTTGTGTTTCCCAGGAGCAGACACCAAGGCAAAGACTGAGAGGCAGACAGTTTGAGAGAGGAAAGAGTTTGGGGAGAGAGGGGGAACCTTACAAGAAAACAAGTAGGTCACCATAGCGCACAGAACTTAATCCCACAGGAGCTCTGGGTGCCGGGGAGACAGTCAAGGCTCAACAATGGCCCTCTTGTTACCAGCCCCATGGCAGAGTACCTGTTGTATGAGGAGTGCCGAAAACTAGGCTTGGCCTTAAGGCTCCCTCCCGTCAGGGGCTGGCTGTCATGCGCAGATCACCAGCCGTCATCTCTCTACATATCCGAGATCATGTGACTCCTCGGCTACATAGTAATGTCTCTTCAACCTTGAGATTCAAACTGGTCTGTCTGCATCACTGCATCCCATCCTCACCCTAAGTTCTCTCCATTCTAAGATCCTTTTTAAAAAATATCTTACTTTTATTTAGTTACTTACTTGACAGAGAAAGAGGGAGAGAAAGCGGAAGAATGGGCACGTCAGGGCCTCCAACCACTGCAAACGAGCTCCAGATGCGTGGACCCCCTTGTGCATCTGGCTAACGTGGGTCCTTTGGCTTTGCAGGCAAGCACCCTAACCACTGAGCCATCCCTCCAGCCCTGTTCTAAGATCTTTGAACTGTGTGAAACTCCTGCGCGGGGGGCGGGGGGAAACTTTTATAAAATCTGTGCTGTGTGTGCATGAGAGAGGGAGGGAGAAGGGAGAGAGAGAGAATATAAGGGCATGCATGAGGCGCAAGGCTAATCTCAAGTGTCAGTCCTCATTTGAGGAGGAGTATCTTATTGCTTGCCCCTAAATATGCCAGGTCAGCTGGCCTACAAACACCCAGGGACCCTCCTGTCTCCACCGCCCATCTCAACATAGCAGTGCTGGGATTACAGATGTGCACTGCCACGTCCAGGTCACGTGGGTTCTGGGGAGCTGGACTCTGGCCCTCGTGCTTTTGAGGCAGGGACTTTACCTATTAACCACCTTCCCAGCCCCAAGAATGCTATTTAATTTTTTTAAAATTTGTATTTATTTGAGAGATAGAGGCAGTTAGAGAATGGGCGTGCCAGGGCCCCTAGCTATAGCAAATGAACTCCAGATGCATGTGCCACCTTGCACATTTGGCTTTATGTGGGTTCTGGGAAATTGAATCTGAGTCCTTAGGCTTTGCAGGCAAGCGCCTTAACCACTGAGCCATCTCTGCAGCTCAAGAATTCTATTGGCTTTCACTTTTTTTTTTTTTTTTTTTTGGTTTTTTGAGGTAGGGTCTCACTCTGGTCCAGTCTGACCTGGAATTCACTATGTAGTCTCAGGGTGGCCTCGAACTCATGGTGATCCTCCTACCTCTGCCTCCCGAGTGCTGGGATTAAAGGCGTGCGCCACCACGCCCGGCTTGCTTTCACTTTTGACTTTCACTTCTCACAAGCTGCTTGCTGTTCTCCTGCTGGACTACACATTGTAGCCCCCTTTCCTTATTACTGAGTGGCCCCCGTCACTTAGGAGTCAGGTTAATGTCACCTCCTCTACCAGCTGCTCTGACTGCATGCCCTTCCAAGTCCCTGTGTCTGGAGACATGTTTTCGAAGTTCCTTGTTCTCATTCCCATTGGAGCAGCGCTGCATGTGACTCTAATGGCCTCTTCGCCTTCTGCAAGCTTCAGAGAAGTCAAGAAGGAATATGTCATATGTCACTCACTGGGCATTAAGACAAAGCCCGCTGTAAAAGCTAGGTTGAATGTGAAACTCAGCATAAGTACTAGCTAAATGTGCAGCTTGTGTTGGCCTTTGTGCCTCAGTCTTCCCATCTGTGAAAATGGACACAGCCGGGCATACAGTAGAGAAAACTCATGCATGCTGCCTACATCACGGAGTGTTGGCAGCTGAGGTGAGAGACGGCGCACATGGACAGTGTGAGGAGAGTTCATGAGCTGTCTCAGGAGTGGACAGGGTTGACCAGAGGAGGGAGCACTGGGCTGCAAAGCTCGAAGTTATGTGTGCCCCAGGCCTGAAGGGGCCAGAGGAAGGTGGGCCTGGGGCTTAAGTTTTAGCGGCTGTCCCACACAAGGAAGACAGGACAGGCCAGCAATGAGCCTGAACCAGGCACTGTGCTAGACACATGGATGCATTCAAGCCACACTCAGGGGAAGGGTAACTGCCCCATTTGGCTGGTGGGAGCTTGAGGTTCAGGGGGATGAAGTCATTTCCTCCGGGTCTCACAGTGGGGGCAGGGAGAGGGGATCTCAAGGCCCTTTGGCCGTGGTTTTGTGCCATGTCCCCTACTGGCAGAGCTCAGGTGGAGGGTGGAGGGTGGAGGGTGAGGCTGTTGCTGAGCATGGGCTGAAGCAAGCAGGTAGGCAGTGGCTTCGGAGAGTAAGGCAAGGGGCTCTGAACAGAGGAACAGGCCCGGGGCCCGCGGGGGCGGGGGGACCGGTGTGGCTGCCATCAGTGTTGAATCATCAAAAGTCTGTGACAATGCCTGGCCCCTCTCAGGCAGCCTCAGATGTTTTCCAAGTGAGTGAACGAACCACTGGCCCATTAACTACAAATTAGAGCAGCATCGCGTGGGCCCCAAATAGCATATTTATTGAATAACGTAATTGAAAATATTATCCTTTTAAGCTACTGCTAATGGAGGAAATGGTTCACTCCTAAGAGTTTTAATAATATTACACATTGTTGACGCAGGGAATTCTTTTTGTCATTTATTCGGGATTTCCGCGCTGCAAGAGAAGGAAAGCATAAACACTGCAATCAGTGTTGTAGGTAGAAATGGCAACGTGGATGTTCGCATTCAAACTGATAGGTTAGGCGCTTGGCAGTGGCCTTGTACCTTGAGTGCCGGGCTTAGGGCTCCTGCCTAAGACCACTCAGTCGGAGATTTGTGGAAACCACGTAAGATACCCCCCCCACACACACACACCATCACAAGCAAGAGCATGGTGATGACGCATAGGGTTGGGACTGGCCGCGTACAAAGAGGGCATAATGACTGATGCTCACTGTGGCCTTTTGCCAGCCAGAGAGGTGGGGCTACCTCGAGCTCTTGCACATGGGAGAACTGAGCACAAGAGACTAAGGGGCCCAAGGTGGCACAGGTGCACGTGGCAGACCTCTGATTCAAGTCCAGGCTCGGCCTCTGTTTCCATCGGTTTCCTCTCCACCAGACAGTGGTAGCACCGAGGCCTTGACATTGGCCCTTTCATTTCATACACGCGTCTCAGAGACGTACTATAACTTGCCCAGGCTTATGAGTGGGAGCGTTCACATGGGTCTCGATGCCGGCTGCTAAGCCACTTGGGCTCTCGGGGCCGGCCACTGACCTTTTGACGGCTTACTTACTCATAAGATGCACCTTCAATACCTTTAAACGCTAAGACAGGAATGACCTGTCTGCCCTGACTCCTCTTCCATGTGTGGACCACGTACGCGTGGGTGGAGCCTCAGGAAATGCCAGGGCTCAAGACAGCAGTACCAACAGTGACATACACCAATAATGCAGAACAGGTTTCTGAAATTTGTCCCACCCATAATCCCTTTTTGCCTGAGGGGTTTTTTTTCCCACAACCTCTGATACATAGGTTTTTAAATTAGGCACAAATCAAACATTTGTTGATAGTCAATCATAAAGAATTTTATTTTATAGCAATTCTACCATCTTACCATTTATTAAAGATGAAGGAAAATTTTCGTATTAATGAGATGGATATGCTTATGTATTTTTACCAAAAAAAATTACATCTTGGGGCTGGAGAGATTGCCCAGTGGTTAAGGCACTTGCCTGCAAAGCCTAAGGACCCAAGTTCAATTCCCCAGGACCCACATAAAGCCAGATATACAAGGTGGCACATGCATCTGGAGTTCTTTTTCATTGGCTAGAGGCCCTGGCATGCCCATTCCCTTTCTCTCTCTCTCTCCCTCCCACCTCTTTCTTTCTCTCTCTCTCAAATAAATTAAATTAAAATTAGATCTTGGCTGCACATTTGATACAAGACATGGGCATCTTCATTGGTTTTCAGGGCTGATTGCTATTTTAATTTTATGATCATCTATACTGAGAATGCAACGTTACGTAAATGTGCAGTACAAAATGGCAGAAGTATGTTTAGGGCCATTTCAGAAATTGTTGGAAATGCCATCGTAGTCACCAAGCCAAAATTGGTTAAATATGTTTTATGAAACTCAAGTCAGCAACGCAAGCAGCACTTTTTAAAGTCAAATATTATAACACAGAACAATGCGAAAGCATACTAATCTGATAGTTATATGCCGAGGTACAAAGATAGGAAAGTCACCCAGTCTTTGTTTTCCGTAGTTAAACCTTTATGTTTCCATAAGAATGGAAAGCGTGGTAGATGCGCTAAAAGCAGAGCAGTTCATAACCTGCAGTAGTCGCTAATCTGAGCCGAGGCACTTCAGGCAATGCTTGCGTGCCGGGTGCGCGTGTTTGTATTGTCATGAAGTCATCCACTACATCATGGAACGCGCTACCCGCAACACCTTTGGATCCATTATGCATTTGATTGTGAATTAATTCTTTTTAATCAATTTATTTATTTGAGAGAAAGAGGCAAAGAGAGAATGGGCACACCAGGGCCTCTGGCCACAGCAAACAAACCCCGGACACATGCATCGCCTTGTGTATCTGGTTCATGTAGGTCCTGGGGAGTGGAACTTAGGTCTTTTGGATTTGCAAGCAAGTACTTTAACCGCTAAGCCATCTCTTCATCCCTGAATTAATTTTTGACCCTTGTTTGTTCCACAACCTTTAATATTGCTATTTGCTTTTTTTTTTCTTTTTTGCAAACCCTATATTCAGTTACGCCATCCCATATGGAGTAGTGATGCAGTTTAAGAAGCTGGGTTCTAGAGGGCTTGGGCTCTACTCAGAAGATGTCACAAAGTATCTGCTAACCCGTGTAATTCCAAATTCATGATCCACAATCCTTCTCAACCCCTTGCAGGCTGACAGCCAAAGGGACACTCACAGACAAGGGAGCCATAGGTGCCAGTTACCAGGCCAGTGCATAAACACTCTCACCAGAATCACACCTGGCTTTTCTGGGTTGACACTTTTAACCACCAGCTACACTATGACAATATGGATTTACACACGCGCACACATCTTCTCAAGCAATAGCAGTAGCCACAAAGCAAAGGAAAACCATTTCTTCCGAAAACTAGATCTAACAGGGGCTGTCCTATGTCACAGCCTTTCGCACAGAGATGGCGATAGATGCCATCGGTTCCATCTGCCAGGCCGAGAGACAGAGGGCAGCGAGGGCCCCTGAAACTCGCCTCTTGAAGTCATGCCATTGGAAGAGCAGACAGCGGGTGGGAGAATGTCTTGACGTGTCTGAAGGGTGCTGAACCCAAGTCTCTAGAAAAGGAGTTGAACATGGGCCTCCCAGAGAAAAATAAGCTCATCTCCATATCATCCTGAGGTGTTATTTAGTCACGTTGGCCACGTCTGTTTTCAGAGGCTGGCCCAGAAGCCCTGTACCTCTCCTGGCAAGCATGGAGGAGCCCAGAGTTTGAAAGGAAAGCCCCAGAGAGGCAGATATAAATCTGAATCTTGGCTCTGCTCCTGCCCAGCTCTGTGATCTTGACTACTTTGTGCCGCCACATTTTCATCTCTAAAGAAGACTAATCATAGCCAGGAGTGGTGGCGCACACCTTTAATCACAGTACTCGGGAGGCAGAGGTAGGAGGATTGCCGTGAGTTCAAGGCCACCCTGAGACTACATAGTTAATTCCAGGTCAGCCTGAACCAGAGTGAGACCCTACCTCGAACCCCCCCTCAAAAAAGAAGAAGAAGACTAATCATTGTCTCAATGCCATCCAATCTTTATGAAGGTTAAAAGAATTTCGGGGGGCTGGGAATATGGTTCAGTGGTTAAAGGCACTTACTTGCAAAGCCTGACTGCCCAGGTTCAGTTCCCCAGTACTCATGTAAATCCAGGTGCACAAAGGGGTACATGCATATATAGTTCATTTACAGCAGCAAGAGGTCCTGGCATACCCATACTTCTCTCTCTCTCTCTCCCTCCCTCTCTCCCTTTCTCTCTGTCTCTTTCTCTCTCTCTCTCAAATAAATAACTTTTCAAAATATGGAGGAGGGCTGGAGAGATGGCTTAGCAGTCAAGCGCTTGCCTATGAAGCCTAAGGACCCCAGTTCGAGGCTCAATTCCCCAGGACCCACATTAGCCAGATGCACAAGGGGGCGCACGCGTCTGGAGTTCGTTTGCAGTGGCTGGAGGCCCTGGTGCATCCATTCTGTCTCTCTCTCTCTATCTGCCTCTTTCTCTGTCTGTTGCTCTCAATTAAATAAATAGAAAATAAATGAAAAAGAATTTTAAAATATGGAGGAAAAAAAGAGCAATTCTGCACTTAGAGATCCTCACATCTAAAACTCAATAACCGAAAGGGTTGATTCCAAATCCAGTCAAGTTGACAATGAAGATTAACTACCACAGGCATGGTTGACAAGGAGAGTGAGCAGGCTACTGCCCCTCCACTCAGGTCACAGAGGTAACTTGGAATACCCACGAGATAGATCCGTGGAGAGTGGCCAGGGTTGCAGGCAATCTGGAGCCAGAGTGCCTAACGTGTAGCTTTTCAAAGTTAGCAATGTTTGGTGTTGAAGGGGTCAGGGGTCAACAAATGGCACATCCCCCACCACCTGAGTTGGCTCAGAACCACTTAGGTAAGCATGGGAGTCAGACAGGTAGACATTAAAATATCCGCTTTGTAAATGATGGAGGCAGAGTAGAGCGCACGAGCGAAGTCCAGCAGCTGTGCGAGCGCCCTAATACGCCCCGCCCTCGGCGGCCCTCCGCGCAGGAGAGGACCGACGTCTTCCAGACAGACTCGGGCGCAGAAAGCCACTGCTGCTTTCTGATGGGAAAAGACAGGGGGAAGAGACCACATCTGCCATGTTGGCAGGGCACTGACTCTGCCAAGTCAAGAGATAGCCTTTGTCTGTTGGGGAGACGGGTGGTAGCAGCTTGCTTGCGCACTGAGCAGCATCCCCTCGAAGAGAAGTGCAGAACACGAAAAGACATACGGTGTTGGGCAAAGATGCGCCCGGCTGAAAAGAAGGTGATCGCAGAAAAACAATCTTCCTCTCGTATTCGGTGACCATGTGGTTTTTATTTATTTATTTATTTATTTATTTATTTATTTATTTATTTATTTTTAGGGTTAGGGTCTCACTCTAGCCCACACTGAGCTGGAATTCACTGTGTAGTCCCAGGCTGGCCTGGAACTCACGGTGATCCTCCTACCTCTGCCTCCCGAGTGTTGGGATTAAAGGCGTGCGCCACCACGCCCGGCTGTCATGTACTTTTTAAAAACACTTTGACAACCTGCATGCATACAGACAATATAACATGATCATAATCCCCTCCCACCACCCTTCCCCTTACTTCTCCTGAATCCCCCCTCCATTGAATCCTTCCCTCTTTCCAACTAGTCTGTCTTCTATTTTGATGTCATTTAAAAAAAAAAGTTATTCATTTATTTATTTGAGGGAGATAGAGAAAACAAAAACTGGACACATCAGGGCCTCTAGCCACTGCAAGCAAATTCCAGATGCATGTGCCACCTTGTGCATCTGGCTTTATGTGGGTACTGGAGAAACGAACCTAGGTTATTAGTTTCACAGGCAAGCGCTTAGCCACTAAGCCATCTCTCCAGCCCTTGATGTCGTCATTTTTTAACCTTCTATTATTCACATCTTGTATAGGTAGCATCAGCCACTGTGAGGTCAGGAATATCAAGGCCACTTTGTGTCTGGAAGACAGTATTGTAAGCGCTCTTCCCCGTCCTTTGGCTCTTGCCTTCTTTCTTTTCCTTCTTCCACAATGGTTCCTGAGCCTTGGAGGTTGTGATAGAGCTGCCTCACTTAGTGCTAAACACACCACTGACACTTCTTCTCAGCACTTTGGTGAGTTTTGAGTCTCCCCAGTGGTCACGACCATCTGAAAAGAGAAGCTTCTCTAACCACAAGAGAGAGTAGCATTAATATGAGGATATAAACATAAGTGTTTAGTGTGTAGCTTGGCAGACATTACATATCCATGTAGGCAGACAACAGTAGCAGTTCCCTCCCTCGTGACCTCTGGTATTTAGATACAGATCACAAGGCTCTCAGTGCTGTATTTCTATGACACATTTCCATCTACACTGACTATGGAATTTCCATACTAGAGCTATGCTGAATAGCACATGACCAGGTACTGGGTGAGAGAAGGGAAGCCATTGTCTTTTATAGTATGACCATGACAAAAGCAATGACAGCCAGGCGTGGTGGCACACGCCTTTAATCCCAGCACTTGGGAGGCAGAGGTAGGAGGATCGCCATGTGTTCGAGGCCACCCTGAGAGTACGTGGTGAATTCCAGGTCATCCTGGGCTACACGGAGACCCTAACCACAAACAAACAAACAAACAAACAAACAAACAGGGCTGGAGAGATTGCTTAGTGGTTAAGCGCTTGCCTGTGAAACCTAAGGACACTGGTTCGAGACTCAATTCCCCAGGACCCACGTTAGCCAGATGTACAAGGGGGCGCACACATCTGGAGTTCGTTTGCAGTGGCTAGAGGCCCTGGCGCGTCCATCCTCTCTCTCGCTCTGTCTGCTTCTTTCTCTCTCTGTCTGTTGCTCTCAAATAAATAAATAAAAATTTTAAAAAAAAAACAAAAAAATTTTAACAAAAAAGCAGTGATAAATTCTGATATGTACTGATTGCTTCCCATGGACCTGGCACCATTGTAAGCTGTTGACATGTGATAATCGTATACTCCTACCACCACCAAGAGGAATCTGATCCCAGAAAGCAGAGATAACCCGTCCAACAGCATGTCTTAGATAAGTAGTGAATAGGGCTGGATTCAGAATCTGCCACCATAACACGTTTGTTCACATAGGTTGGTGAGACCCAAGTAAGGCTGCACCCAGTGCCAGGTGTGGGTCAGCGAAAAGTATGTGTCCGTTCCCTATGGAGTCTGGGCTGTGGATCTTCGCCTGTGTTCTTTCTTGGAAGAAGCCCCTCTCAAAGCTGCCCACACCATGCAAGGCCCTCCAGATTTCAGCTGGCGAGGGGACCACTAGGTCCCCTGGGGACAAGATCTCCTTTCTCGTCCCCTCTCTGTTGTGCAGTGACTGTTTCCACTTGAAGGCATCCGAGTATAGAAGAAGCCGTCCTCGAGGCTCCACAACAGACTCAGTGTTTCCTAATCTGTTAATGACAACAGCGTCCAGGGCTTACGCACTGCAACAGGCTGCCATGTGCTACCATTGCGTCCCTCGGCCGTCCAACGGGGTTCTGGAAATAGGCTTCGCCTCACTATCTTTAGATGAGAAGCTGAGGTGAGTTCAGGAAGGCTAAGTGATTCACTCAGCCATATAACCATCCTGATGAGTCGGGTGAGGAGGGAAGACTCGGAACCAAGACTAGGTAAAGCCAGATGTCACTGGTGGCTGAATACACGGTCCTAAAGGCCCAGAGGCAAGTCAGTCACGGAGGCCGTTCAACACTCCTGATTTCCGGAAAACAAGCATGAAGAGTCCTGGCAAATTCCTTGGGATACCTACTTAGCCTCAAAGAGATCAGAGAAGGCAGGCCCCAGGACTGGCTCTCCGCTCAAAGGATTGTTTTGATTTTCTGGGAACTGGCTGTCTATGTCTGTTGTGCTAAGTCAGGTTGTCAAGGGATTGACATGCCTTGGCCACGTTTAGGAGTTTGTGTTGATATTACTGCTGTGAAAAAGCACATATTGGTCCCCATCGTCTATATGACTGGGACTGATTTTTTTTCTCTCTCTCTCTCTTACATTTCATGCAGCTTTTGCTCACAGACTCCTCAGCATAATTGACACATTGGCTCAGACCACCAAAACTGCCAAAGTGGAGCCTCGGATCAGTTAAATCAGTTATGACAGATGTGATTATTTACAAGAAAATAGAAGTCACTATAATTAGACCTTCAGAGGAGCACATTTGGGTGGAGAATGGGAAAGCACATGTTTAATCCGGCATGCGGTGTTGGATCTCCACCGTAAGCAGGTTCTTCTGTATTCTGCAAGAGGAGGCGTTGGGGTGTCTGACACCCTTTGAGACACTGCCATTTATCAGTTTTATGACATGGCTTCCAATAGGCAGTAGGGCCAGGTGGTAGAATGACACTAGCTTGGGCACAAGGAGAACTGATTGTAGTTCTCAGCTCAGCTCAGCTGTCCTTGGCATCCATTTATTTCTTTCAACTTTAAAATGGGGACTTTAAAAAAAAAAAAGAGGGCTGGAGAGATGGTTTACTGGTTAAGGTGCTTGCCTGCAAAGCCAAAGGACTCAGGGTGAATTCCCGAGGACCCACATTAGCCAGATGCACAAGGTGGCGCATGTGTCTGGAGTTCATTTGCAGTGGCTGGAGGCCCTGGCTCACCCATTCTCTCCCTTTCTCCCTCTCTCTCTCTCTCTCTCTCTCTCTACCTCTCTCTCTTTCTCTCTCTCCCCCCCCCCCCGCTTGCAGATAAAGAAAATTATTTAAAAAATAAAAAAAGAACTCTGACCTTGCTCTAGGTCGGGAAAAATTTTATGTGGTACAGCAAGACAAATGTCCAACCATGCACCAGGCATAAGTAACTGAATGTTGGCATTTCTGATTTTTTTACTTTTTACACTTACCTCTTAACTACCTCTTTGAGCCTCCCTTTCCCATCAGAAAATCCAAGTGTGTCCATCTCATAGGATGGGTGTGAGGGGTGCAGGAAATGCAGCATGTAAAAGAGACTTTGTAATCAGCCACCAGTGGCTCATGCCTCAGGCTTCCTATCATTATGTTTACAAATATCCATCATAGTTGCATTTCTCATGTACACCACGGGCTGGACATTCCAGAAGACAGGACCAGCTTCTCCATAAAGTCCGATAGCACAGTGCCAAGGGTCCATGATATTGTATGCCCCCAGAGAATGTTTTTGTTTCTGTTAGAATCAGAATTTAAAATGAATGTAAAAATCACATGTAAAACTAAAAATAATAATAGAGGCAGGCTGGAGAGATGGCTTAGCAGTTAAGGCGCTTGCCTGCGAAGCCTAAGGACCCAGGTTTAATTCTCCAGGTCCCACGTAAGCCAGATGCACATGGTGGCGCATGCATCTGGAGTTTGTTTGCAGTGCCTAGAGGCCCTGACATGCCCATTCTCTTTCTCTCTCTCTCTCTCTCTCTCTCTTTCCCTTCTCTCTCTTAAATAAGTAAATAAGTAAAAAGAATAGGGGTTGTGGAGATGGCTGAGCAGGATAGAGCCCTTGGTGCACAAGCATGAGGGCTTGAGACTACCTGAGTTCAAGCCCCAGCACTCACATAAAAAGCTGGGTGAGCAGAGCGTGGTGGCACACGTCTTTAATCGTCTTTAATCCCAGCACTCGGGAGGCAGAGGTAGGAGAATCGCTATGAGTTTGAGGCCACCCTGAGACTCCATAGTGAATTCCAGGTCAGCCTGGGCTAGAGTGAAACCCTACCTTGAAAAAAAATAAATAAATAAAAATAAATAAATAAAGCTGGGTGAGGCCACACACACCCATAACCCCGGTCCTGTGAGGAGCAAAGACCCAGTCTGGCCAATAAGACGGCAGCTCCAAGCTCAGTGAGGAAGTCTGTAGCAGTCAGCTGCATGGTGCTGGGACGAACTTCCAGGCCAGGCTCAGTTATGGAGGAAGGGAGTTTATTGAAGCTTATAGACAGGGAGGAAGTTCCATAATGGCAGAAGAAGCTGGGCCCCCCTTCCACGGGTCCACGCAGTGAGGAAAGCCACCACCAGCACACAAGCAAGCGCACTCCAGGAGCCCCAGAACGGCAGGGCTCAGGCACTCTGCACCCTTTTGACTGGAATTCCAAACCCATCCGCACACCTCAGAGCTGGACCCTAGGATCCCCCCACAATGACACCTCCCCCAGCCACGTGGCTGCAGATCTAAGTTGCGAGCTTTAATAAACCCCAAAATCAACTGGGGAACACCCATTCAAACCACCCCAAAGTCCATCTAAGGAAATAAAACAGAACAGCAATAGTGGAGGGCACCCAGCATTCTCTGACCTCAGCAAGCATGCACACAGGACATGCACACCTACATGCACATGCATGCATTACACATACCCACACCACACAGTTAAGATAAAAAAGAAGTAGAAATAACAATGAATCCAACCTAGACTGTATCCGTCTTTTTATCAGCACAATCATAAAATCTAACACGTTTATTCCTGGAGGAAGTGACTCTCAAAGCACAAGTGCCCAGGGCTCACCATGCAGCCTTGGTTATAGGATAAATAATCATTTTAAGAAGACTTTTTTGTTTAATTTTTTATATTTAATTAATTTATTTATTTGAGAGAGGGAGAGAATGGGCACGCCAGGGTCTCCAGCCACTGCAAACGAACTCCAGATGCATGCGCCAGATGCATGTGTCTGGCTTACATGGGTCCTGGAGAATTGAACTTGGATCCTTTGGCTTTGTAGGCAAATGCCTTAACTGCTAAACCATCTCTCTAGCCCAAGAAGATTTTTTTTAAAACTCTCACATTAAAACTTTTCACATAAAAAATAAAATAAAAACAAAACTTGGGAATCTAAGAAAATTTTCCAAAGCCATGTGGCTAAGTAGACATGATATTCGATTAGGCTAAATAGCTGTAACAAACCCAAAATCCAAATAGCTTAATGCATCAGTAGATTTTTTTTTTCTTATTTGCACAACAACTCAGGGTGTGTGTTTAACATACAGTCTCCCACACAGTAATTCAGGGACCTGGCCTCCATCCCTCTGGCAGCTGTCTCTAGGAAACTGCATTTGGTTAGTGGGAGATTTTTATGAATCAGGCCTAGAATTGACCCATATCACGCCTTGACCAGGTCCACTGGTCGGAAGGCTATCACGTGATCTCACCTAATGGCAAGCAAGGCTGGGAAATGTAGTTCAGCTGCGATTCTGGAGGGACGGGAAATCAGATACTGAGGAGTGCTTGTGGGCTCTGACACAGGCACAATGCTGGATTCCAGCACAGACCTTTGGTACAAAAAGTCCGTGCCATCTACTTAGCTGCTGGTTACCACTCTTAGCTCCCATAAATTCCTTGTATAGGCCCTGTGGGACTTGTCCACTCTCTTGTGGTTCCAGACCAGACGCTTCCTGTGTGGCACCAGTTGCCATTGTTAGTTAGGCACAAGGAATTCAAATGCATTTGGAGGGGCTGGAGAGGCGGCTTAGCAGTTAAGGCACTTGCCTGAGCAGCCGAAGGACCCAGGTTCGATTCTTCAGGTCCCACGTAAGCCGGACGCACACGGTGGCGCACGCGTCTGGAGTTCGTTTGCAGTGGCTGGAGGCCCTGGTGCGCCCATTCTCACTATCTCCCTGATTCTCTCTCCTTCTCTGTCTCTACTAATCAATAAATAAATCTTATAAAAGGCATTTGGAGAGGTTCTCAGGTTGGCTTGAGAAGGCTGCAGGCAGGTGTCACATCCTGTCTCCCATCCGTAGGCCCACACACATAAGCCTGAAGTTCTCCTCAGTGTAAGCCTGAAGTTCTCCTCAGTGTGGGAGACGAGGCTGTATGGAGGGCTTCAGAGAACCAAGAGGACTGAAGTTAGAGTGGCCATCTTGGCTGGGCCTTGAGCACCAACTGGCATCCTCAGGAAAGGAGTGGTGCCCTATCATACTGCAAGCTCAACAGGCCTGGAGTTCCTGGCCCTTGGCCAGAAGTGAGCTGTGTAGGCCTGTTCCTTACCCCACAGGGTGTGCTGCCTCTGATTACTGGCGATCCTAAAGGATAATGCTGCCAGATCCAAACGGAGGCCTGATGCTGTATGGATTCCTTCCTGTAACTGCGGGCAGTCCCGGTGACCTTGGCAATGGCCTGGTCTCATCTAGGATCAAGCTAGAGCTGTGTGTTGGAAGCAGAACACCCCAGAACTCTCCCAGGAAGCCTTCCCAGGTCACTCAGCCCTCATTGGTACCCGCTTCTTCAGAGCTCAGGGCACTTACTGCCCTCCCACCTAAAGGTTCTTAAGACCTTAAGACACCTTTCATAACCCTCTTTCATTTGCTGTTGGCCTTAGAAACAAGGAATCCAGGACTGCGTTCATAGCCACATGAGCTAGCAGAGCGGCTGCACTAAGCATTTTGTAAGGGTCATACCCTGACCGGCATGCTCAGTTCATCCACAGTTACACCCAGAACGAGGCTTATTATAAGGAAAGAATAGATACCCAGGAACCTCCCTTCTTTTTATTTGGAGATAGGAAAAGTACACAAAGAAAAGGAAAAAGAAAAAAAAATTGCCTGCCATTGTTAGAAATTTTGACAGTCACCCCATTCATCTCTGTAAGGTGACTAGAGTCCCCTTGCATGGCTATTGTTTATCCAAACTAGCCCAGCTTCGGTCAGGCCCTGTCACAGGCCCCCACTGCTCCCCCATTCCTCTCTACCTGTTTCCTTGCCTATTGGTCAGAGACAGGCCTGTAGCTAGCTGTGGGTGGGTGGGAGGTCTCAGCAAGAGAATATGGAGACCACACATGGCTCTCCTTTCTAGCCCCTGTAGTCTCTCACGCAGATGCAAAACCTTGCTTTAAAAAAAACTGAGGGCTGGAGAGATGGCTTAGTGGTTAAACGCTTGCCTGTGAAGCCTAAGGACCCCGGTTCAAGGCTCGATTCCCCAGGACCCACGTTAGCCAGATGCACAAGGGGGCGCTCGCGTCTGGAGTTCGTTTGCAGTGGCTGAAGGCCCTGGCGCGCCCATTCTCTCTCCCTCTCTCGATCTGCCTCTTTCTCTCTCTGTCTGTTGCTCTCAAATAAATAAATAAAAATAACATTTTTTTTTTTAAGAAGTATGTCTTGTGAAGAGACTTGGCATCTGGGAAGCGCCCTGTGAGGAATTTGGTTTTGTTTCAATGCTTGGAAGCAGGATCTTTCCTGGCCGAAGCACCATACTTCCATTTGTAGTAGGCAAGCGAGTAACTGTGGGGCTGACGCAGGATGGTCACCACTCGAGGGTCCCAGAGGCCACCCCGTCGGAAGAGTTAGGCATCTGTGTCCTGGAGAAGAGAGCTTTCAGGCGGAAGATGCCCAGAGAGAAAGGACCACAGCATGATGGGAAATTCCTCCATGGCTTTAGGTGTTTCTGGATGCTTGGGGGAAGAAGCCATGGTCTCTACCTGCTCACGGGTCCTCTGGACAGATAGGAGGCCAGTGCATGAGAAGGCACCGTAGTTACAAACGAGTAACAAAGAATACCGTGGGCATAAAGACAGAACCGTGCATCTGCCACCCACCGCTGGGGAGGCGGGGCTAAGAGCGAGTTGTACTTGGGACCTAATTCTTACCTGATGTGCTTCCCGACCTGGCCGCCTCTCCGTCTTTCTCTCCTGCAAACCAACTGACATTCGTCTTGCAAGGGAAGGGTGAAGGGTTGCGTACGACGGGTGCTTGGCAAGGCATAAACACTGCATCTGTGCAAACTTATTCTTCATATTCATTCTACTAGATTCTTTCCATCCTAAGGGGAAAAAAAAGGTAGCCAGGCAGCCACGGAGAGCTTGTCAGAGGAAGACCTTAAATTTGAGTGGAAATGAGAAGAAAAGAGGACCAGAGAGCCGAGAAGGCCAGGGTTTGAGCACCTGGGTCTACTGCAAGACAGCAGTGGACAGAGTGAGCCATCTACTAGATCAGACCTTGTCTGCTTCGGGGCTCGGCTTCCAGAAAGCAGTGAGGTGTGTTAACATCCCAATCCTCCCAGAAGGCTGTGCGCTTTCTGCGTGCTTCACACATGCTAACCAGCTCTGAAAGCCTGCAGAAAGCATCTGCTTGGCCAAAGCCTGATGCCCCTGCTATAGTTGGTCTGCCTGCCCTGCCTAGGCTTCTTCTCCCATCTATCCAGGGGCCTCCATAAATCCAGCTTTCAGAGCCCTTGGGAGCTGGCGAGGCTGCGTGGAGCTCAGTCACATCACGATGGAAACAATTGAAAACCACTTGGCAAAAAGAAGGAGTGACCTAATGTTTTAGAGCGAGCATGCATTTTTTTCCTCGCCATTTTTATTCCGACTGTGGGGACAAAGCAACCGCTGTCTAAGGCCGCCAGGCTGGTACCCGAGAGTCCCCTAACCGCTTGCCACAGAAAGGCCTGCAGGGAGGGCATCCGGGCAGCGCTGCTCTATCTTCTTGACTTGCCACACTGCCAGAGGACCCTCAGAAGTGAGGATGTGGCATTCTGGCCTGTGGAGAGGTCCATATATAGAGCCAGGGGAATGTGGGCCTCTGGCAGGCGGCCTGGAATAAATGGCCATGTTCTGAGGGCGAACACGGCCGAATTATAAATAGTACCCGCCTCCCTCCCCTTCCAACTTGCTGTGTCTGTCGCTGGAGGGTTGATGGTTAAATTCAAGGAGACTGAGCAGGACAAGGGGACTGAAGAGGGGGAAGGGAGATGTTGGCCTTTGTCTTGAGGTTGATAAGAAAAATGTCACCCGGCAAAGGGGCCTGAGAGAGGACACATTTAAGGTACAGGATGGTTCCTGAGTGAACGTGCTTTTATAAACCGAATAGCATGATAAAAATGAAAGGAAGCTCACTCCAAGAGATGGCTTCAGAGGAGGCTGGGAAAAATAATAAAAATCAGCTGCCTCAGACTTTGTAAGGTTCCCTGTGGTGCCCAAAGGTCAGCTACCCTGGCTTCCACATCACAACGAATGGCCAGGTACTCACAAAGGCTGGTCACTAGAGCCTTCTGCTGGGCGTTTCTCTGTGTGCTTTTGTGTCATGGAGAAAGCAAGGTGCTTTCTCCTCCTGGGAAAGCCCCTGCCCGTTCTCACCATGCCGAGGGTGAGGACTTGAGAAGGTTCTGGAAAATAAAGACAAAGGAGTGAGCATCTCTGCCCATACAATGCCACCCTGGCTGTTTACCGCTGGGTACCAGAGATGTGGGGAGATGTGAATTCTGGAGGAGAGGAGGCTGGCTCGGCCGGGACCATAAGTTCTTGTTGTGTCCTTGGCTTTGAGGGTACTCCTGAGGAAAGTCTTACTAAGCTTGCTGATTTGCTGCCCAGCCTGCTTGCAGAGGGTGTGGCACTCTCTGGGCATGATGATGGGACACCCCCGCATGCCCCACCTCATGCTGTCTGTGCCTCTCCTGAGCACACACGGAGGGCTGGGAGTCACTCCTGCCCTTTGTCTCACAGAGAGGCTTCTGCCTCCCAGCAGTGTTCTGGAACTGGACTCCCGAGCCACTGCCTCCTCTCCTGCCTGCGTAATTCTCTTTGCCTGGGTCCTTTGTAGCAATGTTTGAAATTAAGCAATTTAAAAAAAAAAATAGGGGATGGGCTGGAGAGATGGCTTAGCGGTTAAGCGCTTGCCTGTGAAGCCTAAGGACCCCGGTTCGAGGCTCAATTCCCCAGGACCCACGTTAGCCAGATGCAAAAGGGGGTGCATGCATCTGGAGTTCGTTTACAGTGGCTGGAGGCCCTGGCGCACCCATTCTCTCTCTCTCTCTCTCTCTCTCTCTCTCTCTGTCGCTCTCTCTCTCTCTCTCTCTCTGCCTCCTTCTCTCGGTCGCTCTCAAATAAATAAATAAACAAACAAACAAAAAAGAAGCTCAAGTCTGAGCCTTAAAAAAAAAAAAAGAAAAAATAGGGGGAAGCAGGCAGACCTTCATATCGTTTAGACACATCTCAAAGAAGACCCGAAGCACACACAGAGGGCAGGCAACAAGGAGCAGTGGAGTGTGAGGAGGTGGATTTTGGAACTGGCCCACGTGTGGGATCTAGAGTGCCCAGCTATGGCATTGGTCTTAAGGTGTGCTTCAAGGAGAGTGTCTCGGAGGTCACAGCTGAAAGAGGCCTTCTAGACCCCACTCCTAAGTCAAACAAAGCAGCCTTGCATCTGTTTAAATAATGAACAACTTGGGCTGGAGGGATGGCTTAGCGATTAAGGCACTTGCCTGCAAAGCCAAGGGACCCAGGTTCGATTCCCCAGGACCCACGAAAGCCAGATGCACAAGGTGGCATATGTCTCTGGAGTTCATTTGTAGTGGCTGGAAGCCCTGGCATGCCCATTCTCTCTCTTTCTCTCTACTTGCCTCTTTCCTTTTCTCTCTCTAATAAATAAATAAAAATAAATTATTTTTAATGAATAACTTGTTTTTTAAATATTGTATTTTATTTACTTATTTATTTGACAAAGAAATAGGGAGAGAGAGTGAGAGAATGGGCGTGCCAGCGCCTCCAGCCACTGTAAACGAACTCCAGATAGATGCACCCCCTTGTGCATCCGGCTAACGTGGGTCCTGGGGAATCAAACCTGGGTCCTTTGGCTTTGCAGGCAAATGCCTTAACCGCTAAGCCATCCCTCCAGTCCATTATTTTTTAAAATTTATTTACTTATGAGAGAGAGAGGGAGAGAGTATGAGCATGCCAAGGTCTCCTGCCACTGCAAATGAACTCCAGATATATGCGCCACATTGTGCATCTGGCTTTACGTGGGTGCTGAGGCATCAAACCTAGGCCATCAGGCTTTGCAAACAAGCACCTTTAACTGCTCAACCATCTCCCCAAGCCTGAATATCTTGTTTCTTTTTTTTAAAAAGGTAGAAAAGGGGCCGGGGGAGGGGGAATGCTTTGTGGATAAAGTGCGTGCTGAACAAGTGTGAGGACAAGTGAACTCAGTACTTGCCAGCTGTCCACGGTGGATCACTTGTAATCGCAGAGTTTAGGAGGCCGAGACATGGGACTCTCCCGGGACAAGCTGGCTGGCTGAACTATTCAACTTGATGAGGCTCCAGGTTCACGTGAGAGAACGTGTCTCAGTCCATAAGGCGGACAGTGTTGAGGAGGAGACACCCAGGATTGGCCTCTGGTCTCACGCATGCGCACACATGTACATGCGCCCACATTAATACACATTAAAAAAAAACACAGGAGGCAGACAAAAAAGCCAATATAGTAGTTCATAGTCCCTTTTAGTGCTAAGTAGCTGAAAGCACAGGGAGGAAAGGGCCTCCTGCCAAGTCAGGACTTCTACCTGAGACTCTGCCATGACTGGGACTCTCGTTTGGGGGGCAGGGAGACCCCAGACAGTGACAACCAGGGGATCCTAAAGAGCACCTTATCCACCTCCACACCCTTCAGTAACTGAAGTCAAGAGAGGCAATGGGACCAACACAGTCGGTGGCAGAGCTCGGATTTGAAGCTTCTGGCAGGTGTTCAAACAGCCATGAGATGTCCTAAGGACCCGAGATGGCAGGATCTGCTACACATGGAGACAGCTTCCCAGAGGAAGTGGTGTGAGTTCAGCTGAGGAGGTGGCTGGTGGTGAAAACGTGTCCGAGAGGAGCCAGGAGAGCTTCTGAGCAGAGGAACCCAGTGCTCATCTCTAGCTCTCACTTCTGGGAAGCGGAGGCCTGGGCAAGACAGCAGCTGTCAGGGGCAGACGACCTCATTTCCCTCTCTTTAACGTCGCACTGAGGGAGGGTGCTGCTGGAGCAAGTGGCTCACCACCTGCCAGGTGAGTCTGGAGAGGTCTGAGCAGGCTGATCTGCACAGGGCTGGCTACTGCAGCTGGGCAGCGCTCTCGGGAGGGCTGGCTGGGAGGCTCGCAGCTACAGGACCTGAATACATAACGCGCCTTATCCAATTTGAGCTGTGAGGAAGTCCAGACAGCCTCCTCTAAGCAGGAAAGGACGTGGCAGGAACAGGTGGTTCACTTTCTGGAAAACTCCCCGTGGACTCTTCAGTTAGCAAGCTTCCGGAGCTGACGTTCTGTGCATGCAAGGTGTCCCCAGCTGAGGTCCCAGGTCTTGTTCCTGGTCTTTTTGGGGGGGTATAGGATGTATTTCTCACTGGAGTGCATGAAGATATGGATCCCTGGAAATATAGGTCCTTCCTTGTCTCTCAGACATACTTTAAAAATAAACACACACGCTGAGCGTGGTGGCGCATGCCTTTAATCCCAGCACTTGGGAGGCAGAGGTAGGAGGATCGCTGTGAGTTTGAGGCCACCCTGAGACTACATAGTTAATTCCAGGTCAGCGTGGGCCAGAGTGAGACCCTACTTCGGAAAACCAAAATAAACAAACAAATAAAAAAATAAACACACACACTCTTTATAATGTCCTAGTCCTAGAAGGGCTCCCTTGTCTGAGGCTCGACTCTCTCAGACGTGCAAAGCGAGCATCTGCTTGTGCCTATGGGACACACCTCATTTAACCACGGTATAGTATATGCTTCAGCTTAAGGAACCCCACAGCCCCTGGGTGCACCCAGGCCACCAAGAAGAGCATGCACAGTGCTTTGTCAATCCCTAGGTAGAGCACATACACCCCCCCAGCACCCCATTTTCTGATATGCATTTAGAGAGGTGACTCTTGCTTGAAATATCTTACTTTGCATTTGGAAGACCCACAGTGTCCATCTCACCAGGAGAAGCCCGGGTCCTGGAGTGGTAAGACGTTAGCTTCCGACGTCAGCTCTCTCCACACCAGCATTTCTCAAAGTGGGACTTAAGGAGCAGAGTCCCACAGCTCTGTGATAATGGACGTCGTCCCTTGTCCCTTTGGTTTGGGAAACAAGAAGTGTTGGTATGCCGATCCGCCCTGCAAATGTTTGCCCCGTCCCAGAGTCCCAGATATCAACACCTGTGGGATGTGGGATGCCGCTCTGTCCCCTCAGCCTGCCACTCATGGTGCATTCCTATCTTGGTATTGTATTTAGCTCTTGACTTTCTGTACTGTCTGTTTCTTCCACAATAACAATGTTAAACGCCATAGGGACCTTGTCTGTTTTGTTCAGTACCGCATCCCTACTGCCTAGAACCCTGTCTGGTTTAATAAAACACTGTGTCAAATGAACACATGAATCAATTCATCCATCCTGGCCCTCAGGACTCCTCCATATATAATTCCATTTAACTTTGTTCAGCTCGGTTGTTTCTCCAGCCTCTTTCTTCCTCTTTTTCCTGCCTGGCACGTCTCTTCACCTAAGTTCTGACACTGGCATGCCAACCTGAGCACCTTAAGAAAACCTGCTATGTCACCACCAGATATAGCAGTTACCTTCTCATTGTTGGCATGAAACACCCAACCAGAAGCAGTTTGTGGAAGGAAAGGGTTTATTTCAGCTTACAAGGTTTTTGGAGGATTTTTTTTTTTTTTGCTTGTTTTTATTTTTTTAATTATTTTAGAGTGGGAAGAGAGAGAGAGAATTGTCATTCCAGGGCCTCAGCCACTGCAATTGAACACCAGACACTTGTGCCACCTAGTGGACATGTGCAACCTTGCACTTGCCTCACCTTTGTGCATCTGGCTTAACTGGGATCTGGAGAGTCGAACATCGGTCCTTAGGCTTCGCAGGCAAGCACCTTAACCACTAAGGCATCTCTCCAGCCCCCGCTTACAGTTTTGAGGAAAAAATTCATCATAGCGGGAAAAGCATGGCAGGAACAAGACAGTGGCTCGCATCATCACATAGCTTCTTGCACTGGCGAGGGGGGCCGGACTGTATAATCCCAAGGCCCACCTCCAGCAGCACACCTCCTCCAGCCAAGCCCCACCTCCCAAAGGCTCCCCCAGCTGGGGATCGAGTATGAGACCTAATCACAAGCACACGAGGCTATGGGGATATTTTATAGCTAAAGCACCACACCAGGTTGTATTTTCTTCCTGGCACTAGTAATCACAAGAATTAGCTTTACTTACAGTTGTCCTATTCCATTTTCTGTTATTACAGCTGAATACCACAGGCTGGGTAACTTATCAAGCATAGAGGTCTGCTTAGCTCCTGGTTCTGGAAACTGGGAAGTCCAAGAGCATGGCATCATATCTGACAAAGGGCTTCTTGAGCGTCATTACATAGCAGAGGGCATTATGTGGTGTGACAGCAAGGGTACTAGCTAAGAAATCTGTCCTGATCTTCTTATACGGCCACTAACACCATCATCAGGGCCCCACTCTTATGGTCTCATCTGTTATCATCAACATAGCAATTTAAGGAGTAAGTTTCCAATGTATAAACTTTTTTGAAAAATATTTTATTTATTTTGTATTTATACTAAGAGAGAGAGAGAGAGAGAGAGAGGCTGACAGACACACAGAGAGAGAATGGGCAAGCCAGGGCCTCCAGCCACTGCAAACAAATTCCAGACACATGTACCACCTGATGTGGGTCCTAGGGAATTCAACCAAGGTCCTTTGGCTTTGCAGGCAAGCATCTTAACCACTAAGCCATCTCTCCAGCCCTCCAACGTGTAAACTTTCGAGGAACGTATTCAAGCCATAGCACTAGTTCACGTATGTTCTGCCTAATTTGAGCTCCCTCAGATCAGGGGCCAGCCTACTCCATTCGGTCTGGACTTTCCAGATTTCTTAGACACATTGTATTCTGTTTGTTTGTTTGTTTCTTTGTTTCTTTGTTTGTTTGTTTTAAGGTAGGGTCTCCCTGTAGCCCAGGCTGACCTGGAATTCACTATGTAGTCTCAGGGTGGCCTTGAACTAACAGCAATCCTCCTACTTCTGCCTCCCCGAGTGCTGGGATTAAAGACATGTGCCACCACGCCCGGCTACTTTTTTTCCCCCCCCTAACTAACCCTTATCCACACACTGGAGAATTTAAATTACATCAGACACATTTTGCAACACTTTGTGGCTGCTTGCTTTTCTTTTCCACCAGAACCTTAAGAGACTGTGTAGACAGCTTGGCCCAGTGCAGGGCTTCTGTTTTTCAGATACAGAAGTGGTGGTTTGACACCAGGGAGGGGCTGCACCTCCATTCTCCCAACTTTGCTGGTTCTCTCGCTCTATGAGTTCCTATGGGTGCTGTAACAAAGGGCCACAAGCTTGTGATATGAAAGGACACCACTTTGTTTGGTGGTGGGTCAGTGGTATAGAAACCTGAAATCGGGTTTCTCTGAACTCAAATCCGAGTGTGGGTAGAGCCAATTCCTCTCAGAAGCTCTAGAACCATCCATTCCCTTGCTCTTTCCAGCTTCTAGAAACTATTTGGTTTTCTTGACTTGCAATCCCTTTCCATTTTCAAAGCCATTGGGACCACTGAGTCTTACCCAGGCCTTCTGGTTCTGATATTGTCTTAGCTCGATCGTGAACATGCTGGAAACATTGCGATTCCACTGAATCAGGATCGTGTCCCCAGCCTTCACTTACTCACGTCTGCAAAGTCCTTTCTGCTCTGTAAGGGAGCACATCCACAGGCTGTAAGGACTACGCTTGGAGTATTTGGTGGGGCTGGAGGCTACTATTCTTCCTGTCACATACCCTGTCATGCCATCTGCTGTAGGGCATATCTTCAGGCAAGCATACAGCTCTCCTGTAACCCAGCACCTGCTGTACCCCATTGCTACAGTATCTATCACATAGTTTTACAGTTGGTCTGGTGTTTTTCAAACGAGGGTCTCACTTTAGTCCAGGCTTGGAACTCACCATAGTCCCAGACTGGCCTCGAACTCACAGCAATCCTCCTACCTCTGCCTCCCAAGTGCTGGGATTAAAGATGTGCACCACCACACCCAGCTGGTTCAGCATCTGGCTGGGCTAAGCCATGACTCTTCATGAGCAGAGCTGGTCATCGTTGGTCCCACCCATCAGCACATTCCTGGTACTTGCACATCATGTTGCTTTTGGCTTTGCTGAGACAGAAAATCTCCTTTCTCCCCTTTGCTATGAAGGCCTGTGGAGTTAGAATGGACCCCAGCCACTTCCATGTTTTCATCTCCTGGCATATTAGTTTATGAAAGTGTATTATAAACTAGATTATAAAAGTTGTGAATCTAGGGGCTGGAGGGATGGCTTTGCATTGAAGGCATTTGCCTGCAAAGCCAAGGGACCCAGGTTCGATTCCCCAGGACTCATATTAGCCAGATGCACAAGGGGACACATGCGTGTGGAGTTTATTTGCAATGGCTGGAGGCCCTGGCACATCCATTCTCTCTCTCTCTCTCTCTTTCTCTGTAAAATAAATAAATAAGTTGTAAGTCTATAAAATATTTAAATCAACAAGTTAATATTTTGATATTAAAAATGCTTGTGGGAAGATATCTGGTAAAATGCTTGGATTGCAAGCACGTAGACCTGAGTTCCATTCCCAGAAATCACATTAAAAAATAAAACTGGGGGGGGGGGGCTAGAGAGATGCCTTAGCAGTTAAGGCACTTGACAGCAAAGCTTTGCTTAAGGACCCAGGTTCAATTCCCCAGTAACCACGTAAGCTAGATGCACAAGGTGGCGAGTACTAGTCAGGGTTCTCTAGAGGAATAGAACTGCTAGAATGAATTGTATTAAAAGGGAATTTATTGAACTAGCTTACAGCAGTCCAAATAGCAGTTGCAGGCCTGAGAGTCAAGGAACCCGGTCGCTGCTCAGTCCATGTGGCCAGATGCCTCAGCAGTCCCGATCCGGCAGTGAAGGCCTGGAGGCTTCCTGAGGAGCCGCTGGGTTTCGATCCACGCAGGTCTTCAGTTAATGCTGGTCTTCAGTCCACACTGGAAGGCAGCGAGCAGCTCCGGCAGCCAAGTGGGAAGAAGGAAGGAAGGGGCTCTTTTCACCAAGAGCTTCCTTATATAAAGTCCCCCTCTGAGAGGGGCCACCGCTCTGGGGGAAGGACTTCCTCCTTCAGTTAATCCTTTCTGGAAGCAACCTCTGAAACCCACCTGAAAGGGATTTCTGTGGATTACTAAACAGATCAAGTTGACAACACTTGAACCATCGCATGGCACATGTGTCTGGGATTCATTTGCAGTGAAGTCCTGGAATATCCATTGTCTCTCTTTTTCTGTATCTATTGCCTCTTCCTTTCTCTCTCAAATAAATAAGTGTTGAGAACATTTTAAACACTGGGCATGGAAGGGCATGCTTGTGATTCCAGCGCTAGGAAGATGGAGACAGGAGGATCCGTGGGGCTCACTGGCTAGCAAGTTTATCCCAATCAGACAAGTTCTAGGCCAGTGAGAGATCCTGGCTCTAAAAATGATGGACAGCATTCTTGAAAGAATAGCATCTGAGGTTGTTCTCTGGCCTTCACTAGTGCCTGCACACATACACACGCACACCCCCTCCACACACACACACACACACATGAAGCACACACAGATACAAGTGCTGTGCAGTCCATGGTGCTGTGTGCTCACTTATCATAAGTTGATATTTCAAAGCTGTGTTATTCAGAATGGTCCATAGGCTGTCTGGTCCTAGTTGTAAACCACTGCATATGGTTGTGTCAGGCATGGACTAGGGCAGAAGTTTATTTTTTTAATTTTTACTTATTTGTATGTGTGTATGCGTGCACACACGTGTGTGCGTGTGCAAGGGCCTCTTACTGCTCATGAACACCAGATACTTGTGCCTCATTTTGGGTCTGACTTAGGTGCAAGCAAGTGCCTTGAACTACCGAGTCATCTTCCCATCCCCCAAAAGATTAAATTTAGACCCTTTCATGAGTAGGAGGCCTGGTAATAAAATAACCTGTCCTGTTAACGTGCCCACCCTCAGGCCTCTGGCCCCTCTGAGAGGCCCTGCTTAGAATCAAGGCTGAAGGAGAAACCTGCGGCATGAAACCAAGCATGGTGACACACGCCTGTGATCCCGGCACAGTGGGAAGTGGAGACCTTAGGATCTGGAAGTCAAGGTCATCCTCAGCTAAACTTCAAGGCCAGTCTGGCATACATGAGACTCTGTCTCAAAACCCAGAAAGAACAAAAGAACCTGCAGGATGTGGTTTAACAGTCTAGATCAAGCCTTGAACAAGTTCCCTCCCTCCTCTGAACCATCTACTCATCTGCCCATGGGGCGGGGGAGGGGGGTGCTCAGCGCCTCTGACCACTGAGATCCCTTGTTCACCAACAGCATGCTCAGCCCACCATTCACAACACTGTCGATACTGATTTCTCTCTCACCCTTCTCAAGGCTACGCCATGTCTAAGTTCAAGATGCTGGCACATTCCATTCCTGGAGAAGGCTGTCATCACATGTATTCTCATATGTGGGCACAGTCTGCTCTCCATGCCTCTTCCCAGAGCTCTAGTTGCATCTTGAAGGCCCCGCTGTCAGGAGTTCATATAAACCTAGTCACCGCCCACAGGCCCCATTCCTATACACCTTCACACAGGAGTGAGGCGACGCGATATGGCTGGGCTGGGAGGGCAGACATCCAGCCCAGAGCGGATCTGTCACGACGCTGAGCCCTGCTTTCTGGCAGGAGCCATCCATCCACAGCCGGAGCAGCACTTGTGCTTCGGGTCTGAGCTACTGATCAAGTCGGGGTTCCTCTGGTGACAGACCGCCCCCCCCCCACACGGGCAGGTTTGCACCTTCCTTTCTCCTCATCCTCGACAAGATACCAGAGTACTGCCTTCCCCGCATGTTGAGCTGGGAATCGGACCCTAACTTTCTCAGATGCCCCCCTGATATTTCTACCATGCCACATCCAACTAGAGAAAGATTTTGGTTTTTCTCTGCAGCAAGTTCAGGCTGAAAAGGCTCAGATGGCTTTTGGATAGAAATAGTAGCCAAAAAAAAAAAAATCATAGACCACCGCAAATAATTTATGTGTTTATGTGTGACATGTTTTTTTTTCTGTATCTGTGTTCTATTTTACAACAAAAATAAATTTTAGAGCTGGGGAGGTGGCTTAATGCTTAAAGCATTTGCCAGCAAAGCCAAATGACCTGGGTTCAATTCCCTAATACCACCATAAAACCAGATGCATAAGTATCTGGAGCAAATGTATCTGGAGTTCATTTGCAGTGGCTAGAGGCCTGGGCATGCTGATTCTCTCATCTCTCTCTCTCTCTCTCATTCTCTCTCTCTCTATCAAATAGATAAATAAATATTTTTAAAATAAATTTTAAAAGTCACAAATAGGGCTAGGGAGATTGCACAGTGGTTAAAAGCACTTGCTTACAAAACCTGCCAGCCAGGGTTTTATTCCCCAGTACCCGTTGTAAAGCTAAATACACATAGTTGATTAAAGTGTGTGCATATTAAAAGCAAAAGCAAGGTCCAGCACACTGGCTGCTTGGAACACAAACCTAAAATTCTATATCAATGTTCACGTGATCTTGTTCTTTCCCAACTTCTCTGAAGCCAACAATGCTCAGCTTTACAGACGAGTGCTGACCCCAAGATTTCTGCCGTGCTTATAGTGTTCTCTGTCTTAGTAAATCTAGACTCACTGAAGACAGTTTGGGGAGTTATTTAAATTTTCCTATAGGAGAACATAAAAAGTCAAGCAAGAATTCTTCATTTCTTTTTTTTTTTAATGTTAAAAGGATTTTTTTTAAATGAACATGTTATAATCAATATAAGCAAGTACCTAGAGAAGACAAGCATTCAGTAAATGGTTGGTGACTTCTTGACTTCTATGGGCCATTTCTGAATAGTTTAAAACATTAGATACTGGGCCAGGGAGCTGGCTCAGTGGTAGAGGGCTCACCGCTCAAGCTGGAGTACCTGAGTTCTATCCCCGTACCCTATGTAAAAAGTTGAAAGCCGTGGTGGGCTTCTGTAATATCAGCACGTTGACACTGACAAGATGTGAGGCAGAGACGGGTTCCCAGAAGTTCATGGGAAGTGCAGAAAAGAACAAAGGAGCAAGACTCCAGAATGAGAAACTCTGCCTTCAGTGAGAAGGACAGGCCAGGACCGGCCAGAAAGTTCTGTGACCTGTACACGCATGTGTACGTGGTACCCACACACCTGCACTTGCACGCATATACACACAAGTAAATGATCAAGTTGTAAAGAAAAATAACACATGGTCTAGGTCAAAGAAAATAGATCGCCATACCAAATCCAAGTCCAGGCTATCTGTTTGCAAGCACTGGACCCGAGCACAGGGGTTATGTCTGCTTTGCATTCAATCCCCTCGCTTCCTTTGTGTCCAGAGCCTGTCTCTCCCTCAGGGGCTGAGGCATATATTGATACTAGGCTCTTAGTTGGCCTTGGAGAATAGTACTTGCTTGATAATAACTCCGAAGACCACATCCACCTATCACCTTCACACCACGCCCCCACCCCACCCAGGTCCAGCTCAGTTCTGAGTATACAAAATAGTACCCAGCAACGTGTGATATTTAAGAAACCCAAACTGCAACTTTGTGTGTGTGTACGTGTGTATGGTATGTGAGTATATGTACACATGTTCATATGTGTGTGTATAGGTACATGTGTGTGCACATATATATAGAGGTCAGAGGACAGCCTAAGGTGTCATCCTCACAAACGCCATCTACTGCTTTAAAAATATATATTTATTTGGGAAAGAGAGACAGGCAGATAGAGAGACAACGAACACACCGGGGCCTCTAGCCACTGCAAACAAACTCCAGATGCACGCGCCACCTTGTGCATCTGGTTTTACATGGGTACTGGGAAGTCAAACCTGGGTCCTTTTGCTTTTCAGACAAGCACCTTAACCACTAAACAATCTTTCCAGCCCTTCATATACTGATATAAATAAATAAATATATATATATATATGTATATATATATATAGTGTATTATATATATACATATATATGTGTATATAGTTAGGATGCAGAGAGACAGAGAGAAAATGGGTGTGCCAGGGCCTCTAGCCACTGTAAATGAACTCCAGATGCATGTGCCCCTTTGTGCATCTGGCTTTACATGAGTACCAGGGAATTGAACTCAGGCTGTTAGGTTTTGTAGGCAAGTGTTAACTACTGAGCCATCTCTCCAAGTTTTTGAGACAGGGTCTCTCATTGACCTAGAACTCACCAAGTAGGCTAGTGAGCCCCAGGGCCCTCTCGCCTCTTCCTTCCCAGTGTTGGGACATGGGCATGTACCACCACACCACACCACAGCACAGCACACATTTGTTACATAGGTACTGGGGATCTCACTCAGGCTGCATGCTTATACAGGCAAACGCTTACCACTGAGCATCTCCATTAGCCCAGAGCTATAATCTTTAATGATATTTTGGCTTCAGTGATGAAGTAGAAATAAGAAACCATGGTTTGTTCAAAATAAGGGTAATATGTGATTAAAGAATGACTGTCATTGAAAGTTCTGAGAGAGTCCCCCTGGTTTATAATGTACCTTTTTTCTTTTTTTAATATTTTATTTTTTATTCATTTATTCATTTGAGAGAGAGAGATACAGAAATAGGCAGGTAGAGAGAGAGAGAATAGGCGCCCCAGGGCCTGCAGCCACTGCAAAAGAACTCCAGATGCCTGTGTCCCCTTTTGTATCTGGCTTACATGGGTCCTGGGGAGTCGAACCTGGGTCCTTTGGCTTTGCAGGCAAGCGCCTTAACTGCTAAGGTGTCTCTCCCGCCCCGTAACACACCCTCTTTCTAACGCAAGTGAAAAGAACGGATCGTTGCAAAGAGCGGGGCTGCATCATTCATCAGAAGCTGTGCTGCCCCAGCTCTCTTTGCTTAAACCAATTGACTCCTCTAAGCCCTAAGCTTCTCCTTCATGTTCCCTCTGCTCCCTCCCTCCCTCCCTGTCGCTTACTCGCTAGGAGGAGTGAACAGACTCAGGGACACAGCTCACTTACCAGGGCTGGGGCTAGGGCAGAAAAGGAGCCCATTATTCCTGACGCTGTGACTCGAAGGGAGTGATCACACCTTCTGCAGCTGAAGGGAGGACAAAGGAACGCTTGAGCCTGGTGGCATCGGCCCTGTTTTCTTCCCTGGAGGGAAAATGGGCCATTATTCTCCCAGTGCCCCATTCCCACCAGCCTCGCATTTAACCTCCAGCAGAGAGAGGCCCCAGTTTCTTGCACGTTTCCCTGCTGGACACTCCAACAACATATTAGCATATTTTGCATTTAAAAGAGGCTTGAAAAATGAATTCAATGATTGGCATGCTGTTTCAAAAGGATTTTTTTTTTCAAACTACTAGTAATTGTGTGGTTTTAAAATTCACCACTCCTGCCTGAAATGCGCCCCCGCCCCCCCCTTCACCCACCTCCTCTTCCCCCCACCCTCCTTGCCTGGCAGCTAGCTTAATCAGAAGACATTGCACCAGGCGGGGGCATATTTTCATGCCCATGATACCCAGTGATTGCCTGTGCGGTACCTGGAGACTTGCTGGAGAGAACCTTGTCCTAGTTTTTCAGCCGAGCTGCGGTTCATCCTTCTTTCTTCACAGAGCTGAGACGTATGCCAACACAGTCTCCTCCTGAGGGACTACTTGGCAAGAGGAAGGGGACCAGTAGAAATAGGAGAGGGAACTAGAGAGGGTAATAAGGGAAATGAGAATGATCAAAGTACGTGATATTCATGCATGACCCCCGTGATTTTGTACAATTAACATACAATAATAAAAAATGAAGGGGAATTTTTAAGGTATCTTTGATTTTGTTTTTGTCCGCTCCCCCCCCCCGTAGAGGTGCCAGGCAGTGCAGACATGATTAGATTCTAGACATGGACTAACAAGTGGAATGTGGGGACAGGTGACAGGTTGTACACTTGTTTATAGTATGCGGCTCTGCTCTAGCCAAAAGGGCTATGTAGAGGGTGTGCGCATCTTTAGAAACGTAGAAGCTTCTAGAATGTGCTTGCAGAAATGCTTTTGGGGTGGCGGGGGGAACTGGAGAGATGGCTTAGTGGTTAAGACTAAGGACCTAGGTTCGATTCCCCAGAACTCACGTAACCCAGATGTTCAAGGTGGTACTTGTGTCTGGAGTTGGTTTGCAGTGGCTAGATGCCCTGGTGTGCCCATTTTCTCTCCCTCCCTCTCTCTCTCTCTCTCAAATAAACAAATAAATAAATAAAATATTTTTTAAAGAAATGCTGTTGGGTTCAACCTTTTCATTTTATATGTAAGAAAAACAGAAGCCAAAATGACTATTACATGCTCCGAGTTGTTCTTCCATAAGGTTGGCCATTAGATTCACCCGGTTCTCAGCGTAGATTTGTGGATTTTACCCGTCCCCACAGGAGTTAACGGTCTGGGATGAGATGGAGGTTGGAACTCCAAATAGAAAAACTTCAAAACTGGCAATCTGTGGGAGAACCCGAGGCTTTGAAAAATTGCAAGTGACTGGTGCTGGGGAGCTGGCTCAGTGGAAGCACTTGCTGCTTAAGCGTGAGGACCTGAGAGGGTCAGAGACTGCCCGAGTCCGCCTCCCCAGCACCCACATAAAAAGATGGGTGTGACCATGCATGTGTGTAACCCCCAGTCCCTGCGCAAGAATTGGTAGGGCTCACTGACCAAGTTTCAAGGAATTATGCAGATGGGCGATAGAGGAGGGTACTGGTGTTCTCATGCCTGTGCACACATGCACACATACACACACACACACACGCACATATGCCACACCTACGTCACATCACACGCCACACCATGCATCCTCTACACGCACATGCAAAACGTATTATTAACGAGGACTCTTACAGTGCAGTGGTTGCTAATGTTGGTTGTGCTTTCCTGGCACCAAGCACTGTGCTCAGTGCAGTGCATGCGTCAGGCTCATGTGATTTTCACAACTCTGTGAAGCAAGTTAGGACAGATCGAGCATCCCTGACCCGAACTCCGTGAAATCCGAAATGCTTCAAAATCTGGAACTTTCTGATCACCGACATGACTCCACAAGTGGAAAATTCCACAGCAGGAAATTTTGTTTCATGTACAAGATTATCAAGAATATTATATAAAGCTCCTTCAGGCTGTGTGTATCAGACGTATATGAAACATAAATGAATTTCATGTTTAGGCTTGAGTCCCATCTCATCTCCCGCATGTCTCATTACCTATATGTAGATATTTCAAAATCCAGAAATATTCCAGAACCCAAAAACCTTTGGATCCCAAGCACTTTGGATAAGAGGTACTCAACTTATACTAATATATCCCTGTTTCACAGATGAGAAAACCGAGGCTAACGAGATTAACCAGTTTAAGGTTACCCAGGTCTGGCTGACTTCAGAATCAAAATCTTGAGGAATGAGTCCCTAAGTAAAAGACTAAGAGCTGAGAGTATCTAGGTCAGTGGTCCCTGGGGAGGGGGGAGGGGGGAATGTCAGTAATAGAATGAGGAAGAGAAGCACTGGAACAGGAGAATGTCTGGACCCCTCCATGGCTCTGGACTAGAGAGCAGAGGGTGCAGTGCGCAGGAGACAAAGACTGCTCTGTGAAGCAGACACTGATGACCACGAGGCAGGATGTAAGTGTGGACCTGGACTCAGGAAAATAGTGTGTGTTGTGTGTGTGTGTGTGTGTGTGTGTGTGTGTGTGTGTAGGAGGAGGAGACATATACACACCCAGTAGAGGTGTAGCATGACAGCACCCTCACACCAGCTGAGTCGTGTAGAATAAGAGGAAACCACTTGACCAGAAGGGAATCTGGATGCTGAGGGAGCCAGAAGCTGTGACCTATGGCTGGTCCCACCAGTGCCCCACTAAAGCAAGGGTAGGAGGTCCTGTCTTCCTAGCACACTTCGTTTGACTGGAGAAGGCCTCAAGATACCGATGTGGGAGAGAGCTCTGTGGGAATTGAACCCCCAATGCCAGCAGCTCTCAAGCTTCGGGTTCTTATCCACGTGAGCAAAGAATTGAAACCGTGGACTCAGAGAACCGAAAATGACGGGACTTATTTTAGGCAGGGTTAAGATGATAGGGAAAGCTTAGCTGGAAAGTACCTAAGCCGGGAGAAATTCTCTCCCTTCCCAGCCTGGCTGCGAAGGGGAAGGGGAGATGGAGAAAGTCTCCCTCAAATAGGGAAGAAGAGAAGAGCTTTACACATGTGTTTCAGGTCCAGTTATATGAGTCAGGCATTTAATTAGAATGAGCCTCATCACGAGGCTCAGGAGTGCAGGGGCCTGATTGGCTGGTCTCCCCCACTCAGGAACATTGATTTAGGAAGGGCCCACCCACAGGTGCTAAGCCCGTGTAATTTTATGCAGAGTTGCCGCTGAGGAGTTGTTGCCTTGAGCCATCTTGGATGACACTGAACCGGGTGTGAGTTCTAGTCCTGCCAGGGCAGGGAAGGTGGCATCCACGCTTCTATGGGCCAGTCCTTAGCTAAGTACTTAGCCACCTTGCTCCTAATCCATATCAGTGCTAACTGTAAGCCACTTGAGCCCAGGTGACCTGAAGAGATTACCATAATGCACTATCAAAGAACGGGGCTATTTTGGGGGGATCAAACTCAGGTCCTTATGCTTTCAAGGCAAGAACCTTACCAACTGAGCCCTCTCTCCTTGCCCATAGGGGCCTGTTCTGCACTTTGGGGGATTCTCCTCCCCTTGCCAGCTTTGATGGATGGAGCATGGGAGGGCTCACTTCCAGCCGTGCTCACTGGGAGAATAACAAGATTCTTGGGCTTCGGCTCTGCCAGGGATTCAAGGGCTGGTTTTTATTTTATGCAGAGTACTGAGGAACTGGCAGATTATAATTCATTTATACACTCCAACTAGAGGGCACCGGTCTTTAAAAAAAATTACAACACTGTATTTCACAAAGAAAATTAAATTAATCTAAATTTTAAGAAAATTGATCATATTTTTAACTTTGAAGCCAAGACTGAATAAAGCCAGGAGTGGTGGTGAACGCCTTTAATCTCAGCACTCGAGAGGCAGAGGTAGGAGGATCATCATGAGTTCAGGGCCACCCTGAGACTACATAGTGAATTCTAGGTCAGCCTGGGCTACAGTGAGACCCTACCTAAAATAATAATAATAAAAAGACTGAATAGAATTTTTTTATGTTGAGAGAGAGAGAGAGAGAGAGAGAGAGAGAGAGAATGCACCAGGGCCTTCAGCTGCTGCAAACTCCAGACATGTGCACCCCCTTGTGGTGCATGTGCAACATTGCATGCTTGTATCACTGCACCTTGCTACATGGGACCTGGAGATTGGAACATGAGTTCTTAGGCTTCACAGGCAGGCACCTTAAGAGCTAAGCCATTTCTCCAGCCCCTGAATAGAATTTTAAACAATATTTCTATTGCAATGACTGTGGAATAAGGACAGATGCTTACTTGGGACATTAGGCAAGCCCAGTCTAGTGTGGTGGTGGAGGATGATAATTCCATCATTCAGGAGACTGAGGCAGGAGAATCATATGGGTGGGGGAGGCAGTGAGGGGGCTTGTTTGTTTATGCAAAGAGAAGGCCTCTCATTGTAGCTCAGTCTCAAAAAAACAATAAACAAAAAAAAATAATATGTATGTGTAGTAAGATAAGGTTATAACGCATTCATATTGTGTCCAAAATCAGAGGAGTGACATAGTCCTGGTAAGAGGCTTACAGGGTTCCCAATGACAGCTGCCCTGTGCTGTGGAGGGCATCTTATAACACATTTCACCACCACATCTGCAAATCCACAGTAATTTGTTTAAATCCGTAAGGTATGCACTTAAACAAAGCCTTTCACCCTTAAAGCTATTCAAGAAATTATAACCTTGATGAAATGTGGGTGATGAACTATGATTTTGTTTTCTTTACTTACCACATGTAATGTGTTGATATTGCCTTTATAAGGATATATATGTGTGTCAATTAGGGCGGGGGGAGAGAAAAAGAATGTGAAATTCTCACTTCATGATAGTAGCAGCCAAGCACAGAAGACCTCGCTGCACCACCATAGGTCAGGAACTCCCAGGGTAGACATGAAGTTATAAAGTTAGATAAAGTTAGAAGCAGCTTAGTGGGACAGGGGCTGCAAAGCCATAGCTCTGGACCTGAGCACTGGGTGGGGGAGGCAGGGAGGAGGCTCGCTTGCTTACGCAAAGAGGGGGCCTCTCATTGTAGCTCAGGCTGGTTTCAGACTCAAAATCCTCCTCTCTCCACCTCCACCTCCCCTCCCTAGAGCTGGGATTACAGGTATGTGCCCCTCCCCTGCCCTACACACACACACACATACACACACACACACACACACACACACAGGTTTTGAATGCCAAAAAAGATACAGAATAAATGGTCCCAGGTGAAGTTCATCTGGATTAATTATATGAGGTTTGTTCATATGAAAGTATACAATGTAGACTTATAATGCTCCCAACATGACTCAGGGAATTTCGCGGAAGAGGGGGCGGAGAGAGTGTTAGAGCCACAAGTTGGAAAATTATGCACAGAGACATTGCCCCTCCCCCATAACTGACTGCTGCTTCCACAATGCAGGACCCACGATCCCCATGGGGTTGACCTGTATCCCCAACGAGGAGGGCCTCTTCAGAAAAGGGGCAGGAATGAAGGGAAGGATGGTACCAACATGTGTTGTTTACATACTGAGTATGTCCATGTTTAATAAAAATACATTTTTTTAAAAAAAGTGTACAGTGACAATTGAAGTAGTGACAGCCCTAAACTTTTGTGCGGGGGAAGCCAGCTGGTGCTAAAGAGATGAGTTAGTTTGTCACTAGGCAGGGAGAACATGAACATGAAACACCTGCAGGAAACCCTGTCTGAGCAATTGGACCAGACAGAGACCTGTGGTCTTGTGATGGGGTTTTGAGAGCACCTCTCCTGGCCAAAATGGCCTGGACTCGAGGTTTGTGTCCCACACCGAAGAAGAATGAAGGAATGCAGACAAGGAGGTGAGGGGGCAAAAGTAGACTTTATTAAGGAAAATATAGAAAAAAAGACTCCCAAGAGAGGTGGCTTAGTGGTTAAGGCGCTGGTCTGCAAAGCCAAAGGACCCAGGTTCCATTCCCCAGGACCCATGTAAGTCAGATGCACAGCATGGCACATGCATCTGGAGTTCATTTGCAGTGGCTAAAGGCCCTGGCATACCCATTCTCTCTATAATATAATCTGCCTCTTTCTCCCTCTCTCTCTAATAAATAAAATAAAATAAAAAAGAAAAGAAAAAGAATCCCAAGGGCCGGGGGGAACGTTCAGCTGTTAGATGCTTGCTTGTAAAAAACTGACAGGCCAGGTTCAATTCCCCAGTTCCCATGTAAAGCCAGCTGCACAAAGTGACAAATGCATCTGGAGTTTGCTGGCAGTGGCAGGAGGCCCTGTCACGCCCGTTCATTCTATCTACCGTATATATATGAAAAAGACTCCCAAGAGTAGGTGCATTCCCCACAAGAAAGAGATCGGCATTGCCAGACCAGTGGCTTAGAGCTGAGCTTATAAAAGTGTCAGGGGTTGGGCTAGAGAGATGGCTTAGCGGTTAAGCGCTCGCCTGTGAAGCCTAAGGACCCCGGTTCAAGGCTCTATTCCCAGGACCCACGTTAGCCAGATGCACAAGGGGGTGCATGCATATGGAGTTCGTTTGCAGTAGCTGGAGGCCCTGGTGTGCCCATTCTCTCTCTCTCTCTCTCTCTGTGTGTGTCTCTTTCTCTCTCTGTCACTCTCAAATAAATAAATAAAAATAAACAAAAAAAAATTTTTAAGTGTCAGGGCAAGCATGCTTAGAATTTCCACCAGCATCCAAAAAAGAAAGAAGGAGGCAAGAAAAGAAAATGCTGGGCTGGAGAGATGACTCAGTGGTTAAGGCCGTGCCTGCAAAGCCTAAGGACCCTAGTTCCATCCCCCAGTGCCCACGTGAAGCCAGATGCACAAGGAGGCACATGTGTCTGGAGTTTGTTTGCAGTGGCTGGAGGCTCTGGAGTGCCCATTCTTTCTCTCTCTTCCTTTGTCGCCCTCTCTCTCAAACTAATGAATAAAATATTTAAAAAGAAAAGAAAAGAAAAGGTTGTGCTTTTCGGAGTTAGAATTTAGAAAAGTGGGCAGGTTTACCAGTGAGGGTCTGCAAGCAACTGTACCAAAGGAGGAGCTTCTTGGGAGTATAGTACATTATCTCATTAAGGGGATAACTATCCCTTCCACCTTCTTAACATGTCTGTAGGTGAGGAGTGGTCTCTTGACTGGGTGAGTGATTGAAGGGCTGAGGAGGAAGTGTCTCTTCTCTTTCTAATGTGACCAAGGTAGCAGATCCTTTCTTAAGTGAGCTCTAAGCCTAAAGTCAGACTCCAGCTCTATTCTGGAAATCCCCCGGTGAAGGCAGAGTTGTTTAAGGAGCTAATCTACTGCACCCTTGGTAGCCCTCCTTTCCAAAGCAGGACCCAATTCCGTGTGGTCCTTGCCTGGTCATCTCATTTGTATTTGGTGATCAGGCCCATGAGCGTAGAATTGAACCTAGTTAATTTTGTAAATTCCTGGTGGATTATACAGGAGGGGAACGGACCCTGGGACTTAAACAATTCAGGACTGTTGTCACATTAGTGCCTCATTGCAGTCCCCTGATGTGGTCCCCCCCCCCCCCCGGCAAAGAGCTTCCGTTCTCTTCCTGCTGGACGAACAGAATGCAAAGCTCACAGTTCCCAATCCATGAATGTCTGGCCTCTGTCAGTGCTTAATGGCTTCTAGTTGTGTTAGTCCTGGGAAGAAAGGAACTGACTTCCTGGTAATGGGCAAAATGGGGGGAAAAAAAAATCCATCAGGAAGACAACCATTTCAGGCAGACCCTTTCCTGAGCCACAACTCTTTCAGTTGGTTCAGGTAAAATGGCAGACAGAGGCCACCAGCAGATTGGGGGTAGGGACGCTGTGGGAGAGACACACCAGCTTTGTGTTTGGGATTTGACAGCAGAAAGAAGATTTGCATTTCTAATAAGAACCAGGTCCTGGTGAGTTCTAGCCAGTGGCTGGCTACACTTCTGTGTGGCTTTCCAAGTGCTTGTGTTGTTGGAATGGAGGCGCAGCCTTCCGAATAAACAAACAGCTGAGGCAGAGGTGTCAGGGGACTTCCTGGGGGAAGAAGGCATGCTTCTCTCTCGTGTGCCTCTATGTAGGAGAAACTTCTTAAATGTTCCACTGCATGATTCCGAAACAGCATTATTTCTCCAAAAAGAAGTCACAGGGAGGACTAGAGGTGGAGAGCTTGCCTACCACCACAAAGCCCTACGTTAGATCCCCCGCACCACACACAACTAAGCAAGCTTACATACAGTCTCGGAATTCAGGAGGTACAGGCAGAAGGATCATAAATTCCAGGCTGTCTTTGGCTACACAGCAAGTCTGAAGCCAGCCTAGGATAAATGAGACGCTTTCTCAAAAGAAAAAAACATATATATAGTGTCCAAATAAGTCTAACCCAGTAGCAATCATTTGCCGCAGAAAATTGGGAAAAGCAAAGTAATGGACACAAATGAATCCGAGAAACCTATAGTCCAGCCGATGCAGGAATTTTGGGTTCCTTGCACATCTCGCACCAGAGAATAAGGTTCAGAAAGATTTTATTATAGTTTAAAGCTTTAGGAGGACAAAGAGAAGGGGGCTTTAAGCCTAGCGCTTAAGAGAAGAAAGCAAGGTGGAGCTCTTGCCTAGGGACGGGGTTTGAGGGAAGAGATACAGGAGGGGGTCTGAGACGCCCAGGTCAAGACTCAGATCCGGGTTTTTATGGGGAGTGGCTACATGAAGAAGACCAGGTTGGAGGTTACTATGGACAAGGACCAGATTTTACAGCTTTGCCAGTAATCTTAGGTAAGGATTAGAGTTTCTGTCCTCTAGGAAGGGCGTAAACTTAATCTCGAGATCTTTCCTGGAGGGGGTAACATCCAGGTTTCTGCAAGCTTAGTGACATTTCCTGCTTTTTAGTCAAGGAATAAAAAAAAACATTACTTTTGGGGTTCTGTTACCCTGACTGCCTACCCAATTTCTGTCTCCTATCACAGCCAGCCATGAGTGTGCTGTGGTGAACACACACACACATGTGACCCTGCCTCAAACAAATTGGGACGTGAAGACGAAGCTAAGGGTTCTCCTCTTACCTCTGCATGTGCACTGTGGCATGGGCATACCTGCACTCACACATGCCATGCACACACATGACACACACACAAAGACAATTTTTAAAAAGCAATGTCCAGCAGTGCAAAACACTACAAGCTGGTGAGATTGACCATCGTGGCTCGAAATAAATAATACATAAGATAGGCCTGGAGAGATGGCTTCACAATTAAGGCATTTGCCTGCAAAGCCAAAAGACCCAGGTTTGATTCCCCAGGACCCATGTAAGCCAGATGTACAAGGTGGCGCATGCATCTGGAGTTCTTTTGCAGTGGCTGGAGGCCCTGGCGTGCCCATTCTCTTCTCTCTCTCTCTCTCTCTTATCTATCTATCTATCTTTCTGCCCCTTTCGTTCTCTCTCAAATAAATAAATTAATTTAACTTAATCTTTTTAAAAAGCAATGTCCACGAAGAAGTAAATGATAAAATAATCTGATGGCCCTGTCGTGGTGGCGCATGCCTTTAATCCCAGCACTCAGATGCAGAGGTAGAAAGATTGCTGTGGGATTGAGGCCAGCCTGACGCTACATAGTGAATTCCAAGTCAGCCTGGGCTACAGTGAGATCCTACCTCGAAAAACCAAAAATAAATTTTAAAAAAAGTAATGGTTACATAAACTAATAGTTAAGAAAATGGTAGAAATCCTTAAGTCAGCCATTAAGGTTGCCATAAATAAAAATAAATTTTAAAAAAAGTAATGGTTACATAAACTAATAGTTAAGAAAATGGTAGAAACCCTTAAGTCAGCCATTAAGGTTGCCTGAAGAAATGAGTTCAGTGTTAAATTAAAAACTGCAGGATAACACTAAATATAGAATTTTTAAAAAAAATACGTGCATGCAAAATTTCAACAAAACCCTGACTAAATTAAAATCCTTACACATCATATCAGAAATGATTCTTTTATTTCTAAATCGATTACAAAAGATTTGTGTGTATATACAGTGATTACAGAAGTTAAATGTCAAAGCAAAAAAAAAAAAAATCCTCATATCCCTTGTTGCTTTCTCTCGTTTTTCTTCCTTTTCTCTTTTGTCTCATCACTGGCACAAGAACCTGAACATTTACTGCTGTCTATGAAAGAAAGCATTCGTGCTCCACGCAGCCAGGCGTCCTCTTGCTCACAGGGAACCCAGCGAGCAGAACATTTCCAATCCCCTGGCCTGTCCACTTCTCACTCATCCGTGCGCCCGTCTCCTTCACGGACTTGTTTATATTTTTAGCTGGTACAGCTCAATGAGTTCCATGTGTTTTCCACCCTCGGCGTGAAGTGGCAGCGGCCTGCCCAGCTTGTGTCCTCAGATGGCCTCCTTTTGGACTCGGCAGGGTCCTCTCTGTTTTTGCATTTCTAGCTTTGAGAGAACCAAGTTAGCCCAGCAGTGACCCATTCATATTAGTGAGTCCCACTTGTTGATTGCGTAGAATCACTGGGTGGCAGATACCTAAGGAATTGTTTAGGTAGATATTTTCCTAAAAGCTAGTGTGATGAGAGTCAGTGTTTCCAGAAACCAGTGGAAAGTAGACAGTGCCAAGGATAATGTGGCCCTGGCTGCTTAAAATGTCACGGGGTCATGGTGTGTGTGTGGGGGGAGGAGTGAGGGGGTGTTTTGGTTATGCTCTGAGCTGGAATCAAATAACAATAATTACTTTGTTCAGTTCAGAAACTCTAGCTATCATATATGTGTTTGGTTATTTCTTTATAGAGAAGTTAATTAAAGAGAGACAGAATCTTTTAAAATTTAGCTTATGGCCACACAAGCCTGAGTCCCCAAGTTTGGATCACTAGAACCCACGTAAAGCCAGACACACAGGGCCAGCATCTGTATTCCCAGGAGCAAGATGAGAGGCAGAGACCGGAGAGTCCCTGAAAGCTTGGGCGCCAGCCCAGCCTGGCGAATGGAGTGCTGAGCAAGAGAGACCTTGCCTCAAATGAGGGGAAAGACCCGAACCAACATCCAAGGTTGTCCTCCCTCATGCCGTGGCATGCATGTGCCTGCATTCACACACACACACACACACACACACACACACATACACATACACACACTCACACGTCACACACACACAATTTGGATTATAGATGAGGTGGGCATTGCTAGGACTCTGCTCATCTGAACCATGTCAGTGTGGGGAGAGGGCAAGAATGTTCTAGCACTATCTGGCCCATGGGAAAATGGACCCAGAGTGGCTCCCTGATGCCAGGAGGAAGCCGCTAGCTACATGGGGCTCTCAGGTTGTCCAGCACTAAGGTTTGGCATCTCCAGGGCACGGATTTGCCTTTCTATTTAAATCCAGTTTCGGGGCTATTTTTCTTATACCGGGAATATTCTAGACTTTGAATGTGTGTGTGTGTGTGTGTTCCAACTGCTCTCTGTCTTTCCCCAATGAGTCTTCAGTTTAACAGTGACAGAAGGCTTCAGTTGCTTTTCTCCATCTTACCTACCTGGAGACAAAGACTTGCAGGTTCTGTAGAGTGCAGCGACAGAGAAGCTAGGCATGGAGCCTGAAAGCCTGAGTTTAAAGCCTGGCTCATCCTCTGACCAGGCCATGACCCCAAGATGAACTTCCTTGAGCACAAGTTTTCCCAGTTTCAGAATAGGAACAATGACAGTATTGGCCTTGAAGGGCCACTGTGAGAGTCGACAAACTTCATGAATGAAAACACAGGGCAAGAACATAAGAAATAGGAGTGGTGGACTGGAGAGATGGCTTAGCAGTGAAGGCATCTGTGAAGCATAAGGACCCAGGTTCGATTCCCCAGGACCCACATAAGCCAGATGCACAAGATGGCACATGCATCTGGAGATCATTTGCAGTGGCTGGAGACCCTGGCATGTCCATTCTCTGTCTGTCTGTCTCTCTCTCTCTCTCTCTCTCTCTCTCTCTATATATATATATATATATATATATATATATATATATATATATACTTTCTCTCTCAAATAAATAAATAAAATATTAAAAAAGTAAATAGAAGTGGTCATTAATTATCTCCTCATATTGGCTGTTAGGACTGATGTACATGGGAAGATGATGCTTAGAATATAGTATCAGCTTTAAACACATTTGACTTTGCTGAACTAATGGTAGCTCCCTCCTGTCTGTGCTGGTTGATTTATCTATAGGAGAGAACAGATGGACACTTGCCCCCACTTACTGAGCAGCCATTTATTCCAAAGAGAAAAAAGCAAAATCCTATAAACCAAAGTCACAAAGTTGGTCAGTGAGCTGTACCCGTAAGGTCTCTGTCACTATAATAAAATACTGGAGGCAACTGACTTATAAAGACAAGAAGTTTGTTTTGGCTCACAGTTTTGGAGCTTACAGTCCAAGATTGTGTGGTCTCATGGCTTTGGACCTCTGATGGGCATGCCAAGTGGCCATGGTGGTAAATACTTGTCAGGGTAAACTTCATACCTCATAGCCAGGAAGCAAAGAGACAGAGGTACCCCAATCTTCTTCAAGGGCATGCCCTCAATGACCTAAGGTCCTCCCAATAAGTCTCCTCCTTATAAACTGTTCACAGCACCTCTCTCTAGTGCTACCCTGAGGACCAAATCTTCACTACAGGAAAGTATACTCAACACACGCTGAGTCAACATCCAAACTGCAGCAAAGGCAGGAGAGAAGGCAAAACCAACTCTTCTGTCCATCTGTCCTGGTGTCTTCACTCCCCAGCACCCCTAGTGCCTCTGGATGCCTCCCGGGAATACAAGGAGACAGGGAGAACCGGGAAGAAAAACCAGCCGGACACCTGGTGACCCTTGTCTTGATCATGAGCGCGTGAGGTGTACCTGGCCCCTGGTCAGTCACTAATGGGGCAGCACTAGGTCCTGATGCCTCCTGTTTCTCCTTCTTCCTCCCTTCTGGCTCCGGCTGACGGGTCTCTGCAGCAACTGCTAGCCCTCCCTGAGAGACTGCAGTCTTGTGCTGAGCTGGATGAAAAGACCCTGGGACCTGCAGAGTGGCCAGGAGTCAACTGGTGGCTTCTGCTTATTGGAAAAACCTCCCTGTTTTCTCCAGGCAATCAATCACAGGGATGCCTGAAGTACTTGGCTGTCTGGAAGCCCCTTCTAAGTCCTTTCTACCTGAACCTACCCACTTCCTGAGCACCCCTGGAGGTGCCAGACTTCCTGGAGATGCAAAAACAGTCCGCCCTTCCTGCCTGCAGGCAGCTCTCCGTGAGGATCGACACAAGACAGGGAGCCACACTCCAGAGATGCTTGCACAGGTGGGAGATGGGAGGAGCTGGCACTGCAGGATGAGAGAGTCCCCCTCCCCCCCACGAGCAGAGAGGCCTCCAGGTAGACGTTCACACTTACTCAGCCCCTGGCTTCGTGGCTGAAACTTAATGGTTCAGTTGCAAATTGAGAGAGCTTCCTGAGGGTACCTCATGCCTGCACCTAGACTGTAAGAGGTAGCTCCAGCAGGCCTCCAAAATGAGGAAGGCCTCCCCTTCCTCCCCTGGTCTCTGCACCCCTGGGGACTGAGTGACAGCCTGAGAACTGACCCTCCCATGAGAGGTTGCACGTGAGCTCCTCCGTGAGGCCAGGCATGCTGCTGGCTTTAGAGATCAGGAAGCCAAGCCAACCTCGCGTCAGGTGTGAGCTCGGCTACCAGATCCATCCCAGCGCTCACGGTCAGCCTGGGGAGATGGCTGTGGAGTCCGTGTGCGCTGCAGACCGGCTCGAGAGCAGGACGCACAGTGAGAGCAGGGGACTGACTGTTGAAGTGACACGTCTGGCTCAGGTTCCAGCTGCGAGGCATGAGTTACGTGCCTTACGCAAGTCACTCTTCTTGGGGACTCAGTTTCCCTAGTTGGTAAATGAGAAGGTTGGAGGATATTTCATGACACAAATAGATAGTACAGGGGTTGAGAGCACTGGTCTTCACTCGGGACTTCTTCAAACAACTGCTGTTTTCTCTGACACACGCTGCCCTAGAGGCCCTGTGTTAGATGCTCAATCCGTAGTTTCATTAGTTCTCGGGATTCAGGGATTCACAGATTAAGGATCAATGAGATTAAATAGCCATGCGAAATTAGGCTTATTACAAATGCAGTCAGAACTTTCTAGAACGAAGTGTGATCTGCTTTCCATGACCTCTCTTTGCTTTTTCAGACAGGAGTGGTGCTATTATGGGAACTTTAAACTTTAACCAGGCTGAAAGGGGGTCACCACTCAGGGTGAGATTTCTGGTTTGAGGAGACTATTAATTCCCCATAAACTGCATCTTCTGGTAGTGGCCTTTGGTCCACGTGGTAGCACAGCACCGCTCAGTCGCTCACTGTGTAACCCACTTGTAATCAGGGAGCCTTGGAAGCAGGAATGGGGGTCTGTGGCCTGCCGAGTTCCTTGGGAGAACGTGGCGAATGGCGGCCGGACGGGGGCAGCCCCGTAGCCTGCTGAGGTTCCGTCTGCCTCTGGCTGCCTGCAAGGGCTTTGGGAAAGGGCTCTTGGCACTGGGTCTCAGGAAATGTTGGCCTGGTTGATGGGGAGCGGTTTGCGTCATGATCTAGTGACATGCATCTTACGGGGGGAGCTTCTCCTTCCCTCACGTAAGAGAAGTCAGCTGTTTTTCACAGGAAGCTCCCTAGTTTGCAAAGAAGTTTCAAACACAATGTGATTAGAGAGAAAATACAGGTGGCTGTGAGGGGGTTTGCTGCGCCTATCTCTTTATCTTCGTCATTCACCAACACCACACACACACACACACACACACACTATACACATACATACACACACATCAGACACCACACACACACACACCACACACATGCACACACATTATCTATCACACACTATACATGCACACACATACCACACCCTACACACACATAATCACACATCACACATCACTCACCACACACATACACACACACACACACACAAATACACCATGCTTGTGTTTTTCTGCAGTTGTTTACCTTATGAGGGGACCTTAGAAAGTCACCGTCCATGCCTCTGCAGCATTCCTTTCCATCTCTACCTGGGCTCTGTCCAGTGCAAGGAGATAGCAGGCAGGAAGGTGGGGAGGAGAGAAGGAAGTGCCTCTCAGGTGCTAAGCCCTTGGGGCCCTGAGGCCTCTGTGCCGGGGTTCTGGATTGCATTATCCTTACGTTTTATAAAGGTACGTATGGAGCTAGGCATGGTGGCGCACGCCTTTAATCCCAGACTCGGGAGGCAGAGGTAGGAGGATGGACATGAGTTCGAGGCCACCGTGAGACTACATAGTGAATTCCAGGTCAGCCTGAGCTAGAGTGAGACCTTTCCTCGAAAACAAAACAAAACAAAAAGGTAGGTATGTATAGGCGCTTAGACAGGCCCTATCCATGCCCTTGAAAGCAACTTGCATGGAAAGTCATGGGCTCTAACCCAAGATCCACATCTTAGCCATATCACCTTTTCTAAGCATCATACAGCTATCTACGCTGCCTGTCTCCTGTGTACAAAGGGAAGCATCAAAAAAAAAAAAAAAATCCCCGCAGCCAGCTCCTGGTGACAAATGCTTGTAATCCCAGCACTAGGAGGCTAAAGCAGGAGGATCTGGAGTTTGAGGGTAGCCTGGGCTACCTAGCAAGACCTTGGCTCAAAAACAACAACAAAAAATAGGACTGGGGAGATGGCTCAGCAGTTAAGACACATACCTACAAAGCCTAACGCCCCGAGTTCAGTTCCCCAATACCTTCGTAAAGCTGGATGCTCAAAGTAGTACACGCATCTGGAGCTCATTTGCAGTGGCTAGAGGCCCAGGTTCACCCATTCTGTGTGTGTGTGTATGTGTGTGTGTGTGTGTGTGTCTTCTCTCTGTCATCTCACTCTACATACAAATAAATTCATAAAATATTTTTTATTTATTTATTTTTTGTGGCGGGGGGAGTTTCGAGGTAGAGTCTCACTCTGGTCCAGGCTGACCTGGAATTAACTACGTAGTCTCAGGGTGACCTTGAATTTATGGCGATCCTCCTACCTCTGCCTCCCAAGTGCTGGGATTAAAGGCATGCACCACCACACCCGGCTCATAAAATATTTTTTAAAAAGCCAATGCTTCAGACAGACAGACAGAGGAGGGTTGGGACACTATTTCTCCCTCGGAGTGCGACCTTTAGGGGAGTTACTTAACCATTCCTGTCTAGACACTGATAGCGCCTCCTCACCTTGATGTGAGACTCAGCAAAGGCCAAGCTCAACCCACGGGCCAGCAAAAGTACAGGGCTGAGTACGTTATCAAATGATGCCGTCGCCGATATCGAAGACCACACCGTTGCCGTCATTTCCCTAAAGGAATACACTGGTTGATGTGATACGTGAGATGCCATTAGGTCTCCAGTAATCTAGATGCTTCCTTAAATCTCTGCTTTTCTTCTACTGAGGACAACTGTTGCATGTGCTAGCAGGGCCTGTTTGGAGTACTGCTATATACCATCATGGGAATCGTCAGTTCCAGTAGAAAATTGCGAACAATAAAAAGCACAGGTGCAATGCTACTAGAATCACTGAAACGAGAGAAGAATACAGAAGTGCACGTGTAAGAGAGTAGAAGGACTGGTGGATGTAGCTCAGTAATAGGGTGCTTTCCTAGCATGAAGGAGGCCCTGGGTTCCCCATCCCCAGCCACGAAACCAAACAGCTTATCCTTCTCCTGGTGGTGTCAGCCAGCCTGAAAGGGAGGTGTCCCTGTGCCCACTGCTCAGGTGAGGACCTGGGATCTCAGCCTCTCAGTCACGTAGCACAACTAAGCATCCAGGAGACAGAGAGAGAGAGAGAGAGAGAGAGAGGTCTGCAGAGTGGGGAAGTATACTGGTACCCCATACAGGGCTGCGCAGCCCTGCTTAGAAGGATGCGGAGTCTGCTCTGAGTTCAGCAGCAGGAGGGCATTGCGATGGGACCTCTGCTGCTGAGGCAACCACTGGCGGGAGAGGGAAATGCCAACGTGGAAGGAGGTCCATGGAAGAGGCCGCCTTAGAAGTGTAGGCTAGAGATGGGGCCGGCCTAAGGGACACAGACCCGCACGGATTTGGAGACAGGCAGAAAGACAGTGAAAAAAAAAAAAAAACAACCTTTCTGTTGGTCGGCTGTGTGTATTTGCAGAGAGGGAAGGAGAGCCCCAGCGGCTTCCAGGTGCCAAGGAGGTAAGTGGGTGGGTGGGAGGCTGCTGAGAGTCTTTAGGAAGGACTGGTTCTCAGAAGGGAGTCAGACGGACCCTAGGGATTGTTCTTTCTGCAGGGAAGAGAGTCCCCTTTCCTGGGTCTCTCTGCCGAGTGCTCTGAGCATGGAATCAGTGCTTGCTGTGAGCTGGTAGCTCAGGCCCGGCCCCCTCAGCCTGCCCAGAGAGTTCTGCCAATGGCTTCTAAAAGCCCTGTGTTCCTTCTGCCGCCAGGGAGCAATTACTGACCTTTCTCAGAGCACTGGGCTCGGAACCAGAAGCAAACAAAAGCCCCTCCTGGCCTGCCTTCTGATGTTTCAGCCTCTGGGTAGCTTTTTCTTGTGCCAGTCTTCAGGCATCTTTCCCCTGCTAATGTTTGACAGTGATTTTTTTTTTTTTCATATTGAACTCAGGCCTTAAATAACCTTTGCCCTATCATGGCTTCTCGCTAGATGGAGCGTAGATGAATCAGGATCATGTCCACACCAACCATAGGTGTTTACAGAATGCTGTTCCAGCCAGTGACTTTTCTAACGCACACTACTTGATTTTAAGAAACTCTCAGAGCTGAGAGAGGTAAGTGGCGTGCTTCACCTGAAAGCAAAGGGCAATAGACAACACGTAAATTTGTCATTTAGAAACCATATTTTTTTTAAGCCAGGCGTGGTGGCACATGCCTTTAATCCCAGAACTCGGGAGACAGAGGTAGGAGGATTGCGTGAGTTTGAGGCCACCCTGAGACTACATAGTGAATTCCAGGAGAGCCTGAGCTAGAGTGAAACCCTACCTCAAACAAAACGAAACAATAATAATTAATAATAATAATAATAACATTTTATTTGATAGAGAGGGAGAGAGAGAATGGGTGCACCACGGTCTCTTGCCACTGCAAACGAACTCCAGATGCCATGTGCCACTTTGTGTGTCTAGCTTTATGTGGGTATTGGGGAACCCAACCCAGGCTGGCAGATTTGCAAGCAAGTGCCTTTACCAACTGATCTAACTCCCTAGACCCAAATTTATGATTTTTTTTTTAAAAAATCTGGGCTGAAGAAGTGGCTCAGTGATTAAGGGTACTTGCTTGCAAAGCCTGATGTCCTGGGTTCACTTACCCAGTGCCCATGTAAAAACAGATGCACAGAGTGGCACGTGTGTCTGGAGTTTGTTTGCAGTGGCAGGAGGCCTTGGCACATCCTCTTCTCTTTCTTTCTCTCTCTCTCTCTCTCTCCCTCTCTTTCCCTCAAATACGTATTTTTTTTAAAAAAAAAAGCTGTGCAAATTCCACAGTGTTCTCATAGGCAGAGCTCCAAAAGAATCCAAAGTCCAAAGTGAAGTTTGCATGGACTCAGACAGGACAGCTTCTACCAGGACCGGTGCTTAAGAATTTCTCACCTCCATGCCCCTCGCCACTACCTGGAATTGTCACCCTTTTCCCTGGCACCCATCCCTGAGGCGGGCTTAGCACCCTTCCTTGTGCTCCCGGCTTCTCCTCTCTGCCCACCATCTTACATTCCTGGTTCCTTTGATATTCAAGTCTACCCCCCCCCCCACCGCCACTTTCTTCCCTGAGACCAACCCCATTGCTCTTCTCCAACCAGTTTCAGCAGTCCAAAGTCACCCTGGGCCCTACAGCTAGGTGTGTGATGTCATTGATACCAGATCACTCTCCAGTGGAAGTCTTGGCTCCCGTGTTGCCTTGTTTATTTTTTTGTTTGTTTGAGAGATGGAGAGAGAATGGGCGCGCCAGGGCCTCCAGCCACTGCAAATGAACTCCAGATGCATGCGCCACCTTGTACATCTGGCTTGCGTGGGTCCTGGGGAATCAAACCAAGGTCCTTTGGCTTTGCAGGCAAGCGTCTTAACTGCTAAGCCATCTCTCCAGCACCTTTGTTTGTTGTTTGTTTGTTTGTTTAAGTTGCCTTGTTATGTAGAGGCCTTATCCTATGGCTTCTCGTTCTCTGCACCCTCGTGTCTGGCCCAGGAGGCTACGTTATACACCCGACTGCCGCTCGAAAGCAATGGAAGGGTTCAGCATCAGAACCCACCTCAGCCGATGGGCAGTCAAGCTCGCATGGCTCAGAACTTCCGGAACCTTCTCCTTCTCCCTGCACTGCATTCATCCTTGGTGCTGGCTAATCTCTGCTCTCTAAAGGTGACTTCACTCACCTGTTACATCTGAGGACACTAAGCAGAATCGCCGTCCCCTCTCTCCCCGCTTGTGCCCCTGCCACCCCCCAACCCCACAGAAGTCGTTATGCATGGGGGAGGGTGGCAAAACATGGGGCGATTCCTCAACAGTGTGCTGGGGATTCTCTGCCCCTCGTCACTTGGTCATGGGGCTGCCTCAGTGAGGTAAGTAACCGTGTTAGCTCTGTGACAGGCAGCCCTGTGAGACAAGGTTTCTCTTGGGGCTGGGACAGTTCATGAGCGTGCTTAAAGCTGATCCTGGGTATGTTCTGAAGAACAAATGAGCGAGGGAAAGAAACTCCAGGACCTCATGGCCGCAGAGTGGACCTGAGAGGCTACGTGTGTGTGTCCCTGTTTGAGTGTTCCTGTGAGAGAGAAGCTGCCCCTTGAGCCAGCCCTGGCCTGCAGAGACAGTCCCCATTTGTGAAGTAGCCACTGGATGCAAGCCCCACCCCTCTGTTGTCACTGGGGAAAAGCAGCCTTGATCAGCCCATTGAACCTTCTGTTTCTCACCTAACCCCCTTGGCCTCCAAATTTGTTTCAGCTCGGTGGCTCCCTCCGTTGACCTGAATTTAATGATTCGGTTCTTTTATAAATAGAACACGGCCCCCCTCCTCTATTCTCACCCTACCCCAAAATTAACTGACTTCTCATTATGTCCTCGAAGGGCACGGCTGTGTGTGGGAAGATGTTTGGGTCCCATTCTCAGGCCTTGTTTGCGGACCCACTGTCCAGCTCTGTTAAAATAATGAAGATTTGGCAAGGCAGGGGCCTAAGTGAGGATGTTTTCTTGTGGATTCCCAATATTTGGTTTTTGTCCAATAAAATATTTTCCCGGGCATGTGAGGAAGAGGAAACGGACAATCAGTGTTTCTTCAGAGGCCACTTTCTAGCCAGCGGGCAGCGAGCCAGGGGCATCCAGTGAGCTCTCCCCACACTCTGTTCTCGGCCTCGCGGTCAGGGCGGGCCGCAGGCCAGGAGACCTGCACTGTGGGTATCATGGGACAAGGAGGGAGTTTGGAAACCCAGGCCCTACACGGCTCCTGAGTGATGGCTAAGTGGTTCTGAGGTGCCACTGAAATCTGTCTACCCAGGCTGCTATGCCACCAGGGTCTCCTCAGGGCCGTTCATGTGGTCACAGCAGCTGTCAACTAAACTCAACAGACGGGGTGCGATTTCCCCCCCCCCACAGAAAATCCCTGCACCCACACACTAAGGAACATTGGAATAGTAGGGCAAACAGGATCTGTCTGGAGGTTTCAAGGTAGAGAAGCGGTGGGGGGAGGCAGGGAATAAAGGGAAGAGCCCGGGAGCCTGGCATAACCACTCCCCAGTTCTTTATTGGAGGCAGTCTTGTGGCTCTGAGTGCCTGTTTTCCCACTGGAAATGCAGGGTTAAAAATTCCTACCTGGGCTGGAGGGATGGATTAGCGGTTAAGGCGCTTGCCTGCAAAGCCAAAGGACCCAAGTTTGATTCCCCAGGACCCACGTTAGCCAGATGCACAAGGGAGCACACGCGTCTGGAGTTCGTTTGCAGTGGCTGGAGGCCCTGGCGCGCCCATTCTCTCTCTCTCTCTCTCTCCCCCCCCTCTCTTTCTCTGTCAAATTAATTAATTATTTATTTATTTTTTAAAATCCCTACCTATTGCTAAGATAGCCCCAAATGCATATCAGATGCTCCCAGCTCGGCTCCTCACCTGCTGGGTGATGCTGAGCCAGTCACTTTACCTCTGTGCCTTGGTGTTCGCCTTGCATTAGCCTCCTGCAATTGTAACGCACTGGATGGGTTAAAGCTTATTCTGTCACAGTTCTGGAGACCACAAGGCCAAAAACAAGTGGCTGCAGAGCCCTGCCCCTTCTGGAGGCTCTGGAGGGAAACGTCCTTCCCAGTCTCTTCCAGCCTCTGGCGACTGTTGCTGTTCCTTTTGGCTGCCTGGCTCCACCTCTGCCTCCATTTTTCTTTTTTTTCTTTTTTTAAATTTTTTTTGTTCATTTTTATTTGTTTATTTGAGAGCGACAGAGAGAGAAAGCAGCAGATAGCGAGAGATAGAGAATGGGCACGCCAGGGCTTCCAGCCACTGTAAACGAACTCCAGATGCATGCGCCCCCTTGTGCATCTGGCTAACGTGGGTCCTGGGGAATCGAGCCTCGAACCGGGGTCCTTAGGCTTCACAGGCAAGCGCTTAACCACTAAGCCATCCCTCCAGCCCTCTGCCTCCATTTTTCACACCAGCTTCTCCTCTTCTGTCTTTGAACTTCCCGTCTGGGTGTCTCCTAGGAGGACACTTGCCACTATTCTAGGGCCCATTTGATACCCCAGAATGACCTGGAGATGCCTAACTGTATCCCATTTGCAAAGACTTCCAGGTAAGTTCACATTCACGGGCTCTGAGGGTGACGACGTGGACGTGTCATTTATGAGAATGAGAACGTCCCAGGATGTTACGGAGATGAAATGAGCTGGTGAGCGCCCAGCACACTGCAGTCAACACGTGCTGTTTTCATAGTCCTCACCAGGCCACCGCCATCTCCGTCATCGATAACTTTCGCTGAGATTTCCCAAACTTAACACATATCTAAAGTTGACTCTTTCCCAGGCTGCAACTCTCAGAGAACAGCACCTCTGTTAGCCCATGTTCAAGCTCGCATCCTTCACATGATCCGTGCTTTCCCTGTCATCTTGCATAGTCCGTTCCACATATACCTCTGCCACCACAGTCTTTCTACCAGCCTGAGTAACGGCCTCAAGGACCACCCCGTCGTACTCCTGGGGGCTGCCATTCACGCTCTGGTGGGTGTGAAACAGCGTGGCACTTGAGCGGCCAGCGTATAAGTAGCACTGTTTGTGGTTGCCTACAGCACCCTCCCCCTGTTCAAGCCCGCACCACCTCTCACTGTTCTCACACTGGTCATGGTGACAGCCATTAGCCACCCAGCCCTCTAAGCTTCACCTCTTGTTCAGTATCTCCAACTCCTTCCATTTCCTGCACACACCAGAGTCTCCTTTTTATCTCCTGGGACTTTTTAAAATTTATTTTTATGAGAGAGAGAGAGAGAGATAATTGATGCGCCAGGGCCTCCAGCCACTGCAGTGGAACTCCAGACCCATGAGCCACTTTGTGCGCATGCGTGACCTTGTACATGCGCGCTTGTGCGTCTGGCTTACGTGGGATCTGGGGAGTCGAACACGGGTCCTTAGGTTTCGCAGGCGAGCGCCTTAACCGCTAAGCCATCTCTCCAGCCTAAGGCTCCTCTTTAAAAGTGGACCTTTCACAGGAGGCTGACAGGCCCACAGTGTTGCCAATGTCTCTAGTGGTCCCCGAGACGTTGTAGCACATTTCCCAGGCATTCAACACCCGCTGTTGACGGATGGCACTCCCGCTAAGGGTGAGGGAGGAGTGTGACTGAGGAAAGCAGTCACTGACGTCACAGAGGGCTGGAGGACTCAGCGAGGATGAGGTGGAGCTGTCATCACCCTCAGTCAGAACCCACACCAGAGCATGGTGCCAGACTGGCTCTTGAACAGACAGAATAATGCAAAGGAAGGAAAATACAGCCAGCTTCTGACCAATGGCCTGGACAGTAAGCTCTTTAAAGACCTGGAGTGAGCCAGGTGGGGTGCCTCCCATCTGTAACCCCAGTACCCAGGAAACAGAGGCAGCAGGATCCACTGCAAGTATGAGTCCAGCTTGGTCTACACAGTTGCAGGCCAGCCAGGGACACATGGTGAGATCCCGTATCAAAAAATAAAACTAAAAATACCTGGAGTGGGGCTGGAGAGATGGCGTAGCAGTTAAGGCACTTGCCTGCAAAGCCAAAGGACCCAGGTTCAAATCCCCAGGACCCACGTAAGCCAGATGCACAAGGGGGCGCATGTGTCCGGAGTTCGCTTGCAGAGGCTAGAGGCCCTGATGTGTCCATTCTCTATATGCCTCTTTCTCTCTCCTTCTCTCTCCCTCTCTATCTCTCTCTCTCTCTCTCAAATAAATAAATAAAATTTTTTAAAAATATTTTTAGGGCTGGAGAGATGGCTTAGCAGTTAAGCGCTTGCCTGTGAAGCCTAAGGACCCCGGTTCGAGGCTTAATTCCCCAGGACCCACATTAGCCAGATACACAAGGGGGCGCACACATCTGGAGTTCGTTTGCAGAAGCCCTGGCACGCCCATTCTCTCTCTCTCTCTCTCTCTCTCTCTCTCTCTCTTTCTCTCTCTCTCCCCCTCCTTCTCTGTCACTCTCAAATAAATAAATAAAAATAAACAAACAAAAAATATTTTTATAAAAAGACCTGGAGTGGTAGAAGACAGACAGAGCCCACATATGGCTTTGCCTCTTCCGAGACCTCACGTCCAAGGCCAGCACACCAGCCACTATGAGTGTACCATTGGTGTGTCCAAGAAGAAATCAGTCTGTACATCTTTTCTGTTAATGGTTTATATACCTATGAAACATATAAGAACATAGGTCATATTTTATCACTTCCCTGCCCCAACTTCTTCTCTGTGTCACTCAAAGCAAAAGTGAAAGTCCTCTATGTTACCGCCCAGGGCCACCGTAATCACCTGCCACCGTGGCTCTGATGCAGCTGTCTAGTCCCTGAGCGCAGCTCGCCTGTCCTCGCCTCCGCCCTGGCTGTTTCACCGCTGACAACATCCACTTCTGTTATCTTTGTGGTTTTCTCCCTGCTTTGTTTACCTTGTGCTTAGAAGATACCTGTCAAGGTGGACCTCCCCTGACCACTAGAGGGTCCGCGCGACAGTAGCACCTCATGAAACCCCCTCCGCTTGCCCTGGCTTTCCTTCCAACACCCTATTGCAACTCAACATCTTATGTTCACTTGCTTGTTGAATTGTCTGCTTTTCCCTGTTTCTTTCAGACTTTGCCAGGAGAAGGATTTTTTTTTTAGCATGTGTGTGTGTGTGTGTGTGTGTGTGACAGAGAGAGAGAGAGAGAGAGAGAGATGCACGTGTTGAGGCCAGAGGACAACCTTAGGTATCATCCTCAGACATTCTCTCTCTGTCTCTCTGTCTCTGTCTCTGTCTCTGTCTCTCTCTCTCTGACAGGGTCTCTCATGGGTCAGAAGCTCACCAATTAGTGTAGACTGGCATACCAGTGAGCTCCAACCTGCTCAGCATGCACCACCACACCTGGCAATTTGTGCTTGGGTTCTGGGGATCGAACGTAGTTGGTAAAGAGGCAAGCACTTTACCAACTGGGCTCTCTGTCCAGCTCCAAGCCTGTGTTCTGCTGGCTTCCTGGCACATATTAGGTTCACAATCAACATTTTGTGACTACGGGAATGACTCAGGGCCAGGCTCTGGCTTTGCACGAATTACCTCCCTATTTCCCAACAACTTGATGCCGTTGCTATAATATCCTTGTCTGTCAGGGCCGTGGGAGCCAGAAAGAGTAAATAAATGTCCTCTGGCTGCCCAACCAGCACGTGTTCGCAACAGGATCTGAAACAACCCGTCTCCTCCCAGAACCCACTCTTCGCCGCCATCTGTTCAGGAGGCAGCATTGAAAGATCGCATGGAAGATTTGGAAATGGAAATGTGCTGTGTGGAAGGAAGCCCCAGGGCGACCGCAGCCCTGCCAGGGGCCCTAAGCACACTGGCCGTGATTCCTTCGGGTCTCCTTCTTGCTTACATATTTTAAGTTTTCAGACCGATTTTTGCTGCCTCCCTTAAGGAGGGTGAGAAAAGTATCTGTGAAGCATCACGATGTAGCTCAGTAGCTGGCAGCCTGTCGGCAGCCCAGACCGCTCCAGAAAACAGGGCATGTAGCTGCAGGAATGTGTCCCTTATTTCCAGGACAGGTCAGTCCATCTTTGTGCCTTCAGTAAACATGGCGTATTGGTTAGGATCACGCATCTCAGTGTAGAGTGGCTGAGTTGGGATTTGTTCACCAGGCACCACTAAGACACCTTGTGGCCGCACATAGTAATAGAATAGTAACTAAGTCCTTGAATCTTACTACGTGCTAGGCAAGTTCCTAGAGCTCATTTAATCCCCCTAAACTACTCTCCCTCGCGCTGTCTCTCTCCCCCTTTCTCTGGGACAAGTGTTCTTACTAACCCAAGCTAACGCTAGTCACAGAGATGTTAAATAACATCAAGTCACACAGCTACATTGAACCCAGCCAGGATGAGAAGCCAGCCTGTGTGTCTCCTGCGGACAGGTTGTAAGGGCCTCATTGTTGCGACCCCCTCGGCGTCTTTGTGGACCGCGGGGAATGCACTTGATCGTGTTTTCCGACTTGAAAGCCCCATGCTTTTGAGACTGGGAATGCGGTAGGAGTTTCGAGTCGCTGGTGGGAATGAAAAGACAAGTCAGAAAACGGGATGAAACAGGCGGCACCCAGGAGGACGGCTCGAGGGAAGGTCTGAGCGTCAGGCTTCCTGTCGTGGCATCTCGCTGGCTCCCCTTGGTTCGTGGGAATTGACAGCCCGGGTACGTTTACCTCTCTGAATGCTGCTCTGTATAGGAGAAGCAAGTCCTGCCGGTGGCCTGGTTGTGTCTTAACTTCTGCCTCATAGCTTTCCTCGGTGAATTCACACAGAGACCCATTGAGAGATGTGACCTGAAAGTCACACCTCTTTCTGTCTCCTGGGCAGTTTCTGGGTCCATCCATCCCCAGGGTTTCGCTTGCTTGTTTGTTTGTTTGTTTTTCTCTCCTGTAATAATTTTAGTAAGCAGAGCCTTCGGGCCACCTCCCTCTGTTGCCACACCTTGAGTACTATGAACAGTCAGTATGATGATTAGCTGTCTTTCCCTGTGCATTGCTGTAGGGAACTGTGTGGGCGGGGACCTCCTGTTTCCTTTCCTTGCCTTTCAATCCCCACAGAACCCCTTTGGTATACACAGCATTCTGACGCCCAATTTAACAAAGCAGGTTGCTTGAGGCCTCACAACCTCCAGCCAGCACTTATTTACATACACTCACACAGCTGAGCAGTGGCCAGCACAGCCCTGGCTGTGTGAACACAGATGGTCTCGGGGCCTCTTCTGGGTTAAAAGCCTTCTAGGATTCCTGGTTCTATGGGACAATGTCCACGCGCACACCCTGTGCCCACTGCTCCTTCCCTGCCCCCAGCCTACGACTCGGCCCGGCTCTTCCCTCCGCGCCTGCTCAGTCACTCCCTCCCTCTGGGCCCACCCTCTTGGAATGCTCACAAGCTCTGCTGACCTCTGGCCCAACCCATCCTCCCTGGACCAGGCAAAGCCCGCCCTTCCCAGCAGCCTCCCCTCCCACACCCTTCTCGGGGGCCAGGGCACCCTGGCTCTCACACAGTGCCATCAAGCACCTTAGCAGGGCACCACTGTGGCAGAAGGACATACAGAGAGAATATGGCCTTGCCTAAAGGCAGTCTGATGCCTCCTTAAAACACCGTCGCTGCAATGTGAACCAGGAGTGATTCCAGGGAGCTCCTGGGGCCTCCTGCATTGCTCTACCATGTCGGTACTTGATAGAAGAGGAAGGGAGGTCCTTTCCAAGCAATTTGACCTCACAGAATGCAACATTCTGGATCATTGGGTCCACAGAGATTTTGAAAACCTCAAAGTCTATTAAAATCATGAGCTTTCCTGGCGGACAAATTCAAGTTTGATACATGGCTCTGCCACTCTACCCAAGTGATCTGATCTGAGACCACCTGTTGACATGCTCTGAGTTCTCAGAGCTTCACCCACCTGCAAAATGGGGACAGGCATGCCAGTCACACAGGGTTTGTGTGAACGGTGAGGCGAATGCCCCTTACTTCAGTCAAGGGGTCTTCACCCAGTGAATTACAGCTGCTTGGTCTCTGCTAAGTGCAAGCTGGGAATCTGGTGGTGACAAGACAATGCTATCATTCTATATATTTATTTGCAAGAGAAGGAGAGGGAGAGTTTGGGCAAACTAGGGCCTCTTGCTGCTGCAAGCGAGCACCAGACCCACGCACCACTTTGTGCCTCTGGCATTACATGGGTACTGGGGAATCTAATGCAGGCCAGAAGGCTTTGCAAGCAAGCGTGTTTAACCACTGAGCCATCTCCTCAACAGCCAGTTGTTCTTTTTTGTAGTTAGCATACAAGGCAATGTGCTTCGTAATGGCATTTTTATACATATAAAGCATTATACTCAGGCTGGAGAGATGGTTCCGTGGTTAAGCCACTTGCCTGTGATGCCTAAGGACCCAAGCTCAAGTCCCCAGAACCCACGTAAGCCAGATGCACACAGAGGCACATGAATCTGGAGTTCATTTACAGTGGCTGGAGGCCCTGGTGCACCCATTCTCTCTCTCATACATAAGTAAAAATAAATTGTACTCTGTTCTTGTTTTCTCCTCACTGCCCTCCCCCCGGTCCCTGACCCCTTTTGCTGATGATACTCTTCCCTCAAGTAGTCCTCCCTTTTGTTTTCATGTCATGGGAATTCTAGTAACTTCTGTTGTTCTCCCTGCCTACCCAAGACCTCTTCCTTGCCTCTCAGTCTCTCACTCTACTTTCATATCACACACACACAGTTTAAATCTAGACCCTCTATATGAGTCAAAAGCACACAATATTTATCTTTTGGAGTCAGGCCTATTTTGCTTAGCATAATGATCTCCAGGTAGCATCCATTTTCTTGCAAATGTCACAATTTCATTTTTCTTTATGTCTGAATAAAAGTCCATTGTGTATGTGCACTAAATTTCTTCCCCCATTCCTCTGGTGATGGACAATCCAGACTGGTTCTGTATTTTGGCTATAGCATCAAAAATGGATGTGTGGGCCTGGGGAGATGGGTCAGCAGTGAAAGGTGCTTGCTTGCAAAGTTTGCTGGCCCTAGTTCAATTCTCCAGTGCCCACGTCAAGCTAAATGCACAAAGTGGTTCTTTGCAGTGACTAGAGACCCTGGCGTGCCCAGATTCACTTTCTCTTTCCCTCTCCCTCACTCATTCATTCCCTCTCTCTCTCTCTCACTCTCCCCCCACAAATAAGTAAAAATATTTAAAAAGAAGAAGTTGAATGGAACATCACACATATCCCTCAGTCTAAAACAAAAAAATTGGATGTGTGAGTATCTGAGGTATGCTGACCGAGATTCGTTCACGTACATATCCAGGAGTCATATAGCTGGATCACTTTTTGAGGGACCTCCACAATGGTTTCTGTAGAGGCTGCACCAGTTTGCATGCCCACCAGCATAGACAAGATTCTCACCGGAAGTTATTGTTGTTTACTGATGGATGAATTGATTGATTGATGGTTACTCTGAGATAGATAGAACCTCAAAACAGTTTTCATCTTCACTTCCCTGCTGGCTAAGGATTTCGAACGACTTTTCAAATATTGATTGGCCAGCTGTGTACCTTCCCTTGAGATCTGTCTGTTCAATTCAATAGCCCTTTCATTGACTGGATGACTTTGTTGTGTTTTTTTTTTTTTTAATGGGTGTTTAATTTTTGAAGATCCTAAATACGAATCCCCTGTTATATGTATATTTGGCAAAGATTCTCTCTTATTTTGTATGTAGGCTGACTTTCCACTCTGTTGATAACTTCCATGATGGTCCTGACATCCGTGGGCACCATGAGGAGACAGTTAGCAAGCAACTATGTGGGCAGACAGTGAACAAATCAGCGCCATAAGAATGAGCTATGTGGTGTACAAGGATTAAAGCAGTGGTAAGACAAGAGGGGAGAGAGGAGGAAAGGTTAGGAAAGGCGTCACTGGGATAGGTGACTTCGATCAGAAGTTGATAGCCATACAAAGTATCGTCAGGCAGAGAATCTCAGGCAGGGGAAAGAGCAAGTCCGACAGCCTGTGGTGGACACACTTGGTGTCAGGCATTGGTATTCATTCACTTGTCATGGTGGTTATTGCAAACGGCCCTCTCCTCTGAGTCACCTACCTGCCCTTGGAAGACAGGGCAGCTGTCCAGCTTTCTTCATATATTAGTTATTTTTTCAGTTGCTACAATACATACCTGACAAAAGCACCTCAAGGAAGAAAGGTTTATTTCAGCTTACAGTTCTCGGGGGGCACAGTCCATCATAGCAAAGAAGGCATGGCGACAGGTGCACCCAGCAGCTGGGTCACATTGCATCCATAGTCAAGAAGGAGAAGAGTAGTCTGGAGAGATGGCTTAGCACTTAAGGCAGTTTCTTGAAAAGCCTAAGGACCCATGTTCGACTCTCCAGATCCCAGATAAGCCAGATGCACAAAAGTGAGCCAAGCACAAGGTCACACAAGCCCACTAGGTGGCACAATCGTCTGGAGTTCAGTTGCAGTGGCTGAGGCCCTGGCATGCCAATTCTCTCTGTCTCTTTCTCTCTCTCCTCTCTCTCTCTCTCTCTCTCTCTCTCCCTGTCTCTTTCTAAAAAAAAAAGAAAAGAAAAGAAAGGAGAAGAATGATAAGTGCTGGTACTCAGCTATTTTTTTCCTTTTTACACAACCCAGTAACCCCAAACCATGGAATAACATTGCCCACAGTGAGGGTGGGTCGCCTCACCTCAATTAACCTAATCTAGAAAATTTCTCATAGGCATGCTCAGAAATTTGCTTCCACGGTAATTCTTTTTTTAAATTTTTTTTTGTTCATTTTTATTTATTTATTTGAGAGTGACAGAGAGAGGAAGAGGCAGATAGAGAGAAAGAGAGAGAATGGGCGCGCCAGGGCTTCCAGCCACTGCAAACGAACTCCAGACACGTGCGCCCCCTTGTGCATCTGGCTAACGTGGGTCCTGGAGAATCAAGCCTCGAACCGGGATCCTGAGGCTTCACAGGCAAGCGCTTAACCGCTAAGCCATCTCTCCAGCCCCACGGTAATTCTTAACCCAGTCAAGTTGACAACGGAGATTAACCATCATACGTAGGTATACCAGGATTGAGATGCAATCTCTGAGTGGAATTGAATTCAGCAAAGGCTGGAGAGGTCCTGGAGGCTGCGAGAGCAGAGTCAGTCGAGAAGGAGTGGAAGGGAAGGGCGGATCTTCCAGAGAAGGGGATTTGGTGGGAGAGCCTGGTATATCTGAGGGACAGCGAGATCTTGGGGGCAGACCAGGTCCAAGCACCACTTGGATGACATCAGCCTTGGCTGACAAAGGCAGTCTCTCCATTGTCACCGCAGGGTGAGCAGGTTGTCAGTTCAAGAGAATGTGCTACTCACTCAAGACACACGGCCTCGGGCAGAGATCCAGTGTGTGAGTCACTACCAGATGTACATCTTGTCAGGGAAAGCTGTGGCCACAGAGAAAATGGTCACGGTTTCCCGGAAACATCCTGAGTGCGGGGCAAGAGGGGCCTTGTGAAGAGGGTGTGTGTACGTGGAGGGCGGGCCCCAGCTGGTGCTCGGAGCTGTTCCTCTCTGGGTCCAGCACCTTTTATATATTTTTAAATATTTCCATTTATTTGAGAGAAAGAAAGACAGAGAGAGAGACAGAGAGAGGAAAAGAGTAAGAAAGAGAATGGGCATGGCACCTCAGGTCCTCTGGCAGCTGCGAATGAATTCCAGATGCACGCACCACTTTGGGCATCTGGCTTCACCCCTGGCCTGCGGGCTTTGAAAGCAAGCTGTTTTAGCTGCTGAGCCATCTTCCCAAGCCCTTCAGCGGCACTTAGAACCCTGGGGGAGCAGGGGACTGCTGCCACGATGCCGGCTGGGGTGCATGTACTCCCCCGCCTCTCGTGGTGTGCCTCCTGGGGTTCTGAGAGGTCCGCAGACTCCATGAGGGCCGTGGGGTGGGAAAGGGGCTGCGTGAGCCCACAATAGGTTCAAGTCCAAGGATTTAACCGCAATGCAGCTTCTGTGGCCCTTGGTTTCCTCATTTCTAGAGTGGTGGCAACTTGGGAGCTCTCCAAAACCCACCAACATGGTTCAACCAAGCACTTCCTGCATTTCCCTCCTTACAGGGGAGAGAAACTGAGGACCAAAAACAGGGACTTGCTCAGAGCCAGCCCATGCCTGTGGTGCTGGAGTCACTGCCCTGGGTAGGTCTGCGCTTCTCCGCTTTACTCCACTGTTCGTTTGTTCATTCATTCATTCTCTCTCTCTCTCTCTCTCTCTCCTCTGCCCACCTTCTAGCTCCGGGATGCCACCTTCCCTCCCTCCCCTCTGCCTGTCATTCTCTCCTGCCGGACATGAAGGTTTGGCTACCCCAAGAATGATGTTCCCACCCAGGCTGAGTGGATGGTGACCCATTACCAAGATGGGAATCCCCAGGGGTATCGACATGAGGAGATACCTCCTCTCGCTACCTCCTGCTTGAATCTAGTCAGTACTTTAATCCAGTGCACTTTCCAAGTCGCCCCGGCCAGAGCGAACACCTTAGCAAGCTCCTACCTCCCGGCTGCTTCATGGTCTTGCTGTGGGCCTTTCGCCTACTTTGATTATAATTACTTAAGCATACATCATAGCTTCTCTATGTGATTTAAAACTCATCGAAAACAGGAAGTAAAGTTGTTCGCCTTCTTCCCACACCCACCACTAGCCTCCTCTTCTACAGCTCACGTGGCGCTTGTGCTCACATTGTTGGAGAGATTTCCTCTAGACGGAATTCTGTCCTTCCAGAATGAATGGGCAGGTGTGCAGGAGTATGGGTGAGTCTTAGCTCGTCCCCCCCACACACACACATTGTGGGACCTAAACAAGTTATCAACACTTAGGCGCTTTGGTTTCCTCACTTGTAAATTAGGGATAGCACCAGCCTGTGAGGATTAAATGAGTCGTGTATGCAAATTGCTTCATACAGTGGTCAGTGTATGCTTGGCAACATTCAAAGAGTTGTTTGGTTGGGGTGTCCTAGATGCAGATCTTTCTTCCTTCCTTCCTTCCTTCCTTCCTTCTTCTTTCCTTTCTTTCTTTGTTTTGTTTGTTTTGGTAAAAACTATTCTACTGCCTTGAAGTTCAAGTTTGGTGTTAGCTTGTTGCCAGATCTTTCCCAGTCCTTGCCTTTTGCAACTGCCATGTATATGCACTGCCCAGAATGAAGTGTGCCGCCAGTTAACGTTCTGGCCTGAGCGAGGGGCGTGGAAGTGGGAGATGAAGGCATGAGTCGTTTGGCTTAGCTGATCGCCAGTTTGGGGCTAGCATCCACATTAAGCGCTTCTTACTCAATTCATGTGACTCGACAAATTTGGAATGTGTTAGGGAGGGAGAGGTTTTCCAGCCTGTGAGTCATTACATTTATGCTCGCACACACACATTTAAGAAGAAAAAAAAAAGGAAAAGAAAAGTTCAGTGAGAATCGTTTATGCGTGCAAAGTGAAAGCTGGCAATTTCATTTTGACCCTGAAGGCAAGTCGTACTTAAGACATTTAATAAAGAGTTGGGAACAAGATACGGTTGCGAGAAAACACAGCTTTCTGCTTTCTCCCATATTCTCATCCACTGCTTGATAGTTTGGAGGACCCAGTTGGCGTGGACTTATACCTCCTGGATACCCAGGTTTTTGGTAAATGTAGTTGGAAAATAAGGGCTTTATAAAAGAAGGGGGGGAAAGCCTGAGAGATAGCTCAGCAGTTAAGCACACTGTCCTGCACTAGTATGAGGGCCTGCGGGTCTGAAACTAACTGCCTGAGTTCAAATCTCCAGGTCCCAATATAAGTAGTTGGGCAGGACCACATGTACCTATAACCCCAGTCAGTCAAAGGGGAGCAGAGACTAGGGGATCACTTGAGGTATGTGGGGGTAAAAATAAAAGCAGAACTAGCATTTATTAGGCACCACTGTATGCCAGATAGTCATGTCCCAAGTTCAAGAAGTAGTTGGGGTGAGGGTAGATGATAATAATCAGATTTGGGTTCGATCCCAAACCTAATTATAATATTATTTACTCCTCATCCGATTCTATTTTATGGAAGACCAAGGCTCAAAGAGATAAAATACCTCGTCTTGGGACACGAAGCTCTTAAATGATAGACACCATATTTCAACTTCCAGCCAGGAATGCGCTTGTCTTCCTAGGCCAAATAAATTAGGATGAAGTTATTGTCTGGAGAAGCAGGAATTCCATGACCCAGAGGAAGGCAGGCAGGCATGTCTTCTCTGAACTGATATCCTAACCTATCAGGACTTCCTCGGGTACCAGTCTCTCCAACCACCTCCACCACTCCCTCACCTTCGACTCCTGCTCTATGGGCACTGTGAAAACCCTGGCACCCCCAAGTCCAAGCTGTCCCTGCTGCGGTTGTTTATATAAAGAAAGAAACCACTGCTGGCCCCGGGGCCTCGGGTTTCCAGCTCACTTACAGGACTATTGCAAGAGTTCGGGGTTCTCATAGCTTCTGCCTCCAGGAGTGGCAGGCACTCAAATGAGAGGTGTATTCATCCCTTCTTCACCTGCCAGGGGTCACTCTGGAGCCAGGAGCCCCGAGACTAGACAAAAAGAGGCTCAGGCAGGTGGCCAGGCAGATTATTTTCCTGCACAAATCAGATGGCTTTGTGGTTGCCCTTTACAAAAAAAAAAAAAAAAAAAAAAATCACAGAATTCCAGGCAGAACTTCTCAAATTATGGAGAGGGTGCGGATATATATAGGACACAGCTTTCATTCAGCAGATGCTTTGGGGCACCCCTCTCCTGCATGCAAGGGAACCTCAGACACAGAATCCAGGTTGGTGGCACTTTCTCAGCTTTCCCTGAGGGAAGTCCCAGGAGAGGCTACCCTGCCTGCTCTTTGCGCCACGTTTCTCCAACGCAGCCACTGTGGCTGCCTTCCGGGGCTGGGGTTCACCATGCCCCCCCCCCACACACATACACCAGAAGCACTCATGCTCTCCTCTGCTTGCACAGCTCTCCCCACGTGTTGTTCCTGGCTTGCTGTGTGTCTTTCAGGGTTCACCTCAGTCTGCTACGTCTTCATGGGACCCTCCTTGGCAATCCTGGCACCATTACACTGTGCTCGGCTTAGCACAACGATGACACTGATGTTTTTGTCCCCAATTTTGTGCTCACCTTATCGTCCCACAGCCTGGCCTATATAGTCAGTGGCCCATAAAGTGTTGATGAAAGAACAATGAGGCAGCACAACGGTTACATCCCTCTCCGATGCTGGCCACATCTTCCCGGCATGTTGGCCCTACTTGTTAACGTTGAAGGGGGAAGTATTTTCAAACAGATGCAGATGAATTCTAGAGTAGAATTTGTAATACTTTTATGATTTTTATTAAGAATTTTTATTTATTTATTTGTGAGCAGAGAGAGAGAGAGAGAGAGAGAGAGGAAAAAGAAAGAGAATATGAATGGGCACACCAGGGCCTCTAGCCACTGCATACAAACTCCAGATTGATGTGCCACTCTGTGCATCTGGCTTTATGTGGGTTCTGGGGAATCAAACCCAGGGCGGTAGGCTGTGCAGACCAGTGCCTTCCCTGCTGAGCCATCTCTCCAACCCCTAGGGTGGAATTTAACATGCTCACAAATACCCAGGATGTCATGATGCACCATGCACCCCAAGAAGTTCTGAACCTGGCTTCGACCCTCCGCTGGGGCCAGTGGGAAGGATGGCTTGGTTTTCCAGAAACTTCAAGCATGAAGTCAAGATCAAAGACACAGCTGTGAGACAAGATGGAAAGATCATTATTCAGTCAAGTCCAAGTTCCCTCCCGAGTGCTGCACTTAGTCCGTTCCTAACTCTGGGGAGCTGATTTAATCTGATTCAAGTTTGCCAGCTGTAAAGTGGGTACACGGACACGTATTCCTCAGGGTTCTGGGAAAGAGGGAAGGCATAGAACCCGACCAAATACCTGGTCCACAGACCCACTCAGGATGTGGCAGGGATGACATTAGCTGCTCGCTGCTGATATTTTCTGCAGCTAAAGGCTGTCCGGGCTGGGGACGTGCTTCAGTCAGTAAAGCGCTTTTAAGGCAAACATGAGCACCTGAGTAGGGATCCCCACCTGTAATCCCCTAGACTAGGCAAATCAGTGAGCTCGGGGTTCAAGTGAGAGACTCTGCCTCCGTAAATAAAGTGACGAAGGAGAACACCCAGTTCATACTCCTGCGCACACACCTGCATTCACACCTTTAAACATACGCAAAGGCAAACACACCACACACACACACACTGTTCCTAGTGAGGATGATCTGTAACACAGAAAGCCAATGTCTGACTTCCACAGCCTGCAGAATGGAGATAACCGAGCTTAGGCTCCACAGAAGCAGCCCGTAGCTCTCCACTTTCTTTGACCTTAACCTTCCTCTCTTGCCTCTTGTTCCTGGTCCGTGCAGACTCCAGCCAGAGGCCATGGCTCCCCCTGTGCCCTCGTCCCCTAACAGGATGCTATTATAACCTCAGGGATACGATGAGCTGGTTGCTAGACCGGAGCTTCTTACTCATATGCCGCATGCTTGCTGAGTGAACGTCGCTTGAGCTGCGTTAGAGGGGGCCCCTCTGGGAAGGGACGTCTGTCCTGCACAACAAGCCTTGCTCCTCTCACACATTCTGCCTTCCGTGACTGCTTTCCTTGTGGGAACCTTGGTGTTCTAGTTGCCTTCCCAATGCCGGCCCAGCCAAAAGCAGCTTGTGGGAGGAAAGGATTTATTTTGGCTTACGGACTAGAGGAGAAGCTTCTTGATGGCAGGAGAAAAGATGGTGGAGCAGAAGAGGCCGGACATCACCTCCTTGCCACAGCTGAGGGACAGCAGCAGCAAGAGCGTGAGCTGAGTTCTGGAAAGGGGGAGCTGGCTCTAACATCCCAAAGCCTGCCCTCCTCCCAACAATACAACTTTTCCAGCAAGGCTCCCCATCCCAAATTTCCATCAGCTGGGGACCAAGCATTCAAAACACATTAAGTTGTGGAAGACATCGGAATCAAGCCGCCACACTTGGGTGTTTAGAAACTTGCCAGGATTAGACTAGGTCAAAAGGGAAAATGAAGAGAGCCCTGGGGAAAATCCTATCTATAGACTTTTTTTTTTTTCCTCGATGGTATTTTGCTCGATAGGGCCAGTATGTTGTGGTGGGCTGGGAAAGCAGAAAACATGTACAGACTTGGGGCTCTCACAGCACTCTAGAGTCCTCCGTCCATCCGCAGTGCTCCCGATGGGAGCTGGTACTCGTGCACAGAGCTGAGGACTCCCCCTGGGCATGTGCTGAGGCAGAGCCTTTATCTCAGCTGGAGGAGGATATATGCTCTGCCAGCCCACCTGGAAACAAGGTTCCCAGGAGGGAAGCGATCACTGAAGGCCAAGAATAAAGAGCAGCAGTACCCGGACTCGAGGCTAGTGCCTCCTGCCGGCCATGCACCTGGAGCCAATGTCTGACAGGAAAGGATGGATTAGATAAGCCAGGACACAGAACCAATTCCATGAGCCTCTCCAACCCTGAGAAATACTGACCGTGGCACCCCAGCCAAATCACTGTGCTCTGTGCTCAAGTGACGCCTGTTCAGTTGAGGAGAATAACAGGGATTGTCGATCATAAGAGCCGCTAACACACCTGCTTACACAGTTATGTGTATTACCTCCGTCAGTTGGCAAGGTAAGGCGATATTAATTAGGGAAGGAAGGGGGACAGGGCCTTCTTTATTCATAAAACTTTCATACATGGGCTGGAGAGATGGCTTGGCGGTTGAGGCATTTGCCGGCAAAGCCAAAGGACTCCAGTTCCATTCTCTAAGACCCACGTAAGCCAGATGTACAAGGGGGTGCACGCATCTAAACTTTGTTTGCAGTGGCTGGAGGCCCTGGCGCACTCATTCTCTCTCTCTCTCTCTCTCCCAAATAAATAAAATATTTTTTTTAGAAACTTTCATACACTTGCTCTTCCATTTGTCTCCCCTCCCCACCCTTTTTTACCATTTCTTAAGAGTAGGAACTAGAGCCAGGTGTGGCGGCACACTCCTTTAATCCCAGCACTCAGGAGGCAGAGGTAGGATGATCGCCTGTGAGTTCGAGGCCACCCTGAGACTACATAGTGAATTCCAGGTCAGCCTTGGCTACAGTGAAACTCTACCTCAAAAAAAAAAAGAAAAGAAAAGAAAAGAAAACGAGTAGAAACTAGGTTTTATTTATCGATGTCATTCTGGTGCTGAGCCCAGAATCAGTTGCATTTAGGAACCCCCAACATGATTGTCCATTGATTGTGCATCATGTAATATTAGTGTGCTCAGCACGTAATAGACCCATATTATACACTTAAGTCACATAAAAAAATGTTAGAATGTGCAATTTAACTTCAGCTTGTGGGCACCTCTGCTGTAGAACGGTGTGCGCGTGTGGGGGCATCTCTGCATGCTCAGGAACTGTTCTCAAGAACTGAAAGCTCAGGGCTTTGGGGACAGCAGATCGCTCATAACTCACGCAGGCCCACAGTAAAGCATGGTTATGGGGAGAGTAGCGTCGCAGTCAAATGAACAGGACCTGCTGAATTATGAAATACATGTGGAAATGCAACAGTCACTTTAGGGCCAGAGTAACCACAGATGATGTTCTGGAAACAAAGAGGTGGAAGTTCAGAGAAGGTGACTGGAGAAGGAGCGAGACTTCCAGGCTGTAGATGTGTGACAGGTCACTTCTTCGGGAATGACTGATGGCAGAGTGGCTCCGGACCTTGCTAAGATGGAGCCAAGGTGGACAGCCTTGTGTAACCCTTGCACGGGGATCAAGGTTGACGGAGCCAGGGGGAAGGGCGTGTGGGCAGTGCAGTCCCCTTGTGGCTTACTGCGCTCAGAGGTCAGGGTACTTTGCCTGCAGGTGCTGGTGCTTAGTGGTACAGAAAATCTGCGGGCTGGGAATCTTTGTCTGTGAACAAAGGCAACATCCGCATTTCACCGACATCATTCCCGGAGGACCTCAGAGGAGTGAATCCGCCTTAAGGGAGCAAGTGCAGCAGAACAAACGGTACAGTCGGCTCACTGCACCCTTGGGTTCTGCACCTGCACATTTAGCTAATCACGACTCTAAAATATTTGGGAGGGGAAGGGGACTTACATCAATGCCAAGCATGTATAAATCCTTTTTTAAATTTTTGTTATTATTCCCTAGGCCACACAATACACACCAGCTATTTGCATAGCATTTATGTCATAGTGAACATTCAAAGTTATCCAGAGTGAATTAAAGTATACAGAAACGTGGGTAGATTGTATGCAGATGCTATGCCATTTTGTGTGACTGGGCATCCGAGGATTTTTGTACCCATGGAGGGCCTTGGAACCAGTCTCTCATGAGTGACATGACTAATTGATAAGGCAAGGGTGCCAGCTGGCTCGTTGAGACTGACAAAGGAGGCTGTCACATACCTGAAGGAAGGGCTGTGGACCATGTTTGTGGTGGATCGAATGTGATCGTGTAAATGTACGGTCCCGTAGACTCAGGTGTTTTATTCAAATTAAACTTGCAACTTGAGTCCCCAGCTAGGGGAGGTGACACTAGGGGGCGGATCCTGGAGTTCAGCCCTAAGTAAGGCGTGTTTGGGGGCAGATCTGAATTCCAGCCCAAACGTGTGGAGAGAGCAGTTTTGGGTTCTGGCATTCGTGCTTGCTGCTTTTTGTAGTTTTTGACTGTTCGGTGGGTTTGTTTGTTTTTTCTCTCTGTCTCTCTCTCTCTCTCCCTCCCTCCTTGGATCTATGAAAGGGGGTCAGCTTCTTCTGCCATGGATGGAACTTCCTCTGGATTTGTAAGTTGACATAAACCCATTGCTCCCCAGCAACAAGAAGCTGACCCCATCAGGATTCTACCAGTCTGGTAGCAGGGTTTGGAGCAAGAGAATATGGAGTGGGGTGTCACTAATCAAAAGCATCACAGACCTATTTGTGATAGGCTGAACTTTGATTGAGGTTAGCTGGTGAAGGGCTCCTCCCCTGGATGGGTATTCCTTTTTATTTATTTTTTGCCTTTTTCTTTTGCAAGTGTATGTGTGTGTGTGTTGTGCGCATTTATCTATTCATGTTCTCTCTCTCTCTCTCTCTCTCTCTCTCTCTGTGTGTGTGTGTGTGTGTGTGTGTGTGTGTGTGTGTGTATACCTGTGTGCCAAGTGCATGTGGAAGCCTGAAGTCATTTTCAGGCACCTTCCTCTCTTATTCTTTGAGGCAAGCTCTCCTGCTGAACCGATCACTCACAGACACATCTAGACTAGCTAGCCAGTGACGCCCCCAGGGACTCCCTGCCCGTGCTTCCTGAGTCTTGGGATGACAGCCATGCGCCACCACACCTGACATTTTTATGTGGATATTGGGGATCCAAAGTCAGGTTCCCATGCTTGCACAGCCAACACTTGACCCACTGAGCATCTCCCCAGCGCCTGGCTGGGTAGCTCTACAGGCAGTGGGCAAGAGAACTATGGCTTCAGAATTAATTAGCCACTGTGATTCGTACAGAAGTTTTATATTACCCTTGAAGGAAGGAAGTGCAGAACCTTGAATCTGGGAATTTTAACTGAGGAGGAGGAGAAACTTGTCTCTGGTATTCGGTGCCTTCATCGAGCACCTTGCAGTCCACCAGGCCTGAGGTCACCTGGGCTTACTTCAGCAAACTGCCCCTCCCTGGGCCACTCCCACAAGCATGCAGTGCCCGCCCCTCACCCTCTCACCCTCTCACCTTGCTTCTCCTGCATCAGAGTCCAAGGCTTTGAATCGGCTCTTCTGCTCACCAGCTCAATCGCCCTGGCAACCAAACTGCCACTTTTGTGGTCTGTTTCCTCACCTGGAGACCAGGCAGCGACTTCCTCCCATGATTAAGAGCATCATAAACCACGTTTTGTAGCCTTCACCCAGAAGCCACCAGTGTGAGCCTGGTTAAAATGCAGGCCTCGTTCCATCCCACTGGGGTGTCTTTCCAACAAGTCCTCAGCGGTGTGACATCGCTCTTTGCTGTCCAGAGGGACACCTCTGAAACAAGAAAAGACAAGTTTGGTTTTGAGGGCCCTGGGCTTGCGGAGCAAGGGGAGGGAGTCCCCACAGCGGGGAGCAAACTCCGTGCTCGTGCACGCACCCACAGGTGTCTCTGCAGAGCCCTGGGGCCCAGCCTCAACTTGCCACTCTGGGAACACATCCACAGAGCTGGGCACATGTCTTGTTCTGCCGGCTACAGCTCTCCCGAGAAATTTTCAAAGCGCATAGCACTCCCGAGGCATTTTCAAAGCGCATAGGGTGCGCTTGGCAGGAGTCTCTTGGGATATAAATATGCTCTGGGCTTTTGTTTTAGCGGCTGCAGGATCTCTTCCATTTGAGGCCTGGGCACAGAGCTTCACTCATCCTGAAAGGGGACCATGCACAACCTGCTACCAGGATGGGCAGGGCGGATTGAATGGATGCTGAATGAGGTTAAAGAGCAGCCCCCCCTGCCCCCCGCAATCTCTCCACACTCAAGCAATTTGCCTCTGGTTTCACTCTCCTAAAAAGCCTGCCTTGCTACAAGCTGCTGACTCATCCAGGGTTAGGGTCTTTTTTTTTTATCGTCTTCTTCTTCTTTCTCTCTGTCTCAGAACTGCCACAAAGCCTAGAGATTGTGAAGTTGCTTTTAATGAGCACCTCAGTCTTTACCCAGGTTCCTTTTTTATCCTCCCATCTCCATCCCAGTCTCCCAGTGACTCAACCCTGCTGGAAGATAGAGAGGGCCACCCGGTTGCTCGGGCCTCGCTTGTAATCCCGAGTTTCTCTTCTCTTTAGGTCTCCATGCACTGGCTGCCGCCCCAGGAGTCCGGCTGCAAGAGTCCCAGGATGTAAGCAACACGGCTGGCCCTGGTGAGTGCTGCTGCTTGGGGTGGTCGCACGCAGCCTGGATTGACTTCCAGAAGGGGAAGGCGGGGCCTGGGGGCGGGGGCTCAGCAACCGTGTTTCTATCCCCACGCACCTGGACCCAGCACCGTGCCAAGCATCCAGGTGTGAACCCTTCAGAATCCACTGGGTTCCTGCCAGTGCTTCTCCAGAAGCCACTGAGCCTGCAGGTGCTGGCTGTCCCCTCTCGGCACAGATGACAGCAGCTCAGACTCCAAGGAAGAGGGCACGTGCTTACAGTCTCGTTCAGGAAAGGAAAATAGTCTTAGAATAGAGAGCACGTACCGGCTCGCACCAGTTGACAAAATATAACAACCCTGAGCAGACAAGGGGCAGGGGAGGCAAGAAAGGGGCTGGAGAGATGTCTCAGGGGATAAAGTGCTCGCCACACAAGTATGAAGGCCTGCACTGGGATACTGAGCCCCCAATTCAAGGCTGGACGGACCAACGTGGCAGCCTGCCTATACTCCCAGTGCTCAGGAGGCGGAGACAGGTGGTCCCTGGGACAAGCTGACTGGCTAGACTAGCTGGATTGTTGAGCCATGGGTTCAAGTGAGAAACCTTGACCCAGTCAACAAAACGGAGAGCAGTCACCTCCGTACACATGCTTGCACACCCTCACACACATGTACCCATGTGTATATGAACACGCACACATATACACGTACAAGAGAGGCAAGACAGCCACCCTTGCACAGAAGAAGGGCCACCCTCAACCCGAGCAGGTGGGTGGCTGTTGACTACGCGACAGTCCCTGAGGGTAGAGCTAAAACGCAGAGACATTGGTGAGTAGAAAGTTGCCCATCAGTGGCAGACCTCCGAGCAGACGTTGGAGTCGTGTCCACGGAGAACACTGGAGGGAGCAACTCGAGCTGGGAGAAGGTGTTACCCTCCATTCTCTGGTGACCTAGAACCTCATGTGAACAGGAGACAGGAGAGGGTTGAGAGGAAAGTTGAAGCAGGGCATCTTTGGAGGGCTTGAACCTTAACGCTCGGGGCTGCCTCTGCTCCTGATGCCTGCTCTGACCTGGCAGAAGCTGCTCAGTGAGTTGGCCTTGGGTCTCTCCTGGGCCCCAATGCCATCCATAAGCCTGAGCTGATGGCAGACAGTACACATGCACACGCGTGACTCCCCCCCCCAAAAAAAAACACCTACTCAAATGGTGGGCAGGCAGTGCTCAAAGCATGATGTGGGGTTTGCTCACAGGGCCTTGGGAGCCGAGCCCCATTCCATATCAGAGCCACCCAGGAGCTAACTGCTGGTCTCACCATCAAGGTTAGGCCCAAGATTCTGACCACACAGAGCAGGAGAAAAGACGTGAAGGACATGTGGCTGAGACCACCTATTACCCAGTCCTTAGAGCCCATAGGACGCAGAAGTGGGTAAGGCCTATTAAGGCAGCTGTGGGGAAGACACGAGCTTGGCTTCATGGAGGGGCTTGGACCTTTTGATAAGAACAGGACCTGTCCCACACGCCCCTGGGTCAGTCACAGCTGTAAGCCCTCCCCAAGCCTCGCCTCTGAGCTGGTGTTTTTCCTTTTTCCCTTGCAAACCGACAGTCTGGATGATGATGGAGCTTGACAGTGGCTGTGCGCAGACTCTGTTCTGGACGCTATTTGAGTGCGGGGGGTGGGGGGAGGAACAAAGGAAGGGGACAAAGTGAAAAAGGAAGGCTGGACTATGACTGTGAATTGTATCCTGACATGTCTTCCTGCTGAGCTGAGCAGTGAAGGCAGAGTTGTGTCTTTGCATGCGCAGGCCCCTATACATAGCAGATGATGATGGAATAAAGTGGTGAAGAGGAAGTTCAGAGAGGAGATGTCTGTGGTGAAGGGCAAGGTCCCTGGTGTAGACCTCTGTGCATTGGTCTTCTCATCTGTAAAATGGGGACACTGAGGTAGGAATAGTAGCCCACCTCACCATGTGGCTGGGAGGGTTCAGTGAATTGATTCATGTCAATCTGTCTGGCCCCATGACAAGACACAACAAGTGCTCTCTGTTATCCTCACTCTAGATGTAGGCTGGGGCTCCACAGTCGGACAGAAGCAAGGCAGGGACAGCAGTCAGACCACCTGGCATAGCTGCAGAGAGCAGATCAGGGGAAGAGAGGCTTGCTCTGAGGGGGTTCTCTAAGATGGAGATGTTGCGAGAAGCTATGATGATTGGCACGATTTTTCCTGCTGTCTCCCTCCCATGGTCCCTGCTGGTCCAAAGTCAGAGACAGCACTGCATCTGCCGCTAGCTGGAGCACCCGTGGCATGTCACGTGGCTCCTTCCCCTCCTCCCGTCCCGGACTGGTCTCAGAAACCGAAAGCCTAAGAAAATGATTCTGTCGATACAGATGGAAAATCATCTAAGAAGTGCTAAAGCCCCTTACTCAGTATCAGTTTCTGTCCCTTTCCCAGTGAGGCCTGGCTGTCCCCAAGGCTTAAAAACAGATTGTCAGTGGATTCCCCAAACAATGCTACACTTGGTGAAAGGCACCCCTCGGTGTGTAGCATATTTCAGAACAAATTGCATTCACCTGACACACCTGTCAGTCACATTTATTTTATTAAATCAGTTAATATTTTTAAAGCTATGTATATAGTTTATTTGAAAGCAGAGAGAGAGAGAGACAGAGAGAGGCACTAGGGCCTCCAGCCACTGCAAACAAACTCCAGATGCATGAGCCGCTCTGTGCATCTGGCCTTTATGGGCCCTGGGGAATTGAACTCAGGTCATTAGGCTTGGCAGGCAAGCACCATAACCATTGAACCATCTCTCCAGTCCTTAATTAATATTTTTGATAATTCTCTCCATCTATAGACTCAGCTTCCTTCCATGCAGTCTTTGCCGGAGATGGGTTCCCCACTAACAGCCAGACCCTCAGGAAATGAAGGTTTTGTTTCCTTCTACCCTGGTCTTGGCAACAACCTGACACTAAGAGACCTAGGTCACGTGTGCATCTCTGAGCCAACTGTCGTGGCTAGGGAGTGGATTGCACTGTGTTAATTACTTTCTTGTCGCTGTGACCCAATACCCTGACAAGAAGTGGCTTAAGGAAGGAAGGGTTCATTTCAGCTGACAGTTTGAGGTCATAGTCCGACATGGTGGAGAAGGCATGGGGGCAAGAGCTTACAAAAGCTGATCACATTCAGTCCGCACTGAGGAGGCAGAGACTGATGAATGCTCCTGCTGAGCTGGCGCTCTGTTTTATTCATTCTGGGACCGTAGCCCATGGATTGGTGGCCCCTATAGTTTGGGGGGGGTCCCCCTACTCTCAATTAACCTAATCTAGAAAATCCCTCACAGATGTGACCTATCTAGACCTAATCTAGAAAATCCCTCACAGATATGACATTTGTTTCCATGGTGATTCTAAATCCTGTCAGGTTGACAACCAGAGATGACCATGCACTGACTGGCCAGACCTGACCACGTGTCCTTACAAGGCGTTGTAGAGCGCGTGGCCTGAGAACAGTGCCCGGGAGCTTGGGAAAGGGAAGATACCAAACCCTGCAGGTCACGTGTTAAGTCTGACAAGGCATCTGGCGCCCAGCCTACAGCGAAGGCATGATTGACGTAGCTCTCATAGTCACAGCAGACCCAGTGGGTAGCATGAACCTGCCTGGACCACACACCGTGGCGTATGTGCAAAATGCTTTTGCAGAAATGGTAACCCTCTGAGCAGCCTGTTGTAGTTACGTGCAGATGTGTCATCTTCCGGGAATTTGGCAATGTCCCCTGAGAACTTCCACCTCTCGAACACTCCCCAGAAGCCTGTCAGCTACCCACCCGTACCCGAAACCTGCCCAAGGGCCCTGTCAGTACTCACTGACTGAGAGGCCTCTTGGATTGAGTGTGCCCAGAAGGGTGCCCACCCATGCCATCTGTAGTTTGGGATGGTCCCCGGTATATATATATAACAAACAACAGTGTACTTTATTCCAAGCAGTGCTATAGCAAATTCCCACAAACTTCGTGGCTCAAGACAAACTTGTTATCTTACGTTACTGGAGAGCGATCTGCACTGAGTCTCCCCGAGCTGAGATGGAAGTGTGGTACTCTCTGGAGATCGTTCCTCCTGCTTCTTCGCCTTGGTCCCCTTCCGTCTGCAAAGCCAGCAGTGGCCCGTTGAGTTTTTCTCTCACCACATCCCTCTGACTCTGACCTTCTGCCCCCCTCTTGCATCTTCAAGGGGCCCTGGTGATTACACTGTGCCTGCTCTGATAATCCGGGATAATCTGTCTTATTTGGGGTCAGATGATTAGTTGATGATTAGCTTAATTCTACTTTGCCAGTTGAGTCCTGGGGTTGGGGCATGGGGCATCCTTGGGGCTCGTGTTTCTGCCTGTTGTAGCACGTAGCCAGCACTTACCACGTGCTGAGTCCTCTCTGCGTCTCAGTTCATTTAACCCCCATGGCCACCCTGAAGGAGATACGGTGACTCTCCCCATGTTAGCATGGAAAACAAACCGAGGCCCATGTCCCGCAAATGGGAGAGTTGATGCTAGGTCACAGATCTGTGTTGTGATCTTGGGTGGGTCACCCATATCTCTATGCCTCCCTTAACTGACTCTAAAATGATCATACAAGGCTACTTGAGTCACCACAGTTGGTTTTATTTTCATTTTTAAATTCAAATTTCTGGACACAGGTTTCTCTTTTATTAATGAGTACCTTCAACCTATTTTTAGAGGGAAGCCATATTATGTATATGTATGTATGTATGTGTACATATATATACATATATATGTGTATTATTTGTCTGTATGTATATATATATATATATATGGTTTTGCTTTACTTTTGTCCTATATTTCCCTATAAGGCAGCATAGTGGGAGCCAGCCTATGTGTGGCCTGTGAGCTAAGAATAGTTTTGTATTTATAAAAGTGCTTCAATATGAAAACAGAAAAGAATAATCTACTATGGAGATTGGGCATTAGTGCATTTCCTGTCGCTACAGTGAAATACCTAAGAGTAGGTGATATATAAAGAAAAGAGGTTTGTTTAGCTGCCAGTTGATCTTGCTCTTGTTATTACAACTTCTCTCGCTCGTGGGGGTCCAAAGAGAACTTACATTAACTCGGGGCGGTATTCTCAGTGATCAACTCAGAAACCTTCTCCTCAACATCATTACACTGGGGTCCAAGGTTCCAGTGCGTTATGTTCTGGCAGACATACACAGTAGACTACCTGAGACCACCCTGTGGTCCTTTCGGGCAAGGGATGGGGGACGGAGGAACATGGTGACCTCAGAAAGAACCAGACAATGGAGTCCACCCAGGTCTGCATCAGCCATGAAAACACCCGGGGCCCTCCCTTGAGTGGTGGATTCTATGACAGTTGCCACTGCCACAGCAGTACCCAGAGCAGCAGCAGGTCCCAGCAGGAAGAGGGGGGTGTTAAAATGTCCGGGATGTCATTTCCTTGAATCCCCTCACCAACACCCAGAGGAAGGGTCAACCCAGCCATGGGTCCTGTCCCTCGTGTGTGTGGAGACATAACCTCGGGAGAGCACAGGATTGCTCCCAGGGCTTGCCAGTGAGGTGATGCAGAGCTGGGATTTGAACCCAGGAAGTCTGGCTATAAACGTTTCTGCTTTGCCTCACAAGTGTGGCCACTAGCTCTCCCTGAAGGTAAGAGAAATCTTCGCCTCCCACCATCTACTTCCCTCGCTCTTTTCCATTAATTCTCTGGCAAAAGTCCCTCTTCCTGTAAAAAAGGCAACTGAAAAACTGAACTGTCAGAAAGCAGCTCTGACACGAACACCTAGAGTTTCAGTTCTGGCATTCCCTCATTTGTCCACCCATCCACCATTTATCCCACAAGCACACCCCAGCTCCAGAACCTCCCGAGAGCCTGCATCTCTGGCCTTGGCCAATGCAAAGGCCCAAGCTCAAGGGTCCTCCAGAGCCGTCATCACCAGGACGCTCAGAGGGATGGATGCTCGCTTCTTAGTAAAGAGCCCTTGATTAACGTGCTGCAATCTGGGCAGCACTAGGCTATTCCAGCAACAGCCCCCCCCCGCCCCTGAATCTGGTTACCATGACAACATTAGTTTAACAAACAGCTCCTTAATATTTAATGAAAATTATGCACTGACAGTCAAGCAGAAGAACTACAGCACTAGAAAAGGCTCACAGAGGCCTACGAGGATGTTTTTGCACAAAGCCACCAGTCCTCTGATCCCTATATACTGTTTGTCACCAGAAAATGTGGACGCTCTGGGGCTCAGAGCCACGGTGATGCCAGGCATGGGTTGCGCACAGCAACTGAAGGTTGTCACGTTCTTACCGCAGGATGTTACAACAGCTCCACCAGGACGGGGTGGCATGACAGCATTATTAAACACTGCGCTGTACACCGATCTGCTCAGTTCACCCCCGCTTATCTGAGGCTGCGGAGAGCCTTGTTTGCTTCCTGTGTCTCGAATCAGGCCGAATTGTAAGACAGCATGTGCAGAGCCCAGAGTGTGCCCACCAGGGTGACAATCAGCTCTTGCTTCGTCAAAGTGCCATCTGTCCTTCCCAGTTGAGTCAGTCAGAAGCAGGTGCAGGGGCTGTGAGATCCAGCCCTCTGCCCTCACGGGAGTGCCCGTCAAGAGAGAAAGAACTACCCTCTGGCATCTTCCAGAACTTCTGCAGCAGACACTGCGCTAAGCGCTGGGAGACAAAAATTCATTACATTCTCGATCCCCAGTGAGGAAGATGGATGAATACGTAGACTGAAGTGCCAAAAGCACAATCGCGGTGGCCTCGTAGCTGCGGGATCTTACATAGGTTGCTTAAGTTCTCTGTGCCTCAGTTTTCCCGTACATAAGTTGGGGATAAAAACACTCTATCTTCACTAACATTTGCCATGAGGTCTAAAACGTAATAAACACATGAGAAGATCTAAAACAGTGCTTAAAATACTTGGAACAGTGGGGACATGAAGAGCATTAAATAAACACTGGCTAGGACTCCAGGTTCCCATGGCACCATGCATACAATTATAGCAGCTAACTTATAAGGAGTGCTCACTACACTGTAACCAGCAGACTATGTTGAAGATATATTACTTCGCAGACAACCCTGTGAGGTAGATGCCATTGTGTTCTAACAGTCCCCTAACCCAGACTGACCTGGAATTCACTATGTAGTCTCAGGCTGGCCTCGAACTCACACTGATCCTCCTGCCTCAGCCTCCAGCATGCAGGGATTAAAGGCATGCGCCTGGCCCATTGTATTCACTATCAACCCCCTCACAGGTGAGAAAAGTGAGGTTCGGAGAGATGAGGACTTGCCCAAGGTCCTGAGACTAATCAGAGGAAACCTAAGTCTATCCTGTGTGGATTTTTCTGCCCCATCACAGCATGGCATATGGTGTCACAGGAGCGTACAAATGGCACCCCGGAAATACAGGTTCTTGCTGAAGGGTTCTGAGGAGGTCGGCATAGAGGAAGTGGTCATAGATGCATCTCTCGGTGGACAGAGGTAGGGCTTGATGGTAGAGGAGCAACTGGATGGAGGGAGACGAGACTAGGTTTGAAAAGGAGGGGCAGTCTGGCTTGACTATTCAGGAGGCAGATCCTTTGCAGAGGCAGGGGGAGCTTGTCTTAAACAAATATGACCTGTTTATTTAAATATACATTGGATTTTGTCAAGATAAATGGATTGGGAGAGGAAGAGGAAGACAGAAGGGAGAGCAAAGCTTCTGGAGTTTTCCATTTCCTCCTATCAGGATTTTATTGACTGGAACAATATGAGAATATCTTTATAGTCTCTCTCTCTCTCTCTCTCTCTCTCTCTCTGTGTGTGCGTGTGTGTGTGTGTGTGTTCATGCACACACACAAAATAAGACTTCCTGCCAGTTACCTCCCAGAGCAAAGAAAGAAGCTGAGAAAGTTATGTGGCAAAACACAAAGTCATAGTTACATTTGTAAAACTCGTATCTGTGAGTTGCTTATTCGTCACTATGGAAGTGCTGTGTAACAAACAGCCCCACAAGTCTCATTGGTGGACAGTAGGACGTGTTTACTCAGTGCCCAGTCCTCCTCAGCATTTGTATCTCGGGATGACTAGCACATATGAGGTCAGAGGTCTGGCTAGCTCAGCCATGTCTCTGTGGACATTGACTGTGTGCTGGCTGGTTTAGCTTGCCCTCAGCTGGGTTGACGGGCTCACATCGTTCACTCTGAAGCAGACTTGCCCATGTATGACCTCATGGTAGGAACAGTGGGGCAAAGGTACAATCAGAAGATGCCAGAGCTTGTTTAAGCCTTGGATTACATCACTATCACTAACCAACGTCCAGTGTGCCAAAGCCAATCATGTGGAAGACTCCATGAGGCTGTCACAGAGCATGGCCACAGGAAGGGTAATGACTAAAAATGTCATTGTAACCGGTAAACCAGCAACGTGTTTCCTAAAACCCACCTGGTGAAACTACAGAGGAGGAGACCTCGGTGTTTCTCCTGCTGTGAAACCCAGCGAACTTGACTTCAGAGTTAGACCTCCACACAGAGAATGAAGTGAGCATCTGCCCTTTCCACAGCACAGTTGACCTTGACCCCAGCTGCGTGTGATGATGAGTAGAACTCACTGTAGCCAGAATGATGACTTGATGGATGTGTTCTCCATGGCACTAGACTTGGCTGTGGTGTTTGTCTCAAGTGGCTTCCCTGCTCAAGGTCCACCACCTACTTCCCCTCAGGCTGCCAAGGGTTACCATAGAAATGTAGGTCAAGAGCTGGAGAGATTGCTTAGCAGTTAAGGCACTTGCCTGTGAAGCCCAAGGACCTGTGTTCAACTCTTCAGATCCCATGTAAGCCAGGTGCACAAAGGTGAGGCAAGTGCAAGGTCGCACATGCCCACTAGGTGGCACAAGCATCTGGAGTTAGGTATCAGTGGCTGAGGCCCTGACGCACCAATTCTCTCTCGCATGCGCACGTGCTCTAAAAATGAAAATTTTTAAAGTAGGTCAAATGAAGAAAGTTCTGAATTGGGATGTCTTTCTTTTTCCATCATTGCCTACTTGATCTGCAACAATCAGAGCTAGCATTATTCCCATTTCACAGATGAAGACATAGAGGCCCAAAGACCGAGTGACAGAGGCCAAGCTAGGAATGTGCCCCAGCTTGCTTTCGATTTCTTACCCTCAACTTCCCACAGAGCCCTCAGCTGCCTCCCGCAGACTTGCAACTGTGTTCAAATCCCGACTGTACCTCGTGCAAACACGTGACATTGATATACCATGTGCCTTCCCTGAGCCATAATGTAGGCTGTTAGTGTGTCATGAGAAGTAACAGGATTTAAAATTGCTATGATTCTAGAGTGCTGTCTTTCCCCCAGGGACTGTACCCAGCTCACTCTCACTGATCCCAGAAACAGTACACATAGAGGTCCTGGGATCAGCCCAGATGGAGGAGCCTGATGCATGTGACAGTGTGTGACTCCCAGAGGTCCCGCTATGGAGGGACTAGGATGTAGACACCGACTTTCTGGCCCAGAACCTATATACTCTCCCACTTCTACTTAGTGGGCAAAGGCTCAGAAAGGAATCCCCAAAATACTCGCTGCCATTGTCCATTTGGAAGTTGAGGTCCAGATGCCCTGAGGGGAGAACGTGCCTTGTAGAACCACAGATAGAAACATGTTATGGTCAGTTTTGAGTTGCTGTACAAAAAACAAAAACAAAACTGACCAAGAGCAGCTTGTAGGAGGAAAGGGTTTATTTTGGCTTACAGACTCCAGGGGAAGCTCCATGATGGCAGGGGAAAATAATGGCCTGAGCAGAGAGGGTGGACATCACCTCCTGGCCAACATCAGACAGACAACAGCAGTAGGAGAGTGTGTCAAACACTGGCCAGGGAAGCTGGCTATAACACCCCCAAGCCCACCTGCTACTATACGTCTCCTCCCAGAGGCTCCAATTCCCAAACTGCCACAAGCTAGGGACCTAGCATTCAGAGCACGTAAGTTTATGGGGACACCTGAATCGAACCACCACACCATGCCACAGCCTCAGGAGTATCGAGACCGAACGCTGCCGGGTTGGCTGATCTTCAGACCGTGGGAGCTCAAGCCATGAAGCCCTGTGTTTTTGCCCCAAGACACCCAGAGAAGGGAGAACCCCAGACAACATTTGAGTGCCCTGAACCTAAGTGACTCAGTGTGGTGGTTAGTGTACACTGGCAACTTTACCGGATTTTAAATCACCATGGAAACCCACCTCTGGGTCTATGAGTGCTTCACCTGAATATAGGTAGCAGCACACGGGGTCGCAGACTGAGACAAAAATGGGATAGTAGCTCCCCAGCGTTCACTGCTGTCTGCTTCTTGACCGGTCACCTCATGCGTCTGCTTCCATGCCTTCTCCACCATGATGGGCGGTGTCCGTTCCAAGTACCAGCCAAACTAAACCCTTCCTCGAGTTGCTTCTTGCCATGTATTAGATGTGTAATGAGAAAAGTAACTTATACACTCAGAGAGCCATAACATCCTCTAACGTCCCAATGCTTAATATTGACACCCAGTGACCAACTTGACAGAGTCCCCCTGATACAGATGTGATGTCCCTCCCAGATCATTCTCTGGTACGCCAGCATAGCTAAAAGAACCCACCTTCATCTTCTGACATCGCAGCCTTTTCACTCAAAGAGGGAGGACCTGGCTGATACTAGAGTCTAGAGTGTACGGAGAGAAAAACATCTGAAGCTGGAGAAGTTAGGGTTTGGTTACTAGCTTTTAGCAGAGCCAAAGAAAATAAAGGCTGACACTAATCAGAATTGGGTCAGAATCCAGGGTCCATTTGTGTCTTGCCAGTTACTATCCATGTGACCCATGGCAACTCGGGCACTTTTTGCTCATCTGTAGAATGGGGATGACAGTGTTTACTTCCGAGAGGTTTCTGTGAACTCAGCGAGTCTGTCCATGTCAGAGGCTCAGAATGTACCTGGGGTAAACGAGAGAAGCCCCCTTCTGGGCACTGCTGCCACATGTTGTACAAGCACAAACGGAAATGTCATCTGTGGCATGAGGGTGGCACCACACGTGGCATGTCATGAGAGCGTTAGGAGTCCTTTGGGATAGGTGATTTGCCCGAGATCACTCCGCTGGTGAGAGGCAAGCAGTGTAAGGACTAGAAGCCATCTTTCCCCACCCTGACTCTCTTGAGAAGGGTCTCTGCCTGTGCTAAGTCATTACTCTATCACTCCATGATTCTCCCTGCATTTGGGGCTGGAGAGATGCTCCACAGCTAAGGCACTTGCCTACAAAGCCTAACGGCCTGAGTTCCCAAGTTCGATCCTTCAGGTACCCACAAAATGCCAATACATAAAGTGGCACATGCACCTGGAGTTCATTCGCAGTGGCTGGAGGCCCTGGTGCGCCCATTTTCTCTGTCTGTCTCTTCCTTCTCTCTCTCTCTCTGCTTGCAAATATATAAAAATATTTTAAATAAAATATATAAATAAAAAGTCCCTATATTTGTAGATCCAGTGGAATCCCCATCCCACCCCCAAACACACACACATATCCTTCCAGCTTTCAGTGAGCAAATCTAATGGCACTGGACACCCACATCTGTATTAGACATGCAAGAAAGATACAGTATGTATCTAAGAACACTTCATGAAGCCTTAGCTTTAATTAGCTTAAATCAATCTCCCTCCCTGCTCGTATGCCTCCTGTGAAAAAGAGGGCTGCTTTAAGACTAGTCCCTAACTCCTCACTGGGACATCTGACTTTAGCACTTTCTAATCAGATTCCAGATTGCTCCGTTGCTCTCTTTATCTGCTCCTAAGATACCTGCCTTCCCCCGCGTGATTAATCCGGTCTTCCTCTGGCCGTATTTCAGAGACAAGCTTGGTGCTGCAATTTATCATGTGGTGGTTATTGGTTCATGAAAGGAGGGGATGGAAACAATAGCTTTTACTCACATTGTATCCCCCCCCTTTCTCTCTGTGTCACACACACACACACACACACACACACACACACACTCAGCCAGCAGATCACCTATTCTGCTTCTGTAACCATGTTCAATGGTCCTTTGCCTCCACATTCAATAATCTTTCATTCTTTCTGAAAATGGTTTCTCTGTTTCTTCCTTTCTGTAGAGAGTCAGTGAAACGCATTGTCAGTCCTTAGACCTCTAGAGTTTCTCCTTTCCTTCCTACTGCACAGGGGTGACAGAAACGCCCCTACTTCTGACTCTTGTTTCTGTCACATTGGAAAGACTGCTCCACCTGGGCCTGAGTGGTCTCCCCACTCACAGCTCAACCAGACACCTTTTAAAAATACAAGCCAGAGCCAGGCATGGTGGCACGCGCCTTTAATCCCAGCACTCGGGAGGCAGAGGTAGGAGGATCGCTGTGAGTTCAAGGCCACCCTGAGACTAGATAGTGAATTCCAGGTCAGCCTGGACCAGAGTGAGACCCTACCTTGAAAAACAAAATTAATTAATTAATTAATTAATTAATAAAAATACAACCGAGGGTTAGGGAAATAAATCCATGGTAAAATATTTTCTGTGCAAGCATAAAGACCCGAGTTCAATCCCCAGTACCCATGTAAAAGCCCAGGTGTGGTGGTACATGCCTATAATCCCAATACGGGAGTAGTGGAGACAGGAGGGTCCCAGGAGCTCACGGCTAGCCAGTCTAGCCTAGTTGATGACTTCCAAGCCGATAAGAGAACTATCTTGAAAAGAAGTGGATTTCTGCCCTCTACATGCATATGAACACACATCCATGTGCACACGTACCCACTCACATATGAAAACACACACACACACACACACATGCGCATTCACTAAAGTAAAACACAATACAAACCTAAGTCCAGTGTGGTGCCTTATGCCTGTCATAGCAGCACTCAGGAGGTTGAGGCAGCAGGCTTGCCATGAGTTTAAGGCCAGCATAGGCTACGTAGTGAGTTCCAGACTAGCCTAGAGTACAGAGCAAGATCTTGTCTCAAAAAGCCGATCAGTCAATATATCATTCAATAAAAGCAAATTGCGTTCTTCCTGGGAACCTCAACCATGGAACTTCTCCTTACATGAATTGCTGTGACACACAGGAGTCTTTAGAGTGGCCGTGTGGAGTGCAGTCGGTCACACCATGATGCAGCATATATGACCCCAGACACCACGCTGCAAAACTGCATGTTAAAAAAAAAATCACAGGGCTGGTGCTAGAGAGATGGCTTAGCAATTAAGGCACTTGCCTGCAAAGTCTAAGAACCGAGGTTCAATTCCCCAGAACCCATCTAAAGCCAGATGTGCAAAGTGGTACATGTGTCTGGAGTTCATTTGCAGTGGCTAGAGGCTCTGGAACCTCTCTCTCTCTCTCTCTCTCTCTCTCTCTCTCTCTCTCATTTTCTCTCAAATAATAAAATTAACTAAATAAAATCACAGGGCTAAAACCACGTGTGGTGGCTCATGCCTTTAATCCCAGCAATCAGGAAACTGAGATAGGATCACCAAGAATTCAAGGCCAGCCTGAGTTATAAAGTGACTTCCAGGTTAGCCTGGGCTAGGTTAAGACCCTGCTATGAAAGAAAGAGAGTGAGAGAGAAAGGAAGGAAGGAGGGAAGGAAGGAAGGAAGGGGAAGGGAAGGGAAGGGAAGGGAAGGGAAGAAAAGAAAAGAAAAGAAAAGAAAAGAAAAGAAAAGAAAAGAAAAGAAAAGAAAAGAAAAGAAAAGAAAAGAAAAAGATAAGATCACAGGGCTGGGTTGGGGAGATGCCTTAGTGGTTAAAGGCACTTGCTTGCCAGCCTGCTGATCTCAGTTTGATCCTCCTCAGTGCCCATGCAAAGTGCTGCACGTGTCTGAAATCCTAACACGCCTACAGCAATGGCAGGAGTAGTCAGGAGAACTGGACGTTTGCAAGCAAAACAACCAGAGAGACCCAGTCTCGAAAGAAGGTACAAGGAGAGGAGAAACACCCTGAGGTGGTCCTCTGACCTCCACATGCACACCCGCACACATCACACAAAAGGCACATGCAAACAAATTCTTTTTTTTTTTTTTTTTTTTTTTTTTTTTTTTGGTTTTTCAAGGTAGGGTCTCACTCTAGCTCAGTTGACCTGGAGTTCACGATGTAGTCTCAGGGCAGCCTTGTACTCACAGCAATCCTCCTACCTCTGCCTCCCTGGTGCTGGGATTAAAAGCGTGTGCCATCATGCCTGGCATAGATTCATTTTTTCTAATCACAGGGGTATAGGAAACATGTGGTTAGGAACATGATACTGTTTTTTTAAAAAATGGAGGAATTGAGGAGATAGATGGCCCAGTGGTTAAAGGCTCTTGCTTGAAAACCTACTGGTCAGAGTTCGATTCCCCAGTACCCACATAAAGCCAGATGCACAAAATGTCACATGTATCTGGAGTTCGTTTGCAGAAGTGACCCTGGAATACCCATACTCTCTCTCTCTCTCTCTCTCTCATTCTCTTAGCTTGCAAGTAAATAAATAAAAATATTTTTTAAAACTAGAGCTGGGGAGATGACTCAATGGATAAAACACTTGCCACACAAGCGTGAGGACCTGAGTTCAGATTCCCAGCATCCACTTAAAGGCTCAGGTCAAAGCAGGAGACCAGGCAAGAGGCAGTGGTGGCTGGACCAAGCCCAGGAGCCCGGCTGGTCAGAAGCGCTCAGAGCTGGGCTGCACAATGGAGGAAGAACCAGTGAGAGCTGCGGATGGGTGGAGCAGGGAGAGAGGATGGGGGGGGGATGGCTGGTGGTGACCCCACCGCTGAGACCTCTCTGGCCCCTGGGAAAGTCCTTGGACTGCCATCAGGAAACAGACTTGACCCTGTTCACAGAATGATCTCTGGCAAGCTGCTGAAAACTTAAACTCATCAAGATGTTGAGCCCATCATCTCCAGAAGAACCAGCCAGAGGCCAGACTGCGTGGTGACAGCGCTTGGCTGTGATCAGAGCAAACACACCCAGCAAGAGTGAAACATGGAGGACATTGGGAACTATGCCCCCTCCAACTTTTCTGCGTAGGCACGAGGATTTGGGTGGCATTGAAAGTCCTCATCCCGACAGCACTGACAGCAACAAAACACTTGAACAGGGGTGCCAGGGAGAGGGAGGAAGAAGCCTTCTGTCCAGGGGTCATTTGGCAATGGCTAGAGACACTTTGGGTAGTCACCATTGGAAGCAGGACGCTACTGGCAGACTGTAGAACACCTTATACTGCACTCACAGCCTCCCTCAACTCGGAATTTTCTGGCACAAAATGATAATTCTGCTAAGATCGAGAAACCCTGACTTAAAGTGTGATGAGTGTCTGACATTAGGGAAACCGTTAATCCTTTCAGGCCTGTTGCAGAATCTCATGATCTGGCTGGCTGGGTGCAGTGCACATGCATGCGATTCTAGCCCCCGGGAGACTGAGGCAAGAGGATGGTGAGTTCAAGACCAGACGGGGATACATAGTGAGACACTATCTCAACAACAACAACAATAATAATAATAATAATAATAATAAGGACTGGAAAGATGGCTCAGTGATTAAGGCATTGGCTTCAAAGCCTGAAGGCCCCCATTCGGTTTTCCACTACCCAGGTAAAGCCAGATATACATTGGCACATGAATCTGGAGTTCATCAGCAGTGGCAAGAGGACCTGGCCCACCCATTCATTCTCTCTCTCTCTCTCTCTCGCTCGCTCGCTCACTCTCTTTTTCTACTTGCAAGCAAACACTAGATGAAAAATTTTTTTTAAATAGTAAGCACTGGCTATGTGGCCTGACAAGCTCTGCCGAAATCTATACCCAATACTGGCGTTTCTTGCTCTGTGTGACTGGGGGTGGGGGGCATTGGTGAAGAGTGAGTGCAGGTATGCCACACTGCTCAGATGGTACTGCTCGCGGCCTCAAGCACAGAAGTTTCTTTGTACAAAGGGCAGCCTTGAATATAGATGTGCATGGCTGGCAAAGTCACCAAAATTAAGTGGCTAGCCGGGGGTGGTGGCACACGCCTTTTAATCCCAGCCCTCGGGAGGCAGAGGTAGGAGGATCGCCGTGAGTTCGAGGCCACCCTGAGACTCCATAGTGAATTCCAGGTCAGCCTGAGCTAGAGTGAGACCCTACTTCGAAAAACCAAAAACAAAACAAAACAAAAAAATTAAGTTGCTAGTATATGCTCAGCCCTGAACTTGACATCGAAACCACACCCTCCAGAGCTCAGGAAGCTTCATGGGAAGGGGATAGAATGACTGTAAGAACACGAGGGTGGGAAGTCCTGCACTCAAGTGCACTACTTGAACTCACAGCAGGTGTGATTAGTTGCACGAGACTGAGCCTGTAAATACTTCGCCATAGCTGAGGGAGGGGTTTATGAGACCCCACAACTCCCAGAATAAATAATTACAATGGGAGATTGCTGGGTGAGGGGCAGTCGCGTCCTGTAGTGGTAGCGCCACTGGTGAGTTTCCCATTCTCCAGTAAATAACCATCCACCCATAATCACACAAGGAATCCGAATTGAACTCTGGGGAAAAAGAAACTAGCAAAAATGCATGAAGTACGATGGGAATTGGTGAGAAGAAGGGTCTTCGTGGGAAGGGAGGGGCGTGAGGAGGGCGATTGGGGTGCGTGGGATCCAAAAGCATTGTGCAGGGGCTGGAGAGATGGCTTAGTGGTTAAGTGCTTGCCTGTGAAGCCTAAGGACCCCGGTTCGAGGCTCAGTTCCCCAGAACCCACGTTAGCCAGATGCACAAAGGGGCGCACATGTCTGGAGTTCATTTGCAGTGACTGGAGGCCCTGGCGAGCCCATTCTCTCTCTTTCTCTCTCTCTCTCTCTCTGCCTCTTTCTCTCTCTGTCTGTCACTTTCAAATAAATAAATAAAAATAAACAAAAATTTTTAAATCAAAATGCATTGTGCACATGTAAGAAACTGTCAGAAAGAGTTAGTACACTGGGGATTCTGAAAGGCTGTAGATTCAGGAAAAAGAGAGAAAGGCATTCCCCCCACCACACACACACACACACACACACACCAAGATGCCATAGAAAGCCAGGCATGGTGGTGCATGTCTTTAATCCCAGCACCGATGATACTGAGATAGGAGGATTGCCATGAGTTCAAAGTCAGCCCGAGCTACAGAGTGAGTTCCAGGTCAGCCTTGGTGAGAGTGAGACCCTGCCTCAAAAACATACCAGAAACAGCAATAGGTGCTAGAAATTGAGAATAAAGAAAACAAAAGCAGGATGGCCTTCAATGGGTGAATGGATTTACGAACTTTTTACATCTGGTAAAAGTAGAGTACTGGATTAGTTACTTTACTCACTACTGTGACAAAAACCCCTGACAAGAAGCCACTTAAGAGAAGAAGGGATTGTTTAGGCCCACAGTTTGAGGGCACAGCCCATCATGGCAAGGAATGTGGCCGCACGAGCAGCTGTCCTCTGGGGCAGCAGGAACGAAAGGTGGCCGTCGCAGTCAGGAAACAGAGATGAATGCTAGTACTCATTCAGTCTGGGAGCCCAGCCCAAGGATGGTTCCATATTCACGAGGGACATTCGTCCTCAGTTAAGCCTCCCCAGCGGGCTGCGGAACTGGCTCAGTGGTTAAAAGCACTTGCTGTGAGCGCTTAACAACTGGAGTTCAGATCCCGGAACCCCTGTCAGGCTGGATTCAAGGAGTATGGGTATGGTCTGTGACCCCACTGTGCCTCCAGTGACAGGAGACGGAGGCCAGAACATCGTGAAGCTCCCCAGCCAGCTACTCCGTCCTTCTAGGCAGTAAACGAGAGAGACCTTGTCTTGGCTGCGGAGGTGGCTCAGTGATTAAAGGTATTTGCTTACAAAGCCTCCCGATCTAGGTTTGATTCGCCAGCACCCACATAAAGCCATATGCACAAAATAACACATGCTTCTGGAGTTTGTTTGCAGTGGTAAGAGGCCCTGGCTTGCTCCATCTATTTATCTATCTCTCTCCCCTCACAAATAACTAAACAAAAATATTTTCTAAAAGAGAGCTGGAGAGATGGCTTACCAGTTTAAGGTGCTTTCCTGTGAAACCTTAGGACGCAGGTTCTATTCCCCAGTACCCATGTAAGCCAGATGCACAAGGTGGTACATGTGTCTGGAGTTTGTTTACAGTGGCTGGAAGTCCTGGTGTTGTGCCCATTCTCTCTCTCTCTCTCTCTCTCTCTGTGTGTGTGTGTGTGTGTGTGTGTGTTTCTCTCTCTGTCAGAAATAAATAAAATATATCTTTAAATTTTTTCTAGCAAAGAAAGAGAGTGAGAAATGCTATTTCAAAGAAGGTGGAAGGCAAGGACTGACATCTCAAGGCTGTCCTCTGGCCTCCACACTTGGGCTATGACGCCCGTACACTGGTACACACGCTCACAAACACAGAGGTTTGTCTCTAGGTGATTCCAATTCCAGTAAAGTTGGCAGTGAGGATTAATCATCAATCCTGTTAAGCCATGTGACACAGGAAGGAGTATTGGAGGCATATTGCTCAGTGAAAGAAGCCAGTCTAAAAAGCCTTCTCACCGGATGATGCCTACAACACAGTGTTCTAGTCCAGGTAATACTCAGTCAAAACTCTGGCAAAGGTCAGGAGTTGAGGGAGGGATGAACAGGCAGACAGTGGGATTTGGGTCCGTGGGACTGTTCTGTGGGATACTGTAATGGATATGTGATGCCATCTATGCACTTGCCAAAACCCACAGAATAGGCCGCATGCAGAGAATGATACATCAACTGTGGACACCTGCGAGCACTGCTTCCTCACATGTAGCCAATGTACTGCAGTACTGCACTGGGAGGAGGGAGGCAGAACTGTAGAAACAAAAGGATCAGCAATTGAAGGCCAGCCTTGGCTACATAGTAAGCCCAAAGACAGTCGGGGTTTCAAGGCACCATGTTTAAAAATAAATAAGTAGATAAATGTTTGCAGTGAAAATGATAAGAGAATTAAGAAAATGATTGTCATCATAATGGTGACCATTGTCACATAATTCCAAAGAAGTGAACATATAATATAGAGTTGATCTTGTCCTTATTGGAGGGAATATACCAGAAGGAGGTGAAGGGAACTGATCCATCTTTAAAGGACGTTCACTCAAGTCCAAATGGACAAATTGGAGACTTATACATCTAGTCCCCAACACTACCCCAGGAGGAAATCTCTGTTAACCCCATCACTTGAGAGGCAGAGGTAGGAGAATCGCCATGAGCTCAAGGCCACTCTGAGACTACATAGTGAATTCCAGGTCAGCCTGGACTAGAGCAAGACCCTGCCTCAAAAAGAAAATCCATAGGGGGGCTGGAGAGATGGCTTAGTGGTTAAGGTGCTTGCCTGTGAAGCCTACGGACCCAGGTTCAATCCTCCAGGTCCCGCGTAAGCCAGGTGCACATGGTGGCACATGTGTCTGGAGTTCGTTGGCAGTGGCTAGAGGCCCTGGTGTGCCCATTCTCACTCTCTCTTTCTCTCTCTCTCTCTCTTTCTAATAACTAAATAAATGAAAATAAAATCCTTTTTAAAACTCCATGGGCACTATGAAGCAGGAAATGGATACTCAAAGAGGTTAAGTCACATGTCTAGTGACATAAAGCCTCAAAGGCAGGATTCGAACCTATCTGACTGACTGCTGGGCCAGCGTGCCTGACACTGTGCTCTGCCACCACATACATGTATATGTGTGTGAGTGTGTGTGTGAGAGAGAGAAAGAGAGAGAGTATATGAGTGTGAATGTATGTGAGTGAGTATATGATTGTGTGACAGGGTGATGAAGTGATTGATGAGTGTGAGTAGGTAGAAGAAAAGAAACAGCAAATATTAAAAAAAAAAAAAAACATAACTAGCTGAGCGTGGTGGCACACGCCTTTAATCCCAGCACTCGGGAGGCAGAGGTAGAAGGATCACGGTGAGTTCAAGGCCACCCTGAGACTACATAGTAAATTCCAGGTCAGCCTGAGCCAGAGTGAGACCCTACCTCAAAAAACCAAAAAAATAAATAAATAAATAACTGTATCTAGAGAATACATATCTATGTGTAAAGTACGTATGCTGTGTAGATACACACACAGGAATGAAGGAGTGAGAACAAGAAGAACCTGGGAAACAGGAGATTCTAGAAGGAGACTGGCAGGAGGGAGGAGCCTGGAGCTGCCAGTGTGGGTCTTGCTTTGCAGAAGGCTTCCCAGTGCCAGCCTGCGCCCTGATGGTCTGAGCTCTCTCTCCGGCCCGAGAGAGGCGTTTTGCTATCCATTTTAATAAATTTCAGTTATAGCCTCTTAATTCTAATGTTGTTTTTCAATTCCCACAATTGATTTCCCTTACCCCCTCTCCCCAGGGTCCTCTCTGGTGAGGACCATTGTATTACCCGTGTATTACATTGCAACTCATGTGTTGCAGTCAGGTTCGCATTGCTGGCAGAAATCACCCAACCAAGCGCAGCTTGTGGGAAAAGAGGTTGATTTTGGCTTACAGGCTTGAGGGGGAAGCTCCATGATGACAGGCGAAAACGATGGCATGAGCAGAGGGTGGACATCACCCCCTGGCCCACATTAGGTGGACCATAGCAACAGGAGAGTGTGCCAAACACTGGCATAGGGACACTGGCTATAACACCCATAAGCCCGCCCCCAACAATACACTGCCTCCAGGAGGCTTTAATTCCCAAGTCGCCATCAGCTGGGAACCTAGCATTCAGAACACCTAAGTTTGTGGGGGACACCTGAATCAAACCACCATATCATGTTAACACTCTTGCTCTCTCCCTTTCCTTGAAGGGGAGCATACAAGTGGCAGCAGCCTGAAGGGCCCCTTGTGATCCCATCACAAGGGAGCTGTGTGCCCCTTTCGGGAGCATTTGCAATTAAATGAGGTGGCACTTCTGCCAGCGAAGAAAGGCATTCTGAGGAAAGGAGGTGGAGGAGCGATGCCTGCTTACTGGAGAGCTGGCTTCTATTCAGAAAACCAGCATCATTGCCGGCATAATTGGCTCTGCATAGCTTAGGCTCTAGAAATCCATAAACAGTCGGAATTCACAAACAAATCATCTTGCTCCCTTCTTGTTGTTTCTCTGTCCTTTTCGCTGGCACATAGACCACCATCCCTCATATATGGACCAGATAGTTCACACTGGCTGTGGATGTGGCGTTGAGGTACGAGGTATGATGTAGATGCCGGCCCCGCCCTTAAGGTACTTACAGTGTAGGACTCAAGCAATTTTTGAAATTCTGTGAAGATGGTCTGGCTGAGATAAGAATAGGGAAATGTTTTGCGACTGGACCATTAAAACCATTTAAAAATTCTTCCATCATGGTCTGATATCTCAGCCCTCTCCTGGCAAGCCAGACCCTTCCCTTAGAATGAGCTTTATTAAGAGTTTCAATCAGCTCACTCAATTTTTTTTCTCCCCTGCAATCAGTGGTTCATCAGCCTGTAATTCATTAGAATTACTATTATTGTCGGTAACAGCACAGCTGGGCACTCCATCTCGGCGAGGCACTCTCCACTGGCAGGAGGGGCCCGTGGCAAGGGCAGAGGTGGGGAAGCCACCCTGCGGGGCTGGGATGCCCCTCGAAGGAAAAGGACTCCGGAAGGGAAGACCCCACACACAGACACACACCGTCAATCTAGACCCAATGTCCCAAGTCTCACACAGGTCCCCCTGGAAGCTTCCTACTGCTCCTTGCTAGGATTTTAAGGCAGCAATTTTATTGAAATGTGCGCAACTTCCTGTGAGAATTATTGTACTCCCTCTTCAGTTTCCTCCTGTGAGAAATGGGTATCACAGACCTGTTTCTTGAGATGCTTGGGAGGATGCAGCAGGGTCCGAATGTCAAAGTGTGAGGCACAGTGATGGAGCCCAGCTATCCCTCATTATCTGCACAGGAGTGGTTCCAGCGATCCTGCAGATGACAAAATTCCCTCCGACGTTCGTCACTTATGTAAAGTAGCATAGTATTTGCGCATAATGTGTGCATTTCCTGCTATGTGCTTTAAATCATCAACAAGACTCATAATACCTAACACAATACAAAGACTATTACAGGTTTTTAATCTTTTATATTTATTGATTGATAGAGAGAGAGGGGCAGATAGAGAGGATGGGTGTGCTACGGCCTCTAACCCCTGCAAATGAACTCCAGATGCGTGCGCCACCATGTGCATCTGGCTTATGTGGGTACTGGCGAATCGAACCTGGGTCCTTAGGCTCTGCAGGCAAGCACCTGAACCACTAAGCCATCTCTCTAGCCCACGTTGTTGTATTTTTTTAAGGAGTAGTGACAATAACAAAATCCATATCCATTCAGATTAGACACAATACTTAAAAAATATTTTAGTACATAAATGGTTGACTTTTGGATGTGGAACCTGCAGGTGTGGAGGGCCAAGTATAATTGACAGTTTTTAAATTCTTATCTATTTGGGTATGTGTATTGGTGTGTGCATGCCAGGGTCTCTTGGCGCTGCAAACAAATGCCAATCCAGCTTTACATGGGTGACTGGGGAACTAAACCCAAGGCAGCAGGCTGTGCAAGCAATTTAACCACTGAGCCATCTCCACAGCCCCTATAACTGACACTTTTAAATGCCAGTTCTGTCATGGATTATGCATAGAGGAGCTTGTTTCATCCCTACAGAAAGACTATGAAGTAACTTCTTTTTTTAACATTTTTAAAAATTTTTTTGTTTATTTTTATTTATTTATTTGAGAGCAAAAGACAGAAGAGAAAGAGGCAGACAAAGAGAGAGAATGGGTGCGCCAGTGCCTCCAGCCACTGCAAACAAACTCCAGACACGTGCGACCCCTTGTGCATCTGGCTAACGTGGGTCCTGGGGAATCGGGCCTCGAACCGGGGTCCTTAGGCTTCATAGGCAAGCGTTTAACCGCTAAGCCGTCTCTCCAGCCTGAAGTAACTTCTTCTTGGTGGTGGGCTACTTATTCTAAAAAGCATTTATCGAGCATCTAGCACATACAGAATAGCTCACAAGTTAGAGCTGCCGCCGCAAACAACAGTCAGCCCCCTGCTCACACAGAACCCGTGTGTCGTAACTGCTATTTACCATCTTATAGACCAGGACACCAAGGTTCAAACATGGGAAGTCACTTGGCCACCCTTCTGGCTCTAAAGCCAGTCCCTGCTGGGCTGCCCTCACTGCCTCCCTGAGCCTGAGCGCCGAGAAGGTATGGAGGGAGCTTTGCCAATGTAGGACACGTCCCCAGCTTAAACTTGGCCACGTGTCCTTGGGGAGACACAGTGTCTGGGGGTGAGGCAACATAATGGATGCAGGTTCTACTTAGGTGGTTCATTAGCTGCTGTGACCTCAGAGAGGAGCCTTGGTTTCCATGGTTGTGAGAGGGGAGTGGACATAACCAAGGTGATGATGGACTTCCAGATGCCCAGCCTATAAGGATGAGTTTAAGTCAGAACTTGGGTCAGCTCAAGTTGTTTCTTGCATGCCCTTATTCCCTATAGGCCCTAGGTGTTGCGGAAGCTTGTTTAAATAACAGCCTAGGCTGTCCCAGGTACTAGATGCTACACTCCCTTCTAGATCCTTACAGGGAGAGTAACACAGTGATTAGGAACTATGGCCAGAGTTCCAGCTCCCTCTCACTAGGAATGCTACCAACATCGCTGTATCTGTTTTGTTACCTATTAAGTAAAAAGAATGATCGGGGCCTGAAGTGGTGGCTCAGCAGTTAAGGCACTCGCCTGTGAAGCCTAATGACCCAGGTTTGATTCCCCAGTATCCACATAAAGCCAGATGCACAAGGTGGCACATGCATCAGAAGTTTATTTGTAGTGGCTATAGGCCCTGACGTTCCTCTCTCTGTCTCTCTCTCCCCCCCCCCTCTCTCTCTGTCTGCCTCTTTCTCAAATAAATGAATAAATAAATAAAATATTAAAAAATAATGATCTGGGCTGGAGAGATGGCTTAGCGGTTAAGCGCTTGCCTGTGAAGCCTAAGGACCCCGGTTCGAGGCTTGATTCCCCAGGACCCACGTTAGCCAGATGCACAAGGGGGCGCACACGTCTGGAGTTTGTTTGCAGTGGCTGGAGGCCCTGGTGTGCCCATTCTCTCTCTCTCTCTATCTGCCTCTTTCTGTCTTTGTCTGTCACTGTCAAATAAATAAATAAAAATAAACAACAAAAAAATAATGATCGTTCCACCTCATAGGGCTGTGAGGAGATCTATGTGATCTTGTAGGGGTAACAGTAGCCATGCCCCATGCCTTCATGCTTTCAAGCCATGTCATTTTGTTCATCTCCAAAGCGCTAAAGACACACACACACAAAAAAAATAAAAATAAGAATAAAAAATAAAAAATAAGCTCAGTCTAAGACAGCTCTGAGAGTTGCATTTCTTGATCTGAAAACTCAAGTCTAATTGTTTCTGGAAAACATGATAATCTACTCTTTGGTTTGGAATTTATCTCTTGCAGCCTGGGAGTTTTTTTGTTTTGTCTGTCTCTTTTGTTTTTGTTTTTGTTTTTTAATACGGCGTTGAGAAATTTAATGGAGCAATTTAGTTTCTATTCGCTGAAGTAGACTGTCAGAAAAAGGAACGCACAAGACTAGTTTAGGATCCCAGGATGCTGCCTCACACATGATGTGATTTTGTTTTCCATACAAAGAACAGAGAGTCTGGTTGTTTTTCCCATCAGCTGGGTTGCGGCGAAGCCCTTTGCCTAACTCCAGGTCAACTCAGTGCAACCGAATAACAGGCAGTGGGCTAAGGTGACCCATCTAGACCAGGGACATATCCCCACACAGTGTGTCAAGACAACTGTGTCCTTCTTGTCACATGTGGTGGCCCAGAGCACTAGAAGGCCACGTTTGTCCCTGAGCAGGGTCACTCAGCCTGGAAACCCAAACTCATAAGGAGAAGTCTTGGCAGACAGTCCTCATGAAGTAGAAGGAAGATTTCAGTACCTTAACACGCGTCTGCAGTGGACCAACTGCCGCTCATTCTGATCTCCACGAGGAGACATACTTTCCAGGGTGTTTTATATGTCACGGTACCAGAAACTGGCCTGAATTAAAGAAACTTAATCTCGTAGAAATGAAGTGATAGGCTGGGAAGATGGCTCGGTGTGAAAGCGCGCTTGCTGCAAAAGCACGAGGACCTGGGTTCAATCCCCAGTACCCATGTAAAAAAGTTGTCATGGGGGCTGGAGAGATGGCTTAGCGGTTAAGGCGTTTGCCTGCGAACCCTCAGGACACTGGTTCGATCCCCCAGGACCCATGTAAGCCAGATGCACAAGGGGACACATGCGTCTAGAGTTCGATTGCAATGGCTGGAGGCCCTGGCACGCCCATTCTCTCTCTCTCTCTCTGTCCCTCTTCTTCTCTCTCAAATAAATAAATAAAATCTTTTTTTAAAGTTATCATGGCCAGGCACATCTATATCCCTAGTACTGGTGGCAGTGGTTGGGGGAGACAGGAGAATAACTAGGTTTACTAGTCAGCCATTCCAACTATTAAAAAATAATAGTGAGCTCCAGGTTCAGTGAGAGACTGTGTCTCGAGAAAATAGGGTAGAAGAGCAAAGGAGGGCACACAACACCTCCCTTTGGCCCCTGCGTGTGTGCACACAGGTCATTTGCTTCTGCACACACGTGCATATACCACACACACCCAAAAAAACTAAGAAGAGAAGTGATTTGCTGTGGCGGTTTGAATGTAAAATGTCCTCAGTTGGTCGCACTGTTTGGGAAGGTCATCAAGCCTTTAGGGGGTGAAGCCTTGCTGGAGGAGGTGTGTCACTGGGGGATCAGCCTTGAGTTTATGGTCCAACCCTGCTTGCCATTTCACCTCCTCTACTTCCTCCATGCTGATACGAACGGGTGACACCAGCTGTCTGCTCCCGCCATGCATTCATTGTCATTATGAAGCTTCCCCTGGAAAACACAAGCCAAAACCAAACCCTTTCCTTCCATAAGCTGCCGCTGGTCAGGCGTTTTGTCCCAGCAACAAGACAGTAACTGCTACGCTTGCTCAAGCTGTGAAGTCATATACAGGGTCTTGTTTGTTAGAAAATCCTTGTCGCTCTGGTAAACCACCAGGAAAAAGAAATTAATCTAATGAAAGAAATTTATTTAAAAGCCCTCAGAGAAAGTTGGTCGTAGGTTGGAGAGATTGCTGCATGGTTAAGGCACTTGGATGCAAAGCCTAGAGACTGGGGTTTGATGCCCCCAGTTCCCACGTAAACCAGAGTAGTGCACGCATCTGAAGTTCATTTGCAGTGGCTGGAGGACCTGGCATGCCCGTTTTCTCTCTCTCTCCCTCTCTCTCTCTCTCTCTCTCTCTCTCTCTCTATTTCTCTCTGCTTGCAAGTAAATAAATAAAAATATTAAAAAAGAAAGTTGGTGATGGTAGAAGTGGAGTTAGAGATGGTGATGTTTGCACCAGTGGAAAATTATCGTTCATCCTGATAGTGGGGATGATTGTAACTATTCAGTCTCAGGAACGTCTCCAACAACCACTTAACAGATACATGTTCTGCATGGCTTTATAACAATGAAAATGGAGTGAAGTTTGCAGGCATGAATGCCCAATATCCAGGGATAAGCTCAGCCCACCAGCTTTCCATGTCTTCCCTTTCCTACCCTCACCCATCACAGATTCCACATTGTAGAATTTTCTTTTTTTTTTTTTTTTTTTTTTGCCTCAAGTCCAAATAAAAGCAAGAAATCTGATCCCAGCATTCCCCACCCACAAGAAGTTAACATAGAGCGCTCTGTACCCAGCACTGTTCTAAGCGGTGCCTGTGGGATCTTTTGAGAGATGCCATTAACATGTCATTATACAGATGAGGAAGCTGAGGCTCAGAGTGGCCAAGTCACTTGCTACAGCAACTTAGCTGGAGAGCGGAGGCACTGGGCTGCACACCCAGACAGGTTCTCCCCCCCCCCCAAGTCTGCCCTTCCCCACTGGACCTGTGAGCTCCTGCCCTGGTGCAGTAGAACCCGCTCCCAGTCTTGCTCTTCCAGTTACAGCTGTCATTTTGCACGGGCTTGTCCGATACTTGCCCGCTGCGGGTTCCCACAGGCTTAGCAACACGTCACTGGATACCAGATCCAGGTTCTCGTTTGACTATTCATGACATTGCAAATCTCTTTGAGGGCTGAAGTTCATCTTTCTTTGAAGAGTGCATTTGGTTTTTTAATCTCTCTCCTCGCAGACCTACAGACCCTTATAAATCCTATATCCTCTCACACATCTCTAGCTCTCCCATTCTTTTTTTCTTTTACAATATCTGGAGCATTTCCTCCCCTAGCCACTGTGTGTGTGTGTGTGTGTGTGTGTGTGTGTGTGTGTGTGTAGATCAAGAGACTATAGGAGGTGTCCGTGCTGTCTACCTTTTATTTTAAGACATAAAAATTTTAATATTTTACATAAAATATAAATTCATATATAAATTTTATATAAAATATTTTAAGACATAAGATTTTCTGCCATATAGACAGTAGTCTAGACTGGCTGGCTGGTGAGCCCCAGGGATTTAACTGTCTCTTCCTCCCCAACACTGGAATTACAAATGCACACCACCATGCCTAGCTTTAAAAAAAAAAAATGGGTCCTGGGGATTGAACCCTGGTCCTCATAAGGCAGGTGCGTTACCAGCTAAGCTATCTCCCCATAGCTTACATATGTTCTATTTTTTAAATTTTATTGACAACTTCCACATATAAAGACAATGTGCCATGATCCCCTCCCGCCATCCACTCAAGTCTCCCCTCCACTAAATCCCTTCTTCTTTCCTACTAGTCTCTCTTCTGGTTGCTTGTTGTTGTTGTTGTTGTTATTGTTGTTTTGGGGTTTTGTTTTGTTTTGGTTTTGGCTTTCTGAGGTAGGGTCTCACTCTAGCTCAGGCTGACCTGGAATTTACTACGTAGTCTCAGGGTGGCCTCAATTTCACAGAGAACCTCCTACCTCTGCCTCCTGAGTTCTGGGATTAAAGACGTGCGCCCCCACGCCCGGCCTCTTCTGTTTTTTTTTTTATTTTCTTTTTAAATTAGTTTATTTATTTAAGAGGGGAGAGAGAGAGAAAAATGGGCACACCAGGACCTCTAGCCACTGCAAAGAAACTCCAGATGCATCTGGCTTACATGGGTCCTGGGGACTCGAACCTGGGTCCTTAGGCTTCACAGGCAAGCACCTTAACTGCTAAGCCATCTCTTCAGCCCTGCCTTTTCTATTTTAATGTCATCATTTTTCCCTCCTATTATACAGTTCTTGTGTAGGTAGTATCAGCCACTGTGAGGTCATGAATACCATAGCCATTTCCTGACACAGACATACATTTTAACTAACTTTTTTTTCCCCATATTCCTGTTAAGTGAGAGCAAGGACTTTCCTCAACACACAGCACTGCTCGGCACCTAGGTGTGCTCAATACATGCATACTGATAGGTAAAACTCACACCTGCATGTTGTCTTTGCAGTTCACACCAAACAGGACTGCTTAACAAATGCACAGAGAAAAACTTCTGAAGCCTCTTAGGACCGTAGGAGCAGATATATCCATTTATGGCTTCACTCCGAAACACCCCTCCCCAAGTCCCAGACCCTTACTGGGAACGGAAAGGCTGTCATGGGTTTTTTTTAGCTGCGTTTGTTGTGCCTGATTCTGAGAATGCTGTGTCTCAGCTCCTCCTAACCATTGCCACCATGACACCTCCCACCCCACTTCCCAATCTCCTGACTGGTGTGGAAAATCAATGAATGTCAAGCAGACGCCACTGATAAAGAAAACTTCCACCTGAGGTGGGAATTATGCAGGAAGCCAAATGCAAACCGGAGAGAAGAGACGAAAATAAGGTGGCGTTAGCGAATGGGAACACACTGGTGTTCCAGGTGGCCACTGTACCGGCTTGGAGGCCCAGAGGGTGACGTACGGAGCCCAGTTTTGTGGGAAAGGACGTAAGAGATAAACCGTGCAAGTCAATTCTGGCTGTCAGCAAAGACATTAAGCTTCTTGTAGCCTTCCCTGAGTCATTCTTCCTCCTCTGGCAGTCCCCCACCAACTGAAAAGGACTCTAGGGGCAGCAGGAGGAGGAGAGAAAGTCGTCTATAGAAGGAGTCACTTCTACTCACGTCTGGCTTTTGATTTCGGAGAAGCCATGACATTCAGAATGTGTTGGGCCCTTCATTTTGTCCCACTGCTGTTTGGTTTTGCTTCTTAGTTTCTCAGTTGTTTTTGTTGTTTGTTTTTTGAGATAGGGTCCCACTGTAGGCTAGAGTGGCTTAGAACTCACAGCAATCCTCCTGCCTCAGCCTTCCAAGTGCTGGGGTTACAGCAGCACCCCAATTCCACCAGCTAGTGCTGTGTTTAAGATGGTTCTTTGCAAAGGCTCAGCAGTGAGAGTTGGCAGCGGTCACTGTGGTTCCAAGGCTGGTTTTGCCAGGCTGTCTGAGGACACTTCTAGAAGACCTAAAGCCCCGGAGGGAAAGGACTCAACGTTGCTCAGTCGTGAATCTTCTCTGCTTTTCACGGGCAGCACAGAGGAGACCCACGGTGCATGCTGGTTCAGACAAGTTCCCCTGGAGGGTGGCCCAACCTGACCTGCCCCAGCTACATTCTGTTGCCAGAAAGATCCCCAGACCTGCAGCCCAAGACCTGGGGGTGTTTGTGGACTATGCTTCCTTCTCTCAGAAGCCAAGGGATTGTCATTCATCCCAAACAGGAGGCTCTGAGATCCCAAAGGAAGAGCCAGCGGTGACTGCCTGGTAGCCCGTGTCGTCACTGTTTGCGGCATTCTTCTGGAGCACTGCAGTTGTTTGTACCGGGAGTGCACTGTTTCCCACATGCTCTGCTTCTCCACGTTAAGACACGGGCACATCCTGTTTACCTCCACACTCATGTGTGTTTAACACTGTGAAGGAAAATACAACTAGCCAATCAAATCTATGACTTCCCAGGTATATATGCAGGTATATACAGTGATTTGGTGGGATTGTAAAGATAATGTTATTTATTTGAGAGAGAGAGGCAGATAAAGAGAGAGAATGGGTTGCCAGGCTCTCTTGCTGCTGCAAATGAACTCCAGGTCCATGTGCAACTTTGTGCATCTGGCTTTATGTGAGTACTGGAGATTCGAACCCTGGTCCTTAGGCTTTGAAGTCAAGCACCTTAACCACTGAGCCGTCTCCCCGGCCCTGGTGTTTATTTTAAATTATTAATCAAAGAGTAGCACAGGAAGTATTTGTTAGTCTGTTAGCACACAATCTGTGACCGTCAGATTCTCTCTCTTTTTTTTTTTTTTTATTTATTTACTTGCGTGTGGGTGCGCGTGCGCACAGCAGGCCCTTGCACCACGTTTTGCATCTGGCTTATGTGGGTGGCTTGAGAATTGAACCCAGGCTGGCAGGCTTTGCAAGCAAGTGCCTTTAACTGCTGAGCCATCTTCCCAACCCGCAATTGTCACATTGTACAAAATTCTCTACCCTGTGACCTGTGCTGCTTTCTGGAGATAAAAATCTCACAAAACCAAATTTTAATCATTGAGCAAACCACTGGTACGTGCCCACTGGGGGCCTGCCAGGTTAGTCCGAATTCAGGGCCCTCAGCACTGGCGCTGTGAGCTAGCTAATCCTTTCACGTGATGGTCCTTGAATCGTGTGACATGCAACAGTGTCCCTGGCCTCTTTCTGTTAGTAACTGGTAGCACACCATCAGTTAAATGAAGCTACATTAAAAAGGCTTCTTTTCAAAAAAAAAAAAATATTTAATTATTTATTTGCAAGCAGATAGGAGAGGGAATGGAATGAGAAATGGACATGCCAAGGCTTCCTACCACTGCAAACAAACTCCAGATAGATGGACTGCTTTGTACATCTGAATTTATATGGGTACTGGGGAACCAAACCAGGCCATCAGGCTTTGTAAGCTACTACCTTTGAACATTGAGCCATCTCTCCAGCCCAAAAAAAAGCTTCTTAAAATAGCCAAAGGGGCTGGGTGTGGTGGCACATGTCTTTAATCCCAGCACTTGAGGAGGCAGAAGTAGGAAGATCACTGGGAGTTTGGGGCCAGCCTGAGACTATGTAGTGAATTCTAGGTCAGCCTGAGCTAGAGTGAGACCTTACCTTGAAAACAAACAAACAAACGAAAGAAAGCCCAGGTCCACATGTTTGAGTTCAGTCAGCCTGTAGCATAAGAGGTGGTGGGACCTCTAAGACATGGGGCCCAGTGACTGGTCTCCCCTAGCTCTTGTGGGTGCTGTCTTTCCCACCCCTACCCCCCATCATCATGTGATCTCTCCTCACACTGACACCAACTATGATGATGTCATTCACTGTAACCTCCAGAACTGTGAGCTAACGAAACCCCTTTTTATATGAAATAGCCCTGCCTCTGATATTTTGTTATAGTAAAAGAAAATGGACTAAGATCATTGCATTATAGCTTAAGAATCATAACAGGATCACTTAGAAATCTAAAACACAACTTTCAATTACCTTATGTCATATATTTCCTATAAAAATGGAACCTCATAGACTAGTTAACTTTTGTTGTTGTTGTTGTTTTGTTTTTTTGAGGTAGGGTCTCACTCAAGCCCAGGCAGACCTGGAATTCACTATGTAGTCTCAGGGTAGCCTGGAACTCATGGCGATCCTCCTACCTCTGCCTCCCGAGTGCTGGATTAAAGGCATGTGCCACTACATCCGGCTGTAAGTTAACATTTTTGAAAACATAATATAAGTTTAAATTTAACTATTTGGGCTGGAGAGATGGCTCAGAGGTTAAGGCACTTGCCAGCAAAGCCTAAGAACCCAGGTTTGATTTCCCCAGTACCCATGAGTGAAATGAGATGCATAAGGTGGCACATGCATCTGGATGAGTTCATTTGCAGTGGCTGGAGGCCCTGGGTGTGCCCATTCTCTCTATCTTTTTTCTCTGTCTTTCTCTCTCTAATAAATAAATTAAACTTTAAAGTAACTAGTTAAGTCCAATTTCTAATGGGATTAGGTAAATATAACAGCCAGAAACCTGAAAAATAGTTTCCATAATAATCAGAAAACTGAGACAGCTAACTCCAACAGCTTGCTTTTGTTTGCAGTGCTGAGACTGAACCCAGGACCTCACTCATGCAAGACAAAAGCTCTACTACTACCAAATGTGTATGTGTGTATGTGGTGTGTGTGTGTGTGTGTGTGTGTACGCACATTCATGTGTGTGAGTGCAGTCACACAGCACATGTGTGGAGGTTAGAGGACAACTTTTGGACATCAGTCCTCACCTCCTACCTCAGAGGTAGGTCTGCGGTCCACACCTCCATTCCCCAGGCTAGCTGGCCCATAACAGATCCCTACAGATTCTCCCGTGTCTGCTTCCCTCTCACCACCATAGGCCACAGGGTTACAGACGCTCAATGACACTCCTGGCTTCACATAAGTCCTGGGAATCCGAGCTCAGATCCCCATGTTTGCCCAGCAAACACTTTGTCACTGAGCCTTCTCGCCAGCCTCCAACAGCAATCTTGTGAAATGAGCAGTGGCTGTCGGAGTTAGATTGAGACCATCGGTTAAGTAAAGCTACACAGGAAAAGGCCGCTTGAAATATATGGTGTTTATTGTGAGTTTGTACATCTTATTCATAAAAATGAGAAACTGGGGCTGGAGAGATGGCTTAGAAGTTAAGCGCTTGCCTAAGAAGCCCAAGGACCCCAGTTCGAGGCTCAATTCCCCAGGACCCACATTAGCCAGATGCAGAAGGGGGCGCACGCGTCTGGAGTTGGTTTGCAGTGGCTGGAGGCCCTGGAGTGCCCATTCTCTCTCTATCTGTCTGCCTCTTTCTCTCTGTCACTCTCAAATAAATAACAAAAATTTTTTTTAAAAAAATGAGAAACTGAAGACTACCTCAGAACCATCAGTTAGGGAATGGTTTCTGCTGCCTTCCCCAAGGAGAAGGGACTCCCTATGTGTTGATGGGGAATGCAATCTGTTACATATGACTGGATGAGTAAAGCAAACAGCTGAATGATGCAACAAATGCTGTTCTTTATGTGAAAAATGAACTCTGCACCTAGGGGTGGGTGTGCATGGGAAGTGCCTACACACAGAACTGTCAACAGCAGTTGCTTCTGGGAGCAGATACCAGGAAGCAGAGATGGGGTGGGATGCTTGGCATTTCTGTATTATTTGAATTTTCATAAAAATCACGTGCAATTAAAAAAAACTTAAGGGGCCAGGCGTGGCGGCACACGCCTTTGATCCCATCAATCGGGAGGCAGAAGGAAGAGGATTGTCGTGAGTTCAAGGCCACCCTCCTGAGACTACAGAGTGAATTCCAGATCAGCCTCAGCTAGAGTGAGACCCTACCTTTGAAAAACCAAAAAAAAAAAAAAAAAAAACTTAAGGGGCTGGAAAAATGACTCAGCAGTTAAGGCACTTGCTAAAACCTAAGGGCCCAGGTTCAGTTCCCCAGTACCCATGTCAAGCTAGATGCACAAAGTGGCACATGCATGTGGAGTTCATTTGCACTGGCTAGAGGCCCTTGAACACCCATTTTTTTTCTCTCTTTCTCTCTCTCCCCTTGGAAATAAATAAATAAATATTTTTTTAAAAAATATTAAGAGCTGGAGAGATGGCTCAGCTGTTAAGGCCCTTGCCCGTGAAGCTTAAGGACCCAAGCTCAACTCCCCAGTACCCACATAAAGCCAGATACACAGTGGTGCGTGTGTCTGTAGTTCATTTGCCCTGGCTGGAGGCCCTGGTGTACCCATTCCCTCCGTCCCCTCCCCTCTTTCTCTCTCTTTCTCTGTCTCTCTCTCTCTCTGCCAGGCATGGTGGCACCCACCTTTAATCTCAGCACTCGTAAGGCTGAAGTAGGAGGATCACTGAGACTTCGAGGCCAGCTGGAGACTAATTCCAGATCACACTGGGCTAAAGCAAGACCCTACCACACAAAAAAAATTTTTTGTTGTTTAATTGTAAGGGGAATGAAGGGTATAAAGAGCTCTCCTATCCCAGTAGTTGATCAGTTTGCTGAAACCCCTCAGGTTCTTAGTTTCCTGAGAATGGGACACCCCTACCCCTAAGGAATTGGAAAAGTTAGACAAAACACCATGTGGAAGGTACCCTGATCAACAGGAGGTCGGGCTGTCCAGCTGCTTCACGTGGGTGCCCTGAGCTCCTGAGTCAGCTCAGAGGATGTCCTGTCAACTAGAGAACAGCTAGCGACATGCCCCAGGAGGGATCCTGATGTCTAAATGAGATCAAAGATGCACAGACACCTGGGTCATTAAGAATCATATCAGAAATCTCAGCCAAGGTCACATATTCCGCATAGAGCCCAGCTCCAGGACCATGCAAACACATGGTGGGTTATTTTTGAATGCTTTGTAAAATATTTTTTATTTTATTTATTTGTTTGAGAGGCAGAGAGAGTCAATGGGAGTGCACCAGGTCCTCCAGCCACTGCAAATGAACTCCAGACGCATGCGCCACCTTGTGCATCTGGCTTGACTTGGGTCCTGAAGAATCGAACCTGGGTCCTTGGGCTTCTCAGGCAAGCAGCTTAACCATTAAGCCATCTCTCCAGCCTGCTTTTTTTTTCCCCCTAAAACAAATGGATTTTAATAGTGGTTGATGCATTTCTCAAATGCCTGCTCTCCAGCTGGTGTAAGGATTTGCTTGGGTCACATAGTTGGTTCAAAGGACAGGGCAGAAAAACATGAGAGCTGTCTACGTCCTTGCATGTGATGAAAAGTCAGTTGATGGAGAGCCAGGGATTCTACAGGTGTGTTAAGCAGCTTTCCATTTTCAAGTGTCTTAAGAAAATCAGTTTTAAAGGAGCAAGGGTTGTTGTAGGCTCGGTAAATTTGGCTGCATTGTTTCCAAACCCATGGTGAGGATGGACACCACGCCAGAGTGTGTGTTGCAGAATAGAGCCACTCATCCAATGTGTGGACTGGAAGGAAGGGGCCCTAACTTCCTGCAGCCAGACCCCACCTCCTGAAGGCGACACCACCTCCCAACCATCAGCACCGCACCATGGACTCTGAGCCTTTAGCACTTGGCCTTTGGGGGACATTTCCAATCCCACCTAGAAACAGTGAGATTGACTCTTCTCAGCAGATGGCTGTGAACACACACACACACACACACGAGGACTGGAGAAGCACTGTATACACTGCAAGGTGCTATCCACAGGGGAACCCCCTGTTGTCACTGTCTTCCCTTCAGATTGGGCCGAAAGCTATAAGAAGTATGTTTCAGGCTGGGGAGATGGCATAGTGGTTAAGGCACTTGCCTACGAAGCCAAAGGACCCATGTTTGATTCCCCAGAACTCACGTAAGCCAAGATGCATGAGGTGGTGCATGCGTGTGGAGTTTGTTTGTAGTGAATAGAGGCCCTGGAGTGCCCATTCACTCTCTCTCAAATATTTACCAATAAATAAATAAATAAAAGAAGTATGTTTCCCTCACTATCACTGCACCCAGATACCAGAAGTATCACCTCCAAAATTATTTTTTTTTTTTGCTTTATTTTCCCTGAGGTAGGGTTTCTCTCTAGCCCAGGCTAACCTGGAACTCACTATCAGTCTCACAGCAATCCTCCTATCTCTGCCTCCTGAGTGCTGAGATTAAAGGCATGTGCCACCAGGCCCAGCCCAAAATAACTTTGTTTTTCCAAAATTAATTTTTAAAAATACTAAAGGGCAGGGCTGGCTAGATGGCTCAGTGGATAAGGCACTTGCTGGCAAAGCCTGGCAACCGGGGTTCAATTCCCTAGTACCCAAGTAAAGCCAGATGCACAAGGTGGCACATGTATCTGAAGTTCGTATGCAGTGGTAAGGGGCCCAGGCATGCCCATATCTCTGTCTGCCTGTCCCTCTTCTCTCCTCTCTCTCTCTCTCTCTCTCTCTCTCTCTCTCTCTCTCTCTCTCTCTTGCAAAGAAATAAAGAACAATATTTAAAGGAAAACACTAGAAACCCGCTGGTCAGGGGAAGACTGGCACACACCTTCCAACAGAGAAGGCAGTTCTCTGTGTTGCTGTCAAGTGAGTTTGGCTCCACTCTGAGGGCCCTGTCCAGGCCTCCCTGAACTCCTGGGCTGCTGGGAACCTGTCTGGCCCCAGGGGCTGAAGATGAATCGCAGCTTCCAATTTCCTCTGTGATTTCCTCCCTTCCACAGTCCACTTCGTCCCAACTTGTTCTATGATTTAAAAGTTCTTCCCTTGGATTCCAGAAATCTGTGGCACTGAGACAATGGGAGTTGAGAACTTGCCTGCCTGATGAGTTAAATAAAGTTTATCTGATTTGGGCTTAGTAACCAAAATGAGCTAATTTAGTTGGAAAAAAAAAAAAAAAGCAAGAGAACCTCATGAATGCTCATCACTCTTGTTAATTTATAGATTGTGTATACCCATAAGTTCCTAAAAATAAACAACACTCATCATACACATTCATTGAGCCAGGACAGGAGGATGGTCCTTCCCCTCCTCCTCCACTTCTCCTCCTCTTGTCCCACCCAACCTGTTTTTCTTGGTTCCCACCCCTTACCTAAGGCAGAAGGCTGGGAGGTTCCCTGGTATAAGGATTACTCACCTCCCACATTCACTCCATCCTCCTGACTGATGTCATCGGAGTTTTCCCCTCACTATTATTCTGTCAGGCAAGCCACCTTACACCTCACCTCTGTCGGGAGTTTTCATTCTACCCCTTCCATCCATCCACACCCTGTGGGGCCAGAGGTAGGAGGACCTCTGAGAGTTCAACGCCAGCCTGGGACTACAGAGTGAGTGCCAAGACAGCCTGGGCTAAAGTGAAACCCTGCCTTGAAGGGAAAAACAAAAAAACGGGTTCCAGGGCTAGAGAGATGGCTCAGCAGTTAAAGGTGCTTGCTGGTAAAGCCTGGCCAGATGCACAAATTGGCACGTGCATCTAGAGTTTGTTTACAGTGGCAGGAGGCCCTGGCCCACCCATATTTCCTCTCTCTCTCAAATAAACAAATATATTTTTTAATTTTTTGGTTTATTTTTAGTTATTTATTTGAGAGCAACAGACAGAGAGAGAAAGAGGCAGAGAGACAGAGAGAGAATGGACACGCCAGGGCTTCCAGACATTGCAAACAAACTCCAGACGCGTGCGCCCCCTTGTACATCTGGCTAACCTGTGTCCTGGGGAATCAAGCCTTGAACCAGGGTCCTTAGGCTTCACAGGCTAGTGCTTAACCACTAAGCCATCTCTCCAGCCCCTCAAATAAGCAAATAAATTTTAAAAGAAAGGATTCTGCCAGGCATGGTTGTGCATGCCTTTAATCCTAGCACTCAGGAGGCAGAAGTAAGAGGATTGCTATGAGTTTGAGGCCAGCCTGAGACTACATGGTGAATTCCAGGTCAGCCTGGCCTAGAGTGAGACCCTACCTCGGAAAAAAAAAAAAAAAAAAAAAAAAAAAAGAATTCCATCTTGCCTAAACGCTTGACGCCTTTACTCACTACCCTGGGGTGCAGGTTACCCAACCCTCTCCGAAAGTAGTTTCACCCCACCCCAAGTGCACACCTGCCCTCATTCCTCTTGCCGCCCCCCCCCACACACACACACTTAAGCACAGCAGCCTGGGAACCTCTGCCCTCTTCTTCTTCCCAGATGTCCTTCTTCCCTCTGGCCACATGAAGAGCTTCTGCCTTCTCCCCAAGGCCCCAGCTGAGAAATCCTACCCCACCCCTGTCACAGTGGGGACAAGCAGAGCCAGGATCTCCAAGATGTCTCTTGGCTCAGGGCTGTGGCCGGAGCCTACCACATGGCCTTCAGTCCCCAGCTCAACTCTGAAGGGAGGTTCTGTCATGAGTCTGGGGTTGTAGATGAAGATGCAGGAAGTTGAGGATTTCATGAGCGGCCCTGAAACGCAGCAGATGTGTTGGAGGGTTGGGATGGAAGCTTCCAAACCGACTGATGGAAGTATGCGAAGCGGGTCAGCTCAGCATTCTTTGTCAAATGTCTTTTCCAAATGTCCAGTTGCAAATCCTCGCTGAGATGTGCAATCGGTTAGAAGGCAGAGAAAATCCTTCCTTCTTCCTCCTGCAGCATCCCAGCTTGTCATGGTGGAGGGGGTTGTTTGGGGGGGGGTTCTCTTTGCAAGAACGTGTGGTGATGTGCGTTGTGGGGAGGGGTGCAGGTGCGTGCGTGTGCAAGTGCGTGTGTGCGCACGAGCATGCAGAGTGTGTGCGTGGGCGGGTGTATGTATGTGTTGAGTGCGTGTAGGTGCAGGTATGTGCAGGTGCGTGAAGATGCCAGGGGTCAATATTGTGTCTTCCTCTGTTGTTTCTCCACTTCTTTATTTATTTATTTATTTAAGAGAGTGAGAGTAAAAGAGGCAGACAGAGAGAGAGAATGGGCGTGACAGGGCCTCCAGCCACTGCAAACGAACTCCAGACGCGTGCGCCCCCTTGTGCATCTGGCTAGCGTGGGTCCTGGGGAATCGGACCTGGGTCCTTTTCAGGCAAACGCCTTAACCGCTAAGCCATCTCTCCAGCCCTCCACCTCATTTTTTATGAAACAGAGTCTCTCAGTGAACTGCAATTCACCAATTTAGCTAGTCGGTCTATGCTACAAGCCTCAGGGATCCTCCCATCTCTGCCTCCCCCGCAGTGGGATCACGGCCACGCCTGGAGTCCTCCGGAGGTGCTGGGAGTCCCGGCTCAGGAGCTCATGATCTGCAAGGCACGCGCTTTACCTGCTGAGCTCTCTCCCAGGCCGTTTTTTACTCATCCTTTAACGCACGCTCCCTTGTACATGGGGTCCTGGTGGAAGGCTGAATATAGCCCTGGGACTCTAACCCAGTCACCACCGCTGCCCACGACCCTGCAGAGAGAAGACAGCCATGCCCCCCCCCCACCGCAGCAGGAGCCAGGAACGGGTGTTCCAGAACCCAGGAGCCAGACCTGCGTGCCAGCAGCACACACTTCCAAAACAAAATCGGAGAGGTGACCACAGGGTTTTCACCCTCCCAAACACAGTACGGCCGGCTAGAGGGCAGAGAAAAGGCTTCCTTCTTTCTCCTGAAGCCTCCTAACTTGTCATGGTGGCGTTGTAAGTGCTGGCCCTCTCCACTGTGCTGGCTGCAACTTCTGGTCATAAATCAGGAAACGAATTTCGTTTTCAAAATGAAATAGAAACCAAAAGGTATCAGAACACCAAAAAGTGTGAAGGTGAGATTTATTTGGTCTGCTTTTGTTTTTGTACATAGTTCTATAGACAGACACACACAGATACACAGGATGGCCTCATAAAATATGCTTCTTGGGGCTAGGGTGATAGCTTAGACAGTAAAGTGCTCGCCTCGCAAGCATGAGGACCTGAGTTCAATCCCTGGTACCCTTGCCAGGAATGATGGCAAGTGTCTGTGACCCCAGTGCTGGAGAGGCGGAGACAGGAGGATGCCTGTGGCTTACCAGCCAGATAGCCCAGCCTTATAGGTGAGCCCCAGACTGTGAGAGACCATCTCAAAAGAGGTGGACAGCGTTCCTGAGGATGACATCCAAGGTTATCCTCTGACCACACACATGCACACACATGAACACATACACACACACACACAGCACACACTAGCTACACATGCAGCAACAACATATTACACGCACACATGTTGAGGAGACACCTATGTTCTGTCCTGACATGGTGCTTCTGGTATTTTGTTTTCATATCTTATTTTTATTTATTTATTTATTTGAGAGAGAGAGAGAAAGAAGAAAGGAAGGAAGGAAGGAAGGAAGGAAGGAAGGAAGGAAGGAAGGAAGGAAGGAAGGAAGGAAGAGTCAGATAGAACGGGCACACGAGAGCCTCCAGCCACTGCAAAGAAACTCCAGACACACGCACCACCTTGTGCATCTGGCTTACGTGAGTCCTGGGGAATCGAACCTGGGTCCTTTGGCTTTATAGGCAAGCGCCTTAACCGCTAAGCCATCTCTCCAGCCCACTGCTTCCGGTTCTATGGAGAGCAGGGACCAGGAAAAGAATAGTCACCAGGCAGCAGCCCGAGCCAGGCATGTGAAGGAGGGAAAGATGTTTCACTGAAGAAATATTTACAAAGGGTCGCTGGGATGCCGGAGCCCATGCTGAGTCTGAGGTCAGTGATCCACGTGAAGAATGCAGGTCTGTCCTGGAAGTCACAGGGCGGGGAGGAGATGAGGAGGCAGCCGTTCAGTCAGGAAAACATGAATGCACCATTGCAAACTGAGAGGAAAGCCAGCTGTGAGCCCATATGGCAGGGACTTTGCCTCGCCTTGATCAGATGAGAATGGCTCCCTCAAAGAAGGTGCATTTTGGCCGGGCGTGGTGGCGCACACCTTTAATCCCAGCACTCTGGAGGCAGATGTAGGAGGATCACTATGAGTGAGTTCAAGACCACCCTGAGACTACATAGTGAACTCCAGGTCAGACTGAGCTAGAGAGAGACCCTACCTCAAAAAAAAAAAAAAAAAAAAATGAAAGTGCGTTTTGGCTGAGGCTCGGAGGTGGGCTATAGGGCAGGGCTGAGCCTGCCAGGAACGAACAGATCCACAAAGGCCCCCAAAGACTAGAATAGCCAGGTGCACTGGAGGGACTGATCTCCAGAACCTTTGGCTAAGGCTCTAGGGCTCCACATAAGAATGGGCAGAAACTGAGGCTCTAACAGGCCACATTAGCCGGGGGTAGTAGTGCATGCCTTTCATCCCAGCACCTGGAAGGCAGAGGTAGGAGGATCACTGTGACTGGGAGGCCAGGAAAAAAAAAAAAGCCACATTTTCAATCATTAGCAAATATGCAAGCACCTGCTGTGTGTCAGGTCCCTCGGAATACAGTGGTGGGCGAAACAAATGGCTCCTTGCCCCCTAGAAGGACAAAAAGTAATGGAAACCTAATTTTTTTTTCTTTTCAAATTTTTTTATTAACAACTTCCATGATTGTAAAAAATATCCCATGGTAATGCCCTCCCTCCCCCCATTTTCCCCTTTGAAACTCCATTCTCCATCATCTCCCCTCCCCATCTCAATCAGTCTCTCTTTTATTTTGATGTCATGATCTTTTCCTCCTATTATGATAGTCTTGTGTGGGTAGTGTCAGGCACTGTGAGGTCATGGATATCCAGGCCATTTTGTGTCTAGGGGGAGCACGCTGTAAGGAGTCCTACCCTTCCTTTGGCTCTTATGTTCTTTCCACCACTGCTTCTGCAATAGACCCTGAGCCTTGGAAGGTGTGATAGAGATATTGCAGGACTGAGCACTCCTGTCGCTTCTTTCCAGCACCATGATGCCTTCTGAGTCATCCCAAGATCACTGCCATCTGAAAAGAGAAGATTCTGTACCAAAAGTGAGAGTAGCATTAATATATGGGTATGAACATTAAGAGAAGTGTTTACTGGGCAGTTTGATAAGCATAGTATATACATTTAGCCAGACAGCAGCAGACGTTACACCCCTAGAGCTCATGACTATCCTGGTTTTAAGTTTTCAGTATCAGGGATTTATTCCTTCCCATGGAGTGGGCCTCCAGTCCAATTAGAGGGCAGTTAGTTTCCACCATGACAGACATGCCACTACTGCACCCATTGGGGAAACCTAAATTTTTGAAGAAACATCAGAATTTTCTTGAGGTATACTGCACATGAATACCTCAGCCTTCATCCACTAATGATGTGCCACTTGATGGTTTGTAATACATTCAGAGTTATACATCCGTCATTCTGATTTCAGACCATTTTATCACCCCAGAAAGAAACTCTATGCCCATTAATATCATTATCCAGTTCCCTCCAGGCACCCTTATCTCCAGCCTGCTCTAGGAAGCCACAGATCTCTCTGCCTAGCCCATTCCAGATGTGTCACAGGAATGGAATCCCACCATATGTGGGGTTTGGTGACTGGCTTATTTCACTTAGCACATATTGAAGGTCTGCACGTGTCCAAGCATGTGTCGTTGCTTTGCTCCTTGTGCCAAAGAAGATGTTACTGTATGTTTAGACCACGCTCGCCTTGCCTGTGAATGGACCGTCTCTTCTGCGCTCTGTTAGGAAGGGTGCAGCTAGAAGCATTGTGCAGGCCTTTGCATGGCCAGGACTTGGATGTGAATTCATTGCTGTCCTTTTCCAAAGTGTACCCTCTGTATGCCTTAGTACCTCCCATGACCCAAGAGATGATCCCGCAGGAGCCCAGCTGCCTGGCTGGCTAGAATTTGAGAGAAAGAGTCCAGGCATGTGTGTCCTGCCCCCAGATGATCCTGATGGGCTTCCTGGAAGGTGTGTCCACCTCTGACACCTGGGCATGGGACAGCGAAAGATGACCCCCAGCATCTATTCCTCATGCAGGATAAGGCTGAGGCCTTCTGGCCTGAGCAACCCTAACCCAGAGGGTTCTAGGTGAACGTAGAAGTTTGGGCAGCCTTGCTCTGGGAACTGGTATGTGGCGCCCTCCTGTCTGAAACTTGCTCACTGACCACAAGGCTTATACTTCAAGTCACTTGTGGCTCTTTCCAGAGCCGATCGCCTCCTTCCCTGGCTCTCCCTTGGGACCCAGAAATGGTTGTGATACTACTACTAATTGGTAGGGAGGAGGATGTGCACACAGAGCCCAACAGCCTAGCCAGCTGTCAGCCCTGTCCTGTAACTATGGCCTCAATGAAATCAGTGAGTTCCTAGAGAAAGACTTTACTGATGTGCAGCTACGGACCCGGTGCACTCTGTCCCCTATTTTATACCATCCCTTCTGCTTCTCCATCCACAGAACATAAGCCACTGTTTTTTCATCGCTTGTGTTCTTCTCCACCTCCTCCTTGCGCTCGGGAGAAAAGGTTGGCTGGTGCTGTATTCCAGGAACCTAGTAGAGTCCGCTGCGCCGTGGAGGTGCTCAGAGAAAGACGGAATCAACCAGCCAGCAGCACTGGGGTGCTGTTGATCTCATCCTGCTGCCTGCTCCCGGCAGACAGTTCTCTGCCAGCCTGGCAGGGTGGAGATGGCAGCACCCGTCAAGCCGGAGGGGACACAGAAGCACTCAAGACACTGGGATCCCACAAGTCAAAGATCAAACCCCATAACCACAAATGGCAAAGTGGTGAGACAAAGTGGCGGTCAGAGGCAACCGGAGCCTTCCACTCACCGAGCACAGGGGCCTTTCATTTATTTCTCAGCCACGCCTGCAGCCCCCGGCTCAACCCTGGCCGTGTTTCAGCTTCGTGGCACACTACTGCCATTTACGGGAGCAAAACACTCATCCTTCCCCAGTCCCCAAGATCTGCCCTTTCATGCTCTTACCCCACTTTTTGTTTTGAGCCAAGCCCAACAGACTAGCCTTTTTTAAAACAAAAAATAATTTATTTATTTATTTATTTATTTGAGAGAGAGAGAAAAAGAGGCAGAGAGAGAGAGAATGGGCGCGCCAGGGCCTCCAGCCACTGCAAACGAACTCCAGATGCATGCGCCCCCTGGCGCATCTGGCTAACGTGGGTCCTGGAAGAGTCAAACCGGGATCCTTTGGCTTTGCAGGCAAACACCTTAACCACCAAGCAATCTCTCCAGCCCTAACCTTTTTTTGTTTTTAATGCTAGAGAGCAAGAGAGAGAATTGGTGTGCCAGAGCCTCCAACCAATGCAGTCGCACTCCAGACGTGCGCCCCCTTGTGTGCGTGTGTGACCTTGTGCTTGCGTCACCTTGTGCATCTGGCTTACGTGGGATCTGGAGAGTTGAACATGGGTCCTTAGGCTTCGCAGGCAAGCGCCTTGACCGCTAAGCCATCTCTCCAGCCCTCTCACCCCACATTTCACCACTGCCACCCAAACACATTTAATTAAAGGTAAAAACTGATTTCCAGTGTGTGTGTGTGTGTGTGTCTGTGCTTGTAGGAGTCAGAGGACAACCTCGGGGTATCAGGCCTCACTTTCCACCTTGCTTGAGACGGGGTCTCTCTCGTTGTTTTCCACTGTCAATACCCGGGAGCTTTGGGATTGTCCTGACTCCGCCTCCCATTACCGTAGGTGCATTTGGAAGGCAGTTATGCTCACCACTATATCTGTAACACAGGTGCCATGGGTGCTTTGGGGATTACAGAATGCACTAAGAGCATCTGGCTTTACGAGGGCTCTTGGGATCCAGAGTCCAACGCAGCAAGCACTGAGCCAGTCCCAGAGTCCCTGGTTTCCTTTCTCAAAGCAATGGGATTTGACTCACTAGTCACTAGGCTCTTCTATCAGCTCTAGAGAAGTGGTTTCTCTCTGTCGTGTTGTCATCTGGGCTCTTTTCAGCTCTCTCTTGCATCTGGGATTTAGTCATTCCCAGAGAAGCCCAAGGTGGACCGTCTCTCTTGAAATCTTTTCTTGCAGTGTTAAGTAGCTCAGTGTTGCCCTCACAGGAGAATATCTTGCCTTCCTTCATTGTCTTCCCCAAAACAAAGTTGAGGTGGGATCTGGTCTGATTCCCTACAGCCATGTGGAGTCATCCTGGGACCCTCTGCCCTTCCCATTGACTCTCACTTTTCTGCAAATGGTTGTTAAACATCTGAGTCCTGGAGGGCAGGAGCTGGCCCTCCTGGGAGATTGCCCCAAATGTGTTCCCCAAAGGCCCAGGTACCAGAAGCTTAGTCTCTAGTGTGCTGCCTTTAAGGTAGTAGAACCTTTAAGAGGTGGGGTCTTGTCTGCCCTGAGTGATCCCTGCAGTAAGCACCAGGAGAGAATCTGGGGCTCCTCGTTCCCCTTTGTTACCTTCCCACGTGAATGCACCTCCAGAGTTAGGGCAGAAAACCGAGAGCCTGTGATCCTTCAAACATGACCATGAGGCTGAATGAACATCCTTTAACTCTGCCACTTCCCCCAGCACTCCTCCTGGAAAGAGTAAATCGATTGTAAGAAATGTGTTAGAGGTCCTGTGCTGGTCATCATGCTTCATTTGGAAGACCATCTCTTTGTGCTTCTGATGTCCTGCATCAATGCTGCAGGACAAATTTCCTTTCCTGCTGCTGGGTAACAAATGTGGGGTCTAGCAGCATTGCAAAATGTCTTGGGGGGGGGGATGGAAATAAAAGCAGAAAAGACTCCACAGGCGTCTCATCTGAAACAGACCAATGTTCTCCATTCTGGTAAAGTCGTCTTTGGTGGGGGCAGTGGGGAAAGCTCTTTTGTAGTGTCCAGAACTTCTCCCTAGCTGGGGGTTCTATTCAGGAAGGCTGTGGAACCTTTAGAAGGTGGAGCCTTGCTGGAGAGGCCGACCTCAAAGTTTGATAGCCTGGCCTCACTTCCTGTTACCCTCTGTTTCCTGAGCGGGGGATACAATGTGACCAGCCAGCCACCTGCTCCTGCTCACCATGCCTTTCCCTTGGTGGACTGTGTCCTCTCTAACTGTAATCCAGAATAAACAATCTCCTTCCTAAAGCTGTTCTGGGCAAGTATTTGGTAACAGCAATGAGTAAAGCAACGAACATACCACCACTAAGTTGTCTCAAAGCCACAAAAACTGATAAGAGAATAAATACCATGGCCAGACCAGACCAAGGGGAAATGACATCTTGGGCTCTTCCCCACAGGCAAGTACCAGGTCCTGGGGTTTCTCCTCCTTCATGTCCAGCAGCTCATGGGCTCTAAGATCACTGGGCCCCCAGACCTTTGTTCACCTGCGTGCAGGCTCCTGGGGGAAGGGCACACAGTCTCTTGCCCGGTTGAGTTTCAAAGCGCCTGCCTTGAAGTGCAAATGGCAGGTGCGGGGCTCAGAGCATCTGCCTGTTCTTTCATGAGATTACGGGCGCTTTCATCTTAGCTTTGGCCCCGGTTTCCTCCTTCCCAGCAGGGCTCCAAAGACCAGCTTGGAGACCAGAACAGGGAGAGGAGGTGTATTCATAGCTGCGCTCCCGCTGGGCGGGGCGACCTGGCCTCCGCATCTTCTAGCCACCGTCCTTTTGAGCAGTGAAGACCGGGCAGGCTTGCCAAGGACTGGGTTAAGCAGGGTCCCCCCTCTGGTGCCTGGAGGAAGTTGCATTGCATCCTGGGAACGCTCTGATCATGTCTTGCTTTGTGCCTTCCGCTTCAATCCAGTGGAAAGAGGCTTTGGGGCCTTTCAGTCGCCTTTTCTTTCTTACCTGGAGCGGCTCTTTTGAGGCTGGAGCTCAGAACATAACGCAATCGCTTGAGCCCTGTGTTCGTGTGCAGCCGTAGTTCTCTGCTGGGTTTGCATTCCTTCAAACACACAGTCTTTCCTTCCCATGTTGCACTAAAAAAAAAAAAAAAAAAAAAAAAAAAAAACAGAGAGCTCAACTGTCTCCAAAATCCTAATTCCTTTTTCCCACCTTTCTGTTCTACCCTCTGGTAGCTTGCTATCTTAGAAACACCACAGGGACCAAACAAAAATCTGTGCCCCTAACAGTGCCACTGTCCCCCATGCAACAGGGAAGGGCGTTAACTGAAGTAGCCACAGCAACCTAGGCTGTGGGGCGGGACCGACTGGGGAGGGGTCTCCATTTGGAAGAAATGCTTCAGTGGTTGGGATGGGTTTCTTTGTGGACCGCTTGGTTAATGTGATCTGTACCCTGTGAAGGAGCTATATAACCCTGATTGACCAGCGCATAGTTCTGGAAGGTTGGCATTAAGTCCCTGTACATGGCATTTCCAGTTGTGCAATTTCTGCCCTGCAAGTCAGGGTCATGCAAGTAAAGGCAGTGGCGGTCACAAGGTCGGGGACACGGGGTGCTCTGTGGAGTTAGGTTACAGATTCCTCACAAGGTGCTCTGTGGAGTTAGGTTGCAGATTCCTTAGCTAGTAGTTTAACATTCCTGAGCCGAAGTTCTAATGGGCTCCCGCTCCGTTTTCGGGTTTCTTATGAAAGCCTTTTTCTTCTATATCTGCTTCTGAGGCCACACAGTACCCATACCATGCTCTGCCATGCCCTTGACCCTCCTCTTACCCCCGTCCACAGTAGATAGACTCTTGCTGTGACAAGAAGCCTTTTTGCCCTGACTCCCAGCCTCATGCTATATTCTGTGACAAGGCCCCAGATTTTTCCAAATTAATTTATTTATTTGCAGGCAGATAAAGAGAGAGAGAGAATATGGGTGCGCCAGGGCTTCTAAATGCTGCAGACTAACCGCAGATTCATGTGCCACTTAGTGCATCTGGCTTTACGTGGGAACTGAACCTGGGTTGTTAGGCTTTGCAAGCAAGTGCCTCAACAGCTGAGCCATCTCTCCAGCCCCCAGATTTTTGTTTAAGCAACTTTATCAGTTTTGATTTCTCCTCTCCTCATAGAACTGAACATGGATTCTTGGGACCTGGGCCTGACAAAGATCAGGCCCCAGGCTACAGTCAGAACAGCATTTGCATCTGGTGACTAAGTAGTGTTCTCCAGTCAGAGCAGGTGCCTTCCCCAAGGACACCTTCCTGCCCAAATAACCCTTGGGGCCACAGAAGTCAACACTTACAATCTAGCCTGCCCTGCCAGAATCCCCAACATGCCTCAATCCTGGAATTAACATGACACACCAAGGAGGCACACACACCACCATCGATCAGGGCTTTCTTTGCCAAGAGCAGATATCGATAATCACAATACAGGTTCTTCCTCATAAAACCAAGAATTTCACATACGCACACCTTACCTTCTCTTTGCAGATCTTCCAGAGTCCCTTGTTAGAAATGATCCCACCTTTCTTTCTCCTTCTTTAATATCCCTGGGGACTCTGCTACCCTTGCCTGGGCACGCCTACCTTTCAATTATAAAACTTATGGCCAAGATTTACTAACCATGATTTTCTTGACTGAAGAAATATTCTCAATGTTCCTCTTTCTTTCTTTCTTTCTTTCTTTCTTTCTTTCTTTCTTCCTTCCTTCCTTCCTTCCTTCCTTCCTTCCTTCCTCTCTCTTTCTTTTGTGAGAAGAGCGAGAGAGAGAATAGGCATGCCAGAGATATTTTTTTCTTCTACAACACATGCATAGCCTGAAAGATTCTTATTTCCACTTGTATGCATTTGAGGGCTCACTATATGTTAGGCATTTCTTTTCTTTTTTTTTTTTCTCTTTTTAAGCACATGCTGGCTTCTATCTGTTATGATCATGAACACATGATGGCACGTAGAAACCCCTGAATTTAAGAAATAAAATTCTTGGGCTAGGAAGATGAGTCAGTGATTAAAGGGGCTTGCTCCACAAGGCTGATGCCCCCAAATTGCTCAGTAGGTATGAATTCTTGCTGCACAAGCATGAGGACTTAAGTTTGATCCCCAGAACCCACGTAAAAAGTCAGATAAAGATGCACAGAGTGGTGCACACGTCTGGAGTTCTTTTACAGTGGCTGGAGGCCCTAGCATGCCCATTCTCTCTCTCTCTCTCTCTCTCTCTCTCTCTCTCTCTCTCTCTCATAAATAAAAATAAAAAATATTTTTAAAAAGTCAGGCAAAGCCACAGATGACTGTAATGCCTACACTGAGTGGGGAGCAGGGGGAGACAGGATAGCAGGAAGCCCCTGGTCAGTCAGTCTAATCAGAAAACAGCAATTGCCGGTTAATCCCAGCACTTGGGAGGCAGACATAGGAGGACTGCCATGAGTTCGAGGCCACCCTGAGGTTACATAGTGAATTCCAGGTCAGCCTGAGCTAGAGTGAGACCCTACCTCAGTAAACCAAAAAAACAAAAAGCAGCAATCTCTAGTTTCAGTGAGAGATAATCTGTCTCAAGAAAATAAGGTGGGAAGAGCAACAGAGGACACCCATATTTTCTTCTGACCTCCAAACACACGTGCACAGGGCACACATATCTGCACACACATGTCCACACATCATACTCACACACACACAGCACACACATACAACCCCCCAAAAGAGAAAAAAGTTGAAATCATATATACATATATTTATATTTGTATATATTTTATATTTCCATTTATAAACATGTATATTGTATGCATGCATATTGGCATGTTGCTAAATTTGGGGGTTTGCCCTGTTTTCTTTAAGGTGTAATTTGCAGACAATAAAGTGTGCTTTTTTCCACATACAGTTCTAAGTTTTGACAAACATGTTGTTGAAGAATCACCATGAAACTCAAAACATAGGACTGGAGAGATGGCTTAGTGGTTAAGGTGCTTGCCTGCAAAGCGTAAGGACCCAGGTTCAATTCCCTAATACCCACATTAGTCAGATGCACAGGGGGAGCGTATGTGTCTAGGGTTCATTTGCAGTAGCTAGGAACCCTGGCATCCTCTCTCTCTCTCTCTCTCAAATAAATAAAAAGGAATAAAAAATTAATCAAATCCATAGAAGCATTCAATCGCCCTCCTCCCCCGCAGTCAACTCGGACCCTCAGCCTCCTGAAAACCACCGATTTTTGTCTCTGAAATGCTGCTTTTCCCCAGCGTCACATGAGCGGATCACAGTGTGCTGTGACTTCAGTTTCCACTTGACATTATGAACGTGTGGCCCATGTCGTTACATATTCTTCAAACGCATTACTCTTTAATGACTGCCCACTCCTCTCCACACCGCTGTGCCTCCAGCTCGAGAATAGAAATGAGAGGCAGGAGGTCACGTTGGAAAGAACAAGGGCAGGTTTGATCTGATCAGCTAGCGCTCATCACCCTTGAGGGGAAGTCTGCCCTCAGCTGAGGTGGCTGAGCTTCACGGGGGCCACATGGATGGCTCCAGCCACGACGTGGTGCTGACCCGTAGGTGCAGCCAGCGCATGCGCTCGGAGCCCTGGCTGACACAGGCACCTTCTCCAGTCACGGGTGGAATTCAGAGTTTCGTCAAAGAGATGGAAAAAGATTCCTCTCATCCCCCGCCCACTTCCTTAGGACCATTGTGAAGATGAGAAGAGATGACGGCATAGGAGAGCTGACCTCAGGACCTAGAAATGGGCAATGATGCCTGTTTTTCCCTCATCTCTACCCCCTGCCGCCACCTGCCCTCAGTGTTGCAACCCACGAATTATAAGTGTTCTCACCACCAGATGAAAAGGCAGGTAGCACGTAAGGGGGCGACATGCTGGCTAGCTTCACGTCAGTGATGATTTCACAATGTATGCAGGTATCAAAACATCATATTTTTTTAAATTATTTTTTATGAGAGAGAGAGAATTGGAGCACCAGGGCCTCTAGCCACTGCAGTCAAACTCCAGGCAGGTGCGCCACTTCGTGCACACGCATCACCTTGTGCGCCTGGCTTGTGTGGGTTCTGAGGAGTCGAACCTGGGTCCTCAGGCTTCACGGACAAGCGCTCCCAACTGCTAAGCCATCGCTCCAGCCCAAAACATCATACAGACAGAGAGAGAATGGGCTTACCAGAGTCTCTTACCACTGCAAACAGCCTCGGACACTTCCACTACTTTGTGCATCAGTCTTTACATAGGTCTGGAGAATAAAACCCGGGCCAGCAGGCTTTGCAACCAAGTGCCTTTAACCACTGGGCAACCTCCCCAACATCATATTGTGCTCTTTCAGTACAGACAACATTTATTTGTCAACTGTACCTCAATAAAGCTGATAACAAGGCAAAGAGACAAGTTGAAGTTGCTTCCCTGTGTTGTCAGAGGACTGAAAAAGTTTGAGGGAAGGGAGGGCTTCAAAAAGAGCACCCTGCTGGTGTCCCGATACGTTGGGGATAGATACACAAGGGCTTCTAGAACTTTCCCTTATGGATAGAGAATACATCCGCTCAGGTACAGGTTGGAGCAGGGAGCAGGGGTTACATTTACAACCGTTCCTCCTAAAATTGTGCCAAAAACCAGATCTTCTCCATTCGTTTTGGGTGTTGCAGTTTCAGAAACATCTTTTTCATGCCGCTCAACGTTTTCTTCTCCTTCCTCCTAACTCCTTCTTAGAATTCTCCCTGCAGAGCAGTTGGTATCCTAGTGTGTTGCTAGGCAGGAAAAGAAATGTTGCTTGTGAGCTCATGAAAAAAAAAAAAAGAAAGAAAGAAAGAAAAGGAGGAAAAAGAGGGGGAAAATAGAGCAGGCAGGATTTTTTTTTTTTAAGTGTCACAAAACTGAAAGACAAACTGCTCCTTCACTAAATATATCCACATCTGAAATCGGCAGGTGTTAGGGTTTGTCTTCGTCCTGCAGAAAACAGTGCACGGGACCAGGGATCAGCATTGCTATTCCTCTCGTGGGACTCGGGGTCGCTGTGAGATTTCTAGCTTGGTGGCTGGAAGCTCGTATGTTTGCCAAATGGCAGCCCTTTGGAGAGATGTCGTTGAGTCACTGGATTCCTCTTTGTTTCTTTCAAGGCCTTCCTCCTTTGCCATCTCCCTCATTTCCTGTGTGGGGTTACCCAAACTTTGACCCACTTGAACTGCTTCAGAAAGTGCAGCCCTAAAACCTGGGTTTTAATTCCAGCCCTGCACTTGCTTATAAAGCCTGATGGCTCTGAGTCAATTCCCGAGCACGCGCAAAGTGTAGCATGCGTCCTGAGTTTATGTGGAGTGGCAGGATGCCCTGGTGCACCCACACTTACCTTCTTTCTTCCCTTCTTCTCCTCTTCCTTCGCTTACACTCTCTCGAAATAAATAATAAAGCCATTTAAAATAAATAAATCCCAGCTCTGCCTTGCTTAGCTCTAGTCCATATCTTTGAGCTTCCATTTCCATATCTGTGAAGGATACATGACCCATGTAGCAGTGGCCAGCACAGGGCTGTGCTTTAGCAGTATTAGGAGGGGTGCTCCACTAGTCTGCCAGCAAGGAGGCCCTATCAGGTGTGAACTCGGCCCCAGCTCTTCCTCAGCACCAGTTATGATTTGAAGGTGACATTCCCAGCTGGTGGCGCTGTGGCGGGAGGTTGTGGAACCTTTGGGATGGAAGACGTAGCTGGTGGACGTAACTGATCTTGGAGGGTTACAGCCAGAGAGTCCTGCTTCCAGTCTCATCCGTGCTTTCTGGCTGGCTCCACGTAAGGAGCCAACCCTAAAAGCCTCCACAGCCATAGACAGAGCCACCCCAGCCACCCTCTAAAGTGTGCCTTCAAAGCCCAAATAAGTCCTTTCTCCCTTAACGTGTTACTAGCAAGCATTTTGTCACAGCTGTAAGAACAGTGACCGGGTACAGCGACCTTCAGGCCTTGTCAGTCCCTAAGTTCAGATGTAGAGCACCTCCCCTTGTTCCTGGCTGGTGTCCCGGGTCGACCTGTGCTCTAATTAGCTACTGCTGCGTAACAAGCAACACCCAAACTTGAGGTGTCGCAAAACAGAAATGTGTGGCTTTTATTTCTCGAGAAGTTCCAAACGCTGTAGCTGTGGCACACCTGCACCCCCAGAAGCCTGGGGCCTCTGCGGAAGTGGGCAGAGCACGTTCGAGGGCTGGCTGAGCACTGCCTCCACACAGGTAGCTTGGGCTTCCTTCGAGCATGGCGACCTCTGGGTGGTCGGCTCCTGACTCTCCCAAGGAGACCTTGGGCGTGGATGATTTCCCTAGGACTGTCAAAACGAAGTACCACACACTGGGTGGCTGGGGCGAAAGGCATTGCCTTCCAGTTCTGAAGGTAAGAAAGCCAAAAATGAAAGCCAGGCGTGATGGCGCACGCCTTTAATCCCAGCACTCGGGAGGCAGAGGTAGGAGGAGCGCCGTGAGTTCGAGGCCACCCTGAGACTACATAGGGAATTCCAGGTCAGCCTGAGCTAGAGTGAAACCCTACCTCGAAAAACCCAAAAAAAAAAAAATCCAAAAATGAGGTGCCTATAGGACTACACCTCCTTCTGACAACTCTACAGGAAGCGCATCCAAGATCCAAGACCTGACTCCCAGCTTCCCATGGGCTGCCTTGACTTACAGATAGCCATCTTCCTCGTGTCTCCTCACAGCCTCTGACCTCTGTGTGTGTCTACCTCTGTATTCACATGTTCCTTCCTATGAGGTCAGTCATATTGTATTGTAGCTCGCCTTCATACTTCACTTAACTTGGTTATTACTGTAAAATAGTTCAAATATACCCAGATTCTGATGGACTGGAGAGCTAGAACTTCAACATTTATTTTTGAGGGGACACAATTCATCTCAAGCACAGACAGACCAATCTGATAGACAGTCCAATCCTGATCGCGTGTTTTCTTGCGTGCTGTGTCTCAGTCACCTCTAGGGGATCGTTACCCAGTACTAGGTGCAAGCAAAAAGTCCTCTACAATGTAACCCCAGTGGGCAGCATCCCAGTGCCCAGACCAGTGCTGGTACACACTAGGCTCTCAATACATGTTCTCTTGGGTGAATAAATGAGAGACCCAGCCAGCTGGCTTTCAGTGGCCAGACAGAGAGTGGAGGGTCCAACATAGCCACACCACAGGTCCCCATGTGGCTGTTACCTTCTCATTGTTGGGACAGACACCTGACCAGAAGCAGCTTAGGGGAGGAAAGGGTTTATTCCGGGCTAACCGTCTCCAGGGGAAGCTCCATCATGGCAGAAGAAACTGGCTCACTTCATCACACACCGACAGCAGAGAAAGAACAAGCAGCAAGCCCCAGCAAGCACAAGCTGACTCTGAACCCACAAGGGCTCGACTCAAGCTCAAGGTCCACCCCTGTGACACACCTCCTCCAGCAGGGCTCCACCTCCCAAATGCTCTACTAGGGCCGGGACTAAGTAAGACACTTAGTCGCAAACACCTGAGGCTGTGGGGACATTATATTCGAAACCACCACACCCTGGTTCTAAGTGCCCAGGTAGTGGCAGGTCTCTGGGTGGCAGTGTTGTAGTCTCAGTTACTGCCCAAGTTATTCTGCTGCTGATAAGTCAGGAAGATTAACGGGCCTCTCCCCCGCTTTGAAAAGCAGTCAACAACATCCTGTTATCAAGAAAAATATAGAGGAGATGCGCTAATGTACTCTGCTGTCAGCTGTAACAGGAGCTCGGCGAAAGAAGGACCCATTGAGAGCTTTCAAGTTGGCCATATAGACACAGGTGTCAGCCTGTCTTGTCAGCACAGGAAATTTGGGTATTTACTCCAAGGTAACTTTGGACTAAGTTAAACTAATTTGGATGAGACTTAGGTACATAGTTGTGGAACGGAGCACTTGGTTTTTATTCCCTATTGAAAATCATATGATGGCCAGATGAGGTTCTTAAAGGGCCTGTCTTCTGTAAATTTTATTAGACACCAAGGAGATAGATGACAGGTAGAGGATGGAGTGATGGTATGTGGCTGATTTTCTGTAAGGGTTACTTGGGCGCCTACTGAACAGGCCCCTGTGCTCAGGGCTGGGCAAGACACAGGTATGAAAAAGATGAGGATCTTGCCCAAAATGAACTCTTGTCCCACTGAGAAAGAGAAACAGTTAACTGGTGACTCTGATAGGTCTTTGTGAAAAAAAAAAAAAGTGTTAGAGAGGGATATCCAGGCAGATTGTTGTGGGAGAAAGGATTTGAGCTAGGCTTGAAGGCAGTTAGCATGTAAAATGTCCCACATAGCCTCGAGTGTTAGCATTACGCCTCCTACTTGGTCCCTAAGCTGGTGGAGCATTGGGGAGGTAGAGCCTTGATGGAGGAAGTGTGTCACGGGACCCAGACCTTAAAATTTAGTGGTAGTCCATCCCACTGGACGTTCAGAGCTAACACACACTCTCTGCTGCTGACGTATGAAGACGTAAGTCTGTTTCCTGCTCTGCCATGCTTTCTCCACCATGAGGAAACGTCCTCTCAAAACTGTAAGCTTAAAATGAACCTCTCCACCCCCCCCCCATAAGCTGCTTCTGGTCAACAAGAAGGTTGCGTGCTACAGCAGGGCAACTGGCCTTTGACAGGGAGACAACACAGAGGTAGCAGCTAGAGCGGAGACTAGAGGTGGGAGGGAGCCCGGTGGGTACAAAATGGACTGTGAGAGCTTGTTTGGAGGCTCTAGCAGCTATTCATGTACCCTTGACTGAAGAACATCCCTCCTGTGTCAGGGAAGGTCGTCCCCTTGGATGAAATAGGCACAGCTTGAGGAGAACCAGACATGGAGTGGTGAGGGAGGAAGCCGGCCAGGTCAGCCCAATCGACACTGGCAGTAATGGGGGTGACAGTTGTTGCAGTCCAATTACCCTCACACCCTAAAACATGCAGAGGCTCAAGGCCCAATTCCCCCACACCCCACACACCACCTTTTACCCACACTACGTGGTGGCTTCCATTGTCCTCAGGGGTAAGGCTGGGCATGGATCCTGCCTCCCCCAGCTCTCCTCCCACCCCTCTCCTCAAGATGTCACTACCACCCTTGTTCTCTTCCCTCATTACCCTGACTTCAAAAGGATAGTCAGCTCTAAGGCTGACTGCCTCCTGTACCCTTCTCCATTCCCTACACCCAGGACAGAAGCCGCCACTCCACTGGCTGCTCCAGTATTTGTAAGAATAGAAGAATTCCCCAGCAATGGGTGGATATGAGCCAGACGGCCTCACCTTTAATAAAACTGGCTTGGCAGAAGAGGCTGGTTTTCTCTGTCCTTTTTCCCTGTCCCCAGTGCCTAGTCTAGAGGCCTGGCAGGTCAGAAAAAAATAATAATAATCTGGCAAATGATGGAGGGGGAATGCAAGGGGCAGAGGATTCAGGGAGAAGACTGTGTGAGGCTTGATGACAGCCTAGAATCAGAGGCTGGGCAGATGGCTTACTGTTAAGAGTGCTTGCCACACAGGCATGAGGACCTGACTTCAAATCCCCAGTATCCACATAAAATTCAAGAAATGGCACTACACACACACACACACACACACACACCACACTAATCCCAGCACAGAAGGGTCCCTGTTGCTTGCTAGTCTAAACAAATTGGTGAGCTTCAGGTTCAGTGAGAGACCCTGTATCAAAAAAAATCAGACAGAAAGCCGGGCATGGTGGCATACGCCTTTAATCCCAGCACTTGGGAGGCAGAGGTAGGAGGATCGCCATGAGTTCGAGGCCACCCTGAGACTACATAGCGAATTCCAGGTCAGCCTGGGCTAGAGCAAGACCCAACCTCACAAAAACCAAATATATATATATACCAGAGATCAGAGAGCAGACCTTTAGCCTGCACACACATACATGTGCGCTTACATACAGACATACATATGCATGCACACAAACACACCACACAGACTCATGCAAAAATAAGGAACTCTGGAAGATTGAGAGCCCAAAGGATGGACTGGGATGGGATTCTAGTGTTTTAGATACAAGACTTCATGTGTAGGAAAACCATCCCCCCAGCGAGGTGTTATGCAGTTAGAAAGTTAGAATATGTCCAAATATATGACCCCGCAGACCTTGGATTGTCATAACTGTGACTCAAAATAGACCTCTTTCCTTCATAAAGTAGTTTGCTTCAGATATTTTATTATAGTAACCAAAAAATGGACTAATACACCATGAAAGGAAACAACGTCATTCCATTTCCGCAAACCAGCACTGTATGAGGATTGTTTAGACTTGTGCGGAAGCATCTGGAAGGTTTTGAAGAAATGGCAGAGCGTGGATTCAGATTGAGAGAGGACAAACTCAGGAGCTAAGCTAACACATCTTGGGCACACATGTGAGGAATGGTCAGGGGAGTACGCTCTGAGCAACAGGGAGTTTAATGTCCCTATACAGGTGTGGGGGAAGAGAAGGGAAGCCAGGAAATCCTGATTGCTTAGGATAACGATAAGGCGTGTGGGGCTGGAGAGATGGCGCATCAGTTAAGACTCGATTCCCCAGTACCTACATAGAGCCTGCTGCACGAAGTGGTGCGTGTATCTAGAGTTTGTTTGCAGCAACTGGAGGCCCTGGTGCGCCCATTCTCTCTGTCTCTCTCCTCTCTATCTGTCTCTGCTTATAAACAAATGAACAGAATTTTTAAAAGATAAGGCTTGTCGTAAAGATAGGATGTCCTATTGTTATTACAGTGCTGTTTCATTATTAGTAAGATATATACAGGGAACATGCTTTCACCTCTGAAATGGCACATTTCCTCACACAAGTGAATTGTTATAATGCTTTTATAACATAACCCCTGTTACACTAGACACATTGGCTTAAAACTTCGCTCGTGTCAGTGCCCTTGGTCGGTCTTGCCTGTTCCTACAGCCAAGGTCCGCCAACAGTCTCTGCTGCTGCAAGTCCCCTCGGCTCTGTGTCACCTGATTATAGAGCAGGGAGGTGTCAGCCTTCCCCTTAGCTGCTTGAACCCACGGGAAGGTACCAGCACAGAACGGGGGCGAAGGAGCTCTCACATGGGTCACTGAAGAAAGCCACTTCATAGCCTCTGGGGCCTCCGGGGAAAGCAGAGGTTCTAGCATTTCCTGCGCGACCTCGCAGGGTTCCCAGCCTCACACAAGTGGCCAAGTGGAAATACGCTCCGAGGACTGTCAAGCACCGAAGGCCTGAGGGCTGCCTCTTCCCGCCCAGCATCATCACTGGTAGTGTTAGTTCAGAGGAATAGGGAGGCCTGCCGGCCCTGAGGAACGAACAAGCAAGGGTGCTTTTCTGCAAAAGAGCAGCAGACAAAATTGTGCAGAATGTGGAAGGGAATTGTGGAAGAGTGAGCAGCCTGAGGTTCTTTTCCAAGTTTAGATTAAAAGCATGGGGGCTGGAGAGATGGCTCAGTGGTTAAGGCACTTGCCTGCAAAGCCAAAGGACCCAGGTTTGATTTTCCCTAGTATCCACGTAAGCCAGATGCACAAGATGGTGCATGCATCTGGAGTTCATGTGCAGTGGCTAGAGGTCCTGGCACACCCATTCTCTCTTTCTCTCTCTCTGTCTCTGTCTCTCTCTCCCAGCCCTTCTGTCTCTGAAATAAATAAAAATAAAAGGCATACCTTTCACTGAGCCTGCTGGTGCACACATTTAATCCCAACACTCAGGAGGCCAAGGTAGAAGGATCACTGTGAGTTCAAGGCCAGCCTGGGACTACACAGTGAATTCCAGGTCAACCTGGGCTAGAGCAAAACCCTACTTCAAGGGGGGGGGACAAAAACATGCTTTTCTAAAATGTTTTCACCCTGGCCAGGCTGGGGAAGAATTTTGATGAAAGTGACCCAAGCCTGTGGTGAGAACCCTTGTAAAAGATAGGGACAGAGAGGGTACAAGAGTACCGAGAGGCCAGCAGGGAGGGGAGCCACTAGAAGTGGCTGGTACATCCACACCTGTCCTTGTCCATCTACCCAAGACAAGAAGACTCATCCACCTCCCAGCCCAAAGCTGGTCTTGATATCATCATGGACACTCTTCTGGCCTGCGTGTGATTCCAGCTCTGGGTAGGGACATGCCTTCCAACGCGATAGCTGTGGCCACCTGTCAAAACCCCGTGGCCTGTGTAAACTTGGTGTAGTCTGACACTTCATAAGCTTTGGTCGCCTTGCTTGTGAAATGAGCAGGCCTGAGCTGCATTTGTGGCCTATTACTCTGATTTTTGTCATGCCTTTCTAAAGTTGTTTGGTGGTGTTGGGGTGCAACCATTCACAGAGCTCCCATGCCTGCACCCCCGCCCCAGGAGCCATTGGTATTAAGGCACTCCCAGCGACATGAGAAAGGCTGAAGTTTGTGCCTTGGGCCTCGTGTCTCTCCACAGTCTTTGTCCCTGAGTGGAACCTGCTTCAGTTTCCTGGCATTTGTTTTAATCTGGTTTTTGTTGCTATAATGCAATACCTGAGACTGATTAATTTATATTTCTGGAATCTGGGAAGTCAAAGAGCATGGGGCAGTTATGGGTAGGGGAGGAAGGCTCTCTTGCTGGAACACAATGTGGTGGAGGGCATTACAGGGCGAGACAGCAAGCGTGCTAGCTCAAGTCTCTCTCTTTTCGTCTTGTAAGTCCACTAACGCCGTCATGAGAGCCCACTCTTGTGATCTCATCTCATGGTAGTTACCTCCCAAGGGCCCACTTCCAAATATCATTAACACAGCAATTTTGGGACTAACTTTCCAGCACATGAATTTGGGGGCATACCTTCAAACCATAGCCATGGTCCTCCTTATATGACCTTTAAAGCCAGGGGGAGAGGGAGGAAGGAAGGGAGGTAGGAAGGAAGGGAGGAGGAAGAAAAGAAGGGAGGGAGGGAGGGAGGGGACGAGAAAAGGAAAGAAGGAGAGAGGGAGAGAGATGTGAGGAACAGGAGTATCTTTGCACCCAGCATCTCATTTGTTCCTCTTCACAGCCCTGGGAAATGTCCATTGCATCCACTTAGAAGCAGATCTGGCGCTAACAGTCTCCAGGCAAGTTCTTCCACTACCCCATGGGTGCTGAAGCCAAGGATATCAGTCAAGTATTCACCCAGTCATCCCTTGGTGCACTATGGGAGTCTCCTAGCCAGGGTTCCCACCTAGGCACCTCCTGAGGAATTTCAAAAAGATGGAATCCCAGTCTTGAGCCCAAGCCCCTAATGTCCTAGGTCTAGAATGTGGCGTGAGTACCAGGATATAATAGCAGATGTGGTTTCCAATTCTCAAAGATGTTTCTGGAGAATTAATAAGTGGCGGGGGGGGGGCTGGAAAGATTGTTCAGTGGTTAAGGCACTTGTCTGCAAAGCCTTAAAAACCCCGGTTCAGTTCCCCAGTCCCCACATAAAACCAGATGCACAAAGTGGCACATGCATCTAGAGTTTGTTTGCAGTGTCTGGAGGCCCTGGAGTATCCATTCTGTCTCTTTTCTCTATCTCTCTCTCTGCTTGAAAATAAATAAGCTTTTGGGGCTGGAGAGGTGGCTTAGCGGTTAAGCGTTTGCCTGTGAAGCCTAAGGACCCCGGTTCGAGGCTCGATTCTCCAGGACCCACGTTAGCCAGATGCACAGGGGGGTGCACGCATCTGGAGTTCGTTTGCAGTGGCTAGAAGCCCTGGCGCGCCCATTCTCTCTCTCTCTCTCTCTATCTGCCTCTTTCTCTCTCTGTATGTCACTCTCAAATAAATAAATAAAAATAGCAAAAAAAAAATTTTTTAAATAAATAAATAAGCTTTAAAAAAAAATAAGCAGGAGGGCAGAAAGTGTGAGACAAGGCCCAGGAGAGATGAGGCAGGAGGCCCAGATGAGAAACAATGATGTCTTTAAGTGCAATAAGACAAAAGATGTAAATGAACCATGAACGTGACTTGGCTGAGGGAACAAAACAGGTTAAGATTATTTTCCTAAAATGTTGCGCAGAGGCAATCATTGTCCCAACTGGGGCCACTTGTGGAGGCTGACAGTAAGAGTAGACATTGGTTCTGTGAGTGTGTGCTGGAACAGGCCTAGAATTTCAGCTCCTTGCTGGGTCCTATAAAATAACAGCTGTGTCACCAGGTTCTGGGGAGCCCAACCTCTGTCCCTGTCCAGAGAATGGGGGACCTAGAGCTTCGGGAGATCACGGGCTTTGACCAAGCTCAGCATCCCCACCCCCAAGATTCGTTTCTGTGGCTGCAGAAAAAGATGTGGGACTAGACAGATGGCTCAGTGGTTAAAGGCACTTGCTTGCGAAGCCCGACAAGCCTGGGTTTGATTCCCCAGTACCCTGTAAGGCCAGATGCACAAAGTGGTGCATGTGTCTGGAGTTTATTTGTACTAGGCCCTAGAATATCTGATCTCTCTCTCACATACATCTTGTAAATAAATAAAAATAGGTTTTAAAAAGACGTCCACAAAGTTAGTGTCTGGGAGTCAGAAGTGGTTAGTCAGATTCCCCAGGCTCAAGTCAAGGTGTTGGCAAGCCTGATTTCTTCTGGAGGCTCCCAGGGAGGATCTTTCTCCTTGCCTCTTCCAGCTTCCAGGGGCCACCTGTTTGCCTTGGCTTATGACTCCTTCCTCTGTCTTTGCAGAGCACTGGGCCTGTGTCTGCTCGCATTGCCACATCTCCTCCTCTGACCTTCTCAGGAAGACACGTGTGGCCACACTTAGGCCCAGATGGATTGTCCAGGATAGCCTGACCCACCTCAAGGGACCTTGTTGCATTTTCAGTCTCTTTTGCCAAAGTAATATTCCAGGTTCTAGAGATTAGGACATGAATACCTTTGGGGCCATTTTTCAGCCTCCTACTCACTGGATCCTGCGTAAGAAGGTACAAAAACATAGCCTGTGGATGTGGTTTAGATCTGTGTTTTTTGAGGGTGGTTTCACTGACTGGATTGGGTGAATGACTTTGTGGAGGATACTGAATCTAAGAATAAGAGTCAACGCGCAGCCTTGATTGGAGTCTTTGAGATGAAGGGTGAGATGAAAGGATTGAAGAGAAAGCTATGGGTTTGGGAATTCAGAGGATGGGCTGGAGGGGTTTCGAGGTGGGAGGGAGAAAGAGATCTGACAGACAGAATCTAACAGCTGCTGAAAAGCCCCGTCTCACCCTGACGCGTGCCTAGGGAGCAGAGAAAGCACCCCTCTCTCCAGCTCCAGGAAAACAGAGTGTGCGCAGATCTCCCACAAGGAAGGAAATGAAAAGGTTACATCGGGACTTGTCAACTTAACAAATCCCTGTAGCCTCACAGCCTCTCTAAATGTTTTGATAGCCGAATTTGATGGATAGTAAATCCGAGCAGGCCCATCTTAAACATTTGATAGCGCTTTATTTATTTATGTATGTGACACATAAAACCAGAATTGATTCCTCGTCTTTCTTGTCTCAGCGAGAGTGTTATTTTTTTATTTTTTTTTTTCTGCTTTAGAAACGCATCGCTCTTCTCCCAGGCCTGTTTTTCGGTGTTTGTGGGTGAGTGGGTGGGTGTGCTTGCTCGCAATGGAGGCTGCTAAGATTCTTCCAACACAGACGTATGCTTTGCCTTGGAAAAGAGGGTAGAATCGGGAATTAACTGTTTCAAAATATGTCTCCGTCTTTAATTGTATTGCTTTTTTTTTTTTTTTTTTTTTACTGGAGAGATGGCTTAGCGGTTAAGGCGCTTGGTTGTTTTTTTTTTAAGAAACAAGATTATGGTTTGAGAAAGGGGAGGTAAAGGTAGTTCAGTGTGACAGATTTGTGATAGGAAACTCAGGCAGGCACACACACACAGAGAGACGGTCTCCCTTGAATGTGGGATCGTGAGCTTCCTGGATCTTCCCCAAGGGATTCATGTTGACCTTGCCTGTGTTGTGCGCTTTGAGCACACACTCCCTCATTTCTGCCTGGTCAGGTGTCACGGACTTGCTCCTGCTTCGTTACCAGCTTTGCCATTATGCACTGAGCGTTTGCAAGTACCTATATGATGGGATGCCTGTAAGCCTATGGCACTTAACCCCAGTCATCTAGGAGATGAGCATCGGCCCCAAATTTGTAGGTGAAGCAGTCAGATCTAGGAGAGAGAGAGAATCATGCTAACCTTCTACAACTGGTACGTGTTGGAGCTGTAATTCAAACTCACGTCTCTTTTGACTTCAAAGTCTGCGGATGTTACTTACCTGTACACGTCACTGGCTTTCCAAGGATCCATTCAGCTGAGAGCACCCTGATCCTCCATGATGTTGCGGACAGCCAGCCACCCAACGGGAGCCATCACCCCAACCCAGTCACCTCAAGATGTCACACACACACAACGAGGGTGAAGAATGAAACTGTACATTCCGTCATTCTCTGCTTGCAAACAAGTAATTTTTTTTAAGGGACTGGAGAGATGGCTCAGCAGTTAAAGGCACTTGTCTTTAAGGCACCTATGGCAATGGGAGACGGAATAAGGAAAATCACGAAGCTCACGGGCCAGCTTGTCTGACTTTCTCAGTGGCAAGACGGACAGTGACTCAAATAAGGTGGAAGGCAAGGACCAACACCCCAAGGTTGCCCTCTGACCTCCGTACGCTGTAGCGTGAACATGCCTCCCCGCCTCCATAAGCACACAAATTAGGCCTTGGGTTGGATAACCCAGGAATGTATAAGGATGGGGATGTGGTTCTGAAATGGAGTTTGGTAGTCCTAGGCAGGTCTTGAAGAAACATGATGTTCAGCCATGGCAGCCATTACAAAGCAGGCAGCAGCAAGAAATCTGCTACGAAAAAGTGAAATATTGAAGTTTGTGAGTCGCTTTTCTGAATTAGCAAGGATGCAAAATCGTCCCTGTAAACGTGCCAGTCCCACTCAGGTTCGAGATTCTTTCATAAGGGAAAAGGAACGGTGTGGAACTGTAGTCTACACAGCCAAGATGGCAGGGGGCTCTAAGAATGTTGCAAATGGGCATGCCACCTCATAGGCTGTTAGGACAGGAAAATAAATAATTGCTGCTTTAGGAAGGGATGGGACTCAGGTGTGGTGGCACACACCTTTTATTCCAGCACTTGGGAGGCAGAGATGGGAGGATTGCTATGAGTTCAAGGACAGCCTGGAACTACATAACTACATAGTGAATTTTCCAGGGCAAGAGTGAGACCCTACCTCAAAAAAGAAAGAAAGAAAGAAAGAAAGACAGAAAGAAAGAAAGAAAGGGGACAGTGGGGGGGTGGGTAATGGAGTAGATCATTCCACTGAAAACTGTAGTGGGGGTTGTAATTGTTGTTGATTGTTTTTAGGGTCTCACCATGTAGCCTAGGCTGGCCTAGAACTCATGATCTTGCTGTGTCTACCTCCCAAGTGCTGAGATCTCAGGTGTGTGTGTGTGCTTGACAGTTTTTAAAGAACAGGCCAAATGATTGATGGAAACCAAGGAACGGGATCTGTCACTAACATGGGAAAGGTCGCTCCCATTCCATCTGACAACACTCTACTCAGTCATCCTCCCCTCTATCTAGCCTGTGTCTAGATAGAAATTCTGAGGCAGGATCGTCCAGGACTGAAGGTACTCCAGAGATAGATACTTGTGACCCCTTCCTTCAGCTCTCAGACTTGACGTTTCCCCCGGCGTCTCACGCTAGGGAAGGAAAAGGCTGAAGGACCCGTGCCAGTCAGAGGGGGTGCTTGTCTCCAAGAGAGAGACTTCAGACAGCGTGAAGCTGTGACAACTTGCAGGACAGTTCTAGGCCCCAGAGCAGAGGAAATGCTATGTCAATGGTTGGCGGCACTATACCTTGACCAGGACTTCTTAGTTATACATATCACTCACCCTGAACTTCGTGTCAGTGTGGCAAGATGGACTTGGAGTGTGGTCACGGGACCTCTTTCTATGGTCCGCTTTCCATTGTGGCCACACTGAATAGATGTTTCTGCTTTTCACTATTACTTGTCTTTTTTTATAATCTTTTTAAACTTTTTATTTATTTATTTGAGAGAGAGAGTGAGTGAAGGAGAGAAGGAGGCAGATAGAGAGAGAGAGGGAGAATGGGCACACCAGGGCCTCCAGCCACTGCAAAGGAACTCCAGATGCATGTGCCACCTTGTGCATCTGGCTTATGTGGATCCTAGGGAATCAAACCTAGGTCCTTAGGCTTCACAGACAAGTGTCTTAACCACTAAGCTATCTCTCCAGCCCCTACTTGTCTTTTTAATTAGCCTATTGAAGACAGGTGGCCAACCTAGCTTATTAGGATTGTCAGAGCCCAAGCTCTGGCCCTCACAACTCCAATAACAGAAACCTTTCACTGTGGTTTCCCCAGAACCTAAACTGGCACCTGACCAACAGAATGCTCAGTCAAGTTTCCATAAATAATTTTATATGTAAAATTACCTGCAACGGACTTACTTTGCGGGGACTGTAGCTCAAATAGAGTGACAAGGTATGGTAAGCCTCCTACAAATGTGCAGTAGTGTGTGTGTGTGTGTGTGTATACATGTGTCATTGCACATGTAACATGTGGATGTTGGGGCTATAAAAGGGCTGTAAGGAGAAAGTTCTTAAGTTCTGCCGTAATAGAAGAATGAGGCTTCTCAACTTCCATCCACAGTCCAAGGGGCTTGGAGTATTTGAGTTGCAGTTTTCAAGACAGAGAGCAAAAAACCTGATAGCCAGCCCCAGGGTGATGATGACAGACAGAATAATCAAAACCTATGCAAGCAGAAATCCAGAGACTACAAAGAACTGAACACTCACTCAGACTGCCAACAGGCCTGCCATGGCTCAAGGAATATTGTGGAAGAGGGGGCAGAAAGATTGTAAGAGCCACAGAGCCGCACAGTCCTGAGGCACAGTCCCCTCACTATCCCATAGGGAGTAACTGAGGCCTTCATGGCCCCACAGTGATTACCAGAACCCCAGTGAGGAGGACCCCCAGGGTAACAAGAGTTGGGGTGAAGGGAGAATAGTACACAACCTGTTACAATATATATAATAATGATTTCTTTTAAAAAGAGGGAGCAGGGATGGAGAGATGGCTTAGCAGTTAAGGCACTTGGCTGTAAAGTCTAAGGATACAGATTCGGTTCCCTAGAGCCCACGTAAGCCAGATGCACATGGTGGCGTGGGCATCTGGAGTTTGTTTACAGTAAAGGCCCTAGCATGCCTATTCTTTCTTTCTCTCTCTCTCTCTCTTATGAATAAATAAATAAAAATAAAAATTTTGAAAGTTAGTGACTTAAAAAAGAAAAAAGGAGACTTCCTTCATATAAACCAGGCATCGGGATATCGAGAGAGAAGAGTACTTTCCTGTGGAAACTTCCAGAGTGCTTTGAATCTGCTGGCAACTGAGCCTCGGAGATAAGGCAAATTGTGGTAAAATAACCTGAACCCATCCACCACCCCCACCCCACCAGCAGTGTTCCAACCTGGCTAAAAACAAGCAATTTCTTTCACCGTGTACTTCGCAAGCATGCACACGTGCCAGAGTAGATAAGAGGGAGGCAAGAATGGAATGGGAGAGGGCTCAGGACACACGGAACCTTTGAAGACGCCGTTTCTCAGGTCCCGGCGGCGGGGCTGTGAGCAGCACTGCCTTTGGAAACATAAGCGTTCACAGTAAGGAAGGGGGCGAGCAGAGCCAAGCGCGTTGGCTCTCTGAACGTGTGAGCCGGGAGCAAGATGGGGAGCAGCACCATGAGGCCAGATACTCACTGGCGTGAAAGCCAGCATCCGGAGCGGAGCCCGATATGCAGCGGGCATAGCTGGTGTGGGTATCAGGAGCCCAGGGTGCACTCACTCGTCCACGGGAGCCACTTCTCATTTCAGGACTTTCTGCCGGGGCTGTCAAAGGAAATAACAGGGTTGTCTGGGAGCTTTCAAAAGCAGCGCTTCCTCAAGACATCAAAGCCCAAAAGGGTACTTTTAGCTTTGCGGGGTCTTCTGTCGCCACGGTTAGCAGGTTTCACCACAGTTCGCCAAGGACAGATCTTCCCTGTGGGAAGCCGTGCTCGCTGCTGTCTCCTTTCCTTTCCTTTTTGAGTGTGCACGTGTGCACGTGCGTGTGCGCAGGCCAGAGGACACTGGCCTGTCCTCCTCGATTGCTCTCCACTTTATTTACTAAGGCAACGTCTTGCACTTGAATCCAGAGCTCACTGATTTTGAATAGTTTAGTTAACCAGCCTGCCCTGGGGATCCCGTCTCCTCCTCTGAGCACTAGGATGACAGGTAAGCTGCCATGCCAGACCTGCCCAGCACTTTCGTGGGCACCCGGGGATCCAGACTTCTGTCCTCACACTTGTAGAGCAAGCATTTTGTTCATTAAGGCCATCTCTCCAGCCTCCTGCTTTGCTTTTTTTTTTATCGTGTGCATGTGTGTGTATGGATGGATGGATATGGTATAATGTGTGTGTGTGTGTGTGTGTGTGTGTGTGTGTGTGTGTGTGTGTGTATGCCATGGCACCTATGTAGGGGCCTGAGGACAACTTCACAGGGTTTGTCTCTCCTTCTACCTTGATTGAGATGGGATCGCCCTCGTTTTTGCCACTAAGTGTGTGGCAGTCTAGTTTCCACAAGCTTTCAGATTCCCCTGGCTGCACCTCCCATTGCCATAAGCACTTTGGGACCATAGATGTGTGTGCTACTTTGCATCTGGCTATATGTATGTAGGTGCTGGAGAACCAACTCAGGCCAACAGGATGGCAAGCAAGAGCCGTTAACTGCTGAGCCATCTTCCCAGCCTGTGTTTTACTTGGTGATTTTTTTTTTCCAGGTAGGGTCTCACTCTAGCCCAGACTAACCTAGAACTCATTCTATAGTTCCAGGCTGGCCTTGAACTCACAATAATCCTCCTACCTCTGCCTCCCAAGTGCTAGGATTAAAGACATGTGCCACCATGCTCAGCAAGCCCCTGTGTTGTTTTTTTAATTAGGACTTTTTAAATTTTATTTTTATTTATTTTATTTATTTGAGAGAAAGACAGAGAGATTGAAAGAGGCAGATAGAGGATGGGCATGCCAGGGCCTTCAGCCACTGCAAACAAACTCCAGGTGCATGTGCCACCTTGTGCATCTGGCTTAGATGGGTCCTGGAGAATCGAACCTGGGTCCTTTGGCTTTGTAGGCAATCACCTTAACCAATAAGCCATCTCTCGAGCCTAAGTCCTGTGTTTAAAATCACATTACCCAGCCTGGCTGTGGTGGCACACACCTTTAATCTCAGCACTTGGGAGGCAGAGAAGTAGAAGGACTGCCATGAGTTCAAAGCCAGCCTGAGACGATATAGTGAATTACTGGTTAGCCTGGGCTAGAGCAAGACCCTATCTTGAAAAACAAAAAAAAAAATCACACTACCCACCGAGGATTTCTGGCAGATAGGTGTATTTGGGAATGCAATGTTGGCATGGGCTTTAATTAAACCCAGAGAACCATATGTGTCTGGCTGGATACCATATTGGGCAGTGCAGTGCTAGAAACTAGAGATAAACACAATAAGCAAGTGAGTAGCTGCCACTCCTTCCTCCGTTAGCCACAAAATAGATCAACTGGTGAAAAGTGCTTTGAAGAAAGCCAGAAGAATAAGGAAACAGAGTGGAAGGGAGAGACGTCACTTTACAGAGAGGTGGCGGTCAGGAGCGTGTCTCCCGAAAAGCAAGTCTTCCTTCTTCTGCAGGGTCTTTCTTTGACGTCGGGTGAGTCTTACAAGCTGATGAGACAGACTGAGAAGCCACTAAGGGGGTTTATATAGACATAGTGAGCACTGACTGGACATGCAAATTGGGTGAAAATCATAGGGACCAATCAGAAGATTCGATAAGCCCAAATTGTCCCCTTCTAGCCTGTTAGCATGGCGACCAGCAAGCCACACTCAGCTTTGAAAACATGGCGGTGTGTGGAGCAGCAGCGAGCAGACCAGTGGAAGTTTCCCGGGCTAGCGACCCGGTCATTAATCAGAAGGGTTTCTGGCTTTTCCCTGTTATAGCCCTGATGGAAGGGAAGCACCGGACTGTCAAAGGGCGCGTAGCCAAACAGGTTGTGGTTTGCACCTGAGGATTTTTAAGCTGCGCCTGCTGCCCTGGGGCCCTCCACGACTCCATGAGAAAGTGTGTTCTGGAAGATGGAGTTCCAAAGGACTGCTGATGGATTGGCCACGTGGGGAAAGCTCAAAGGCTTGAGGACGTGGTGGGGCCATTGATGGAGCTGGATTGTCTATGCAGAGCATGTTTGAGAGGGAAATCCGAGAGAATGGAGCAGAAATGGAGATGAGTAGAGCTGTCAACATCAGAGTGTAACCAGAATTTTTAGAGGAGAACCCCGGATCCGGCTGCTCCAGCAAGCTAGGTTTGGCCGCCCACCGCAATATGCCAATTAAAGAGATGAGTAAGGGGACCATGGAGGTGACTGTCACTGACGTGGAACAAGCATAAGGACCTGAGCCCAGTTCTCAGAACTCAGGTTTAAATAAATTTTTTTTAAAAATGGGCATGGTGGCGGTTAGAGCACAAATCCCATCACTGTAAGAGGCCCTGCTGCTGGGCTGGAGAGATGGCTTAGTGATTAAGGTGCTTGCTTGTGAAGCCTAAGACTCCATGTTCAACTCTCCAGGTTCCACATAAGCCAGATGCACAAGGTGACACAAGCATGCAAGGTCACACATGCACACAAGGTGGTGCACGTGTCTGGAGTTTGATTACAGTGGCTGGAGGCCCTAGTGTGCCAATTCTCTCTCTCGCTCTCTTTCTTTCTCTCGCTTGCTCTCACTCTCACCCTCTCACATAAAATAAAAAAAGGCCAGTCTGTTGGGCTTGCCTTAAAAAAAAAAGAAAAAGAAAAAAGAGGCCCTTCTGGAAAGCCAAACAAGAACAGACCAGACCAGCCCCCCTATTGCCCCAAGACCACTTGAGTTATAGCCTTGAGTCATATCTAGTGACTTTCTTCCTCTTTATCCTTCTGTGGTTCCTAGTACATAGATTGGGTCACATGACATGAAACCTTTCCCCACACCACCCCCAAATCTGTAAGAGTAAAAAACCTTTGTTCTTTGGAAAACTGAGGACCCCCATTCTCTCTCACACATCAGTGAGCTTATCATAGTCTTTCATGTCATATTAACCCCCCCCCCTTGGGAATCAGTCTGGTTTCAGGGCCGGCTATATCCTAAATAGGGCTGGAGAGATGGTGTAGTGGTTAAGGCACTTGCCTGCAAAACCAAAGGACCCAGGTTCGACTCCCCAGGACCCTCATAAACCAGATGTACAAGGTGGCACATGCATCTGGAGTTCATTTGCAGTGGCTGCAGACCCTGGTGCACCCATTCTCTCTCTCTCTCTCTCTCTCTCTCTCTCTCTCTCAAATAAATAAATAGGAAAAAAATTAAATCTAATAAAGCTCCAATTCTAAGGAGCAGTTTGTCTCCCCTGAACCAGCCTGCTCTCCTTGCACACAGTTAAGCATAAGTTTGGCCCAAAGCAAAGTAGACAGACACAGAACGAAGGTGCCAGTGTCAGGCTTTCCTCCCGCTTTTAGTTACCCAGTGAGGAGTTGGTTCTTCGCCGTGGAGGTGGCTTCCACCTGAGGGCCTGTTACAGTCAGCGTCGCCAGAGGAGCATGGTCCCCCATCTGCTCTGCTTCTCCCGTGTCCTCTCCTTGATGCTGCCCTGGTGCACGTTCACCCACTGCTGACAGCATGGTCCAACTGAGAACACAAGCGTTCCAGTGTTGGCAAGCAGGGCCCCAGCTCTGGGCTTACCAGGGGACAGGGCCCTTCTCCTGAGTCGTGCTCAGGTTTGACACCTGAGACCCAGGGTGCCCGCAGAGTTGGTCTTGTCAATAGTAACTCACGTCTGTCCTGCAGCTCTCCCCGAAGACAATCGAAGGGATAGAAGGAAATCACCCAACCAAGAGCAGCTTGTGGGAAAAAAAGAGGTTTATTTTGGCTTACAGGCTCGAGGGGTAAGCTTCATGATGGCAGGAGAAAATGATGGCATGAGCAGAGGGTGAACATCAACCCCTGGCCAATGCAGGTGGACAATAGCAACAGCAGTGTGCCAAACACTGGCAAGGAGACATCCATAGGCCCTACGCAACAATACACTGCTTCCAGGAGGCATTAATTCCCAAATCTCCAACAGCTGGGAACCCAGCATTGAGAACACCTGAGTGTATGGGGGACACCTGAGTCAAATGCCAGCACAGCAGGTGATGTGTTCCTTTCCTTTTTCTCCTTGATGTCAGGTGTCCTTGTCACTAAACACTCCCTCCTTTTCCTTCTTTCTTTTTGCTTTTTTAACAGATTTTTTAACTTGTTTATTTGAGAGTGACAGACAAAGACGCACAGAGAGAGAGAGAGAGAATGGGCGCGCCAGGGCCTCTACTGCAAACGAACTCCAGACACATGCGCCCCCTTGTGCATCTGGCTAACGTGGGTCCTGGGGAATCGAGCCTCGAACCGGGGTCCTTAGGCTTCACAGGCAAGCGCTTAACTGCTAAGCCATCTCTCCAGCCCTTGTTTTGTTTTTTTTGAGGTAAGGTCTCACTCTAGCTCAGGCTGACCTGGAATTCACTATGTAGTCTCAGGGTGACCTCGAGCTCATGGTGATCCTCCTACCTCTGCCTCCCGAATGCTGGGATTAAAGACATGTACCACCATGTCCGGCTTTTCTTTCTTTCTTTCTTTCTTTCTTTCTTTCTTTCTTTCTTTCTTTCTTTCTTTCTTTCTGTTTTTATATTAAGAACATACTTTGTATGGATACATCATGTGTTGGTACCATCTTTTCCCTCCTCTCTGCACCCATCCCCCAGGGACCTCTCCTCAATGGGGTTGCTGGTGTCTCCCAGGAAGTTGTGGATTATACTTGTGGGAGCAGCAGTCAGTTACTGGGGGGAGGCAATGCCTCTGGGTATGATGTCCCAAGCTGTGGCTCTTACAGTCTTTCTGCCCCCTCTCCCACAAAATTCCCTGAGTCGTGGTGGGTGAGTTTTAAGTCTACTTCAGTGATGAGCTCTTAGGAGCCCCTAGGTCTCTGCTTTGGTAGGTGCTGAGTGTCCTCAGCATCCGCCTCCTTCACCCTGGCGCTGATTGTCAGGCTCGCCAAGGAAGCAGCACTCTTGCTCGTCTCCCTAGTTCCTCTGAGGTTTCACCTGGGTCTTGGCTGACATGCGTTCCCTCCTCCTTTCTAAATATAAAATCACAGTAAAAGTTGCCACAAAATAAAAGGCATCGTGATGCTCAAAGTGGCCCAGCCCAGCAGTTCCCCAGCATGAGTTCTGTTAACATAACCCACCTTCTAATGCGCAAATTGTGCCTGTACAAATTAGTATTTGTTTAGTGCAGTTCCAATCAAAATTCTAATAGGATTTTATTTTTAAGTTGATTTGGATTTATGAGACAAGATAATCAAAACAACCGAGGAAGGGTTCTGCTACAGAAGAGTAAGGAGAGGAGCTCAGTCTACCAGGTGTTAACATGCACTCTGAAAACTTCAAGAAATTTTAACAACAGGGCACAAGTACAAGGCTCAACGGGTTTCTCTAGTGCAGAGCTTGTCGTGTTCGCCTCAACCAAGGGCAGGACTCAGTGTCTGGACCACATGTACAGATTAGATAACCCCCAAGCAACCCTTGTAGAGGTATGCAGTGTATGCAAGGGTGGTTTCTTACAGATTAGTGAGAAAAGATAACACAGCACATCCTACTGATACAATTGAGAACTCTCAAGAAAAAAAAAAAAGAGATTAGAATTGTAGTTTATGCTTACTAAGATAAATTTAAATCCTAGCACTCGGGAGGCAGAGGTAGGAGGATCGCCATGAGTTCAAGGCCACCCTGAGACTACACAGTGAATTCCAAGTCAGCCAGGACTAGAGTGAAACCCTACTTTGAAAACCCAAAAACAAAAAAACAAAACAACAACAACAAAAAAAAGATAAATTTAGTTCTGGATGAGTTAAATGATAAAAACAGCAATAACAAGCTGGAGGAACATGGTGACACACTTGTAATCCCAGCACTTGGGAAACTGAGGCAGAAGGACTGCCATGAGTTCAAGGCAGGCTTGGGCTCCATAGTTAGTATGAGGCTAGCCAAAGCTTAATAGCAAGACTTTATCTCAAAAAAATAGTAGTAATTAGGCTGGAATGCTCTTAAGGAAACATAGATTCAGGCTGGGGAGATTTCTCAGTGGTTAAAGGCTCTTGTTACCGAAGTCTACCATCCTGGGTTTGATTCCCCAGTGCCCACATAAAGCCAGATGCATATGTGTCTGGAGTTTGTTTGCAGTGGTGAGAATCTCTGGCATGCCCATTCTCATTCTCTCTCTCCCCTCTCCCACTCTCTCTCCTTGCAATTAAATAAATAAAATTTTAAAAAAGAAAACAGATTCATAATTGTGGGTGTACATGATTAAAGTACATTATAAACATGTTTTAAATATCATAGATTAGGGCTGGGGAGATAGCTCAGTGGTTAAAAGCACTAATTCTGCCAGCCTGGGTTCAATTCTCCAGTACCTACATAAAGCCAGATGCACAAAGTGGTGCATGTATTTGGAGCTTGTTTGCAGGGCTGGAGGCCCTAATGTGCTAATACTTACCTTCTCCTTAACTCACACTCCCTCTCTCTCATGAATAAATAAAAATATTTTAAAATCATAGATTAATATACTGCAGCTATAAGGATAAGGAATCAATTTATAAATATAAAATCACAGTGAAAGAAATTAGAAAAAAATGATAATCGTGCTATCTAAAATTTAAAATTTATACATGTTAAATATATTTTTAAAGAATACCCTCTATGCCCTCTACAGAGCCAAAAGGGAGACTGGAAAATTCTTGGAATCAATATAGCAAGGTACTGATATTCTTTATATAGGAAGAACTCTTACAAATTGGTAATAAAACCAGTAAACACCACCATACAAAAATGACATAAGTAGGGCTAGAGATATGGCTTATCAGTTAAGGCACTTGCCTGCAAAGCCAGAAGACCCAGGTTCAATTCCTCAGGACCCATGTAAAGCCAAATGCACAAGGTGGTGCATGTGTCTGGCATTAGTTTTCAGTGGCTGGAGGCCTTGGCACACTCATTCTCTCTATATCGGCCTCTCTCTCTTTCAAATAAGTAAGTAATAAAATACAACTTTTTAATTTACAGAAGTAGACAATTCACCAGAGAGAGAAGATAAATGGCACATAAGTCTTTGAAAACCATTCAGCAATCAAAAACATGGAAGCATACTGGAAGTTTCTTTTATCTACTTGGCAAGGCTTTTTGGCGGTGGTATTTCTTGTAGGCTGGGTAGGGAGGGAATTGGACCCTCTCAGAGGCTGCCAAAGGAAAGGCCAAATGAGGCAAAAAATGCAGTTGTGTGAGTCAAGAGAATCATTTCTAGGCCTTTATCCAAAAGCAGTTATCAGAAATAAGGACTAGAATATTTGTGGCAACTTTGTTGATAGGAGCCAGGCTTGGGAGGCTGAGGCGGAAGTATCAGAAATCCAAGGCCAACCTAGGCTACATAGCAATTTAAGGCCAGTTTGGGATACCTGAGACTTTTCTTTCTTAAATAAAGAGAAGTAAAAGGAGGAAGAGAGAGAAGGAAGGGAAGGAAGGAAGGAAGGAAGGAAGGAAGGAAGGAAGGAAGGAAGGAGGAAGGAGGAAGGAAGAGGAGAAAGGAGTGGAGAGGAGAGGAGAGGAGAAGAGAAGAGAAGAGAAGAGAAGAGAAGAGAAGAGAAGAGAAGAGAAGAGAAGAGAAGAGAAAGAAAATAAAGGAAAAAGGAAATCTGGGCCGGGGAGATGACTCAGTGATTGGAAGCTCTTGCTTACAAAGTCTGCTGATCCAGGATTCAATTCCCCAGTAAACCCAGATGCACAAAGTGGTACAAGCATTTGGAGTTCATTTTCAGTGACAAGAGGCCCTGGTGCACGCGTGCGTGCACGCACACACACACACACACACACACTCTCTCTAGCTTACTCTTACCCTTGCTCTAGCTTGCAAATAAATAAATTAAAACATAGGAAGACCAATAGCAAAAACAAAACAAATGAAAGAATTGAATGTCTGAATATATTCTGCACGGTATGACACAATACAATACCATGCAGTCATCTTTAACTCGTCATTTTGCTCAATATATGTATAAATAAAGTGCTCTTCAAGTAAAACAAGGAAACCACAGTGGAATGTTAAATTATGTTCCTTTATACTTTTCTGCATTTTCTGGATTTCCTGTACTGATTTTGCTTTCATGATAAAAAGCCACCTGTTCATACATATTCTTTTTAAAAACTATTTATTTATTTAAGTAACAGAGAAAGAGAGAGGAAAGTACTGCAGAGAGAGAAAGAGAGAGAGTGAGTTTGTGTGTATCAGCGTACCAGGGCCTCTTGCCACTGCAAACAAACTCCAGATGCATGTGACACTTTGTGCATCTGGCTTTATGTAGCTACTGGGGGGGGGGGGGTTCCTCACTATAGCCTATCCTGTCCTCAAACTCACAATCTTCATGTCTTACTCTCCCGAGTGCTGGGATCACAACAGTGAACCAGCATGCTTGGCTCCCACATCTACTTTCCAATGCCCCACAGAAAAGCACTTGCTGGCTCCCAGTTAAGCATCTTGCTTCTGATACTTCACAACTAAAAAGCAACATTCGCCCTGCCACCCCACACAGCAAGTCCAAAGAGCTTAGCACCCGTGTTCCTTTTCTGTATCTTTTTGTCTCTGCGCATGAAGAGAAGAATCCCAACCTTGTTTGGCCACAGGCCTCTTTCCGCTTTCTTCCCAAGGAAAGTGTTTATAAACACCTGTCTTCTGTGCTTGCACGAGTGTGTGATTTGGGTACTAGTGGGAGTAAGTCCTGGGAGCAACTCAAGAAAAACATTTTCTAGCTTCCTTTGCATTGTGAGGGGAACCTGACTCTGTGTTTGTTTTTGTCCCACAGATATGAGGCTGCCTGGTGTGCTCGGAGATCGGTACAGTTACGACCTTCTGTGCTGAAATCATTCTGCAAACTGTAAGCGGAGACTTCAGCATTCAAGAACAGCCAAAGGCATCAGAGAGGGAATAAAGCCAAGACTCGTTCTCCTCTCCCTACCTTCTCCAAAAGTAAGCTGTCGCTCATAGACAGGCAGTATGGCAAGCAAACGGAAATCTACGACTCCGTGCATGGTTCGGACATCCCAGGTGGTAGAACAGGATGTGTCTGAGGAGGTAGATAGGGCCAAAGACAAAGAAATGGCCACAGCACAGTCCGACGTGGCCAAGGACAGCTGGGCAGCAGAACCTGAAAACTCTTCCAAAGAAGATGAATTGATAGAGGTGAAAACTATGGGAGAGAACCAGTCCAAAAAACTTCAGGGCGGTTATGAGTGCAAATACTGCCCGTATTCCACCCAAAATCTGAACGAGTTCACGGAACATGTGGACATGCAGCACCCCAACGTGATTCTCAACCCCCTGTACGTGTGCGCTGAATGTAACTTCACAACCAAAAAGTACGACTCCTTGTCTGACCACAACTCCAGGTTCCATCCCGGGGAGACAAACTTCAAGCTGAAATTGATCAAGCGCAATAATCAAACCGTCTTGGAACAGTCCATCGAAGGTACCAACCATGTCGTGTCCATCACTGCCAGTGATGACCATGACCCTGAAATCTCGGTGAGTAAAACCCCCATGATGAAGGCAGGAAAACCCAAGGCAGATGCCAAGAAAGTGCCCAAGAAGCCCGAGGAGGCTACCCATGAAAACCAAGTGGAGGGGACTACCCACCTGGTGACAGACACGGCAGAAATCCTCTCTAGACTTGGAAGTGTGGAGCTTCTCCAAGACTCGCTGGGACACGTCATGCCTTCTGTACAGCTGCCACCAAATATCAACCTTGTCCCCAAGGTCCCCGTCCCACTGAATACTACCAAATACAACTCTGCCCTGGACACAAACGCCACCATGATCAACTCCTTCAACAAGTTCCCTTATCCCACCCAGGCTGAGTTGTCCTGGTTGACAGCTGCCTCCAAGCATCCAGAGGAACACATCAGAATCTGGTTTGCCACCCAGCGCTTAAAGCACGGCATCAGCTGGTCCCCAGAGGAGGTAGAGGAGGCCAGGAAGAAGATGTTCAATGGCACCATCCAGTCAGTACCCCCCACGATCACTGTGCTTCCTGCTCAGTTGACCCCCACAAAGATGTCACAGCCCATCCTCCAGACAGCTCTGCCATGCCAGATCCTTGGCCAGACCAGCCTCGTGCTGACTCAGGTGACCAGTGGGTCAACAACTGTCTCTTGCTCCCCCATCACACTTGCCGTGACTGGAGTGACCAACCATGGACAGAAGAGACCTTTAGTATCTTCCCAAGCTGTGCCTGAGTCCAAGCGCCCACACATCACTCAGGTGCCAGAGCCTCCACCCAAGGTGGTCAACACCCCGCTCACCCCAAACAATGACCGCAAGAAGACCAAGTTGCAGATCGCACACCTCAAGGCAAGCTTCCTACAGAGTCAGTTCCCTGATGACGCTGAGGTCTACCGACTGATCGAGGTGACAGGCCTTGCCAGGAGCGAAATCAAGAAGTGGTTCAGCGACCACCGGTATCGATGTCAAAGGGGCATCGTCCACATCACCAGCGAATCCATTGCCAAAGACCAGATGGCCATTGCTGCCTCCCAGCATGGTCGCACCTACCATGCGTACCCAGACTTCACCCCCCAGAAATTCAAAGAGAAAACCCAAGGGCAGGTTAAAATCCTAGAAGACAGCTTCGTGAAAAGCTCTTTTCCTACCCAAGCAGAACTGGATCGGCTAAGGGTGGAGACCAAGCTGAGCAGGAGAGAGATTGACTCCTGGTTTTCAGAGAGGCGGAAGCTTCGGGACAGCATGGAACAGGCTGTCTTGGATTCCATGGGCACTGGCAAAAAGGGATCAGATGTGGCAGCCCCCAACGGTGCTCTATCTCGACTTGATCAGATCTCCAGTGCCCAGTTAGCCAGTTCTCTGCCCAGCCCATCACCAGCGAGTACACAAAACCAAGAACAGGTTCATCTCCTACGGAGCACTTTCGCAAGAACCCAGTGGCCTACTCCCCAGGAGTACGACCAGTTAGCCGCCAAGACAGGCCTGGTCCGAACTGAGATTGTGCGCTGGTTCAAGGAGAACAGATGTTTGCTCAAAACTGGAACCTTGAAGTGGCTGGAACAGTACCAACAGCAACACCTGGCAGATGAGCATGGCTATGATGTCGTCTCCAGGAAGGCAACAAAAAAAGTTGCCGAGAGCCCAAAGAATGGAAGTGAGGTGGCTCCACAATGTCACAAGGACCCCAAGGCACTCTGCGAAGAAGATTCAGAGAAGTTTGTCTCCAGAGTGAAAATGGGTAGAGAACAAGGCAAGGACGGTTTAACGGGCAAGCCCTCAGAGACCACCTTAGACAGGTCAGAGGGCAGCAGCCAAGATGGCCAGGGCAGCGACGAGAATGAGGAGTCGGGCATCGTGGAGTTTGTGGAGGTGACAGTTGGAGAAGAGGATGCCATCTCAGACAGGTGGGATAGCTGGAGACAGGCAGTAGCAAAAGGCAAAGCAGAAGTGGCTGACTCTGACTCCGACGGTGTCCCTGCTGAGGCTGGTCAGGTCTAGACAGGTAATTCCATCTGTTTGCCCCTTAAAAAGAGAAAACAAGGGGCGTGCAGGCTTCTTTTTTATTTTCAGGATTAATATAGTAATTGGTCTAGAGATGTTGGATCAGGTAACATTCTCTTTTGTTTCCAATTACCGTATTAATTGTCCATACATATTGACATTGTTCATCAGTCTATACCAGATATGTCATTAACAGGGTATATTTGAATATTCCTCATTTGAAATGCTTTGGAGCAGATGCATTTGAAATTCCATTTTGTTTTTCAGTTTGCTATATTTGCATATATAATGAGGTACCTCAGGACTGGAACCCAAGTCTAAGTATGAAGTTCATTTATGTTTCATACATACCTTTTTATACCCAGCCCAAAAGTCACTTTGTGAACTATTCCTCATAACTTTGAGCACGAGTGGAACAAGGAAGTTTTCTCCTTTAGCATCACATTGGTATTTAAGAGCTTCAGGCTTGGGGGCACTCAGTATTTGAGAATTTCAGTTCAGGGATGCCCAACCTGGGTTTATGTTCTGAAATGCATACACATAAGGGAACCATTCAATGGAGCTAGCTAGTTTGCCTATATACTACTTCACACAAGCTAATCGGTTTTTTTTTGTTGGTGGTGGTGGTGGTTTTTTTTTGTTTGTTTTGTTTTTTTGCAGTAGATGGGTTCTTTCTCAAAGTTCTTAAGGGAAAAAAGGGGAGAGAGAGAATGGGAGCTGATAATCCAATGCCCTTATTGCAAGGCCTGTGCTCAGAGGGAAGCCCCATTGCCCACACAGACCTGTTTGAATGCCTGCCTTTCTGGCCTATCTGAACTTAAGTCTTATCAGCACTAGTGGGACAACACATCTTCTGTGTGTGTTGTGTGCATTGCTATATTTTTATAAAAGCAGGAAAAGTGATGGTATCTTTTTTTTCATTTTCTTTTGCCTTTTCTCTTTTGAGTTTTATTAGGATAGAAGTAAGCATTCAAGTTCACTGAATTGGAGACTCATTGTTGTTCCTTCTCATCTGAGAGGTTTTGAAAGTGTTCTGTAGTTGCCTGATGTGGCTCAAAGAAGGTGCCATCCTGTTTCGGTCCCAGTAACTGCTTCAAAACTGGACAAGACCTGTATAAACGTAGGCCTGTGGAGCCATAAAAGCCAAGGGAAGGAGGTTACCATGGTTACTAATGGCCATGTCATTCACATAATGGGACATGCCTTGAAGCCCTTGGTGTGTGCACTTCCCATGGGGTCAGTGCAAGTCAAAATCCCCAGCACAGTAGCTGGCTGTGGCATGAGTGGAGAAAAAGAGGTGGGAGAAGGGGCTCCTTTCCAGAAAGATCTCAAGGGTAGCTAGAAACATAAGCCCAAAATACCCATGATTTATCCAGGTAGACTTTGCCAGACATTTCTTACAGGCCACCCAAGAAAGGGCCTCCCAAGTTATCCTTTAAAATGATGAAATAAAAGTGAACAGCACCAAGATGCTATGTCCAATCCTAAAGGAACCCTAAAGGCTATTGTACCTCTGTGTTAATGAACTTGGACAATTTCAGCCAGCCATGTTGCTCATTAACACATTTATTAGATAATAAAATGCAGTACTTGGCAAATAAGTGAAGCTGTAGAAATTTAGTCTAGCCAGTTCCATTGGCCCTGCAACTCATTTACTGAATTGTCAAGTCCAGAATACCATCACATTTTTGTTTTCTTTTTGTGCATGTGTGTATGTAATATATGTTCTGTAGTGTGTGCATGTGTCTGTGTATGGCACATATGATATGCGTGTGCATGTGCGTAGTGTATGAATGTGTGTGCAGATGCTTGTACCTGGTGTACATGTGTGTGGAGGCCAGAGAAGAACAGCGGGTGTCCTGCACTGACACTCTTCCATGTTGTTCCTCACTGAACCCAGAGTTCTTGTTTCTTCAATGAGCTTGGTTGACCAGCAAAGCCTGGTGATTCTTCTGTCTCTGACCTCTCAGGAGTAGGGTTGCAAGTGTGTGTAGCTCTGCACAGGTAAGGAGTCAGCTTTTTACAAAAGTGCTGGAGATCGAACTCAGGTCTTCATGCTTACAGAGCAAACACTTGCCCACTGAGCCATCTCCCAGCTTTATCACATCATCTTGAAAGTGCCTGTGAGTCTGGGTGAGGATGCAGCCCGAGGGGGAGGGCACTGGTGATGGGAGGAGGTACCAAGGTCATCAGTGGCACCAACCACCAACCGTCCAACTTTATCTGGCTGCCTTAGTGTCTTCCACCTTCTTAGAAACCCCTCCCAGTCTAGCCAGTGTCTCCCCTACAGAAATGAAGGAGTGATTTTTTTTTTTTTTTTTTTTGTCTGCCTGAATGCTGTTAGATTTCCCTGTCTTCTCTCCTTCTCTAATTCATGACATAAGTCTGTATGGTTGACTTTCTTCCCACTCTAGAGTGGACAGTAGATTCAGTTCCATTCGGCAGCACATTCTGACCATCCCATGTACTGGCTCCATGCTAGACACCAGAAACAATGGATTAAAAACAGATGATATTCCTCATTCTCACAAAGGTCAGGTTAGGCCAAAGAGGGAGGAAACTGTGCTTGCCTTCACTAGCCAGTGCAGCATGTGATATGACAGGGACATTCACCGTTGTGTGTGAGAACTCACAGGAGGGATATACAGGCTGGGAGTCACAGGGGGTTCTGGGAAGGCGAGATAATGACTCTGGAGTAACTCATGGGAAGTAGCCAAGAATACAAAGAAAAGAGTCAGTCAAGCAGAAAACACGTATGGGCCAAAGTCCAGAGACAGGCAAAGGAACGATGCATGTGAGGACCAAAGGAGGACCAGACAGTTGCATCTGGGTTCCATAAATGAAGAGAAGAGGCAGATCAGAAGCAAATGCATCAGTTTCCTATAATAGGCGGTAGCTCCTCTGACACAGCCATGTTGGCTAACTGGAACACGAGGAGGCGAGTGCCTCAGTGGGATCTCAGAAGTTGCTCAGGATCACCTCAGCTGAGCGGTTGTCTCCAGGGAGCAGCCCTCTAGAGAGACAGGGCCACCCGCGACCATCCATTCTCCAAGCTATGTGCCATCTAGGCCCGGTACGACTTTGTCTACTCCTCTGAAACTTAAAAGAAACAGGTATGGGGGAGGGAATATTAAGACCACAGAGAATCTTTGGGGAAAGAGAAGGATGGATGAAAGTCTCTGAGGAGCAGAGGATGAGACAGCCACGCTATTCGTGTCTCACATAGTTCTCTGACAGAGACAATTCTCTCTATATATATATTTTTTAAGTTTTTCGAGGTAGCCCTGACTGACCTGTAGTCTCACGTGGCCCCAAACCCATGGCGATCCTCCTACCTCTGCCTCCCAAGTGCTGGGATTAAAGGCGTGCGCCACCGCACCTGGCTAATTCTCTATATTGTTATAATCCCAAAAAGTGAGACTCAAAAAGCAAGGAACTCACCCACATTTCCCCAGCCAGCACTTCAGCTGGACTCAAGAGCATTTCTCCTGCTGTGCCTGCCTCTTTATTGTCATAGACAGAAATGCCCTGTTTCTGTTGAACGGTCACCTTCCATGCCACGGGCGCAAGAAACTCCCTGGGGTTTGGTTTGCAAATTGATTGTGGAATTAACATGAGACAACTCAGAGAGATGGAACTAGCTATACCCTCCCAATCTAGAAACCCTACTTCATGATTACAGTAAGTACCACAAGTGTGAGCTGAAGCGCATTCCTACACTAGATCTCGGATCCTTTCGATACCTAGCAGCATCACATACCAATAATGGCCTCTTAATGTTTTCTGAATCCATGGTATTGAGGACAGGCCTTCTGTCCACCCTGGTGGTGGCATCTGAGACATGGGCAAAGTCCTACCCAGAAGCACCCCTCAAAGAAGCCTTCCACCTGAGGGGGGGATAAAAACAACCTCCCCAAAGTACTTCACAGCTTTTATGAACCAAGTGCATGGATCCCTTGAAATGTATAAATACTCAATGAAGCTCCTGCTTACATACGTGTCTACGCAGCTGCAGTTAAAAGCAGTAGTTATTACACATACTGTAATCCTGAAACAATCCATGGTTTGACATTTATATGTGTTATGTGACCAGCAAGACAGAGGAAGACCCGGTCCCCACCACCACCTCCCATAGCCTGACGGAGGCCCTAATTACCCCCACAGTGAACACCAATAGCCCTACTGAGGAGGGCCCTCAGGGAGATGGGGACCAGGGGAGAGGGGATATAAGACCACAACCTATGTGAAAAATTCATTTAAAAGAAAGAAAGAAAGGCAGAGGAAGAGCAGAGGGCCTTGGGCAGACAGTTGTGAGAGGCTCTGGGAATGGATTTCCCTGTCAGATGACCCTTCTCCCCCAGCCAAGCCTTATGCCGGAAGCTGTGCAAGGTTCGTGGCTGTGTGTGACCCACACAGGGTCCCCTCAGCCCTGATGTTAGGTACAAAGATTAGCAATCTTCCCAGCCTTCGAATGGTATTGTCTTGATTCAGTGGCTGTGGAGCCACTTCACTGATAGGTGATTCTCAGTGAGAAGCTGAAAATGAGTCAACCTACTTAAGTAAGACACGGTCAGATGTGTGCCCCGGTGTGTGGTAAAATGGACCGTCTCCTCGCTGAGTTTCCCTGTGTTGATGTATGCTATATATGCGTGTTCACCAAGTCCTGGAAATCTCACCAGCTCAGTCAGTACAGCTCTTTCCCACTTCATAGGAAGGAGAAGCTGACACGTCCCCTCACCATACAGGCCAGTGTCTGAGCCCCGAGGCCCACATTCTTTCCACTGGTGGCGCCTCAGCCACATCCGAGGCCCAGGAAATTGGAAGTGGCTCTGCTGTAATGTGCTCAGAAGTAGAAGCTAATGTAACATCCTGAGAGAAATGGCTCAGTCAGAACAATGCTCCTCTTGAAAGCATGAGGACCAATGCCTGATCCCCAAAACACACCAAAAAAGCCTTGTAATCCCAGTGTTGGGGAGGCAGAAACAGGCAAATACTTCAGGCTCCCTGGCCAACCAGCCTAGCCTGCTTTGTAAATCTGAGGCCACTGAGAGACCCTGTCGCAAAAAAGGAAGATGGCACCTGAAGAATGACACTCAACATTGTCCTTTGGCTTCCACACACCTTCACACACAGGGGGGGAAATTATGTTGCTTTTCTTTTTTTTTTTTTTTTTTCTTTGGTTTTGGTTTTTCCAGGTAGGGTCTCACTCTAGCCCAGGCTGACCTGGAATTCGCTATGCAGTCTCAGGCTAGCCTCGAACTCACAGTGATCCTCCTACCTCTGCCTCCCGAGTGCTGGGATTAAAGGCGTGCGCCACCATGCCCGGCTCTGGCCTTTTTTTATTTATGCGAGAGAGAGAGAGAGAGAAGAGAGAGAGAGAATTGGTGCACCAGGGACTCTAACTACTGCCATGGAAGTCCAGACGTGTGCTCCACCTTGTGCACATGTGCAGCCTTGTACGCTTGTGTCACTGTGAATGTGGTTTACATGGGACCTGGAGAGCCAAGCATGAGTCTTTAGGCTTCACAGGCACCTTAACCGCTAAGCCATCTCTCCAGCCCATTTGCTTTGATTATCACCACGAAAAAACACCCTACAGAAACAAGGAAAGAAAGGTGTGTGTTTTTATTTGCAAGTGTGCACATGTGTATCTGTGTACGTGTGTACGTGTGTGTGTGTGTGTGTGTGTGTGTGTGTGCACCTCAGTGTTGCTCCTCTTCTACCTGCTTTGAGACAGGGTCTCAAGTGAATACAAATGAATGCCAGTCTAACTGGCCCTAAACCTTTGGATCCTCGGGTCTCTGCCTTCCATTGCCGTGGGCTCATTGAAATCCCAGACACGTGCGCCACTTTGCACCTGGCTTTATGTGGGTGCTGCAGATCGAGCTCAGGGAGGCAGGCTTGGCGAGCGAGCACCTTTAACTGCTGAGTCATCCAGCTTCCCAGCCCCAGAAAGGTTCACTGCAGACACGTTAGTTCTTCGTGGCAGGAAAGGCGTCAGCAGGAGCAGCAGCACAGAGAACAGGCCAGAACCAGAGCAGGTATAATTTTCTACTTCCTTCCTACTTCCGCCGACCAAGTCCTTCTTCCTAAAGGCTCCCAGCCTTCAAGGCGGTGCTGCAAGCTAGGGACTGGGCATTCAAAACATGAGTCCATGAGCGACATTTCAGGATTCAAACCATACCACCTCAATCAGCCAGAGCCCCGTGGCACCCTCTTCACCCGGGCACTGCCATAGTGTACACAGGTTTGACCAAAGAGCCAAGACACGGCCCCTGCCTAGAGGTCAGTGTAAAAAAATCAAGACATGTCCGTACAACACCAGAAAAGGACTGTCGGACATGTTGGCTCACTCCTTTAATCCCACCAGTCGGGAGGCAGCGCTAGGAGGATCACCGTGAGTTCGAGGCCAGCCTGAGACTACATAGTGAATTCCAGGTTAGCCTGAGCTAGAGTGAAACCCTACCTCAAAAACCAGAAAGAGAAAGAGAGAACTGCTTTATGAGAGCTGTGTACATTGGAATTGGAGGATCCTAGAGGGAAAAGGTGGCTTTTCCAGTCAAAAGCCACCAACCCACATACACAAGCCTTCTCCTCATTTATTTTAAACAAAGAGAACACATAGGCCTGAATGACCAGCGTTCACTCAGACAGCATCTAAATTTGACTGCGAATCTCTAACCACTACCTTCATGGCCTCTGGATTTCTGACAGTTTCCAAGTCGTGGTGATCAGTGATGGTTTCAGGAAAGGTGTGAAATTGTGAAATGTCAAGAAAATATTTTCCATGGCTCAGCTTGCTTAAAATACTGCAGGCCTGTGCAAATTGAGTACAATTTAATGCTCAGGATATGTATGTCCCCCACGCTGTGTTCAGATTAGCTGTTTTAATACAACTGGCTGACTGGCTGACTGGCTGAAGGAATGAATGAATGTACTCTAATCAAGTTCTCTGTTCCTCACCACCCTTGACATCAGAGACATAGCTGCTCAGCTTTTGAATCCCCAGTGCAGAGCCAGAGCGGATGCTCAGCCATGGTTGTCTTGGTCTATTTGCTGTTAATAGCACAACCTCGGGCAGGGTAAGTCTGAAAGAAAAAAATATTGATTTTTGGCTCACAGTTGTGGAGGTTCATGGCTGAGGGATGGCATCTGGTGATGGCCTTTTTGCTGGAGGAGTACAGAGGCAGTGTGGTACATCACATGGCATAGACAGGGAGTTTGTGTGCTGTGTGTATGTGTGTGTGTGTGTGTGTGGGTGGGTGGGTGTTTATCCTCTGATCTCTCTGCATCTTTTCATCAAACATATTAACAGTACAAATGTATGTATTCACTGTTTCACATTCACATACATTATAGCGGTTTGAATGAGACCACTCCCCCTAGCCTCATGTCACTTGAGAGGTGGCTGGGCCTTTCTCATCCAGCCCAACTTACCAGGGCTAGCAAGCTCACTCTTGCTGGTTCCTCCCAGCTGTCCCTCCCTTCTCTCTCTCATTTCCTTCTCATTCTCTGATGTCCCTCTTATGCTTTGGTTTTGTTTCTTTATATGAAAGGGAAATATGGGATGTTTGTCTTTCTGTGTCTGACTTATTTCTCTTAACAAAATGAGCTCCAGTTCCGTCCATTTTCCTGCAAGTGGCATGATTTCATTCTCTTTTAAGGCTGGACACTCCATTGCGTGTGCCTGCCATGCATGTTTTATCTGCTCACTGATCAGTGGGTTACAGTGTAGGCTTACTTCATATGCTGGCTGTTGGGAGCAGCACTGCAGTGAACATGGGCATTCAGACATCATTCCCCTACGCGGCCTTTGATTCCTTTAGATGCATAGCTGGCTCACATGTAGCTCTATTTAGTTTTAGTTTAGTTTTGTTTTGTGTTTTGGTTTTGAAGGTGGCTTGCTCATTTGTTGTTGTTATTTTGTTTGCTTACTTTTTTTTTTTTTTTTTTGAGGCAAGCCCAACAGACTGGCCTTTTTTTTTTTTTTTTTAATGCAAAAGAGTGAGAGTGAGAGTGAGAGTGAGAGCAAGAGTGGGCACAGGAGGAGAGAACGGGCACACCAGGGCCTCCGGCCACTGAACTCAAACTCCAGGCACATGCGCCCCCTTGTGCACATATACAACTTTGTGCACTTCCATCATTATGCATCTGGCTTATGTGGGATCTGGAGAGTCAAACATGGGTCCTTAGGCTTTGCAGGCAAGTACCTTAACCACTAAGCCATCTCTCCAGCCCTGCCTGCTTATTTTTTTTTTATCTTTGAGGAACCTCCATACTGTTTTCTATAGTGGCTGGACTAGTTTACATTCCTCCCAGTAGTGAATAAAGGTTCCTTCCCAGCATCACCCACAAGACTACCAGCACTTGGTTTTGTTTTGATCATCATCATTCTGAGGTCTCCCTCTTCTTATAAAGCTACCAGTTCAACTGTAGGGGTTCACCCTCATGGCCTTATCTAATTCTAATCCCATTCCAAAGTCCCACCTCTGACTACTATAAGCAGATCACATTTCTACCCTCTTAATACCTTACAATGGAAGTCAAGCTCCACCATGAGTTTTGGAGGGATAAAGTATATTAGATACAACAATTCATTGAAACATCCAAGAACTAACAAAAGTAGTTATCTGTCTTTCAGTTATTTAGGCTCTGGTATTTTGCTCCTCCCATTTTCTTCTATCATTCATTCTCCCCAGTGGGAGGAACAGCCAGAGAAGAGGATGCTGGAAGCAGGCAGCTTTCCATGCAAAGATAAGGACTCAAGGAAAGCGCCTGCTAAAGAATCCATTAGCCGGTGTCTGCTGGGTGTCAGAGATGTTCAGCCATTCTTCTATCAGGCCTCATGAAGAGTTAACTGTCACCACATCCAGTAATCTTAGATTTCTCACTGTGCTTTGGGCAGCTGGTAGCAGCCTGGCGACCATGACCTCCAGGGAAGGATAAAGGAGCCCCAAAGAGAATTCCTACTGTCTTGAATCACTCACCCATCAGGTATTTGTGAGGAACGTGCAGTGTGCTAGGCTTCATGAATAACTCTGAGGAATTCAAGATTTTTGCACACAGGAAATCAGTGCAAATGTGGTGCAAATAGCACTAGGATCCATGGGCCCTGAGGTTGTGACTAATTGTTACAATCCCATAAGGTACTTTCGGTTGGGAGCTCTGTACCATCAATGAGAAGGTAACTACGACAGAAAATTGGCACCAGAGGAACGGGTTTTTGCTGATAGAGACCTGTTTGGCTTTTGGCCTTTTGGAACTGCTTTGTGGGAGGAATGTAGAAGGATTTGGAACCTGGCATAGGAAATGGCTTGCAGTGCTATGAACAGAATTTGATGGACCATTCTGGTCAGAGTTGAAAGACCCTATATGCAGTAAGAACTAGAACTGTTCAGGGTTGGCTAATAATGGGAAGAAAGATCTTTGTCTGGACCAGACTAGTGGCAGTTTGAGAAGCTTGCTGCCTTCTGTCTGTGTCCTGAGAACTTGAGCAGGATTGAATTTAGAAGAAATGGACTGGTGTGAGCAGAAGGATATGGCACAGAAAGAAGTGAAAACTTTGGACTGAAACTGCTGCCCAATTGCTGCAATTGTTTGAAAGATTACAACCATTGAGACTGAGCCAAGTGTTCTACTTTAGGGAAGTAGAAATAAATGCTAACTCTTTTGAAAAGAGCTGCTGAATGCTAAAGGAGTATCCTGCTCTTCAAAGCCAGTTTTATTCCCCTACTGGATTAACAAACTTGGTAGCCCACCTGGTACTACGGAGTATTGAAAATGCAGGAAAGGGCTGGCCGTGGTGGCCCACTGTAAATTCAAGGTCACCCTGAGAATACATAGTGAATTCCAGGTCAGCCTGTGCTAGAGTGAGACCCTACCTCTAAAAACCAAAAACCAAAAACAACAACAAAAAATAGAAATGCAGGAAAGAAAGGATCGTTGTATTTGCAATGCAGTTTTTTTTTTGAAAATGGCCACTGGGTGATGTGAGGCAGGGTTTTTGGAGGCCCTGTGTGAAGAAGACCTGGTAGAGTCATGAGTATGAACACTGGATTTCATTGGGAGCCCTAGGACTTTTTGAGATGTCAGGACTATAGAATTGCCACTAAGGAGAGCTGCCAGATCATGATGTAGTTTTCTCCAGGCTATGGGCAGTCCAGCTGAAGGGGCAAAATTGCAACCCCAGAGATTTTGTCACTAGTTAGAAATGTTGGACTTGGAGCTACAGATTTGATGTTTGTCATGTTTGTTTGTTTATTTATTTATTTATTTATTTGAAAGCGACAGACAGAAAGAGAAAGAGGCAGATAGAGAGAGAGAATGGGTGTGCCAGGGCCTCCAGCCACTGCAAACAAACTCCAGACGCATGCGCCCCCTTGTGCATCTGGCTAACATGGGTCCCAGGGAATCGAGCTCGAACTGGGGTCCTTAGGCTTCACAGGCAAGCGCTTAACCACTAAGCCATCTCTCCAGCCCGTCATGTTTGTTTTTGATCTTTCCTTGCAATGCCATCTTTTACAGTGTGAATGTTTTCTCTGTGCCATTACATGCTTTTGGTTTTACAGCTCACAGTTAAGAGACCTTGGACTATGAGCATATTATAACAGTGTTGGGATTGATAAAAACTATGTTGAACTGAATATACATTTTACATCATGGAGGGTCATCAGTTTATGAAGGTATGGTAGTTTAAATGGATGTTCCCCAATAGATACAGGAGTTTTAATCAAGCTTGTAACTTGATGTCACTGTGGGTGGATCCTAGGGTCCAGCCCTAAGGTGTATTCAGGGCAGATCCAAATTCCAGCCTAAACTATGCAGAGTGCTTGAGCTCTGCCTGGGGTTCCTGGCGTGTGCTTGCTTCCCGTGCTGGTGGTGGTATTTCTCTCCGTGTGGACCTGTGAAAGGGGGTCAGCTTCTTCCGCCATTATGGAACTTCCCCTGGATCTATAAGTTTTAAATAAATTCTCTTCCTCTTATAAACTGTGTCTGGTCTGGAGGTTCATCCCAGCGACGTGAAGCTGACTGTGACAGGGGGCCAGGGGCTGAATGTTTGAATCAGGTATCCCCCGCAAAGTCATGTTTGGGGTGCTTTGTCCCAAGCTAGTAGCAATCTAGAAGGTGGAGACTTGATGGAGGAGGTGTATTTTGGGGGGTAGAATCAGCGTCATAGCCTGCTCTCTCTTGCTAGAGTTCAGCTCATTCTCCTGCTGCCGATGTTGGCAAGGAGGTGACATCCAACGTCTAATGCCTGTCCCCTGCCATTGTGAAGCTTCCCCTTGAGATTGTAAGCCAAACTAAAAAACCTCCCTCCCATCAGCCGCTTTTGGTTGGGTTTTTTGTCCCAGCAACAAGAAGGTAATTGCAAGAGGCAGAAAGTTGCAATAACTTCCAGATCCCTGCTATTATATGGCATAGTGTCTGCAGTAACAATTAGGAGCTGTACACTAAAAAGGTGTCAAGGGGATAGATCTCATATTAAGTCTTCTTACCATCCAGATGAAATAGGAAGGGCTAGAGACCACAAGGCAATTTGGGAAGGTTTGTTTAGTATTGGTTTGGGTGACACTAGTGTGGGATTGGGTGGTACGGATATGTCCAACTTCGCCAAATTTTGTGAATTAATTATGTGAATTTATCACGCACTGGTAAAGTGAGGACAGAGAAACAAGGCAGCCATAGAGAAAAGGCATTGCTTGTGGGATTTGAATCTGGACCAGAACCAGCTGGGGGCGACATGAAATGAAAACGAAACCATACCTCAAGGGCAACAGGCTGCTTTTCTGAGAGTAAAGCAGAGAGGGATTGCAAAACCCTGCCCCGGGTTTAAGGCGGCACTGGTCCAGACACTGCTGAACTGGGTTTGTACAGGATCAGGGAGCGGGAAAGGGCAGCAAAATGTGGACGAGGGGAGACAAAATAGAAACAAGGCTGCTGCCCTTGCTGACTTGTTTTTCTTGGTAGTCTGGCCAGATCTAAGGTCAAGCTTGTCTATCTCTGGGTTATGCACTTGTCTTAGCGTCTTGGGACAGCGATTTCTGGTGTAACAGATAGTCTTTATCGGGCCCAAGGCCTGGGGAAGTGTTTACAGTAAAAAGAAATGTTTCCCTCACTCCCAAGCTTTCATCTGGGCCAGCTTGCCCCATGTCTTAGTACTTCATTAACCCTTCATTACCTACAGGGGAAGTGTGATTACAGGGAAAGCCGTGAACTATATATAACACAAGCTGCGTGGACAAAACCGTTCGCAGATAACTGGCCATCAGTAAGCAAGCAGCAAACCTTGCTTGTCTTGCTTCAACGTATCTACATGGAACGTGTAAGGAGAGGACAAAAGTCCTGGCTCCCGAGGCCCATGCTGGACCTTCCTGAAGCAGGATTTCTGCCACATCTGTGGGACCGGCATTTTAGCATGCCCCACTGTGACTCTCATGTAGCTTTCAAGTTAAGAGCCCTAGACACGTGTGTTTAAGACGCCCTTCCTCTTCGCTCTTTCACGAGTGGAATGGAGTCACATACGGCACAGCTGTGTGGCTGGAAGATGCTTGTCTTTTGGAAGTCTAAGGGACGTAACTTTCAGCTGTCAGGCAGGGGGCACAGTATCCTCCCACTGAGAGCGTCCTGCCGTGCCTAGCCTGTTATCAAGATGGCACTGTGGCCACCTCGACTGAGCGCCACCACACGAGCCTCCCAGAGCGTCAGTGTGGAGCAGCTCAACACTGTTTGAAAGATGTTGGACTGAGTGGTGGGGAGGAGGTACGTTGAGGACAAACAGCGCCTGACCCAGGATTACAGCACAGGTTGACCTGGGGGAAGACAATCTTTCCTTTTGTCCCCTCCTCAAACAACTCCTCAGCCTCTCCTCGACCTATCGTGGGGGAAGAAAAATGGGCTGTAAATTGGAAATTGCAAGGCGATAGCTACAGAGAGCAACAAGGAAAACTTGTCACAGAGTCACTAGTAATCACGAAAGGATAAAAGGTGGTTGAAAAGTGGAGGGAGGGCTGGAGAGATGGCTCAGCAGTTAAGGTGCTTGCCTGCAAAGCCTAAAGACCCAGGTTCGATTCCCCAGTACCCACATAAAGCCAGATGCACAAGGTGGTCGTACGCATCTGGAGTTCATTTGCAGTGGCTAGAGGCCCTGGCATGCCCTTTCTCTATCTGCTTCCCCTGTCTCTTTCACATAAATAAATTGTTTTAAGAAAAGTAGAAGGAGAGCTGGAAAGATGGCTGAGCAGTTAAAGGTGCTTGCTTGCAAAGCCTGACAGTCTAGGTTCAATTCCCCAGTGGCCTATGTTGAGCCAGAGGCACAAAGTGGCGCATGTGTCTAGAGTTCATTTTCAGTGGCGGGAGGCCCTGGCCTACCCATTCTCTCTCTCTCTCTCTCTCTCTCTCTCCCTCTCCCTCTCCTTCTCTTTCTCAGATAAATATTTTTTAAAGTGGAGGGATATTTACCATCTCAAAATTGTCTGCTCCCTCTGATATAATGCAGAGTTATTCTCTCCTCAGTCCCCGGGGACTTAGGGGAAGCCCTACAGGGAAAATGAAAGAGAAACAGAAAATTGTGTGGGCCTATTCTCTCTGTCTCTCTTCTATGTCTGTTGGCTTGCAAACAAATAACTTTAAAAAAAAAAAAGGTGCTTGCTTCCAAAGCCTGCTAGCTCAGGCTCAGTTACTCGGTTCCTTGCTGGTGGTACAGGTTGGGTAAGTCTGTGGAACCTTCAAGAGGTGGAGCCTTACTGCAGGAAGTGGGTCATGGGGGCGGGGCCTTACTGCAGGGGCCTTACTGCAGGAAGTGGGTCATGGGGGCGGGCCTTACTGCAGGAAGTGGGTCATGGGGGCGGGACCTTACTGCAGGCAGTGGGTCATGGGGCGGGGCTTACTGCAGGCAGTGAGTCATGGGGGCGGGGCCTTACTGCAGGCAGTGGGTCATGGGGGCGGGGCCTTACTGCAGGCAGTGGGTCATGGGGGCGGGGCCTTACTGCAGGCAGTGGGTCATGGGGGCGGGGCAGCCGTGAGGTTTTATAGACCAGCTCCGCTGTGTTCTCTCTCACTGCTTCCTGATTGCTGAAGCAATGTGACCAGCCGGCTTCCTACTCCCGCCTTGCCCTCGCACCATGATAACACTTCTCCTTGAACCTGTAAGCTGAAAACAAACTCTTTGCTTCCCTGAGTTGCTTCTGGCCAGGTATTTGTTCACAGCAATGAGAAAGCAACCCGCCATCACCCCAGTCAAGGCCCATTCTAATTTTATACTTAGCCTCCCTACATGGCCTTCAGGATCTTTCCATTGGCAAGAAAATTAGACTTGCTGTGGGTCCCGTGCTTGACTTCAGTCCTAACCACCAGGAGCGGACATCCGTGTGCAGGGGCCAGCCCCTTCCTCCATTCCTAATTTCTTCTCAACCTCCCTTTGAGAGCACTGCCAGCTCCCACAGCCCCTAGTCCTGCCCACTGCCACACATTCTGGGAAAGGTCAAAGGGCACCTACAGGGCCATTCACACTGCCCACACATTCGGGAAAGCTAGGTCACCGTTTTGGACTCAACAGTCAGTACTTTTGTTTTAAGGTCTTGTTCAGCGTATCATTATTACTGTTCACATTATTAATACAAATAGTTGACTATGCATGTTTGTGCCCATAAAAAATTATGCAAGGAGCTATGAAAACACTTCGCTGGATAGAAAACCATTTTCATACTGAAGTTTACCTAAAAAGTGAGAGTTTGGGGCTGGAGAGATGGCTTAACAGTTAAGCGCTTCTTGCCTGTGAAGCCTAAGGACCCCGGTTCGAGGCTCCATTCCCCAGGACCCACGTTAGCCAGATGCACAAGGGGGTGCACGCGTCTGGAGTTCATTTGCAGTGGCTGGAGGCCCTGGCGTGCCCATTCTCTCTCTCTCTCTCGCTCTCTCTCTCTGTCACTCTCAACTAAATAAATAAAAATGAATAAAAAAATTAAAAGTGAGAGTTTTTACCATTTACTAGGAGAGGCAGGGCTCAGTGTAATTTGTGAGAGAGAAAAATACACACACACACACACACACGTAAGCTCATTCACACTTATAGCTCTAACTTTGCACTTCGCCTTCCTCAGAACAAAACGAGGCAGTATTTCTTACACCCCTGGCACACACCAAGACCTGTTGTGCGTGCCTCTTGGTGACTCCATTGGCTCTGCAGAGTGGCAGCGGAGCCCACGGAGGTTAAGGAACCTTGGCACCCCGCTGGTGGGGAGACAGATCCTGTCATGCAGGTCCCCAACTGCACAGCTCTTTCCAACTCTGAACGGCACTTCCACACTGACCAGGGAGCAGGAAGACCAGCAGCCGTCTGTTCGCCCATGCTGGGTCTAGACAACCACTCAGGTAGACATCTACCATGGTAGCTGCCCTGCCAAAGACCATGGAAGACCTGTTTCCAAGGAAGACCCTGTAACCTTGGAGCACAGGAGGAAGCTGGCTGCTGTGCCCACCTAGAGGGTACACATGGCTCTGTCCAGATCAGTGACAAGGTATGGGGTCCTCACTGGGTGCCCAGCCCCTGCCTCTGAAGTAGCTACGTTCCTTCTTTGGCCAGGTGGCTCACTGCTTACACAGGCTATGCATGACCAAAACCAGTGTCAGGTGGATGGGAGTGTCATTAAGACCCAGAAGCCCCGCCGGTGGACTGACCAGAGTGGAGTCGGGCTCTACTGTTTCCTATTTGCCTGGTAATAAGCGCTGTATGTAAGCTCTTTAAGGCCAATCTCTTTGCTGTAGGGTGGGCCTGACAATAAATGAGACGATTCATATGATCACTGAACATCTGGTCTGGCTCGTGTTAAGCATGAGAGAAACATTAGCTACTGTCGTTATTGTCAGTCATGGTCTCTCTTGTTTCTGACCGTTGCTGAGGAGTTCTGTGGACCGGGAGACTCACTTTTCCTCCCAGAGCTTCCACTCTGTTTGTGCACTGAGGGATGGCAGCGTTGCCAACAAGGATCTCAGTAGCGCTTATGATTGGCAGCTGGTTGGATCGCTTCCAGGCAGTACCAGATCCCAAGGATATACCTGGAATCTGGTTTCATTCACAGACTTAACCAAGAAACTAACACAGATCTCCATTATTGGTTTGTCTTCCTCTTTTAAATATTTTTATTTATTTGCAAGCAGAGAGAAAAAGAGAGAGGGAATAGGTGTGCCAGGGCCTCTGGCCACTGCAAATGACCTCTAGATGCATGCACCACTTTTGTGCATCCGACTTTATGTGGGTACTGGGGAATTGAACTCTGGTCATTCGCCTTTGCAGGCCAGTACCTTAACCACTTAGCCATCTCTCCAGCCCCGGTTTTGTTTCCTTAATTCCAGTTAATTCTGTCTTACTCACGGGGATGTGGAAGAAGTGTGGTTGTTTAGCATCCAGATGTCCGGAATCCATTCAAGGGGATCTGCTGATGCCTTTAGCCAGGTGTTCTCCTCTTGCTCTTGGACCCCTGTACCAAGGGGCCTCCTCAGCTGCTTTTCTGAGAGACAGCCAAGCACTTGTGTGGCTTGCCAGGAGTGAGGCAACGGAAAAGCCAGTAGCTTCAGGATCTATACACAGGATGCACCTTCAGCCCATCCTGCAGTCCTGGCTACGTCCTTTACAGCTCTCCAGGCTCCTGTTAGAGGACCTCTGGATCTTAGAAGCCAGTAAAAGTAATAGTGGAGTTGTGTCTTTGTTTCCTGGAGTTTCCGTAAGGAGTCACAGTGGCTTAGACAATAGGAGTCTATTATCTCGTGGTCCTGGAGGTTAGCCAGGCTGGGGCCTTCCGAGTGGGAGGCCAGTCCACTCAGTTTCTCTGCCTTCTGGTGGCTTGCTGTCAATCACCCATCACCTCATCGCTGCCTCCTTCTTCACATGGCTTCTTCCCTACGTGAAGAACTTCACATCTTAACATCTTTTCTCTATCAGTGCCTGTTTCTGGGTCCAAACTTTCCTTTTAAAGTTGTGTGTGTGTGTGTGTGTGTGTGTGTTTGCATGTATGTATGCACATTCATATGTATATGGGCACATGTGTGTGGAGCTTCATGTGCATGTGTGTGTGTGTGTGTGTGTGTAGGCCAGAGGTTGACATCAGGTGTCTTCTCTAATCATTCTCCACCTTATTCTTCGAGACAGGGTCTCTCACTGGATCCAAAGCTCACTAATTCATCTACATAAGCTGAATGGTAAGCCCCGGGGATTTTCCAGTCTCTACCTCCCCGGTGCTGGGATTATAGGTGCACACCACCATGCAAAGCTTTCACATGGGTGCTGAGGACTTGAACTCAAGTCTTCATGCTTGCACAGCAAGCACTTTACCCACAAAGCATCACGCCAGCTCCCAAACTTCCCTTTCTAGAAGGTCACTTGTCATATTTATTTGAGCTTGATTCCAGGTAGATAGATATTTGGAAGTATGAAGGAGTAGGACTTCAATATATGTTTGGAGGAGCGTCATTCAACCTATATATAGCAAGGTCCTTGAGCTGTTTTCAGTACTTCCACATATAAAAGATTTAAACATTTCTAGGGACTGAACGCTGGGCCTTGCACTTGCTAAGCAAGTAATCTTGCACCAAGCTAAATCCCCAACACCCGTGCTGATTTCATTTATTTATTGATTTATCTATTTACTTATTTATTTATTTAGGGCTATGCTCTGGGTTGAACTCAGGTCTTTAGACTACCAGGCAAATGCTCTACCATTGAGCTACATCTCTAGCTCTCCAGTCTGACTTTTAGATAGTTTTTTTGTTTGTTTGTTTGTTTGTTTGTTTTTCTGGGACAGAATCTTACTCTGTAGCGCAAGCTGACCTTGAACCCACAATGTAGCCCAGTCTGACCTCTAACTCGGAAGTTCTATTCTACTGCCTCTGCTTTTTACATGCTTGGACCCTTTTTTTGCTGTGTTTGTTTGTTTGTTTGTTCGGTTTGAGGTAGGGTCACTGACCCGTAACTCACGCTGTAGACCCAGGCTGGCCTCAAACTCACAGCAGTTCTCCTACCTCTGCCTCCCAAGTGCTCGGATCAAAGGCGTGAGCCACCACACTGGGCCGGCTCTGACTTTTAATAAGTCCTGTTTGGTAATAACATAGACTGTAGAGACTGAGCCTGAATTATGGCCCTGCCACTTCCCATGGTATGTGTTGGGTAACTCATTTAGCCTCTCTGTGTTCTGTAAAATGTGGGGGAAATAGTAATTTTTGTGTTTCTCACGTGGATATAAGGAAAAATATATTTAAATTAAGGAAGTTATTAAGGGAAAATATATTTAAATGTCTCGTCTCATCTTATTATTACCTTTATACATCCGATCATGCTTAGAAAGTCTCATGTAATAAAAGCAACCAAAGCATAGAAAATCCCAAGTACCAGGCACTGCTCCAAACTCACTGAATTGTCACAACTCAGTGAGCTCAGTGCCAGAGTCTTCCATTTCACAGAAATAGAAGCTAAGCCCCAAGAGAGATCAAGTCACGTGGGCGCAGCCCCACAACCCCAAGGTGGGAACACCAAGATGCTGGTCCAGGTCTGCCGCACTCCAGCACCTTCTAGGAACATTGTGACCATTGTGATCATACAAGGGTCTTGTGATGCTGGAGAGAATCACAGGCCACCACCTTCCCTGCCCATAAAGCCATCCTGTTTTCAAAGACCTCACTCTTAGAGACACTTCCCATAATGTCAGCCTGTGCCTGAGAAACATACTCCTGTCTTCAAGTTGGCCTGTGTTAGTCAGATTTTGCATCGCTTTGACAACATACCTGACATGAACAACCTAAGAAGAGGACTGATTTATTTATTTTGGCTCACAGTGCAGAGGGTTCGGTCCATGGCCACTTAGCTCCATAGCGGTGGCAGTATGAGACCAAGGAAATTCTTCACCTCATGTCTGACAGAAAGTGAAGAGAGAGAAAGGAGAAGTAGGCAGAGATAATATAACCCCAGTGGGCTGGAGAAATGGTTCAGCAGTTAAAGGTGCTTGATTGCAAATCCTGGAGGCCCGGGTTCGAGTACCTAGCACCCATGTAAAGCCAGGTGCACAAAGTGGCACATGTGTCTGGAGTTTGTTTGCAGTGGCTAGAGGCCCTAGTGTGCCCATTCTTTCTCTCTCTCTCTCTCTCTCTCTCTCTCTCTCTCTCTCTCTCTGCAAATAAATAAATAAAAACACATATCCTAGAAATGTAACCCTGAGAGCTAACCCCTAAGGATCTACTGCCTCCACTTAGACTTCAATTACCTAAGTTTCCACAACTTCTCAAACTAACACCACAACCTGGGGACCAAGCGTTCAAACACCTGAGACCGTGAAGAAGCATTTCAGAGTCAGAAGTCTTAATTTAAAAGGCATTTGTCCCTCCTCCAAGCCCCAGGATGGCTTTGGAAAGAGTCCCCACCTGCAGAAGAACCAGGGAAGAGGCCAGTCCAGTCACTTTCCACCCCAGGAAACGGCAGTCCTGCCCCTGACATCTCTTTGGTTTGTGTCTCCTTCTAGGGCACTCGGTCAGAACCTCTACACTGGTAAAGGAGTTGCTCTGTCTTTGAAGAAAGAAGAGAACTGGCCTCCCCAGCAGCCATGGCCACCTCACCAGTGACTCCAAGTGGAGCTGGTTCACTGTGTGCCTGGAGGACACAGGAGCCCCCGGCCACGGCCAGCGCACCTCTCAGAGGACCGGTGGGACTTGTTCATAGAGCCCAAGTCCTACTGCTGCCTTTTCAGTGGGTCCTTGTATACAGTTTCCTCCTCTGCCCCACCCCCACCTCTTGCTATACTGGAATCGATTTGTACAATGTGGGAATTTTATTACCTTTATAATCAAGGGCAACTTCCTTTTCCAGCACTACTATAGTAAAAGTTGTTTTTCCCCAGGAAGGAGGGCTAACCGCATTGCTTTTTTCCTATGCTTTACTGTTATGTTTATTTTTATTAACGTGGGGGAGGAAATGTTAGTATTAGTGCCAGTATATCTACTGCATTTTAGATAGAGAGAGTTTATTTTTTAAAGATAGCTGGAAATTTGGAAGATTTTTTTTTTTTTTTTTTTTGTGGGAAGGGTTGAGGTTGGTCCTCTGGCTCAACTTGGAACATCAAATTCATTTGCAGTTCTTGACCTTTGGCGGACTCTGCCTGAGCCAAACACTGACTTTCTGAATTGCCCGGAGGTTGAGCTGGCTTTTCAACTGCTTGGGATGTAGGCCCCAGTGGCTGCCCTCTTTACACGCCTTTGTGATACCAGCAGAAAGGGCTCCCATGCTTGTTAGCATCCTGACGCTTATGAAGTTGAAAGAAACAATGATCTTCCTACCTAGATGGTACAAAGATGTACAACTCTGGTTTTCATTTCCCTTCTTCACTTGCTTTTCTCGATGTGGTTATTTGGCAAGATTTCAGCTTGAGGCCTCACCATGGACTGATTTTTCTTTTTCTTTTCTTTTTTTTCTTTTTTTTTTTTTTTTTTGCTTGTATGTGTTTGTTTTGGGCCAATTTTAGATACCTGAGTGCACTTTTTTAGTTAGTCCTAACTTTTAAAGAAGAAAAACCAAGAGATGTATCCCATGTAAATGTTGCAATAGTAATTCTGTTTGCAATCTCATTTTCCCCTCTCCCACCTTCCGCCCCGCATTTGAGTACACTGCACAAACAAACTGCTAGGGAGTTTGAATAAAAACCAATTTTTCTAACTTGTTGCTCATTTGTTGTAACTCAATAAAGCCAAGACTAAACATTTTTATAACCTTTTCCTCTGTTCCTCATTCTTCGCTGCCATCTGGCTTCCAAGGACTCTGCTATCACCTAATGCCAAATTCATCATGGCCACATTTCTCAGTGCCAGCCTAGGAAAACCCGACATCACAGCAGGCCTTTCAGGATATGTTTCAGCAGTTCAAGGTGCTTGTTTGCAAAGCCTGCTGACCACGATTCAATTCCCCAGCACTCCCATAAAGCCAGATGCAAAGTGGTACATGTATCTGGGATCCCAAGGTGCCTACGACAGTGGCAGATGGAACCAAGATAATCCAAGGCTTGTGGGCCAGCTACTTTGACATTCATTTGCAGCAGCAAGAAACCCTGCCTCAAAGAAGGAGGAGCCGGGCGTGGTGGCGCACACCTTTAATCCCAGCACTCGGGAGGCAGAGGTAGGATGATCACCATGAGTTCAAAGCCACCCTGAGACTATATAGTGAATTCCAGGTCAGCCTGGACTAGAGCAAGACCCTACCTAGAAAAACCAAAAAGAAAAAAAGGAAGAAGGTGGAGGACCCCAGACACCTCAAAGTTGTTGGCTGGCCTCCATATGTGCAAACACAAACACACACACACACACACACACGTAAATAAATAATAAAATTATTTTTTAAAAAATTAGGCTGCTGGGCCTGGAGAAATGGCTTAGTGGTTAAGGCATTTGCCTGCAAAGCCGAAGGACCCTGATTCGATTCCCCAGGACCCACATTAGCCAGATGCACAAAGTGGCACATGCATCTGGAGTTCATTTGCAGTGTCTGGAGGCCCTGGCACGCCCATTCTCTCCCTCTCTCTCTCTCTCTCTCTCTCTCTCTCCCCCCTTTCTCTGTCAAATAAATAAACAAAAATATATATTTTTTTTTAATCAGGCTGCTAATTTTGAACTCTTCATCATGTCTCACTGACACAGAGAAGGAAGTTGTATGCCCTCCCTTCTCCCCGGTCATATCAAATTGGTTATTATAGTATTGCAGAGCATCTAGGTATGAATAAAAAGACATTTCACAGATGACTCACTCTTGAATGGCCTGAGGTAAGTCACTCTCACCATACGTGGCTAGTCATTGGCAACTGGGACACTGCAGCTTCTCAGCGATTTAGAGTCCCTGGTGTTCGTGCCTGACACTCGTCTAGACCCATGGTTCTCAAAGTTGAGCAGACACTACGACCCACAGGTCTGTGTGAGCCCCAGAACATGCATTGCTAATGAGGTGTCCAGGGAGGCTGCTACTGCTCCGGAGACTTCATTTGGAGAACAGCTGGTCTAGATTTTTTTTTTTTTTTTTTTTTTTTTTTTTTTTGGTTTTTTCGAGGCAGGGTCTCGCTCTAGCCCAGGCTGACCTGGAATTCACTACAGAGTCTCAGGGTGGCCTCGAACTCACAGCAATCTTCCTACCTCTGCCTCCGAGTGCTGGGATTAAAGGTGTGCACCACCACACCTGGCTTAGATATTTCATTTTTACGGGGACTTACAGACCTTGAGTCAGTTCATCTAATCTAAACGTGTGTTTATTCTTCAGACATAAGGAAAGTCCCTTCCTTCCTTCCTTCCTTCTTCCCTTTCTTTCTTCCCTCCTACCTTCCTTCCCCTACTTCCCTAAATCTAGGAAACACTGAAAAATCAGAAATTCTGAAGAACGTATCCTCCTGTGAAGACAACCTCCATCTCCTCATGAGCTTTGCTCCTCCGTGTGGGCTCCTGCGGCACCATGGTCATGCCTTCCTGCCACAGCCCTGAGATTCATCAAGTCAGCTTGGCAAACCTGTGAACTGGGGCCAGAGTCCACGGATTCCCCACAGTTGTGCGTCATCACTAATTCTTACTGCCCAGCAAAACAGCATCACCAGCTATCCAAGCACAAAGACAATAGCCACCATCTTTAATTGAGCACTTTGTGGTGAATGCTTGACATTTCTTTTCGCTTTTAACTTTACAACCCTCTGAGATAGGTGCTCCCATGGTACAGGTGAGGAAAATGACTTAGTGTAATTTTTCTTTTTATATAACAATCTCGAAGTCACACAGATACTAAGCGATGATCATGAAAGTCTACCAATTTTGTCTGTTATGTACCTATCCCTTCTGATAAAAACAGGGTTTTCTCCTTTCCATCACACAAGGTGGTAGAACTATTGAGGGGACCTGCTTTGGTACATAACCCACACCTGGCAATCATGGTCCCATCCCCCGGCCTCAGCAATGTGGCATGTGTACCAAGCAGGGCCAGCTAAGCTTTCCCCCCGCGGTGGAGGCTGAGACCAACAAGCTCATCTCTTCTGCTAAGATGGCTAAACTGAAGACAATGTGGCCCTGGAGCTGACTGCAGCTGTGTCCCAACTATACCAACTGATACCATGGTGACATGTTTGTTATAGGGGAAACCAGCTGCTCTCTGATTGGATTTGAGGCCCACTCCACTGGAAGAACTCCTGTCTGGTATTTAAAAAAAAAAAAAACTAATGAAAAGCAGATGGCTAGGCTGGAGAGATTGCTTAATGGTTAAGGCACTTGCCTGCAAAGCCAAAGGACTCAGGTTCAATTCCCCAGGACCCACGTAAGCTAGATACACAAGATGGTGCATGTGTCTGGAATTGGTTTACAGCCGCTAAAGGCCCTGGCACACCCATTCTCTCATTCTCTCTCTCTCTCTCTCTCTCTCTCTCTCTCTCTCTCTCTCAAATAAATAATAAAAAGTATTAAGAAAAGCATATGGCTGAGGAGGTTAAGAGTCCTGGGGTGGGAGGCAGGGAAACTGCTACTGTTGTCTGACTTTGGATGTATTATGCCTGGCAAACTGCCTTCTAAATACTTTTGTTTATGCCCAAATATTAATGCTACTCTCACTTCTGGTTAGAGAAGCTGCTCTTTTCAGAAGGCAGTGGCCACTGGGGTGACTCAACTCACCAAAGTGCTAAGAAGAAGTGACAGTGGAGTGTTCAGCACTAAATGAGACATCTGTATCACACCTTCCAAGGCTCAAGGACCACTTGGAAGAGGGTGCAGAAAGAATATAAGAGCCAGCCAGGTGTGGTGGCGCATGCCTTTAATCCCAGCACTCGGGAGGCAGAGGTAGGAGGATCACCATGAGTTCGAGGCCACCCTGAGACTACATAGTGAATTCCAGGTCAGCCTGGGCTACCTTGAAAAACAAAAACAAAAACCAGAATATAAGAGCAAAAGGAAGGAGAGGAGTGCTTACAACAATGTTTTCCAGATATAAAGTGGCCATGGTATTCATAACAAGAGGGGAAAAAATGATAACATCAAAATAGAAAAGAGGGTAGTTTTTTTAATATTTTATTTTTTATTTATTTGACAGAGAAAGAGAGAGAGAGAGAGAAAGAAAATGGGCACACCAGCGCCTCCAGCCACTGCAAACGAACTCCAGACGCGTGCACCCCCTTGTGCATCTGGCTAACGTGGGTTCTGGATAATCAAACCTGGGTCCTTTGGCTTTGCAGGCAAATGCCTTAGCCCCTAAGCCATCCCTCCAGCCCAAGAGACTAGTTTTAAAGGAGAAATTCAATGAAGAGAAGATTTGGGAGAGGGAAAAGAAAGGGTGAGAGGGAATTATGATCATGGCACATTGTCTATATTTATGGAAGTTGTCAATAAAAAAGTTTAAGGTCGGGGGAAATGGCTTAGCGGTTAAGACATTTGCCTGCAAAGCCTAAGGACTCCCATCTGATTCCCCAGGACCCATGCAAGCCACATGCACAAAGGGGCGCATGCGTCAGGAGTTCATTTGCAGTGGCTGGAGGCGCTAGCGTGCCCATTCTCTCTATATATATATCTGCCTCTCTCTCACTCGCTCTCTCTCTCAAAATAAATAAATAAATAAATAAATAAATAAATAATTTTTTTAAGTTTAAAGCAATTTTAAAGAGGCAAGGTCATGAGGTACCAAGTACACTCCCAGGACCTTGAGACTAGGCAGCTACTTAAATTTCAGATCCTAGGAGCTTCTTTCCTTATCCTAACTCTTACCTCATTGGTCTCTTAGGTTTCCTTCAACACTACTTTCACAACTAGATTTTCATGACATGTTATATTTATATGTTTATGGCTTTCAGCAACGTAGATTCTATATAGATTCTGCCACAAACCTATATAGAGTCGGAGACTTTACCATATGTAGCAACTCCCTCCTTACCATTTCTAAAGTCTTCCCAAGCCCCCAAAATTCTAAAAATCCAACTTTCACTTTTCTTATTTAAAAACGAGAAGGAGGGCTGGAGAAATGGCTTAGCAGTTATGGTGCTTGCCTGCAAAGCCAAAGGACCCAGGTTCTATTCCCCAGGACCCACGTAAGCCAGATGCACAAGGTGGCACGTATGTCTGGAGTTCGTTTGTAGTGGCTGAAGACTCTGGCGTGCCCTTTCTCTCTCTCTCTGCCTCTCTCTCTCTCTCTCTCTTCTATCTGCCTCTATCTCTCTCTTTCAAATAAATAAGTAAACAATAAAAAATTTAGAAACGAGAAGGAGGGAAGGAAGGGTGGCTCAGTGGTACAGAGTTTGCCTAGAAGTGGAATGGCGGCGTAGCTGACTCATTTCTGGTCTCTGTACTGCCTTCCTGCTGTGCCCCTAGCACCTGGCACCTCTACGACCCCGACCCCGTCAACCTCATACTCTCCTGTCCTTCCTGTTAATGAGCATCTCCAGCCCTTCCCCGTAGGGGGGCTGCCCGTCCCTCCTCCCACGTCCCTCCCCCCCAGTTGCACTTGCCACTAGGAAGAGACCTAAAGCAATTCTCCAAGCAAGGCACTGTGGGCTGCCGTCAAATGCCGAATGTATGAAGAAATACCCAAACAAACAAACAAAGTCTTGATAATCTGTGGGAAAACACAGGGAAGAGGGTTGTGCTCTTTTACCCACCCAGCAGAAGATATCAAGCTATCTTTCTTCACTGGGAATGATTCAAGAGCGAAGGACCTAGGAGAGAGGGGTGGATGGACAGTGTTCTTGGTGAGGTGGAAGAGAGGACCAGGCAGAGTAGCTGTCTGATGTTTTTGTCCCACGCCTTTTTTCTTTTCTTTTTTTATTTTAATATTTTATTTTTATTTATTTATTTGACAGAGAGAGAGAGAGAATGGACCCGCCAGGGCCTCCAACCACTGCAAACAAACTACAGACACATTTATTCCTTGTGCATCTGGCTAACGTGGGTCCTGGGGAATCGAACCAGGGTCCTTTGGCTTTGTAGGCAAACGCCTTACCCACTAAGCCATCCCTCCAGCCCGCCTTTTTTCTTTTTTCTTTTCTTTTTTTTTTTTTTTCGTTTTTTTTTTGGTTTTTATTTTGTTTTGTTTTCGAGGTAGGGTCTCACTCTAGCCCAGGCTTACCTGGAATTCACTATGGAGTCTCATGGTGGTCTCGAACCCACGGTGATCCTCCTACCTCTGCCTCCCAAGTGCTGGGATTAAAGGCGTGCATCACCACGCCCGGCTGCCTTTTCTCCTTTAAACTGCATCTTCTTTATGTTGCATACTTTAATTGCAGAACAAAATAAACAACAAAAACACAATACACAACACCCTGCCTTGCTGTCAGGTGAGGGAGGGGCCTAGTCTACTTCCTCCATGCGGGATGCACCCTCCTCGCCCCCCAGTGGGGGGGGGGGTGTCATCAGGAACAGCAGCACTGGGCTCCTCTGAGGCCGCCCCATCTTCATCACTGCCTAACCCCAGCTTGATCCTGCGCTACATGCAGTTAGAGGGCATCTGGGGATCCTCCGGGGAGAAGCCAGAGGAGAGCAGAGCTGTTTCGAGCATCAACACTGCCGGGTCCTTGATGGCTTTGTCGTTCTCATCTGCCTCGGACTTTTGCCGCAGGGTCTCCACGATGGGGTGGTCAGGGACGATCTCCAGGTGCTTCTTGGCCATCAAGTAGCCCATTGTGGAGTTGTCGCGAAGTGCCTGGGCCTTCACGATTCGCTGCGTGTCGGCTGTCCAGCCATAGGTGCTAGTCACAATGCAGCAGGGTGAAGACACAAGCCTATTGGACATTGTCGCCTTCTCAACCTTCTGGTCCAAGATCTCCTTCATGAGCTTACAAAGGTCCTCAAACACGGCCTTGCTCTCTTCCGTCTTCTTCTCCTCTTCATCCTCTGGTAGCTCCAGAGCCTCTTTGGTCACGGAGACCAGGCTCGTCCCATCCTTGAGCTGCACGCAGGATTCATCAATGGGCTCAGTCATGTGCACGACCTCAAAGCCCCGCTTCCACACAAGCTCCACAAAAGCAGAGTTGGCCACCTGCTCTTTGCTTTCACCAGGATACTGGAACTCTCTCAGGCCACGTTTTTCTTATATATTTTTTATTTACTTATTTGCAAGGAGAAAGAGAGAATGAATATGGGAGCGTCAGGACCCTAGCCACTGCAAATGAACTCCAGATGCATCCACCACTTTGTGCATCTGGCTTTACATGGGTACTGGGGAATCAACCTCAGGTCATTAGTCTTTTCAGGCAAGCGCTTTAACCACTGAGCCATCTCTCCAGCCCCTCCCATACCTCTCTGTACACCTATTGCTTCCTTCCGAAGACACTCCTTGACCTTTTGGAATCAGAGGCTTTCTGGATTTCAATTTCCTGACTCTGTTCTCTTCAAAACCTGCGTTCAAGCCGGGCGTGGTGGCGCACGCCTTTAATCCCAGCACTCAGGAGGCACAGGTAGGAGGATCACCATGAGTTCGAGGCCACCCTGAGACTGCATAGTAAATTCCAGGTCAGCCTGAGCTGAGACCCTTCCTCAAAAAACCAAAAAGAAAAAAAAAAAAAAACTCTGTGTTCATTAGCTTTCTCAGAACAAGCAAATGATCTGTTTGTTCCCTTTGGGCCTACAATTAGCTGACTACAAAAGAGGGATCCCTTACTCCAAATCCCTATCATCACTAGAAACTTGTTAGAAACACAGAATCAGAACCTGCAATTGGGCAGGCTCTCTAGGTGACTGGAGTGCCCACTGAAGTTGAAGGAGCTGCTCTGCGGACGTTAGTCAGCTGCTGTCCACTTCCTCCAGCATTCTGGCGGGTAAGTAGCAAACCTAACACCATTATTGCTGCCTGGCTGCAGAATGCAGATCCTGACTCCTGGAAAGCAGGGAGGCAAAAGGAAGAATCGGATACAGTGTAGACCACCTGGTGAGGGCACGTTTGTCCTTACAGGACAGCCAGCAGTGTGTAGGAATACCACTTCCGCTGGCCTGGGACAAAACACGGCCATGAACTATTTGGTGGACGCTATTTCTGGCTAACATGCACTTCCTCCCTCTGCTTCTTCTTGCTAACTGAACCAAGATACTCCTCGGGCAGTAACCTGCTCAGCCCCAGGTGAGAAACAGTTTCCCAGCTTCCCTTGCAGCTAGAGACAGCTAGCTAACAAGGTAAAAAGCTGAAAGCCACTGTGAGGCCGGTACCCTTCTCCCTCCTCCCTTCTTGCCTTATACACATTGGGGATCTTCAGATGGGAGCCTTGCTGTGTTCCTTGAGGCTATGGCCATGGCTCCTTACTTTCAAACTTCTTGATATGGCATAATAGGGTGCTAAGGGTTCAGGAAAGTCCTTGAACCCTAAACCCTAGGTCCTTGTCTACTTTATTTATTTATTTATTTATTGGTTTTTCAAGGTAGGGTCTCACTCTAGCTCAGGCTGATCTGGAATTCACTATGTAGTCTCAGGATGGCCTCGAACTCACAGAGATCCTCCTACCTCTGCCTCCCAAGAGCTGGGATTAAAGGTGTGCGCCACCACGTCCAGCTCCGTGTCTACTTTTAATCAAATAATTGAATTTTTGAAAAGAATGATAACTATTAAATTATTATGTTGACTTAGAACCAAGGAAAGGCACCCATGTGGCTAGAGATCCCATGTGGAGAGCCTGGGAAAACCATGGGGGGCGGGGTTCAAAGAGCTCCTGCCCCGTGGGGAGCTGGGGGGATAAAGAGCCCATGTGGAGAGGAAGGGCTAGGGGGCCCTCTCCCCTCAGCTCAGCCCAGTTGGGCCAAGCCGAGAAGGAACTGGCCAACAGCTGGAAGTTCAGGAGAGGTCAAGCAGCAGAGAGCTCACCCTCCCCTTGCAAACGTATTTATAACCTTATGGTGGTGGGCCCCACCTTCCAGCTTAGCTCACATGTGTGACAGCTAACTGGTTTGGGCTAGGGGCTGTCTCAGGAAGAGGCTAGCCATGACACCAAATTCACTGGGCTGAACTTTGACTAACCACAATGTTAGGGCTAGATTTAAATCCTAGGGGAGATGTCCCTTCCAGGAGGGGCCCAGGTTGTTTGTGGGAAAACAGATCTTGTTAAGAGATAAGAAGTCAGATCCAGGCTGGACAGATGGCTTAGTGGTTAAGCACTTGCCTGTGAAGCCTAAGGACCCCAGTTTGAGGCTCAATTCCCCAGGACCCACGTTAGCCAGATGCACAAGGGGGCGCATACATCTGGAGTTCATTTGCAGTGGCTGGAAGCCCTGGCGCGCCAATTCTCTCTCTCCCTTTCTCTCCCTCTTTCTCTCTCTCTCTCTCTCTCTCTCTCTCTCTCTCTCTCTTGCTCTCAAATAAATAAAAATAAACAAAAAATAAAAATAAAAAAGAAGTCAGATCCTGGCCCAAAGACATACCTGCTTTTCTTTTTTTACTTTCCAGGGTCACCCTAAATGCCTAAAAGAACTATCTGACTAGCTGACTCCCTTTTGATGGGAGAAAGGCAAACCTCTGTTTAATTGAATTTTTCACTGGAGTGTTCTGATATTTGCAATCAAATGTACTCATAACCAACACAAAGTCTATGTGCCATCCCTGTACTACATACAGATCTTTCCACTCATATACCTATTCATTTATTCCTGTCCTAATGGCAAGGTGAGGAGGGATAAGTTAGAAATAGTCTGTTTCCTATTCAAGGACACTTGATCTGTGTTGAAAGAATAAGTGTTTGCCAAGGAGATAAAACATGGGAAAACACAGGAAGCAGAAATGAAAGGGTATATACAACTTGGAGACTTTTTGTTATTATTTTATTTACTTATTTATTTATTTGAGAGAGAGAGAGAGAGAATGGGCAAACCAGAGCCTCTAACCACTGCAAAGGAACTCCAGACACATGTGCCACCTTGTGCATCTGGCTTGTGTGGGTCCTGGGGAATCAAACCTGGGTCCTCTGGCTTTGCAGGCAAGCGCCTTAACTGCTAAGCCGTCTCTCCAGCCCCCTTTTTTGTTTTCTTTTGATGGGTGTGTATGGTGTGCATGCATGAATGTATGGCAAGGGATGCTCATGTATGCACATGCATCTGGAGATCAGAGGTTGACGTCAGCTATATTCCTTAATCATTCTCCACCTTTTTTTTTTTTTTTTTTTTTTTTTTTTTTTTTTTTTGAGACATAGGCTCTTATTGACCCTAGGGGTCACCAATTTGTAGACTATCAAGCCAGGAAGCCCTAAGGATCCACCTGTCTCTACCTCTCAGCTCTGGCATTACAGAATCTTACCACCACACCCAGCAGTTTGTGTGGGCACTGAAAGTCCAAACTCAGGACCTCTTGCTTGCCCAGCCATCTCCTCAGCACCAAGTGGTAGGAACCTAACAAACTGTTTCTCAAATGCAGCCCAAGAAGAAACCATCAATTCTGAACTTTTTTTTTTTTTTTAAGAGACAGGCTCTCACCTATCTGAGGCTGACCTTAAAACTCACTATGGGGCTGGAGAGCTGGCTTAGTGGTTAAGGCATTTGCCTGCAAAGCCAAAGAACCCTGGTTCGATTCCCCAAGACCCACGCAAGTCAGAATGTACAAGGTGGCACATGCATCTGGAGTTCGTTTACAATGGCTGGAGACCCTGGCACACCAATTCTCTATCTATCTATCTATCTATCTATCTATCTATCTATCTATCTGCCTCATCCCCCCCCTCTCTCAAATAAATTAAAATATAATTTTAACAATCTCACTATGTACCCAACCCAAGGATGACCTGAATCTTTGGTCATCCTGCCTCCACCTTCTGCATGCTGGGAGCACAGTACATGCCACCAGGTCCAGTTTTGCCCAGGGCTTTGTGCCCAGTAAAAGCCTCCAAAGCAACCAGTTTTGACAGCCAAGTAACCCTGACTTGAAACTCAGTTTTGAAACAAAACAAAACAAAACAAAACAAAACAAGAAGTCGTAATCTACTTGGGAAGAACCTGAAAACATAGCCAAAGAACTTAGCTATTCATTTAGATAATGAGAACTCAAAATTGGTTTGGGATTTTCCAAAATAAGTAAAACAGCATCTGGGAAACAGAGGAAAGAGAGACGAGATGTGAGTGCTTGCAATTTTTTCCCTGGGCTTGGCTTCCTCAGCTGAATTTGTATCACAAACCCTGGCGTCAGATCGCTCGCTCTAGGTCGATCCCCCATCTCCTCACGCCGTCTTCCTCTGACCGCCCAGTCTGGGGGCTGCCCAGTGAACGCTTCCCGGGCTGACGAACTTTCTTCCTCTTGAAATGGCCATGCCTCCCCCTCTTTTGCCTAAACTTCACCCTTTCCTGTCTAGATTCCACCCAGACCAAATAAAAGTAAATCCGGGGCTGGAGGGATGGCTTAGTGGTTAAGGCATTTGCCTGCAAAGCCAAAGGATCCAGGTTCAATTCCCCAGGACCCACGCTAGCCAGATGCACAAGGGGCGCACATGTCTGGAGTTCGTTTGCAGTGGCTAGAGGCCCTGGCAGGCCCATTCTCTCTCTCTCTCTCTCTCTCTCTCTCTCTCTTTCTCTCTCAAATAAATAAATAAAATGTTTTCAAAGTAAATCCGAGCCGGGCGTGGTGGTGCACGCCTTTAATCCCAGTGCTTGGGAGGCAGAGGTAGGAGGATCGCCATGAGTTCGAGGCCACCCTGAGACTACATAGTGAATTCCAGGTCAGCCTGAGGTAGAGTGAAACCTTACCTCGAAAAAACAAAAGAAAAAGAAAAAGTAAATCCGGAGAGATGGATAAAAGGGGTTTAAGACACACATATCCCAACAGGTTCTCGGGAAGCCTTGCTCTTCTGAAGTCCTGGGGGGCAGTTGCTGTTACCAGGACTTATTTAGTCCTAACCAGTCACCACAGGTGAGGTTGCTGGCTTACTTTGTGAAGCTCCTCGAGGCCAGAATGGACAACAGCTTTCAGCTCTCCAACGCTGCTGCCCTCTCTCTTAGTAGCAGCGCACACGCCCTTCCCCATTGGGAGAGTCTTCTGTGACCCCGTTCTAGCTATGGAATGTTGGTGTCACATCACCTCAGAACATGACCCTCTTTCTCCATGAATGGTCATGTGACTCAGGCTCAGCCCATCACAGCACACCTTTGACCTCAGGTCAAAAGGTCCAAGGGATACACACATGACCCAACCAGTCATTCTTGTTTCTAGAAACCGAAAGGGGGTACTTTCTTGCATTGGGCAGTGAGAAGCGCAGAACAGTAAGACATGGGTCCATGGGCCATACACAGAAGCCTGTTTAATGTCCTCTAGGAAGCTGAGAAAAGTTCAATTCCCTTTTACTTACTTACACGCTCTATGCTGCTAGGATGGACCAACATGGGCCACAGTTTCCATGAGGGTACACAAGCGAATTCCAGTAATTATGAAATGAAACTGAAAACCAACTGGAAATACATCCGCTGCCACTATGGCAAGCTTGATGAGCCATTTCCAGGGTTCCTATGTGTGTCTTCATTTGCTCGCACTGTCTTCTGAGCCCTGGAACAGACAGAAAGGTGGTTGCTTCCCACCACCATGCAGTCTTAGCTGTGGCAAAGCTCCCTCCCTGCCCCCAGGACTCAGAGGCCCTGAAGTGGGGCCCTGCTTCCCACTGCTGGGGTACAGGACCATGGGCACATCCTCCAGCTCTGTCTCCTCATTTAAAAACTGGGAGCTTTTGACCAGATGACCATTTACTTTCATTCCAACCGTGAGATTCAATAGTTCCAGGAGCCTGGGCCAGCACCCTTGGAAGAGGCTTCAGGCTCCAGCTTCTCCGGCTCTACCCCCAACCATAGCCTTTGCACAAGGCCCCCCGTGACACTGGAGAGCTCGCCTGGGGAAGCCTGTATCCACAAACAATGTGCAATTAAGGACCAGCGGACAATAGGATGAAAAACTGAAAAGTAGGCTGTTTGGGAATATTTATCCAAACCCAGAACATATCACTCAGCATCTCTCCTCTGCCAAGTCACAGCCACAGTGGCGCCTGTTAGAGAAACACAGAACCTTTGTTTGGGGTCATTTAACCAGCTGCTCTGGAAAGACAGCTGCCCCTGCTTGACGCCTGCACACAACCCCCACCCTGCAGAGGTGGGGGAACCTTCCAGGCACCAGCACAAGAACAAGGCTGAGGGCTGGCTGGTCTTAGCCCCGTTTTTAATCCTTGCGGGCCCCAAGGAGAGTTTTCACCCATGTCTTCGACTCTCTTGTGTGGTAGGGTGTCCACATATTATGTAAGACTAGGGCTCTGGAAGCAAGGACGCCCATGGAACATTACAATTTTGATTGTCCACATTGGGAAATTGCATAATTTTCCACATCAGAGGACTAAAGTTTGGACTTCAGAGTTCTTCAAGATTGGATTCAGGAATCTTCCCAAAGCCACACAACGGCTAAGTGTCAGAGGCAGGATTTAAACCCAGACTGCTCTGAGACCAAAGCCCAGGCTTTTAGCCACAACAGTCAGTCCCTCCTCAAGTGACTGTCATGGCTCTGAAGCAGTTACCACACTGGAAGCAACACACACACACACACACACACATTCAAAATGGGCTGACACATGGTAGGTGTGTCCCTGAAGGACTCCTCCAAACACTCCCAGGCCAGGAACTAGACAATCCTTCTTTCTAAGGCTCTGGCGTTCATCACGTCTGTGGTGGTGAGAGGATGATGGGAATGGGGGACGTGGTTAGGGTCTAGCCTTTCAAAGAACTGGGGAGGGCTGGGAAGATGGCTAGGTGGTCCAAGGAACTTGCTTAAAAGCCTGGCCTCCTGGGTTTGAATCCTCAGTACCCATGTAAAGCCACGTGCACAACGTGGCATATGCATCTGGAGTACGTTTGCAATAGCAGGAGGTCCTGGTGTGCCTATACTCACTCTGTCTCTGACTCTCTCTCTCTCAAATAATTTGAGGATCAAATGATTTTAACAAGCAACTCCTGTTAACCCAGAAGGACAACCAGTACCTGACAGACCTACGCAAGCATAAGGGCCTGAGAGGACGTGAGTTCATCCCCAGCACCCACGTACAGAGCTGAGCATGGGGCTGGAGAGGTGGCTCAGCGGTCAAAGGTGCAGAAGAGCGAAAGAGGAAGACAACCGACGGTCTCCGCTGGCCTCCACATATACGCACACAGGGGCACACATATCTGCGTACACGACAAATACACACACCCTACACCCACAGGAAGAAAGCCTGTACAACCCACATAAAATTAGCTCACAAGAGTAGGACATAGGTTTAAGGGTTTCTTTTTAATTGCTTTTTCTTTTTATATATTTATTTATTTGAGAGAGTGAGAGAGAGAGAGAGAGAATGGGCGCACCAGGGCCTCCAGCCACTGCAAATGAACTCCAGACGCATGCGCCCCCTTGTGCATCTGGCTAATGTGGGTCCTGGGGTATCGAACCTGGGCTCTTAGGCTTTGCAGGCAAGCACCTTAATCACTAAGCTATCACTCTTAGCCCAGACTTATGCTTGCAAATAAGTAAATAAAAATAATTTTTAGCCGGGCATGGTGGCATATGCCTTTAATCCCAGCACTTGGGAGGCAGAGGTAGGAGGATCACCATGAGTTCAAGGCCACCCTGAGACTACAGAGTGAATTCTATCTAGGTCAGCCTGAGCTAGAGTGAGACCCTACTTTAAAAAACAAAAGAAAAACACATACACACACACAAAATAAAAGAGTATAGCACAACAGTAAGAGTTTCCAGTGGATTTCAGTGACCACTGGGGTCGTGCCCTTCCATCCTAGTGTAGAGTAGTAGCAAGCAATCCCCACAAAGAGCCTATCGAATGGGGGGGTGGGACAAATCCTGTCTGCCAGCTCCCACCCGTATGCTGCTGGGAGCTCCTTTCCTACCGCACTAGGGGCCAAGCTTTTGGGTGGCCATAGTGAATCTGGACTACAGTCTCATTAATAATCTCCATGTATGATTAAATATGACAAATAATTTCACCCCAGCGATAGGGACTATCACAGAGCAACGGACACAGCACTCCATAGCAAAGCATGGGAGAAAGAGAGGCAACAGGGACTTCACCAGGACCTCCACCTTTGGACCAGGAGGATAGATAGGAGTTCACCAACAGGGATGGGAAATGGGCCTTCCAGGTGTATTTGAGCAGTGAAGAGTCGAACACCTAGCATATGGAAACTGGGCTGCCAGGTTGGTTCTAGAGGTCCACAGCAAAACAGAGAAAGATGACAGAGCAGTCACCTTCTCGTGCCTGGGACAAAAACATCTGACCAAAAGTAGCATATGGAGAGCTGGAGAGATGGCCCAGCAGTTAAGGTGCTTGCCTGCAAAGCCTAACAGCCTGAGTTTGATTCCCCACTACCCATGTAAAGCCAGATGCACAAGGTGGCATGTGCATCTGGAGTTCATTTGCAGCAGCTGGAAGCCCTAAGGTGCCCATTCTCACTGTCTCTCTTCTCCTTATGCTTGCAAATAAGTAAATAAAAATAATTTTTAGCCGGGCATGGTGGCATATGCCTTTAATCCCAGCACTTGGGAGGCAGAGGTAGGAGGATCACCATGAGTTCAAGGCCACCCTGAGACTACATAGTGAATTCCAGGTCAGCCTGAGCTACAGTGATACCCTACCTAAAAAAAAAAAAAAAAGGTGGAGCCTTGTTAGGTCATGAAGGGCCAGCAGGTATTAAGGTTGTTGTGGTGTGTTTTTAAGTTTGTTTATTGTAATCAGGGAGATAGAAGAGAGACAGTGAGTCACCTTCTCGTGCCTGGGACAAAACATCTGACCAAAAGTAGCATATGGAGAGCTGGAGAGATGGCCCAGCAGTTAAGTGCTTGCCTGCAAAGCCTAACAGCCTGAGTTTGATTCCCCACTACCCATGTAAAGCCAGATGCAACAAGGTGGCATGTGCATCTGGAGTTCATTTGCAGGCAGCTCCACTAAAGAGCTCCTTCCCATCTACTGTTGTTTAACAACTCCCAGGAGGGGTCTTGGGAAATTGTTACTTTCATGATCTTCCTGAGCTTTATAAATTTCATTAGTGTGGTGGTTTGATTGAAAAGTGCCCTCTATAGACTCCTATGGTTTGAACACTTACTCCCCAGCTGGTGGTGCTATTTGAGAAGGCTACACAACCTTTAAAAAGGTGGACTTTAGGGCCGAGCATGGTGGTACACGCATTTTAATACCAGCACTCGGGAGGCAGAGGTAGGAGGATCACCATGAGTTCAAGGCCACCCTGAGACTACATAGTGAATTCCAGGTCAGCCTGAGCTACAGTGATACCCTACCTAAAAAAAAAAAAAAACAAAAAAAAATTTTTTTTAACTTTAAAGGGAGCTGGAGAGATGGCCCAGCAGTTAAGTGCTTGCCTGCAAAGCCTAACAGCCTGAGTTTGATTCCCCACTACCCATGTAAAGCCAGATGCAACAAGGTGGCATGTGCATCTGGAGTTCATTTGCAGCAGCTGGAAGCCCTAAGGTGCCCATTCTCGAACTAAAACACACACACGGCCGGGCATGGTGGCACATGCCTTTAATCCCAGCACTCGGGAGGCAGAGGTAGGAGGATCACCATGAGTTCAAGGCCACCCTGAGACTACAGAGTGAATTCTATCTAGGTCAGCCTGAGCTAGAGTGAGACCCTACTTTAAAAAACCAAAAGAAAAACACATACACACACACAAAATAAAAGAGTATAGCACAACAGTAAGAGTTTCCAGTGGACTTCAGTGACCACTGGGGTCGTGCCCTTCCCTCCTAGTGTAGAGTAGTAGCAAGCAATCCCCACAAAGAGCCTATCGAATGGGGGGGGTGGGACAAATCCTGTCTGCCAGCTCCCACCCGTATGCTGCTGGGAGCTCCTTTCCTATCGCACTAGGGGCCAAGCTTTTGGGTGGCCATAGTGAATCTGGACTACAGTCTCATTAATAATCTCCATGTATGATTAAATATGACAAATAATTTCACCCCAGCCGATAGGGACTATCACAGAGCAACGGACACAGCACTCCATAGCAAAGCATGGGAGAAAGAGAGGCAACAGGGACTTCACCAGGACCTCCACCTTTGGACCAGGAGGATAGATAGGAGTTCACCAACAGGGATGGGAAATGGGCCTTCCAGGTGTATTTGAGCAGTGAAGAGTCGAACACCTAGCATATGGAAACTGGGCTGCCAGGTTGGTTCTAGAGGTCCACAGCAAAACAGAGAAAGATGACAGAGCAGTCACCTTCTCGTGCCTGGGACAAAACATCTGACCAAAAGTAGCATATGGAGAGCTGGAGAGATGGCCCAGCAGTTAAGGTGCTTGCCTGCAAAGCCTAACAGCCTGAGTTTGATTCCCCACTACCCATGTAAAGCCAGATGCACAAGGTGGCATGTGCATCTGGAGTTCATTTGCAGCAGCTGGAAGCCCTAAGGTGCCCATTCTCACTGTCTCTCTTCTCCTTATGCTTGCAAATAAGTAAATAAAAATAATTTTTAGCCGGGCATGGTGGCATATGCCTTTAATCCCAGCACTTGGGAGGCAGAGGTAGGAGGATCACCATGAGTTTGAGACCACCCTGAGACTACATAGTGAATTCCAGGTCAACCTAAGGTAAAGTGAGACCCTACCTCAAAAAACAAAAACAAAAAAAAATTTTTTTAACTTTTAAAGGGAGCTGGAGAGATGGCTTAGCAGTTAAGGCGGTTGCCTATCAAGCCTATAGACACAAGTTCAATTCTCCAGTGCCCACGTAAGCCAGATGCACGTGGTGGCACATGCGTCTGGAGTTCATTTGCAGTGGCTAGAGGCCCTGGCGCACCCATTCTCTCTTTTCTCTATCCCCCTCTCCAACTTAAGTAATTAAATAAGTAGAAATAAAAATAAAGAATTCAATAACCTATTAAAAAGTAGCATATGGGGGCTGGAGAGATGGCTCAACAGTTAAGGTACTTGCCAGCAAAGCCCAAAGACCCAGATTTGATTCTCCAGAACCCACATAAGCCAGATGAACATGGTAGCAAATGCATCTGGAGTTCATTTCCAATGGCTGGAGGCCCTGGCACGCCCATGCACACTCTCTGTGTGTCTCTAATAAATTTTTAGAAAAATTGTAAAAGTACCATGTGGAAGGAAAAGATTTATTCACCATGGTTGTCGTGGCTCAGCAGTAGTAGTAGCGGGAAGTAGTCTGAGTGAGCTGGCTGGACTAATAAACCTTAAGGTTTACCCCCTTGACACACTTCCTCCATCACAGCTTTACTTCCAAACTTGTCACCAGCTGGGGATGGCGTAGGAGGCTTAATCACAAACACATGAGGCTATGGGGACATTCCACATTCAAACCACTACAGGTGATCTCCTATAAAACAGCACTCTACCATGATGTATATTTCCTTATAACTTCCTTTTATTTTATTATTATTTGGAGGAGGGGATTTGCAAGGTAGGGTCTCACTCTAGCCCAGGCTGACCTGGAACTCACTATGTAGTCTCAGTGTGGTCTCGAACTCACAACAATCCTCCTACCTCTGCCTCTCCAGCACTGGGATTAAAGGTGTGCACTATGAGCATTGTTTTCAAGTCAATGCAGGTAAATTTAAGTAGCTTTTAAATGAGTCATTTTCTTTGTATGTTTCTTTGTAACAAGTGTCCCTGCCTTTTTTCCTGGTGAGATGTAAACAAATGTCTATTTGTCCCAGACAGACCACTGAGGACAGAACCGAGAAATAATTCCACTCAAGTGTGGGTTGGGGAGCTCATGAGTGTACTGGGGTTACTTACAGGGATATGGGTAAAGGGGATACTTACAGGCACGTGGTGACTTAAAGACAACAGCATCACAGAGAAGCATGAGTGATGTGATTAACTAGAGCTCACTGCCCAGTTTGCAGGCAGCTCCACTAAAGAGCTCCTTCCCCATCTACTGTTGTTTAACAAACTCCCAGGAGGGGTCTTGGGAAATTGTTACTTTCATGATCTTCCTGAGCTTTATAAATTTCATTAGTGTGGTGGTTTGATTGAAAAGTGCCCTCTATAGACTCCTATGTTTGAACACTTACTCCCCAGCTGGTGGTGCTATTTGAGAAGGCTACACAACCTTTAAAAAGGTGGACTTTAGGGCCGAGCATGGTGGTACACGCATTTAATACCAGCACTCGGGAGGCAGAGATAGGAGGATTGCCATGAGTTCGAGGCTACCCTGAGACAGCATAGTGAATTCCAGGTCAGCCTGAGCTACAGTGATACCCTACCTAAAAAAAAAAAAAAAAAAAAAAAAAAAAAAAAAAAAAAAAAAGGTGGAGCCTTGTTAGGTCATGAAGGGCCAGCAGGGCTTAAGGTTTTTGTGGTGTGTTTTTAAGTTTGTTTATTGTAATCAGGGAGATAGAAGAGAGACAGAGAGAGAATAAGCACGCCAGGGCCTCCAGCCACTGCAAACAAACACCAGACGCATGTGCCATTTTGTGCATCCAGCTTTATGTGGGTACGGGGGAGGGGGGATTGAACCCAGGTCGCTAGGCTTTGCCGGCAAGCAATTTAACCACGGAGCCATCTCTCCGGGCCAGGGCTTGAGGTTTTATAGCCCAGGCCCTCTTGCTGTTCTCTCGCTGCTCCTGCCTGCCGTACCTCCCCTCACCTCTGAGCTCTAAGCCTAACTAAACCCTTTTTCACTCATAAATTGCTTCTGGTCAGTCATTTGTTCACAGCAACCAGAAAAGAACCCGGTACAATGAGCTTCCTGAGTCTTGGGAGACTCCTCCCTCGGGGTGGGGGGCGGGAAATGCTTCAATTCAGGAGGAAATCACTACACAACAGGCGATGATTTATCTAAGCAATCTCTTACTAATATATCTTCAGTTGGTTTCCAATTTCTTTACTGCCCTAACTTTGTTCAGCCTCTCTTATGTATCTGATTATTTCCTTCATGTTACTGTGGATTGGGCTTTTAGCTGCCAAGATCAAAAGCAACCAGTAGGTCCCACAGGCCTGTGTGAGGGGCTGAGAGCAGTGTTTCACACCTGTCTTTCCTTACCCAGGCCTTAAGCTCTGCACAGGATAAAGCTTCCGAGGAGGCTGCCTCCCACCTGACTGAGCTGACCTGTACAAGCAAAAGCTGAAAGCCAAGTTTCAAGTGACCACATCCCCGTTAACGCCAAGACAGGTGATTAAAGACCCCGGGTAGGCCCACTGACATTCCTTAGACCTAAGAGTACAGCCTACAGAGACTCGTGTCCTGCCCAAGAATGAAAAGGTTTAGAAGCCATTCTGCCAGATATAGGGAAGGTATTGCTGCAAATGATTAGCACAACAGTGTAAGCAGCAAGGGCAGCTGGGCAATTAGCACACGCCTGGCAGCCCAGTGATTGACTGAACCTCTCTGAGCCACGGTTTCCTTGCATGTCGAGTGGGAAGGTAGGATCGGTCGTGGTGGTGCACACCTTTAATCCCAGCACTCGGGAGGCTGAGGTGGGAGAATCGCTGTGAGTTCGAGGCCACCCTGAGAATACACAGTGAATTCCAGGTCAGCCTGGACTTGAATGAGACCCTACCTTGAAAAAACAAAAAAAGAAAAGCCAGGCGTGGTTGTACACACCTTTAATCCCAGCACTTGGGAGGCAGAGGTAGGAGGATCGCCATGAGTTCAAGGCCACCCTGGGACTACACAGTTAATTCCAGGCCAGCCTGAGCTAGAGTGAGACCCTACTTCGAAAAAAAAAAAAAAAAAAAGCCTACAGAGTAGAAAATTAATGCCCACATCATAGAATAGTGATTTAGATGCCAATGTGAGGCATGTGTGGTCCTAGGCTTTCAAGAGACCCAAGACTCAGTAGCAGGGACCAGTAAGCTAGAAAGAAGATAAAAAGGGAATAGAAAGTGAGGGAGGGGGGACTTTATAGGATGGTATTATATATACGTAAGTAGAAAAACAGATTAACAGGGGGTGAAAAGGCCTAAGTGAGGTCAGGGGAAGAGATTGAGTAAAGGAAAGGTGGAGGGAGGGCTAATCAAAATCTAAGAGGATATAAATAAATCATATGGAATCCTCCGGTTTTGGACAATGGAACACTCAGGAGCCATAGATTGTTACTAGAAAATTTTCAGTGCCAGGGATGGGATGCCTTCCAGTGAGTTGTTGGCCAGGGAGGTCCCTGATACCCCCAAAACATTACAGGCCATTGCCAAGGCTCTTGGTTTCCCACCAGGAATAGATGGTAAGACCCTATTGCTGAAGACTCCACATACTTGGCCTGCAAGGTCACTGAGAAATCCTGCTGGAACTGAGCTAAAGCCTCCTCCATGTAGACCAGCTGACAGAAAGCTGGAAAAAGCCACACTGCATGCAGTTCAATGGAAGAGATAAAAATCACCAGTAAAAATATTCAACAGTGGACATTTTAAGCCTTAAATTTGGCCAGCCAGGCCAAATGAGCCAACATTTGCAATAATGGCACATCTGTCATGGTGGAAACCAACTACTCTCTAATTTGACTGGAGGCCTGCACCATGGGAGGGAATACATGCCTGATACTGAAAACCTACAACAGGGGTAGCCATGAGCCCTAGGGGTGTAACGCCTGCTGCTGTTTGGCTAAATATATATACTATGCTCACCAAACTGCCCAGTAAGCATGTCTCTTAATGTTCATACCCATATATTAATGCTACTCTCACTTTTGGTTAGAGAACCTTCTCTTTTCAGATGGCATTGACCTCAGGATAACTCAGAAGGCACAATGATGCTGAGAAGAAGTGACAGAGAAGTGCTCAGCACTGAAATATCTCTATCACACCTTCCAAGGCTCAAGGTCCATTGTGGAAGAGGTGGAGGAAAGAATGTAAGAGCCGAAGGAAGGGTAGAACTCCTTATAACATGCTCCTCCAGACATAAAATGGCCTGGATATCCACGACCTCACAGTGCCTGACACTACCTACATAAGACCATCATAATAGAAGGAAAAGATGATGACATCAAAACAGAAGAGACTGATTGAAAGGGGGAGGGGATATGATGGACAGTGGAGTTTCAAAGGGGCAAGTGGGGGGAGAGAAGGAATTACCATGGGTTATTGTCTATAATTATGGAAATTGCCAATTACAAAAATAAATTAACCTGGATATACATGACCTCACAGTGCCTGACACTACCTACATAAGACCATCATAATAAGAAGAAAAGATCATGACATCAAAATAAAAAAGAGACTGATTGAAAGGGGAAGGGGATATGGTGGAGAATGGAGTTTCAAAGGGAAAGTGGGGGAGGGAGGGCATTACCATGGGATATCATTTACAATCATGGAAGTTGTTAATAAAAAAAAATTGGTGACAATACCAGAGGGAATTTATCCTGATAATGCAAGGTTGGTTGCTTTATTTTTCTTCTTTTCAAAAAAAAATTTTAGCCGGGCGTGGTGGCGCACACCTTTAATCCCAGCACTTGGGAGGCAGAGGTAGGAGGATCGCCGTGAGTTCGAGGCCACCCTGAGACTCCATAGTGAATTCCAGGTCAGCCTGGGCTAGAGTGAGACACTACCTCAAAAAAACAACAAAAAAATTTTTTTTGTGATTTTTTTTGAGGTAGCATCTCACTCTAAACCAGGCTAACTTGAAATTCACTATGTAGCCTCAGGTGGCCTGGAACTCACGGCTCTTTTTCAGAATTTTTATTTGGAGCTGGGTGTGGCGGCACATGCTTTAATACCAGCACTCTGGAGGCAGAGGTAGGAAGATCACAATGAGTTCAAGGCCACCCTGAGACTACATAGTGAATTCCAGGTCAACCTGGGCTAGAGTGAGACCCTACCTTAGAAAAATTTTTTTTTATTTTTATTTGGGGCTGGAGAGATGGCTTAGTAGTTAAGGCACTTACTTGCCCTCAAAGCCAAAGAACCAGGTTTGATTCCCTAGGTCCCATGTAAGGACACGCCAGGTGGCACATGCATCTGGAGTTCATTTGTAGCAGTTGAAGGCCCTGGTGTGCCCATTTTCTCTCTCTTATCTGCCTCTCTCTCTCTCTCTCTCTCTCTCAAACACTTTTTCTTCCCCCAGATAAGGTCTCACTCTAGCTCAGGCTGACCTGGAACTCACTATGTAGTTTCAGGGTGGCCTTGAACTCACAGCAATCCTACTACCTCTGCCTCCCAAGTGCTGGGATTAAAGGCATGCACCACCACACCTGGCTTTCAAATACATTTTAAAAATTATTTTAAATTCTGCTGGAACTGAGCTGATAACCTTCTCCATGTAGACCAGCTGACAGAAAGCTGGGAGAAGCCATTCTGCATGAAGTTCAATGGGAGAGAAATCACCAGTGAAGATACTCAACAGTGGACACTGCAAGTCTTGCCAGCCAGGCCAAATGAGCCAACAGGTGCAATAGTGGCACGTCTGTCTTGGTGGAAACCAACTGCCCTCTAATTGGACTGGAGGCCTGCTCCATGGGAGGGAATACATCCCTGATACTGAAAACTTAAAACAGGGGTAGTCATGAGCCCTAGGGGGGTAACGTCTGCTGTTGTCTGGCTAAATGTATATACTATGCTTATCAAACTGCCCAGTAAGTACTTCTCTTAATGTTCATACCCTTACATTAATGCTACTCTCACTTTGGGTAGAGAACCTCCTCTTTTCAGATGGCAGTAACCTTGGGATGACTCAGGAGGCATCATGGTGCTGGGAAGAAGTGACAGGAGTACTCAGCACTGCAATATCTCTATCACACCTTCCAAGGCTCAGGGTCTATTGCAGAAGAGGTGGTGGAAAGAATGGAAGAGCTTGCCGGGCGTGGTGGCGCATGCCTTTAATCCCAGCACTCGGGAGGCAGAGGTAGGAGGATCGTCGTGAGTTCGAGGCCACCCTGAGACTCCATAGTGAATTCCAGGTCAGCCTGGGCTAGAGTGAGACCCTACCTTGAAAAACCAAAAAATAAAAATAAAAAAAGAATGGAAGAGCCAAAGGAAGGGTAGGACTCTTTATACGTGCTCCCCCCAGACACAAAATGGTCTGGATATACATGACCTCATAGTGCTTGACACTACCTACACAAGACCATCATAATAGAAGGAAAATATAATGACATCAAAATAAAAGAGAGACTAATTGAGAGGGGGAGGGGATATGATGGAGAATGGAGTTTCAAAGGGGAAAGTGGGGGGAGGGAGGGCATTACCATGGGATATTGTTTACAATCATGGAAGTTGTTAATAAAAAATTATTTTTAAATTAAAATTTAATTAATTAATTAAAAGAGCCAGGCTTGGTGGTGCAGACTTTTAATCCCAGCACTCAGGAGGCAGAGGTAAGGAGGATCACCCATAGTTCGAGGCCACCCTGAGACTACATAGTGAATTCCAGGCCAGCCTGGGCCAGAGTGAGACCCTACCTCAAAAAAAAAATTAAATTAAATTTTTAAAAGTTTGCACTAAAAAAAAAAAAAGAGTCCCAAGAAAGGGCTGGAGAGATAGTTTAGTGGTTAAAGGCATTTGATCTCAAAGCCTAGCCAAGTCCAGTTCCCCAATACACATGTAAAGTCAGACGCACTAAATAGCACATGTATCTGGAGTCTGTTTGCAGTGGCAGGAGGCCGTAGCATGCCCATATTCTTTCTCTCTCTTCCTCTCTGCCTGCCTCTTTCTTGGTGTGTATGTGTGTGTGTCTCTCTCTCTCAAATAAATAAATAAAATATTTTAGGGGCTGGAGAGATGGTTTAGTGGTTAAGTCGCTTTGCCTGCAAAGCCTAAGGATAGGTGTTTGACTCTCCAGATCCCACATTAGCCAAATGCACAAAGGTGAGACAAGCATAAGGTTACACATGCCCACTAGGTGGCACAAGCATCTGGGTTTGATTGCAGTGACTGAGGCCCTGGTGTGCCAATTCTCCCTCTCTCCCTCTCTCTCTGTGTCTCTCTCTAAAATAAGAAACAAATTAAGAAAAAAAGAGTGAGTCCCAAGAAGCCAGTTGTGGTGGTGCACACATGTAATCTCAACAACTGGGAGATGGAGGCGGGAAAGATCAAGAGTTCAAGACTAGCAGAGCGTGGTGGCACACACCTTTAATCCCAGCACTTGGGAGGCAGAGGTAGGAGGATCACTGTGAGTTCAAGGCCATCCTGAGACTACAGAGTGAATTCCAGGTCAGCCAGGGCTAGAGTGAGACCCTACCTCAAAAAACCAATAATAATAATAATAATAATAATAATAAAAAGAGTTCAAGGCCAGTCTTGGCTACATGAGGCCCTGTCTTGGGAAAGGAAAAGCCTCAGGAAGAACCCTTGTTCATCACAAATGAGTCAATTGAAGATACTGCATAGAAAGCACTTCTGGGAGAGTTGAGGCTAGTTCAAGGGGCCGGCAAAGAGGGTCAGGCACACAGAGATTAGCAGGAGAAGAGCTTACTACCACCATAAGGCTGAAGGAACGCGCAGGGGAAGAGTGTTGCCAGAGTCCAGTGAAAGTGAGCCCCGTGGGGAAGGCCAGGCCGACACAGTTGAGGCTACTGCCAAGAACACATCAAAGGGAGGGGAGAGAAGAAATATTGCCTGGTGCTTTCTCCTCTTCTCTTCCAGTCTCGTGTAGTACCTTCCATGGCTAAATCCACCCAGAAGTCGCCTGACAAGGGACTGACTGCACGATCCGGGCCTGCTCAGACTCACATTTCCAGCATGACTGTCACTGGACAAGTCACACTGGAAGACAGCAGGGTCTCACTCCGGCCCAGGCTGACCTGGAATTCACTGTGTGGTCTCAGGGTGGCCTCGAACTCAGAGTGATCCTCCTTACCTCTCTGGCAGACAGCAGTGGTCCTGCAAGGCCATCTGTGTGAGAGGACAGGTGCGGTCACTTTAAGAGGCCCTGTTGCTTAAGGGTGGAAACCCGAATTCTAACTTCACCCTCTTGCTAGTGCCCTCCCACCTCCTCCACCCACCCACCCCTGCTGTGAGCAGGAGTCTAGCAGCAGAACAGGCCCCCTCCCCGCCTTAGAGACCTTGAAGGAGCACGAGCCTCTATGATCCACTCCCTCACTGCCTGATGCTTCTCTCATGTAGCCTATATCCAGACACACCCTTTCCCCAGCAACTCATTAAAAATAAAAGAGACCCCCAGAGCTGGAGAGATTGCTTAGTGGTTAAGACACTTGCCGATGAAGCCTAAGGACTCCAGCACCCATGTAAAGCCAGATGCACAGGGCAGTGCACGCGTCTGGTGTTCATTTGAGGCGGCGAGAGGCCCTGGTACTGTACCTATTCTCTCTCTCTCTCTCTCTCTCTCTCTCTCCTTGCCTTGTTCTCTCAAATAAATAAAATATTTTTTAAAGGGACACCTTCCCTTTGTTCCTGGAATTTCTGGATCTCTCTAGCGTTGGGACCCCACCCTGGTGCTGGCATGAACTACACCCCTCCCAATAGAGCTTTTACTCTGATCAGGTAGTTCATCTCAGTGCCTCACATCGGCCCAGCCTGTTCTCCCTCCTAACTGATCTGTCCACAGGGGAATAGAGACACCTCTCAGAGGTGCAGCCAGATCAGATGGACTCAGATGGATGGCCATCAAGCATCCTGGTAATAGATCAGCAACCCCCAAATGCAAGGGATTGGGATTCATCTAACCCAGCACCCCCCACCCCCATTTTAGACGTGTGTAAAGAGCAATACAGCCTGGTCATCAATTTGCCAAAGATCATCTTACAGATCCAGGACAGAACAATTTTTCTTTCCTCCAGAGCAAAATTTTATAAATAAACATTTTTGAAGCTATACCTCAGAGTTGTCTTTGGTAGACCTAGAGACTCAAAATTGCCAATTCCCAAAAGATTGGTTGTTCCTTATAAAATCGGCCTAAGCTAACCCATGAGAAACCCGAGTAGTCTCCTCTTGTAAGTTCAAGTGGAAAGGAGGCTCAAGCCAACTTCAGGTCCCATAAAATTACGAGGGGCGGCCAAGCATGGCGGTGCACGCCTTTCATCCCAGCACTTGGGAGGCACAGGTAGGAGGGTCACCGTGAGTTTGAGGCCAGCCTGGGACTACAGGGTGAGTTCCAAGTCAGCCTGGGCCAGAGTGAGGAAAAAAAAAAAAAAAGAAAAAAGAGGTCAAGGTAATGTTGGTTTGCTGGCTCATCTTATGAGACAGACTCTCACCGTGTAACGTGTAGTGGTCTGGAACTCACTATGTAACCGAAGCTGGCCTTGCTGTCCCCGTCTCGGCCTCCTGAGAGCAGGGACAGAGCGTGAGCCACACCACACTATCTCCACAGTGTTTGACAGGGTCCTGCACAAGTGAGCCTACGCTTTGAGTGGGTCCCCTAAATGTTTATGTACTGGAAATTTCACCTCTTAACTCATATGCTAATGGTATTTGGAGATGGGCCTTTAGAATGTCATCGGGATCACCTGATGTCAGGAGGGTGGGCCCTCTACAATGGCATTAGTGGCTTCATCAGAAGAAGAGAGACCTGGGCTGGAGAGATGGCTTAGCGGTTAAGCGTTTGCCTGTGAAGCCTAAGGACCCCGGTTCGAGGCTCAATTCCCCAGGACCCACGTTAGCTAGATGCACAAGGGGGCGCATGCATCTGGAGTTCGTTTACAGAGGCTGGAAGCTCTGGCGTGCCCATTCTCTCTCTCTCTCTCTCTCTCTCTCTCTCTCTGCCTCCTTCTCTCCGTCGCTCTCAAATAAATAAATAAACAAACAAAAAAATTTTAAATAAAAAAAAAGAAGAGAGGCCTGCCAATCTTCCCTTGTGAGGCTACCTATGCTGCTTCCTGGCATGTATACATCTCTCCTAAATAAAACTTTTCCTTGCTGGCAGAAAAAGAAAGAAAGAGAAAGAGAGGAAAAAAGAAAGAAAGAAGATAGAAAGAGAGAGAAGGAGGGAAGGAAGGAAGAAGGAAGGAAGGAAGGGAGAAAAGGAAGAGGAGGGAATAGGAAAGGAAGAGGAGGCTGGTCCTGAGCCAGCACACGTGCTCTGCTTCCTATGATGCCCTCTGCCCACAAAATGACATACTACGGCCCTTGCCAGATACACACACACACACACACACACAAAAAAAAAAAAAAAAAAAAGAGGGCTGGAGAGATGGCTTAGCAGTTAAGGTGCTTGCCTGTGAAGCCTAAGGCTCAATTCCCACATAAGCCAGTTGCACAAGGTGGGCTGTGTGTCTGGAGTTCATTTGCAGCAGCTGGAGGCCCTGGCATGCCCATTCTTTCTCTCTCTTTCTCTATCTCTCTCCTTCTCTGCCTGTTCATCTCTCTCTGGAGAGATGGCTCAGCGGTTAAGGTGCTTGCCTGCAAAGCCTAACAATCCGAGTTCAATTTCCCAGTGTCCAAGTAAAGCCAGATGCACAAGGTGGCACATGCATCTGGAGTTCATTGACAGCAGCTGGAGACCCTGGCATACCCATTCTCTCTGTCTGTCTTCTCTCTATCTCTCTCTCTGCTTGCAAGTAAACTAATTAATTAATTTGCTTTAAAAACTCCAGATAGAAGCTCAGTGGAAAATGAAGCTGAGTAACCTGAAAGGTGGTGATGGCTGTTGTTGATGTCACTACCAATCGACTTATTTAATTGTGTCTTATGGAAGGTTGTCACTAGACTTCTTGACATTACTATGTAGATGCTGTGGGTACCAAATAAAGCGCACGCCTTTAATCCCAGCCCTCGGGAGGCAGAGGTAGGAGGATCGCCGTGAGTTTGCCGCCACCCTGAGACTACATAGTGAATTCCAGGTCAGCCTGGGCTAGAGTGAGACCCTACCTCAAAACAAAACAAACAAACAAACAAAAAAAGACAAAATTATCCCTTAAGCATTTCTGCCTATTTTCGGGCCATCTCTTTCTCCTACGACATCTCAGTAAGCACTTACATCTTTGAAGTGAGGACAGAAATCAGTCTTCGCCCCCACAGGGTGATCACGGGTGTGACTTGACATCACACCCAGCTGTGTTTACAATTTTCACCTGTAGAGACAAGTACGCGTCGGTCCTCACCCTGTCACGGCAGGCAAGGGGGCCCTCCTTCCTCTGATTTCCCACAGCCCTTTCTATACAGTTCTGTTACAGCAGTCACGGCCTGGCTCCACCTGACAGAGCTTCACAAGGGCAGGTGGCACAGCCCAGTCATCTTAGTAGCATCTGTGCCTTGGTATACTGCTTGGCACATTGTAAGCACTCCTTGCATGCTTGTTAGCTAAGTGAGTGGTGGATGGATTGATGAGTGAATGGATTATGAATGTATGGGCAGATGAGGAAATAACTGAGTATATAATAATATATAATAATTAATAATTACATAATAATATCATTATATATAACATAGATGTTTGGGTGGGCCAACAAATAGAAGGATATTTGAGTGGATAAAGAGGTGCATGTTGGGAAGATGAATGAGTAAAGAAACAGATAGACAGATGAAGTGAGTGGTTGGTGAATGGATGGATGTTATGGTTTGAATGTGAAGCGTCCCCCATAGGCTCATGTGTTGGAACGCTTGGACCAACCTGGTCTGGTGGGGCTCTCTAGAAAGTTTATGGAACCTTTAGGTAGTGGAGCCTTGCTAGAAGAAGTGAGTCACTGGGGGCGGTCCTTGAGGTTTTATGAGTCTGGCCTCACTTCCTGTCTGTTCTCTGCTTCCTGACTAAATGCGATGTGACCAGCAACCTCATGCTCCAGCCACCATGCCTTGCCCACCATGGTGGGAGGTACCCCCTCAAACTGTAAGAAGAAATAAAACCTAAGGTTGCTTCTGATCAAGTATCTGGTTATAGCAACAAGAAAAACAACCAATACAGGTGGAGACAGGATTTAAACGGTACATATCTCTCTTGTGAATTCAAGATAGTATTTGCACCACCTGCCTTGTAAGGTCATGCTATAATAAGTAAAAGGGAAACAGTGTGCAATATTGGGGTGGGGGACATAGGATCAAAAGTCCTCGTGTCCCATGTGTCACTTAGTAGCTATATACAGTTTGGACAAATCTTTAACCTCTGTGGGCTGTGCTCCGTTCTGGTCTAAAGTGACAGTGATTCGGTAGCCAGTGCCCTACAAACTGGTAGCTCTTGCAGTCATTGAGATGGGATAATGTGCTATGTACGTGACGGTGCTCTGTCACAGCAAGTGATATGGTGATGATGAGGATGACATAAATAGATGTTATCTGATCCGTGTCTGTAAAGTGGGAATACAACATCTCCCAGCAAGCTTTGCCGTCCTACACACCAGGGCTCTGGCTTCAGCATTCCCATTTCCATAGATTAGAGGCAGTCAGCTTGTCTCCACGCAAGCCACTTTCCCCTTCCCAGGATTCAGTTCCATGTCAAATTCTGCAGTGCCTGGGCCTATGTCCACTGCTATAAGGGAGGCAGGGAGAGTACTCAGGAAGGTCACATGGAACTGCAGTTGGCAAGACCTTCATTGCTGAGTCACTTTCTGGAGTGTCCTTGTATTTCTTTGCTTAGAAACTTGAGAAACACATCACAGTGCAAAACGAGGTGGTCAACAGTAATTTACTGAGGACTTACTTTATATCACACATTGTACTTGCTGGGGAAATAAAGCTGCATAAAAGCTGTCCCCTGCCTGTCACTGCTGGGAGGGGGGAATCCCACTAGTCTGGGTCCCCAGTAGATTGTTAGCCACCCCAGGACTTTGTTCAATCCCTCCCTGTCCACTCAGGACCTGGCACAGGACCAGGTGTCGTTCACTGCTGTCAGTAGGATAAAGGTGGGGACATGTTAATCAATAACTTCAATTGGCCCCATGAAGATCGAAGTGGGAAAACAGCAGAGGTACTCACTGCTAAACTAGTGGCCACAGGTGTCTTCTGGGAGGAAATGACACGTAAGCAGAGCTCTGAACAAAAAGAAATACATGAGGGGCTGGAGAGATGGCTTAGTGGTTAAGGCGCTTGCCTGTGATGCCTAAGGACCCATGATCTGCTCTCCAGATGCCACGTAAACCAGATGCACAAAGGAGAGGCAAGTGCAAGGTCGCACATGCCCACTAAGTGGCGCAAGCGTCCGGCGTCCGATTGCAATGGCTGAGGCCCTGAGGACATGCCAATTCTCTCCCTCTCTCTCTCTCTCTCTCACCCGCTTGCTCGCTCTCCCTCAAATAAAAAAGAAAAATCACATGCATGCACATAAGAAGGGGAGGGGACAAAGTTTGGCAGAATTGAGCTGATACATGATCAGCATTTTCTCTTTTCTGACTTTTTTTTGCTACTTAACTCCCATCTGCCTCTCCCTGAATAGGTTTTCACTCCCCAGCGGGAAGAAAAACAATCTGAGAATCCCGCCGAAAGGTCAGTGTGAAGGCCCTTCTGGTCTCCTCACCAAAAAAAAAGCCCCTGTCCTGAAAGCAGGCAGGAAATCACAGTGGACAGACGCTCTCCTGAAAAACTGAGGAGGGAGAAGAAGCAAAATCGCGGCGAGGTAGGTAGTGGCGAGAAGTGCTGGCAAGAGCAGCTCTCGTGGCGGAGACTTCTCGCCATCCTGCATGGAGCTCAGGGCTGGGAGCCCACCACGCACGGCCCGGGGACAGCTTCTCCTCTCCGCGCACGTTAACACTGGACAAAGGCACAGTGCCTTACATGCCTCAGATTTCAGAACAGGTGACACAGCCGTTCTTGGCACCAGGAGCCTGTAAATCAGCCCGGAGCTGGGCATGGGGCCAGCTGTGTCTCTCTGGGGGGGGGGCAGAGAAAGTGCCCCCCTCACCAGCCTTGTCCCTCTACCCTTCCCTCATTGACACTTTCCTCCAGCTCCCCGCAAGTACCCCACAGCTTTTTTTTAGTCATTTATTTATTTGAGAGAGAAAAAGCCAGATAGAGAGAGAGAGACAGAGAGAATGGGCGCGCCAGGGCCTCCAGCCACTGCAAACGAACTCCAGAAGCGTGCGACCCCTTGTGCATCTGGCTAACGTGGATCCCGGGGAATGGAGCCTCGAACCAGGGTCCTTAGGCTTCACAGGCAAGTGCTTAACTGCTAAGCCATCTCTCCAGGGCCCCCCCCCCCCCAGCATTTTATTGCCAGACCTTTGCACACCACCTGAGTCACTCTTCCATCCCTGCGCCTTTACCTGGTTAACTTTTGCTCCTCTTTCAGGTCTCAGCCTAGAGACCTCAGCTTCCAGAAGTTTCCAGTTCCACCCAAAGTCCCAAATGAGCTCTTCCTTCCAACTGCCACTGCTTCCTGTACTCCCCTCCAATGCCCCTGTAACACTAGACTGTAACCCCTCAACATACCCTGCATCTCCCACTAGGCCACATCTGTTTTAGACCTGTGTATGTGTATGCATGTGTGTATGTGTGTGCGTATGTGTATGCATATGCATGTAGGTGTACATGGTTGCACATGCATGTGGCAGCCATAGGTTGACATCAGGTGTCTTCAACACTCTTTCCCTTTATTTACTGAGGCGGAAGCTGGGTGTGGTGGTGCACGCCTTTAATCCCAGCACTTGGGAGGCAGAGGTAGGAGGATCACCATGAGTTTGAGGCCTCCCTGAGACTACACAGTATATTCCAAGTCAGCCTGGGCTACAGAGAGAAGCTACCTCCAAAAAAAGAAAAACTTCCTTTTTAGCGGGTTGTGGTGGCTCATGCCAGTAGGAAGTTGCTGAAGAGGCAGAGGCAGGAGGATCAGGAGTTCAAGGCCAGCCTGGGCTACTAAGGCAGAGTCTCTCACTTGAACCCAGAGTTCACAGATTTGTCTAGTCTAGCTAGCCAGCTTTTCCCAGTGATGCCCTGTCTACCTCGGTGCTGGTACTACAGGCAGGCTGTCACATCTACCCCAGTGTTTGTGTGGGTGCTGGGGGTCCAAACTCTGTTCCTTACGTTTGTGAAGCAAGTCCTTAAAAAAAAAGAAATATTTATTTATTTATTTAAGAGAGAGAGAGGGAGAAGAAGAATGCACCAGGGCTTCTTGCCATTGCCAATGAACTCCAGCTGCATGGGCCACTTCGTGCATCTGGCTTCACGTGGGTGCTGGGGAATTGAACCTGGGCTGCAGATTATGCAAACAAGTGCCTTTAACTGCTGAGCCATCTCTCTAGCTCCAGGCCACATCCGTTGTTGTTGTTGTTGTTGTTTTTAATCTATATCTCTGGCACATAACCCACTGCCATGCCTAAATAAGTGTGAACAAGTGACTGCTCTCCCTCTCATAATCTACCCACTTTACAGATGAGGAAATTGAGAGCCAGAGAGAAAAAAAAAAACGAATTACTTGAGAATGCATCCTAGGTCTACGGCCATACCACCCTGAGCGTGCCTGATCTTTTCTGATCTTGGATGGGAGAATGCATCCTAGGAGGCAGCGGATGGGACTCCAGAGCTGTCGGACTCCAAGTTCAGTATGTCTGCCAGTTCCCTTGCTCCTCCATCACATGCTTTGGGCCTCCGGCATCACTGAGTTGAGCCTGCCAGGCTCTGACCTGGGTGAGCTGTCACTGTTCACAGCCTTCCAGTAACCTGCAAACCAAACCACGAGTGATCTTTGGGGATCGTCTGATCCTCCTCCTCCCCTGTGTGGGGGTGACTGAACATGCTCCTGGCGTGAGTATGTGCCCATCAGGAAAACAGGGAAGGGGTGATTAGAGGGCATTTATACTGGCACGGGAGCTGGAGGTGCCAATGGAAGTGGACACATGCACCAGAGCCCCAGCAACGCTGCCGCCAGAGGATGACTGCTCCCTGCTTCTGCCCTCTGGTCTCCTCTCACACCTGTGCTTGCTGTTTCCAAAACTCTACAGGAGTCTAGCTGACAAGGGAGTCTAAGAAATACACTTTCTTAATCATAATGGTAGAAAAAAATGTTTAGAGCCAGGCGTGGTGGCAACACCTTCAATCCCAGCACTCTGGAGGCAGAGATAGGAGGATGGCCATGAGTTTGAGGTCATCCTGAGACTACATAGTGAATTCCAGGTCAGCCTGAACTAGAGTGAGACCCTACCTCGAAAAAACAAAAACAAAAAGAAAGAAAGAGAGAGAGAGAAGTTGTTTAGGGGCTGGAGAGATGGCTGAGCACTTAGGACACTTGCCTGCAAAGCCAAAGGAGCCAGATGCACAACGTGGCATCTGGAGTTCATTTCCAGTGGTGGGAGGCATTCATGTACCTATTCCTTCTCCTATTCTCTCTCTGCTTACACATAAAGTTGTTTTTTTTTTTTTAAGTATACAAATCATGGGTGAGAAAGATGGTTAAAGCGCTTGCCTGCAAAGCCTAACAACCCAGGTTCTATTCCCCAGTACCTACATAAAGCCAAATGCACAAGGTGGCGCATGCACCTGGAGTTCATTTGCAGTGGCTGGAGGCCCTGGCACGCTCATTCTCTCTCCCCACCCCCTCCTTGCAAATAAGTAAATAAAATATTAAAAAGTATACAAATCAGTAACATACAGTTCAATAAAGCTCCATAGAATGAGGCATCACACATATGAGAAACAGAGCATTAAAGCTGGGCGTGGTGGCGCACACCTTTAATCCCAGCACTTGGGAGGCAGAGGTAGGAGGATCGCCGTGAGTTCAAGGCCACCCTGAGACTACATAGTGAATTCCAGGTCAGCTTGGGCTAGAGTAAGACCCTGCCTCGAAAAACAAAACAAAACAAAAAACAGATCATTACCAGCACTCCTAATGGATCCCCATTGGTCTCTGTCAGAAACTGTCCCTCTCTCTAATCACTAACTCGATTTCTAATGCCATAGATCCATTGTGCCTAGCCTCAAGTTTACATCAGTGGAATCACGCCATATGCATACATTTGCACGTGGCCCCTTCTGCTCCATGTTGTCCCCGAGATTTTCCAATGCTCCTACCTGTGGCAGCACTCTGACCATATTCCTAGATGTATGGGATTCCACTGTGTGTGTGTAAACAAGAATTTCTTCGTTCTAGTATTGGTGGACACCGGGTGATTTCTAGTTTGGTATCATTACAAAAGATGCTGCTGTCAGCATTCTGATCCATGTCCCGTGTGCGTGTGCACATGCATACATACAGGTGCGTGTTCATGTGTGGTGTGTCTGTTGGGGTACATGTGCATGTGCCTGTACGTGGACAAAGAACAACCTCAGGTGTTGTTCTTGAGGCACAGTCGTTTTTAAGATAGGGTATCTTAGAGGCCTGGAACTCGCAAATTAAGCTAGCAGTGGCTAGCCAGCAAGCCCCAAGGATTCACCTGCCTCTACGTCTCTGGCCCTGGTATTATAAACACATGCCACCACCCTTGACTTTTTAATTACAATACTTTTTATTTGAGGGAGAGAAATAGAATGGGCACACCAGGGCCTCCAGCCACTGCAAAGAAACTCCAGATGCATGTGCCATCTTGTGCATCTGGCTTACGTGAGTACTGGGGAATCAAACCTGGGTCCTTAGGCTTTGCAGGCAAGGGCCTTAACCACTGAATCATCTCTCCAGCCCCCATCCTTGCCTTTTTGACATGGGTCTGAGGATCAAACTCAGGTCCTTATGCTTGCAAAGCAAACATTTTACCAACTGTCTCTCCAGCCTGTATACATCCTTTCTGATCACTGGAATGTGAGGAGGTCTTATGAGGAGAGGCAGAACCGGAGCTACCTTAATTCTTATATCAAAAAAAGATAATTTTTAAAAATTTGTTTTTATTTAGTTACTAGAGACAGAGAGAGGGAGTGAGAATGGGTGTGCCAGGGCCTCTAGCCACTGAAAACGAACTCCAGACACATGTACCACTATGTCCATCTGGCTTACATGGGACCTGGAGAATTGAACCTGGATCCTTAGGCTTTGCAGGCATGAGCCTTAACCGCTAAGCATCTCTCCAGCCACCCTCCCACACACACAAAAAAAAGATAATTTTGAACAAATGTTCCCCCTGAGCTGGCTTTCAAGCAAGTAGAGTCGCTGCTAATGGTGGAGTGGTGGTCCCCTGGGGCCACCTCAGAGCTAGGAGAGGCCATTCCTATTTCACTGCAGTAGCACGTGGCAGTATGAGCCACGTTTGTACCTCTCTGAGCCGGATTCCTCTTCTGCAGCGATATCACCCCCACAGGCTGGTGTGGAGGGCAGAACGAAGAGGAAGGCACAGATACTTGCTGCCCGCAATCGGGTCAGACACCTCCCAATGTTAGCTCACTGAGTTCTCACAGTCATCTTGGGTGCTGGGTTTTCTCCCCCTCCTTATAAAGCTGGGGAAGCAGAGCCCCTTCACGGTCACTCACCGAGCTGCTCCAAAGACAGTGTCCGCTTTCTCCAGAGGCCTCCGGACTTGGGCTTTAGTACTGACTGATCAGAAATGCCACTGGTGGTCTTTGAGCCAAATATAACCAGCAGCCTTGGGACCACAGACCCTCACAGGGTGATTGGTGAGGACTGAATAGGTGGTGAAGGGCAGGGGAACCTCTCAGGATGGTCAAAGGTTTTGTAGGCATTATCTGATGGAAGCCCCACACTGGCCTGCTTGTCTTCTAATTCTGGCCCCCAAGAGTGCTGGGAATGTGAAACTAAGAGGGTGGGGCTCGCCCTCACCCCTGTAGGCTGCGGCTTCTGTCCAGAGCAAGGTGCTCTGTCCTGTGGGAAGGAACCCACCCTGCAGATGAGACAGAGAGGCATGGCCTGTGCCCAAGTGCAGCCCCATGACCCTCCGGCTGCACTGTCTCTCAGGCAAGCACAGCATGGGCACACGGGGGCCTGCACAGTGGCCCCCACCCTCACCCCCCATCAAGAAAGCCATTGTGAAATGCACACGTTCGGAGTACTCGAAATGCTAAAAGACTGTGTTTCTCTTTCTCAAGAGCCTCTTTCTAATCACAAGAGGCCACTTCGTCTGAATGGGGCCCAGGGATGTTGATTAAGGATTCTGTATTTCTCCCAAGAGTTGGGGTCGCGCAATCCTCCACACCTCCCTAGGTGCACAGTAATCAAGGCCTGGCTATGGTGAAGTTAGAGCTGTGACCGTTAACCTATGTGCAGCAGCCTGCAGGGCCCAGTCCAGCGGTCACTACCTGGACCCTGCTCCGAGTCCCTCTGTCTGTCAAGCCCGGTGCCCTCCCCTTCCGTACAGGGCTGGCATTGGAGAGTTGAGGATGTCTGCCTAGGATTCAGCCCTGACTCCTTCTGATCACAGCCGTGAGGCTTTGAATATTAATAAGATTCTACACTCCTCCGGTTAGTTCATCACAACGATCTTTTAAGAGCTTTTCTTTAAGTCCCCTTCTCTGTGTGACAAAGTATCGCGTGGGTTTTCCCGGCTTTCCTCCCCCACCACTATCTCCAGAGGAAATGTTATCTTGCAATTTCAGTCCTGTGACCACGGCCTCCACTTCCTCCTTTGGGGGGGTTCTCAAGCTGAGGGGGTGCACGACAGAGAACGGGCTGAGAGCTCCCAAACCAGTACAAAGTACAAGGACAAAGGGGAGCAAAGCTGAGACTCAAATATCTGGGTGTGTTTGTCTTCAGGGAGGTGAGGAGTCAGAAGCACAGCAGGGCCTCAAGTGGAAGGGGCAGGGGAATGGAGAAACGCAGAGCGGGGATTTGAGGAAGCCCTGGGGGTAAGAAGACAACGGATGCTCACCACCACCGCCACTCATGCACCACACTGAGGGGACACTGAGGCAGCCATTTTGGAGCCCTGTTAAATTTCTACTGAGGGCTGAACATGTCTAACGTGTGACCCAACAATTCCCACTTCTGACTAAGTTGAGCAAGTACAAACCCAGGGGATATGCATCCCAAAAAGATGCGCGCCAGAATGTTCATACAAACACTACGCGTCATATCATGAATCGACCGAGACACCCACCTACAGGACCATGAATTGTGTTTCTTTCATGTCGTTGGACTATTACACAGCAACAAGAATGAAGGCCCTACAGCTATCCACGGCAGTGTGGATGACCCCCACAAGCATGATGGGAAATAGAAGCCAGACACATGAGGTATGATTCCATCAACAGAACCCTCAGAAGCAGGCCAACACCCATCGAAGAGCCAGGACAGTGGCTCGCTCTGGGGGTGTTGGAGGAAGGCTCAAAGAAAGCTTTCAGGTCTCATTATGTCTATTCTAACAGGGGCAATAGTTAGTTACACAGTCATGTTCAGTTTATTAAAATTCACACTGTAGCCGGGTGTGGTGGCGCATGCCTTTAATCCCAGCACTCGGGAGACAGGGGTAGGAGGATCGCCGTGAGTTCGAGACCACCCTGAGACTACAGAATTCCAGGTCAGCCTCAGCTAGAGTGAGACCCTACCTCGAAAAACAAAAACAACACAACAAAAAATTCACACTGTAAGCTGGGTGTGGTGCTGCATGTCTTTCATCCCAGCACCTAGGAGGCAGAAGTAGGAGGTGAGTTTGAGGACAGCCTAGGACTAGAGTGACTTTATGGTTAGAGTGAGACCCTAGCTTGAAAAAGAAATGCCCACTTATGATGTTGACAGTTTTTTGAATGTACGGTATTTAATTCCGTTTTTTGTTGTTTTTTTAAAGCAACAGCATTGTGGCAGATCTGTTTCTTGGCTCTCTCCAAGCCTGGGTCTCAATGGCTCATCGCCGCCCTGCTGGCTGGGCACAGCGATGCGAATGGAACACTGTTCTCTTGTCTTCATTTGGGTTTCCTCCTATGCACAGAGCAGGGACATGTTTCTGCGCTTTCCTGCGCTTAGGACCACGTACGCAGCACCGGGCAGAAATGGCGTGTGCCACTTTCAGCCTGGCCTGTAAGATCTCCAACCTATTTCTGACTACACAGTGAATTCCAGGTCAGCCTGGGCTACAATGAGACCCTACATTGAAAACAAGAAAACAAACAAACAAACAAAAAACCCTTTTCAGGCAGCAAAGAGGAGGTACGTGCAGACCATCCTAGGACTGGTGTTCAGCCATTGCTGGGCAGGGTGGAGCACGAAGGGCCCTAATGAAGAGGAAGAGTCTGACTACCAATGTCCCTGTGAGGCAGACACAGCTGGAGTTCTAGGGGAGAAAGGCCCCAAGGGGCACCTTGCATGGCAGGGGCTGACAATAGCTGAGTGTGCTGCAGTTTATGTGAACGTGTGGTTTGAATAGAAAATGTCCACCAATAAGCTAGTGCTCGTGTTTAAGTCTCATACTTGGACCCCAGTTGATAGAGCTTTGGGAGGTGGAGCCTTGCTGGAGGAGGTGTGGCACTGGGGTGGGTCTTGAGGTTTATTAGCCCAGCCCACCTGGCTTTCACAGCTAGCTCACTTTCTCCTTCCTCCGTGTTGTGTGTCACCAAGCTGTGTGCTCCTGCCACACTCTCCCCACTGTGATGAAACTTTCCCTCAAAACTGTAAGCTGGTGGGGTGGGGGGTGGAGAGATGTCTCAGCAGTTAAGACACTAGCCTGCAATGCCAAATGACCCCGGTTCGATTCCCCAGCACCCATGTAAAGACAGATATACAAAGTGGCACATTCATCTGGAGTTTGTTTGCATCTGCTGGTGGCCCTGACATGCTCATTCTTTCTCTCTCCCTCTCTCTCTTCTTTCTCTGCTTGCAAATAAATGTTTTTTAAAAATGTAAGCTTGAAATAAACACCCCCCCTTCCACAAGCTGCTTCTGGTTGGGTGTTTTGCCCCAGCAACAGGTGGGTTATTTGTCAGCACCACAGTGACAGGTTCTCACAGTTCTGGAAGCCAGAAGCTGAGTCCCAGGTGTCAGCAGAACCACTTTTCCTCCACAGTGCTCACTGAGATTGTGTTTGCCGCTTCTTTCATCTTCTAGAAGGCATTCTTTGGCTTGTGGCCACGCCCCTCCAAACTCTACCTCCATCTTTACATCATCTCCTCCTTCTCTTCCATCTTCTAAGTCTCCCATGGGCCACCCATAAAATACCTGTCAGATAACAGTGACCTCATCTCAAGATCCTTCAGTTAATGACATCTGCAAAGCTTTCCTCAATAACATCACACTCCTAGGTTCCTGGAATTAGGATACACACACACACACACACACACATATAAAATTTCAGTGTCCCCATTGGGGAGGGGTACAACAGCATCTTGGGGAACATGTACATAAGGAATAGCTTTTAATTTCTTTAACAGAATTCATTTACTTCCAACAACTGGTGAACAACTTTGATAAACTTTTCTACAGTGGGAAGGACTGCCAAGTTCTTGTTTTGCTGAGCAGAGATTTAAAGCCTGAGCTAAATCAACCTAGACATTAGGGGGCCTAGAAAGGTCACACAGAAGCGGGGCGTGGTGGCGCACACCTTTAATCCCAACACTCCGGAGTCAGAGGTAGGAGGATCGCCATGAATTCAAGGCCACCCTGAGAATACAGAGTGAATTCCAGGTCAGCCTGGGCTACAGCGAGACCCTACCTAAAAAAAAAAACAAAAACAGATCCATACTGGAAACAAACAGTGAAACGTGTATTGCTTGCTCAAGGCCAGGTTCAGGCTCAGGGGATGGGACAGAGGTAACTACTGTCTTACTACCAGGCTGGAGCGAAGCAAAGCCACAGGCTCCTCCCTCCTGGGAGACCAGGGCTGACATAAGCAGCCCTAGTAGTGGATCTTTACCTGTCCCGCACCATTTCCTTCTCCTTCCAGCATGAGCACTTTGATGGGCTTTTGGAAAATGGTCTCTCCCCACACTCTGAATAGTTGGAACAGAACTGCCAGTCGGGTGGTTTTCCCCGAATCCCTAGCCACAAGAAGAGCACAAGGTTCAATTTGGGCCAGTGAGACTGAGGAGTTGAATTCACAAGGAGAAGCACTTGAACCCAATCAAGGATGAGCTAACTGGGTTGAGACCAATGCTTGCTCCCTGGGTCCCTGGTTCCCCACGACTGTGAGAATTTCCAGCAGGTACCTAGAATCAGTGAGCTCTTCTGTATCTCTCCAATAGGCTCTCTGTTGGCTTAACTTAGCCAGGCTCCTCTTACGTGATCGCGAGGTCTCAGTATCTCTGGGAAGGGGTCCGGGCTCCTCTTGCGTGATCGCGAGGTCCCAGTATCTCCAGGAAGGGGTCTGGGCTCCTCTTGTGTGATCGCGAGGTCTCAGTATCTCCGGGAAGGGATCCAGGCTCCTCTTATGTGATCGTGAGGTCTCAGTATCTCCGGGAAGGGGTCCAGGCCCCTCTTGCATGATCGCGAGGTCTCACTATCTCCAGGAAGGGGTCCAGCTCCCCCAGGGAGAACCCAAGGTGATGAAGGCCATGCTCAGAGCTGGGTTTACTACTAATCAAGACAAATACAGTCAAAATGCAAAAGCTCCCTTAAAGTTAACAGTGATTGCCCTTCATTAACAAGGACACTCCCTCTATCCATGCCAGTCTTTGAGAAGAGTCCAACATACTGAGAGATCAATTCATCAGGTGAAGGCTTCCAATGACAAACTGAGCACTATTTTTAAAATTTATTTTTATTCTTATTTATTTATTTGAGAGAGGGAAAGAGAGAGACAGATAGAGAGAGAATGGGCGTGCCAGGGCTTCCAGCCACTGCAAACAAACTCCAGATGCATGCGCCACCTTGTGCATCTGGCTGACGTGGGTCCTAGGGAATCGAACCCGGGTATTTTGGCTTTGCAGGCAAGTGCCTTAACCGCTAAGCCATCTCTCCAGCCCCAAACTGGGCACTTTTGATAGTTCCTATACAATCCCTGTGTCTTGTGCCTGTTCAGTCCTGTACTCTGAGCGTTTTTGTGCCCCCACCTTCCCGGGGTCTCTGTGGCCCCACAATGTGACAGAGGTTTCTTTTCCCTAATGCTTCTGTGCCAGCCTCAGAGAGAAAGCTGAATTTACTAAACCTGCTCTGAACCTTTCCACATGTTCTTGCTGACCTGCTGTCTGTGCCATCTCCTTTGACCCCAACCATCCCAAGTACTCACACTCTTTAGCACATGGGAGATAGAAGCTGCTTTGCGGACTTAAAGAACATTTGTTTGGGGGCTGGAGAGATGGCTTAGCAGTTAAGGCACTTGCCTGAAATGCCTATCCACCCAGGTTCCATTCCCCAGAACCCACATAAGCCAGATACACAAGGTGCACGTGTCTGGAGTTCGTTTGCAGTGGCTGGAAGCCCTGGCGTGCCCATTCTATCTGCCCCTCTCTATATATATATATTAAGTAAAATATATGCATTAAATAAAATATTAAAATAGGAACATGTTTTGAATTTTGAGCCCATTCTTCCCAGTATCTCCAAATTCTTCTTAGTTTGCATCAGAGGACTATGATTCCTTCACACGAACAAAGCCTTTCAATGCTCCTAAGAGACCAGGCCTTTGATTTGTCTTCTTAAATAATGCAGAATTTGTACCCAACGTGCTACCCAGTAAGTTTCAGCTGAGTTGAAAAAAAAAAAGTCACCTTGCATGTAGCAAGCCTGTGTTATGCCCTGGCATACAGCCATGAACACAAAGTCCCTGTCCTGATACAGATCATGGGAGAGAATGTAAGCAAATGACATGAGAAGCCTCACAAAGAACAGACTAAGGTGCCAATGACACGTAACCTTGCCTGCAGACCTAGACTCGTCCCTCCTTAGAGAAAGGCTGTTTAAACCAGGTCCTTGGGGACAGCACAGAACCAAGAGAATTATCTTTCTCTGTCACCAGAGCCTTCTTCAGAGCTGTTCCTGTTTCCAGAAGAAATCAAGTTCTAAAAAACGTTCATTTGCAACTTGATGGGTTTGGAGTTCACGATATAGTTTTTCCACAGAAATACACTTACAAACTGGGTGTGGTAGCATATGCCTTTCATCCCAGCACTCGGGCAAAGGTAGGAGGATCTCTGTGACTTCAAGGCCACCCTGAGACTACATAGTGAATTCCAGGTCAGCCTGAGCTAGAAGTGAGACCCTACCTCAAAAACCCCCAAAAAGAAAAAAGAAAAAAAAAGAAAAGAAAAGAAAGAAAGAAAAGGGCTGGAGGGATGGCTTAGCATTTAAGGCATTTGTCTGCAAAGCCAAAGGACCCAGGTTCAATTCCCCAGGACTCATGTTAGCCAGATGCACAAGGGGGCACACACATCTGGAGTTCATTTGCAGTGGCTGGAGCCCTGGTGCGCCCATTCTCTCTCTCTCTCTCTCCTTCTCCCTCTTTCTCTCTGTCAAATAAATAAAAATATTTTTAAAAAATTAAAAAATAAGGACAAAAAAAAAAGAAGAAGAAGAAGAAGAAATCCACTTACCAATGGTGGCTGTTCCCAGGCTGCTCCTCTAGCTTCTAATCCTCTACAACGCACTGTACCATAACTAGCGGCAGCCTGGCTTCTATGGGTCAAGTACATGGAACCCTGACGTCCAACAGGAACCTTTGCCCATAGGCAACCCTCTTCCTCATGAAGTTCCGTCAATTCTTGCCCAGGCCCTTCTCCACCCACCCCCCAGGCACACTCCTGGACCACAGCGAGCAGCAGGAACCTTAGCCACTTTTGTCTGCTCGCCCAGACTCCCTACACCACAGTGGGTTACTTGTCAATAGTTCCCCCTGCCAGATTGAAGTTCAGACCACAGCACAAAAGTTTTGTCCAGATCAAGGCCCCAGCTCACTTGCCAGCCTTTTCCTAGCCACTTCCTACCTGTAATGTGTGTCCAGCCATCCAATCTACTATTCCCCAAATTTCTTGTCCGCTCTTCCTATTTCCTCGACAGAGAACAGTTTCTCCCTACCTCAGCCTGAAACTGCCCATCAATCTTCCAACAGGAAACTCCTCTGTATGGGCCATTGCAGAAGAGGAGGTGGGAGGAATGTAGAGCTACGGGGTGGGAAGGTGGACTTGTCATTCATGACCCCACAGTGAATACTACGAACCCCACTGAGGAGGGCCCTCAGCGGAATGAATGGGAGTGAGGGAGACAGAACATAACATGTTCCCTGACAGGAACATGACCGATCTATAATATGTTCATATAGTAAAGTTTTCAATTAAAAAGGAAAAATCAGGAGCCTCATTAGCGCAGCAGGTAGCACGTCAGTCTCATAAAAAGGAAAACTCTTCCATACACATTTCACATGTGTGTGTACACGTGTGAAGGTCAGAGGACAACTTCCTGGCTTTCCTTTACTTAGGTGCCGTGGCATCGAAGTTGAACCCCAGCCAACAGGCTTTGCAAACAAATGCTTTTAGCCACTGAGCCATCTCCCCAGCCACCAAGACAAGTTTTAAACACTTCTGGCAGCTTGTTGAAAGGTTTTATAATTGTGTTTCTGTAGTTAATAAATATGTGATTACCCACAGTGGGCCAAGTTGACTGCCTCACTAGAAAGCAAGCACCCAAAGGCAGACGGTGTCCTGTGGGCATCTGCCAAGGCCTCAACTGGGAAAGGAGCAGGGTCAGGCTCCTGGCTTGTTTTTGATACCTACTAGCTGCTTGGCCTTAATCTCTGAGTCCCAAGATCCTGTATGTGGAAAAGCAGGGAAAATAATGCCTATTTCACAGGTATTGGCCCCAAATCCTACTGAATATCCGAATCACCAAGAACTTTATAAACATACAGAATGGGAACGAAAACAAGGTATTTTCCTCTTTAAAAAAAATCCCAAATGATTCTATCTAGTCAGATTAGAAAACAATACACTAGAGATGTAAATTACAGGGGAGTACACCTGGGACTGGACATTAACATGTCGGAACGGCTGTGAGAGGAGAAGTGAGGTGAGAAAAGCCTGACATGCTGGAGCATGCCCTGCTCTGAAACCACACAACGTGACATCAGCCCTATCCCAGCCCCAGAGCCACTCTGGAAAGAAAAGAAGCAAACTGCTAGCAAGCACCTTGCTCAGGCCAGTCTGCAATGACACCACCAGTGCGAAGAGAGGGAAGAGCGCAACCCTGCCAAGGGTAAGCTACTCAGCCCTGTTACCACTGAGAATCGGCAGTGGAAAGGGAGCTTCCTCAGTTGGCAGCAAGCTGCAACTCTGCCTGTTATCAGATGGGTGTTACTCAAAAGGTAGCTCAGAACACCATGAGACTGCCCATGTGCTGTCATCCAAACAGGATCTTTCCTTTCTGCTGTTCCCTTAGTTCCCCGATTACTAAGAGGTGTGTGCAGCTAGGAATGAATGTACCTCAAGGACTGCACGGTGCGCCCTCAGGACAACGCTCGGGAATGCCACAGCATTGGCTTTCTAACCTCTGTGCTTCTTACCCGGGAAAGGACTAGACCACTCGATAGTTCCAAGCTTCCAGCCCACAGGTAAAAGCTACAAAAATATTGTGAAACACTAAACATTACGGCCCCTACCCAAACTTCCGACGCACCCTGCTTCTCAAGCCAGGGATGGTGGTGTGTGCATGTAATCCCAGCACTTGGGAGGCTGAGGCAGAAGGATGACAAATTTGCAGACAGCCTGGGCTTCACAGTGAGATCCAATGTCAACATACAACAGACACACAAATCAGAAGGGAAGGAGGCAGGAGGGGGAAAATAACCTAGGAATTCATTCTATAATACAAACAAAAAAGTGACCAGAAAGGCCTACTGTGTCCCTCTCACCACAGAAAAAATACTGTATACCTAATGTTCATTCAGCAAAGACTGGTCACGTAACAGACAGCAGCGATATATATGGAAACTTAACACAGATGACCTTCAAGTTGCACATTTTAATTTACAATTTTCACCAATAAAAAAAGATTACAAAAAGGGAAGCTTGCTATACAAAATATGGACTTTTTTTTTCCATTCATAAAGATAATCCATTGGTGTCTTACCTCGCCAGGTCAAAACTCAAAGAGCTTGCTTTGGTAAAGTTATTCCAGAAAGACTGCTCATCTAGACAGGATCAGTATACTTATCAGCTCCCTAACCGCGTTTAAGAGACTCAGTGAACATTTGCCTTGAACTAGAAAGCTCTAAATAGTGGCACACCTTCAGGAAGTCCAGGGCTCTCCCAGGCAGCCAGGCGTGTGGAGCTCAGGAGAACCTCCAGTCCCTGTGGTACACTTCTCTTCCACACAGGATAAGCCGCCACCTGTATGGTGAGGGCACATGCAGGGTAACAGGAAGAATGGCTTCTCGAATTTTACAAGGACATTTTATTTCATCCACAGGTCAACAAAACAGCCTGACAGTTTAGAGTCAGCCTCTCAACCTAACAGTTTTATCATATAAATTAAATATGGAGAAGTACACGCAAACTTCATTAGAAACAAAGAGCTCATTTTCAAACGCCCATTCTGTAATATAACAAACATCACAGTTTTAATAAGTGAGGAAAGAAAAGTCATACTGTTAGGCCACGATTAAAGACCTGACCAAAATTTCAAAACCTTTAGTAGATTCTAAGCATTGCAGCCACTTCCCACTGCTCCCAGCAGTCCACATCCAGACCCAAGTATAAGTAACTTGATGAGGCACCGTACGTAGCCTTCAGAAAACTTTATTTGGTGAAGAGCTGAGTTCTGATGGCAAAAGCCCACCTATGAAAAGGGAGTTGTGGGCATTCAAGCTGGTCTGATTCACAAAGTGTATACATTCATGACTCAAAATAATAAAGATCTTCAGATATAAATTATTCTAAAGCCATTGCAACCCAAAATTATGTGTGACTCACTCAGATGTGCTTACATTAGCTTTAAAAATGATCTATGCATTCAGAGGAGCTGTAATTCCCTCACAATTAACTGAAGCACTAAACCAAAAAAGGACAGGGACAAAAAAGAGGGGGAGGAGGAAAAAGAGGGAAGACAAAAACAGTCTGAAGCTCTCCCCTCCACTAACTCAAGGGTCACATATCCAGAATGAGGCTGAAATGGAGTGAACCCCAGAGGCCTATCGCAGGGCACCTGTGTGGCCAGTGTGATCTGAAACCTTCTTTCACACCACCCCACAAGGGCCCTGGGTGTGTAAAGCCAGTACACCCTACAGAGGAAATCAAAGGACCACATTTAAATGTCACCTCCACGAAGCAACTCCACTGTGGTTTTGATCACTTAGCTTGGGAAAAAAAGCTGCCTAGCAACAGCCTTTGAGCCTCATCACCACCAGGTCAGGTCCTCACTGACTCAGTGGTGGTTTCTCATTACAGCATCTGAAGAGGAGGAGAGTGCTTGCAAGTGCTGCCAGGCTGACACAGTCCCAGAGGCCAAGAAAGCTCTTCATCCACTGTTCAGTTCTTCTCCCTACTGTTACAGTTCTGCCGAGAAAGGGGGAAATGACTGAGTGAACAAGTTCTTTGTGACCCAGCTTTGGCAAAAGTCAATAAATAAGTTTTTCAAAGGCAGAACTATTTTGTGGGGAGTTACTCTAGTTACAACTTTGGGGCTGGAAAAAGTTGGAGGGAGGCATGTGTGCAAGAAAGAGGCAAGATTCCTTTTGACAGGGTCTGGTACCCCTACCCCAGATGCTCAGCTCATCATTCGGAAGAAAAGGGAGAAAAAGAAGACACCAGACCAAGAGTCAGTGTTGCGATCTGCAGGGCGATACTTGTTCTCCACAGCGGTAAGGACTGAATGAGAATCATGAAACTTGAGGAACACTTGTATTTCCCTCAGGATTTAAAAAATGTTGTCTTGTTCAGACTACATTCAGTGTGGGTCAGGTCCAAAAGCAGCAGCAAGACCTCGGCCGTTACGCACACCCAGCACTGGGAGGAACGGACTGCGCAGAGTGGCTGGTGGGCAGGCCAGTGGCCACTCCTCACTGGTCTCCGAGCCGGAAGCCCTGGCCCCAGTTGTGTCTCCCACCTCCACCATTCTGATCAGCAGCTCGCCTCATGCTAGCAGGGGGCACACCGAACCCTGACACCCCTCCTCTTCTGCTGGGCAGCCAGCGGTACCTGGGTGAGAGAGAAGAAATAAAGACAGGAGAACAAAGTCATTTTCACACCATCTCCCTGCCCTGGGGGCTCCCACAGCATCTGTCGTGAGGAAAGAAGTCAGGGACGATGTCTTCTTAAACCCTACTTTTCAAATCTTAACATGAAACCCTGACCACAGATGGCATTTGCTTTTCATGTTTCTTAACTTTACCAAGCTTTCACTTACGTTCACACTCTCAACATGTTTTTTTTTTTTTCTCACTGATTATAAAAGTAATTCATGCACAGCAATATGGAAACAAACAAATATTCCCACAATCCCAACAGCTAGAAAAAAGCACTGCTAGTACCACAATGGATCCACATATGGGTCAAACTGAACCAAAGGATACAAATCAACTCACTTTCAGAACAAATCCACAGGTAGCACGTCTGAGCCATGTGCCTCATTTTTACATGCTCTCAAGCACAGTCTGTCAAGGACGCTTGGGGCAGAGGCTTTCTGTCTTGGAGTTCTGAGTGTATTTCTAAAGTTTACTAATCATGCCTTCCAATTACTTCTTCCTATCTCTGACAGTAGCAAACCGAGGCCCAACTAGAGTAAATGATCTCTTACCTTGTAAATTAATAATTTAGGAGTCTTAGGGCAGTTAAGAAAACTTAACCCAAGTCTTGCTCTCAATAATATTTTCCAACTATTTTCTTCCTTGTCTGCATCACTAGTAAACTAATAATGCATGTAAGCCTATTCTACTTATCAGATCCTGAAGTTTAAAATTGTGCTGTAAGACACGAACTGATGCCCCTGTTTAAATCCTTCTTTGGTGCTCAGAATAAGCTGTGACAGGTGGCATCCCACAAGAGCACCTGACAAGCACAACCTTACACTAAGGCAGCTATACTGTGACCTCACCGCCAAGGAGCACTTAAGCAACCCTATGAGGTGAGCAACCACTATCCCCCCACCTGCTTTTTCCTATTAACAGCTCTGAGAGTTGAATCCAGGGTCTCAGGAGTGTAAGGACTGCACTAACCACTAAGATACACCTGCAGCCCTGTGTCTAAGAGTTGTCTTGAAGACAGAGTCTAGATTACCCAGGTGAGTCTTAAACAGGAGCCCCTGTCTCAGAGATTACAGGTATCCACCCGGCTAGTAGCACCCTTAGTTTACAAACAAGAAAACTGAGGCAAAATTGTATGGTGTTCTTCGAAAATGACAGTCAGAATTCAAAAAGCCAGCACCCTATACTCCTGACTTCACTACAGAACACCTGCTGGGAAAGCATAGAAGTTAGTGACTGGCAGCAATCTGCTTCACTCCTAATACTTTCAGACTCTTTCCCTGAAAAGACAGTGACCACTTTATTTTTTTTGTTGTTGTTTTTTTTTGTTTGTTTGTTTGTTTGTTTTTCGAGGTAGGGTCTCACTCTAGCCCAGGCTGACCTGGAATTCACTATGGAGTCTCAGGGTGGCCTCGAACTCACGGCGATCCTCCTACATCTGCCTCCCGAGTGCTGGGATTAAAGGCGTGCGCCACCACGCCCGGCTTACAGTGACCACTTTAAATGGAAGGTTAACTGTATAGAGGAAAAGATGGAGCTGTATTTTCAATGCAATGCACAATACTGACAGACCATCTTAGATTTCTACAGCTTAGCTCTTCCCTTTTAAATAATATACAGTCGAGTGTGGTGGCACACGCCTGTAAACCCAGCACTCAGGAGGCTGAGACAAGAGGATGACAAATCCTCAGCCAGCAAAAAATCCTGCTCCCCTCTCCTCAAAAAAAAACATATATATATATATAATTTTCTATATACATAATTCACAATTTAAATTCTTCCATGGGCTGGGGAGATGCCTCAGCGATTAAGGCACTTGCCTGCAAAGCCAAAGGACCTAGGTTCAATTCCCTAGGACCCACATAAGCCAGATGCACAAGGGGGTGCCTGTCTGGAGTTCGTTTGCAATGGCTGGAGACCATGACATGGCCATTCTCTGTCTGTCTGTCTGTCTGTCTCTCTGCTTCTCTCAAATAAATTAATTTAATTAAATTAAAGTATTTAAAAATAAACAAATAAATAAAAATAAAGTCTTCCACAAGCACACCTCTTACCTAGGCAGGATGGAGGAGAGCACTATTCGAGTGTTACTGACCCCGCTGACCCATGGAAAACAAATGACAGAACTGCTGAACGTTAAAAGGAGCAAGATGCAAGAGGGTTGTTTTATTTTTTTCAAAGCTCTTAAATGCAAGTGATTACTGCATATCCCCGACATGAGATTAAGTGTGACTGTTAGACAGGCTGTGACACCCAGATGGTAATTAACTGGTCCCCTCTCCAACAGCCCTTCGCTGTACTGACAGAACGGCCGTGCTGCTTACACACTCAAGTGTGAGCGGCTCTGCTCAGCTGCCACCCTCCCCTCAACATCAGGCACATGGCTTTCATTAAGTCCCACTGTGCTCCCAGCCATGTGCCGTGCCTCACCCAGTCCTGAGACAGAGGCAGCTCCTCCTCAGACTTGTATGACCAGTATCAAAAGTGGTACATGAGGGGCTGGAGAGATGGCTTAGCAGTTAAGGCACTTGCCTATGAAGCCTAGGACCCAAGGTCGACTGCCCAGATTCCACATAAGCCAGATGCACAAGGTCACACGTGCACAAGGTGGTGCATGCCTCTGGAGTTCGATTATAGTGGATGGAGGCCCTGGCATGCCAATTCATTCTCTCTCTCATTCTTTCTCTCTCTCTCAAAAAGAAGAAGAAGAAGAAGAAGAAGAAGAAGGAGAAGGAGAAGGAGAAGTGTCTTCAAACCCCATGAGCAACTGACCCCAGCCTCTTCATCTCTTGTCAGCCTTACAAGCACAGGGACACGCTCCCAGGAGGCTGGGAGCACACAAACCTCATTTTACCTCTGTCTGTCATTGTAACTTTGAAAGGTCTACACAACATGTCTACTCTGTTATGTTCAATATATGCAAATTTGAGCCCAGTATAGCAACGGCACACCTATAATCCCAGCATCTGAGACTGAAGCAGGAGGATGAAGAGCTTAAGGGCAACCTGAGCTACATAGCAAGACCCTATGTCTTCAAATAGAACAAAACAAAAGTCTTTTTTTGGTTATTTTAAAATTGCAATCAATGAGCTAACTTACTCTATCCTCAGCCAACACCATGCATAAAACTGACATTCCAAGAAGGGACATGCTAGCACCCTCCACTCCGCCTGTCCTCCGCCCACTGCTTGGCATCTGCAGTGGTTTTAGCTACCTCAGCCTGTTTAGCACAACTGATCCTCCTCCTGTGACAGCTGAACGTAGTCAAGGGCTCTGAGCTAGAAGGTGTCAGGAGGGGTCGATCCCTGACTTCCAGTGACAGTACACCAGGTCCTTTATGAGCTCACACTTCACCACTGCAAAGGGAGGTCAGCTGTCTCCTCATGGCTCTGCTAGCAGGATTCCATAGGAGACCACAGGACAGCACAAAGTTCAATCAGAGGAGAAACAACACTTACAAAAACTGAGGCGTGGACAGAAAATTCCTTCCTCCCAAGTCCATTGGGTATCTGAACATTAGGAAGAAATAAAGATGTCCAACAAGGTTTCCAATTAGCTCATTGATCACCCTGCAAAGAGAGAGCCAAATCAGTTAAAAGGCATTCAAGTGAAACAGTGAGATGTACCATGTTTTAACTAACAGCATGGGGAAGAGAGGCTTCACCCATTAGTCCCCTCCCTACAAGTGTGCTAGCTCTACAATCGGCCCTGTCATAATCCCAGTGACAAATACATTCTGAGGCAGAGGGAATTATCAGGCCTGATGAACCAATGAGGCCACCACTCTCCCAGGCCAGCGGCCCCTGACTCTCTTTCAAGCCTCATCCCATCCTCAAAATACTGTTCTTGCTCCTGTCTACGTCAGGAGCTGGGGAAGCTCCAAAGCAAGCTTGAGTCTTTTCAGTTACAAATCCATGTCTATAAAACAGGACAAGAGTACAGAAGTGAGGGAAAGATGGACAGTGACTGTTCTCCTGTTCCTAGGGCCATTAAGAGCGACTCTCTTGCCTCTGGTATTCCTGAGGGTAAGATACACAGAAACAGCTTAGGAAAGCTGACCTTCACCCTGTGTTCTAAAACACCGTCCTTCAGGTCCAGGGCTTACACAGAAGTCACCTCAAGACTTAACATATCCACTGTTGCTATTACACAGCCTTCTTTGTCTTCACCTGCAACAGGATTCTTGCCAAGCAAATTAGCATCTACAGCTCTCTCAGACTGGGCCCTACCAAGCTCAAAACACATTATACTCTAGTTTTAAGTTTTTGCTCAACTCACAGACTCCTTCCTAGCAACATACAGAAGTCAGGACCATATGGGGTAAATATGTCAGCTATAAGGAGAGTTCGTACTATCAAAATCTAATAAACTCTTGAAAATATTCTGTAGTTAAGAAATGGTAGTCTTAGAATAGTGCATCTTGGATACAAGAAAGAGCTTCCCATATTCCAGTTGTAATTCTAGACTAGGAGAGCAGAAATTTGGCCTTCACCAAACTATTTCCAAAACTCCTTTCTGAGCTGAGAATCTCCATTTCTATGATTGTGTGACATTTCCAAGGCACTCCGGAAATGCCTTACAAAGAAAAGATAGCAATTTTCTAGACAGCTCTTATAGGAGTCAACACAAACTAGGTCTTCACTTGTTCAGTCTGGATACTGAATCCAGAAATATGTATTTATTCAAGTAAATATATGCAGAAGCGCACTGTGTCTAATGATGTGTTAACAAAATTAAAACCACTCAATGTGAAAGGTGTTAAAAGCCTGCAATTTAGCCAATTACATCAAGGGGTCATTGTTCTATGAGGCCAAACACAGCAATATTGAGACTCTTTAGCATCTTTAAAGGATTAGAGAAAGAAGATAAAAATTAATGGAGTTTCCCAAAGATCAATTTCCAGATAAACCAATCGAATGTAACTTACGAGCCTCCGATGATATAGTTGAATCCAAGGATAACCCAGGGTAAATAGCAGGCCTAGGAAAAAGCATACACAAATGTGAACTGCTATACCTGGGGGCTGAGAATGGGAAAGGACAGACTAATCAGGGATTTCTATAAACCTTTTAGGTCACGGCCAAGTTTCCCAGATCGATCTAGCACCATTCCTACTCAACACTTCCTACCTTAAACCATGCTTGTCTGTGTATCTTTAAGTGCACAGAGTTATTATCCATAGTTCAAATGCAATGCACACCCTGCTGAGAGTGTACCAAGAGCTTCAGAAAGGAGACAAGTGTCCTATGAATGCTACTGAAGACATCGCCCAAAGCAGAGCTGTCCTAAGACTCCAACCAGCAAACTGTCACAAATAACCAACTTGAATTTTATTCTCACTACATATCAATGCTTTGAACCAATCCCTCCCAAGTACAACAGCTCTCCAGATGAATATGTCATCTGAGCCCAGTACCAGAGTCAAGATCTCACTCTAAAGGCTAGAAATGGTGCAAGGAAATTCACCAATTAGTAAAAAGGAGGTTACACGTGAATAGCTTTAGGGCTAAATGAGGTCAGTACTGTGATAACACCAAGCACTGTAAAAGTTCAGAGCCAAGACTAACTCCAGGAAGGAGACTCAAATAATTCAGTTCTATAATGGGTAGAATCTACACGAGGAAGGCAGATGATAAGGAGGAAAATGTGGTATCAGGTGCTGTCAGAAGGCACTGTCTTAGCTAAAGTGTTAAGTACCTAACAAGGCATGCAGAGTGATTACAGACTGCATGTGGCAGAATTCCTGCTGGTATTCTCTTCGTCTGTCTGTCTGTCTGTCTCTCTCTCCCCCCCTCCCCCCCCCCCCACGATCATTCAAGGATTTAACCCTGAGTAGCCTGAGGTTTAGGGGGGTGGGGAAGTAACAACACTCAGCAAAGGACTCTGGGTTGGCAGAGAGCTGCCAGGAGGAGGGACAGCAGGGGCTTGCCTATGGTACATTGCTCTGCAGTGACCTCTTCTGGCAGAGTCAGAAAGTGTATCTTTGGGCTGAAGAAGGATTTCTACAGATAAATGAAAAAGTTTTACCCACTAAATACCTTAAATCGCGTTCCAAACCAGAACGATACGATCATGTCTCTGTTGAGCTGCGCCCATACATAAAGCACCGACATAACCAGAGGGATCATCAGTAACTGCAAGAGAAGTCACACGTGAAACGAGGCGCTCCTCCGAGGTTTGGCTGAGTGGTGACGCCCTTTACTCTCTCCTCCAAGGAATTATAAACAGATCCTATTATTTATCACACGATGAATAAAAATCCTACACTAAATACAACTGTGTTATTTTTAGGTGCATTCGGAAATATCAGTTCAAGCTATTATTTGCAAAAATAGGCTTTACTTAACCATATGATCTCCATTTTTAAAGGATACATAGCCTTACACATGCCTAGAGGATACTGTATAACTATTATTTTTAGTGTTCAAACAGAATGCTTAACACAGAAATGAACAAGAAAAGCACTGATTTCACTAACTCACGTGAGAGCTTGAAAGGTTTAACTGACATGATATTCAAAACAACAGCTATCATTCTTGAAATTCAAGATACCAGATAACCAACCACAAAGTGAATACAATCTCAACTTCTATTAAAGGCTATTAACTCTTAAGTCTGAAGCACAGAAAGGCAGGTAGTTTAAAAGAACTTACCTGCATATCCATTGCTAAGCCAGTGATCTTGGTTTGTAAAGTTAAAGATCAAAAACCAAAGTATTCTGTACCTATCAGGGCCAATCTGGTTATTTCTCCCCCACCACCATTTGAAGTTAATTTCATTCCAGTGTTCCAAAGGAAAACACTTTTCTGTCATTCAGATTACTTAGACATTGGAAAACACAGAGGCACTAATCACTGATCATGAATATTCCATTAGGCTGCACTGTACTAGCAGGAGATGCAGAATTAACAGCCTCAGCAAGACTCACTTAGTCGCCTGGTGGCCCCTTTATGGTGCCCTGACACATGTTAGCATCTCCCCTTCCAGAAGAGGATGGAGATGCCTGTGCAGCTGAAAGAAATAATGGCTCCACACACAGCATGGATGAAATCCATTTTCTGTGCTGCTCTCATCAGCTCTAAGAGCCACCAGTTGGAGGGAGGCTAACAACAGTGGTTCACCAAAAAAAAAAAAAAAAAAAAGCAGAGATACAGACTATGCCCAGAGTGGGGCACCTTGTGGAGGAACTAAATTACTACTTAGGACCCCAAAAGGATTTTGAAGCTGCCTCGTGGTATTTAATCTCTTTGTGCTTCAGTCCACAAGCTATCCTCCAGGAGAAAGAGAACCAGGAGAGGAGTAGGGAGCAGTAATAAAACTCAATCAAACGGGGGGAGTGGGCAGGGGGAACCCACAGAGAAAATGGTGAGAGAATGCATCGCTTAAAGTCTGTATGGTTACAATAGCTTCTTCAGGCTGAAGAGATGGCTTAGCAGTTAAGGCACTTGCCTGCAAAGGCAAAGGATCCAGGTTCAAGTCCCCAGGACCCATGTAAGCCAGATGCACAAGGTGGCACATGCATCTGGAGTTAAGTTTCCAGCTGCTGGAGGCCCTGGTGTGCCCATTCTCTATCTGAGCCCCCACACACACACCTGTTTCAAATAAATAAATAAATAAATAAATAAATTGGAAAGTGGGGGGGATTATCATGGTCTTATTGTCTATAATTATGGAAGCTGTCAATAAAAAAGATCAAAAAAATAAAAATAAACTGGGCGTGGTGGCACACACCTTTAATCCCAGCACTTGGGAGGCAGAGGTAGGAGGATCGCTGTGTGTTTGAGGCCAACCTGAGACTGCATAGTGAATTCCAGGTCAGCCTGAGCTAGAGTGAAACCCTACCTCAAAAAATAAAATAAAAATAAAAATAAGATTAAATATTAAAAGAATCTCAAATACTTATTAACTATAGTTGAAAAGGGAAAGGGGTTATACAACCTGTGAATTGAAATTTTTATAGATTACTAGTTTCCCAAGTCTGAAGGAAAAAAAGAGAGAAAACAGGTTCATATTGGGCCCAAAATAACACTGAAGGATACAACGATGCAAATCCAGTTAAAAAGAAGCATGAATAAATAGTCGGCTGGCCTCCCATCAAAAGCTCCTAGAAATAAAAATAAGGCAAATGACATAGTTTAGAATTTTGGAAGTCTGTAAAAGAAACACACTTCAAAAAACTATACAGAAAAACAAACAAGTCACTCCTCTCAAGAAAAGTGAATTTTTATAAACACCTAATATACCATAGCAATAAAACCCCAAGCGAAAGGCACCTGAGTAAGGTTAATTTATATTCTCCCGACCTCCAGGAAGCTACACACTCTGGCTGCTGTGGGCTGACAGACTCAATGGAGGACGGTCAGTTGCAGAGCTACAGAGCCCCATCCCAGACACCAGGGAGGACTCTTCACTTCCCGCCCAGCCTTTCTTCAGGGCTCTGACGGGTACACTTGGGATACTGGTTAACTCCTGTCCCCGGCCTGTAGTCAGAAACTTGTCGAGAAGGAGTCTGCTCTGCCTTCCACTTGGTCTCCTACAGCATGACTATGCCAGGAGCTTAGTATTATTATTATAGTAAGGACAGTCACTGTAGCTGTTGTTAGTGTTTCTATTACACACACAGCCCTGGGCAGACATTCTGAGAAGCTGCAGCCTCTGTTTTCCAGTTTTGCATCCAAGCAAGGGAAAACTGGAAAGAGGGGTGTACAAAGGGATGCCAAACCTTTCCTCAGCCTCTGACGCTTTCTCCTTACACTGCACCTGTGAGGTGCACAGAGACAGGTCTGGGGTTCCCTGTAAGTACCGTGACTGTCTGAAACAGGGTGAAGCCTAACTGCCAGCTCACCACTCTTCAGACACCACTGACTAGGCTGCTGTTACTAGGCAGGTTACCCCAAGCAGCCGAGCCCTACTCTGAGGACAATTCCGAACACCTTCACTCAGAAGACTTGAGGAGAAACAGGGAAAGGAGAAGACATGACTATGAAGTCACTCTGGCTCAGAATTACCTTCCCTCTGGCACACTCTACCACAGGGATGTGATACAGGAGGGGAGGGGAGGATTCCTGCAAGTCTCTTCTAGTCTCCTTTATCTCATTACCTCAAAGGCACACTTGAGCCAGTGTTAAGGATGTTTAACACTAGAGGATCACTGTGATGAATCAGAGCTGGGAGTTAACAAAACTTAACAGTTGTGCTTCTGGCTTTGTGATTTCTGAGGATTCTTTTTTTTTTTTTTTAAGTTTTTATTTAGTTATTTGAGAATGACAGACAGAGAGAGAGAGAAAGAGACAGAGAGAATGGGCGCGCCAGGGCCTCCAGCCACTGCAAACGAACTCCAGACACGTGCGCCCCCTTGTGCATCTGGCTAACGTGGGTTCTGGGGAATCAAGCCTCGAACCGGGGTCCTTAGGCTTCACAGGCAAGTGCTTAACTGCTAAGCCATCTCTCCAGCCCCTATTTCTGAGGATTCTTTAGGCTGATGCTTAAGACTATGTAATCACAGAAACTATAGTGTTACTTTATCTGGCATGGCTGCAACAGGGAATTTACAATGGACTCAAATTGTATGTAGCCTTACAGTTCAAATAGAAATCTCTTAAGCCAACACTGCTACATATTTAACAACTCATCAAGGCAGGAAAATCTGCAGGTGGTATATTAACTTGAGGTTACAGGGTGGAGAGAAAATGAAGAATCAGGAAACCTGGCTTCCATTCCCAGCTGTGTTATTTCAAATAGCTTTGTGACCTTTGAGATATCTAACAACTACTCTAGACAAGTGTTCTTGCCTGTGAAGTGAAACGGTTAAACAGAATCATCTCAGGGCTGGAGAGATGGCTTAGTGGTTAAGGCGCTTGGCTGCAAAGCCAAAGGACTCAGGTTCGATTCCCCAGGACCCATGTAAGCCAGATGCACAAGGGGCGCATGCATCTGGAGTTCATTTGCAGTGGCTGAAGGCCCTGGCGTGCCCATTCTCTCTCTCTCTCTCTCTCTACCTGCCTGTTTCTGTATCTCTCTCTCCCAAATTAGTAAATAAAAGTAAAATACTTTAAAAAATGAACAATCTCAAAAATTCCTCTCTAAACTGGGCATGGTGGTAGTTGGGTGATTGAGGCAGGAGAATGATGAGTTCAAGGCTATCGTCAGCTATATGAGGAGTTTAAGGCCAGGCTGTGCTACGTGAGATCCTATCTCAAAAGAAAAACAAGCCTTCCTCTACATTAACATTCACAGCAGCATTATTCAATAAGATCCAAGAAATGATCCCAAGTCAAGTGTGGTCTAATCCACATAACGGGATGCATGTGACAAAAAGAAAGAAGATACAATACAGCTACAAGCTGTGTAGAAGAGACTTTAAAACCGTATCATGCTAAGTGACAGAAGCCAGTCCCCAAAGATCATATGACATGGTTCCATTGATAAGAAATTGGAAACAGGCACATCTAAAGAGGCAGAGGCAGAAATTAGTCATTTCCTACATGATGCAGGGCAGAAGGGTTGAATGAGCATGGGGAATGACCACTAATAGGTATAGCTTCCTTTAGAGGGGAGGAAGACTCAACAATTCTGTGTACGTCCTAAAAGCCCTTTAAACTTAGGCGGGGGAGTTGTAGGGGACAAGAATTGCCATCACCCCTTGGTATCCACAGCATCTGCGAAATGAAAGGGTTAAACAGAATCTGTAAATGTTCACATCCTTTCCAGCAAATGGTCTAGCTTTGCACAGAGCCTGCATGTATACTCTCAGATACATTAAGTGTCCCTATAGATTACTGACAATACCCAATTCAATGTAAATGCTATGTGAACAAACAGCTGCTGTAATACATGGCTAGGAAATAATGACAAGAAACAGATCTGTACAATTTCAGTACCAACTCAGCATTTTCAATTTGCAGTTGATTGAATCTGAAGATGTGGAACCTGCAGATACAGAGGGGCGACTATGTACCTCACATGCCCCTCGGCGTCAGCATGATCAATGGCCTCGTCGTCATCTCACAGACTTCTTACATACTATTCATGTAGAATAATGTAACAACTTAGCTTGTATTACCTGACCAACTTAATAAAGATGGGTAAATAGATTCAAGAAGCAAGAGATAATAAAAGTTAACAGTGATCACAAGCTATCACAATTTAGATTTAACTTAAAAATACTATTAGAGGGCTGGAGAGATGGCTTAGCGATTAAGGCATTTGCCTGCAAAGCCAAAGGATACCGGTTCAACTCTCCAGGACCTACGTAAGCCAGATGCACAAGGGGCACACGCATCTGGAGTTTGTTAGCAGTGGCTGGAGGCCCTGGCACACCCATTCTTTCTCTCTTTCTCTCTCTCTCTCTCTCTCTCTCTCTCTCTCTGCCTCTTTCTCTCTCTCAAATAAATAATATATTTTTTAAATATTTTTAAAAGATACTGTTAGAATGATCTTTTAAGACCTTATTTCAGAAACTTAGAGAAGTATTTATGAGTGAAACAATCATACTTGGCATTCTGCTTCAAACAACTGAGGGTAAACAAGACTTGTTTCAAGACAACTATTAGAGGCGGGTGACAGTCACGTAGACATTCACACTGACACACACTACAACATGGACAAGTACTGAAGACATTATGGCAAGTGAAAGAAGCTGGTCAGGAAGGTCATAGGAACTGGTCCACGCAGGCAAATCCACGCACAATGGTGATATTAATGACAGGGCTGGGGTGGAAGAGAGGATGCATAGCAATTCCCTTGGGTTTACTGGGGGAAGGGGATGATGATGAAAATACTCAGGACCTGTAAGGGAGGTTGCATAACATTATGAACATACAAAAAACCATTGTTAATTTTATGCTTTAAAATGGCTTAAATGAGGGGCTGGAGAGATGGCGTAGCAGTTAAGGTGCTTGCCTACGAAGCCTAAGGACCCAGGTTCCATTCCCCAGTACCCACGTAAGCCAGATGCACAAGGTGGCACATGCATCTGGAGTTCGTTTGCAGTGGCTAGAGGCCCTGGTGTGTCCATTCTCTCTCTCTCGATCTCTCTCTACTGCCTCTTTCTCTCTCAGAATAAATATTTTTAAATGGCTAAAATGAATTTTATGTAAATTTTTCTCAAGAAAAATAATAAGGCTCATTAACTTTTTTTCTTTGTTTTTTGTATATGTTTGAGGCTTCTCTATAATAAATGTTTACCTAGCTGGTCAGGGATCTTTCACACTTCATCTAGAATTCACTACACTGATATCTAAAATACAGATTACTATAACAACTCAATCATCTCCTGAGTTATACCAACGGGCAGAATGCTGAGTGATCAGCACCATCAGGAACTGGATGAGAAGACTGATAAGCACATGTCTAGGAGGTTCAAGGGCAGCCCCATATAGTGGTGAGAGCCTAGCTGTCAGTTCCACTTCAGCCAAGCCATTTGACTTCCTTGAATCATCTGTTCTTCCTCTGTAAAACTCACAGAACCGTCTAGGAGGCTCCTAACAGTAACAGTCTGTGACCCTACCCTATGCTTTCATTTTGTATTAATACAATGATTTCTTTCTTAAAAAAAAAAAACTTGGGCTGGAGAGATGGCTTAGCGGTTAAGCGCTTGCCTGTGAAGCCTAAGGACCCCGGTTCGAGGCTCGATTCTCCAGGACCCACATTAACCAGATGCACAAGGGGCGCACCCTTCTGGAGTTCATTTGCAGTGGCTGGAGGCCCTGGTGCGCCCATTCTCTCTCCCTCTGTCTCTCTCTCTCTCTCTCTCTCTCTTTCTCTGTCTGTCGCTCTCAAATAAATAAATAAAAATAAAAATAAAAACTCACACGTGTCAACATAAGAAAAAAGTGTATTTGGTACCAAATGCCCATCTGTGCAGCTATGAGATTGACTCATTATTTTCAAATATATAAGCAGACTTAAGATTTAAGGGTGATTCAAAATCCTCTAACCTCAACTAAGTAAGTGCCAGCAGGTTTATGAAATCTCTAAAGTTAACTAAAGTTCTAAAGGTAATTTAAGCTTAACAAACATACACTCATATTTTGACACACAGTATCAATTTATTGATTCTTAATATAAGAAAACTTACAACAGCACAGTAAGGTTTTGAAGAAAATAATTCAACAAGCTACTTTTAAGAAAATACTTTTTGCTTATCCAGTATATATCATACAAATAAACATATCTAATGTGCTATCACATTATCAAATCTTGACTATACATTTTTAATTGAGTGTTTTAATTACAGAGAATGAGTCTAGGCTTTTAACTGCATAAAGTCATGCCTTTCCACATCAATCTAAGAGATATATACACTTCAGCTCACTCTTGTAGTCAAGGACAAGGACTGCTCTGAGACAGAAATAGTGACATCACCAAATTATATGAGATACGCACAGCCCATCCACTAAGGTGATGGGGAGGTAAAAAAATTTTGATCTACCTTTTTTTCCATCTATAAAATGATAACACTGCTATACTTTATACCTCATGTTGTAATTTAAAACCTAAGTGCTGGGCTGGAGAGATGTCTTAGCAGTTAAGGTGTTTGTCTGCAAAGCCAAAGGACCCAGGCTCGATTCCCCAGGACCACATAAGCCAATACACAAGGTGGCACATATGTCTGGCGTTCATTTGCAGTGGCTAAAGGCCCTGGTGCACCCATTCTCTTTCTCTATCTGCCTCTTTATCTCTCTCTCTTTCTCAAATAAATAAATTAAATTAAAAAAATAAAAACCTAAGTGCTTAGAACAGTCATGAGTGGGTACACATTATCACTACACCATTTCTTTATACAATGCCAGTACCCTCAAAATCCTTCCAAGTAATTAAATATATGAATTAGTAAATTATAAAAGAAACATTAGTTAAAACAATGATGGAAAACATACCTGCTTCAAGTCGTGTAGAATACTGATATAAGAAATATAAATTGACCAAATAAAGAAATCCAGTTCCCGGACCCACAGGGAAATAAAAGGTGGCAGTGAATGGTCTCCATATCTGTTCAGATCAAAGCAAACATGGCTGTTAGTTTCTCTACCTAGGTTTATCCATTTTTCTATTAACTAAACAAAACTAACCCTTGCAAAGCATACTCAGTGTGAGCTACCAAAGTGATACCACCAACATGAACCAAGCAAACTAGAGTTTGAAAAGTGCCTGCCAACTGAAGCAACATCAATTTGCAGATCACTTGACTAAGAGCATCACAGAATAAGCAGTAAACACTTCTAAACATGTTGCAACAAATCAATATTATGTAAATATGCAGTTAGCTTTTATTCAGCTCATTCAGCATTGAGCTAGGCCTATGACAAGGTGTCCTGTCTAAACAGAAATGGGGGATGGAAAGATGGCTCCCGGTTAAAGGTGCTTCCTTGCAAAGCTTGCCCACCTAGGTTGGCCCAGGGTTCAATTCCCCAGCACCCATGTAAAGCCAGATGCACAAAGTGGCACACATGTCTGGAGTTAGTTTGTAGCAGCAAGAACAAGAGACCCTGGCATATCCACTCATTCTCACTCTCTACAGCACCCTCTCCTCAAAAGCAAATATTTTTTACTCTTTTTTAATTAGAGAGAGAGAGAGAGAGAGAGAGAGAGAATTGGCACACCAGGGCCTCAGCCACTGTAATGGAACTCCAGGCACTTGCACCACCTAGTGGGCATGTGCAACCTTGCGCTTGCCTCACCTTTGTGTGTCTGGCCTACATGATATCTGGAGAGTCAAACATGGGTCCTTAGGCTTTGCAGACAAGAGCCTTAACTGCTGAGCCATTTCTCCAGCCCTAAGAATATTTTTTAAAAAGTAAGGGGGTTCCTGGCCCTCAAGCTCCAAGTTCCTTTTGCAGCAACAACTGGTTAGTTTCCTTTTTCTTTTTTTTGGGGGGGGGGAGGGGAAATACTGTGGGTTGAATACAGGGCCCTGCACATGACAGACAAGCCCTCTAGTATTAAGACACAGCCAGCCCTTTTTATTTCGGGGCCCAAACAGTCCTTGAGTTTGCAGTCCTCCTGCTTCTGCCAGCCAGGGAACTGGTATTACAGACCTGTGCCACCAGGACAGCTTTTCCCCCCACCTTTGCTGTTGTGGCTGATCTGTGTGTGTGTGGTGCCCTTATGCATATTCATGTGTGTGCATGCACATGTGTGCAAGTACATGTGGAGGCCACAGGTCAATATTGGGCATCTTCCTTAACCACTCTCCGCCTTTTTGTAAGACAGGGTCTCTCACTGAAGCGCACTGATTCAGCTAGACTAGCTGGCCACTGTGCCCCAACAGTCTCCCATCTACACCTCCTCCCCAGCACTGGGAGGCAGGCATGCAGCTACCACCCCAGCTTTTATGTGGGCTTTGGGGATCCAAACTCAGGTCATCATGCTTGGCCACAAGCACTGTACCAAGTGAGCCATTTCCCCCATCACACTGCTGTTAGATTTTTGGTATTGGGGTTTTATTTGGGGGGGGGTTGTTTTTGCTTGTTTGTTTTGGGGGTTTGGGTTATTTTTTTCCCCAAGGCAGGGTCCCACTCTACCCCAGGCTGATCTGGTACTCACTCTGTAGTCCCAGGCTAGTCTCAAAACTCACGGTGACCCTCTTAGCTCTGTGTGCACCACTACGCCTGGCTATGCTACTGGTTTTCTGAGACTGGGTCTCAAAACCCAGGCTGGCCCTGAACTCACAATCCCCCCTGTCAGTCTCCGGAATGCTAGGATCAAACGTGTGCACCACACCTGGGCCACCTCCTTGGGTTGCCACTACTCACCTTTCTTCACCCTACATTATGCCGTGCCGGTTTATACCTCCACTCCCTTGCAGAGACATTTTTACCAGCTTCAGAGTTTCTCTTATGAGAATATCCAAACTTCATTTAAACTGTTAGGATGCCACAATGAAGGTTCTCATATATCCTACACACACACACACACACACACTAAATGCCTGTGGTTCAATCTGTCACATCAACACACATATGCACGTATTTTGGTAGACACTGCCAAATGTCTACAGAAATGTTTCATCAATTTATACTTCCTCCAAAAATGTAAATGAGCAACGTCTTCCTCTACACATACTCAACATTGAGGATATTTCATTTTCACTAATCTGAAATTTTTTATTTGCCTTGAAAAAGCTGAGCATCTTTTATGTTTTAAAGAATTTAGTATATCCTTTTTATCTGCTTTCCTGATAGATTTGTATTTCTCTATTATTAGACTTAAGCTTTTACAATATTTTTGCTATACTTTGGCGCACAAAAGTTTAATGTGTCGGCAAGTGCATACATCGCTATAGTGCTTATAAGATCTTTCCCAAGATTTTCTCCAAGAATAGAAACAAGCTGAGATTCATTGCAGTACTCTTACAGCACAGCTAAGGAATGAGGAAGAGAGCCAACTGACATTTCCACATGGTCCCTCAGTTTTCCCATCCTCATTTATAAAACAATCTGCATTTCCTATGAAACATTACTTTCCCTGAATGTTCCCTTTTATATTTTAAGGCCTTTTAGTCGACATCATCTGTAATTTATGCTTGTACCAAGTGATTTTCACCTCTAGTTTAATATGTTCTAAAAGATGATAAAGGCAAACAGCTAACTAGTCTCCATTCCTCCATTCTCTTTATCTTCCATAGACACTTTGCTTGGCTAGTCTCCACATTTCCTTTTTCTAAGTAAATTAGAAGCAACATCTTTATTATGTATCAATTCAATATTGACACACTCCCTAGCCAAGAAACTTTTCATAGCTTTTATAGTTTTCTGCAGAGCTATTCCCAGCCAAAGCTGTATATAACATTTGAAAAATAAGCCTCCTGGCCTTCCTAACAAGCATACGACTCTATCTGTAAATACACTTTTGTATCTTATCTAATTCCCTGACTAGCACCTCCAGAGCCGTATTAGGTAATAGTGAAGCAATGGTTTCTTGGACTTTTAAACCACTAGCATGACGCTGGCCTCAGGCTAGGAAGCAGTGTGTCTTTCAGCACCCTACAATGTGCCAAGCATGCGTGAAAGGCATGGCTTTTCCAGGCATGGTGGCACACGCCTTTAATCCCAGTACTCAGGAAGCTGAGGTAGAGGATCACCAAGAGTTTGAGGCCAGCCTAGAATGAGACCCTGTCTCAAAAAATCAAACTAAGCCAGGCGTGGTAGTGCATGCCTTTAATCCCAGCACTTGGGAGGCAGAGGTAGGAGGATCACCAAGAGTTCAAGGCCACCCTGAGACTCCACAGTGAGTTCCAGGTCAGCCTGGACTAAAGTGAACCTCTACCTCAAAACAACAACAAAAAAAAACCTAAATAAATAACTAATAATAACATGGCTTCTATCAATAATGGAAAAGACTGTCAAAAGAAGCAAGAAAGCCAGGCATGGTGGTGCACACCTTTAATCCCAGCACTCGACAGGCAGGGGTAGGAGGACTGCTGTGAGGTCAAGGGCACCCTGAGACTACATCATAGTGACTTCCAGGTCAGTCTGGGCTAGAGCGAGACCCTACCTGGAAAAAAAAAAAGCAAGAATTGGCAGAACAGAGGGAAAATGTACTCTTGGCATGAAGCTCCCAAGAACTAACTGCAAAGCCCAGTAAACATGTGGGTGTGTGGAATGGAGGACTCCAGTCATGGGCCTGCCAGACAGAGCTGCCAAGTCACACCCCCATTGCTGGACATGAACCCACACAGCTTCTTCTCTGGGGGGGAAATGCACCACACACACCACGCGGTGACCGTCCAAGAGCTCTGTATTAAACCGGTAACAGAAAGCAGGTTAAAACTCAGCTGAATTCACTCACAACTCTGTCACAGAAACAACACTCTAATGACAAGAGCACTGCAAATGACGACATGGTAAGACTGGATTTAAGCTTCTGTTCACAAATTACCATCTCTTACTCTCATTTCAAGTGTAAGAGGAGATAACATACCAACACATACTTCATTTTGGTAGACTTTTTTGTTTTGTGTGGGGGCTACTGTGGATTAAACCCTGGGCCTTGGGCATACTAGGCAAGCACTTCTAAACTGAGCTGTATATTATGCCAGGCGTGGTGGCACATGCATTTAATGCCAGCACTCAGGAGGCAGACGCAGGAGGATCACTGTGAGTTCAAGGCCAGCCTGTTACTAGAGAGTGAGATCCAGGTCACCCTGAAATAGAGTGAAACCCTACCTCAATAAAACAAGAACAACAGAAAACTGATTTGTACACATCCCTAGTACTTTCCAGGTATGGTGGTGCACACCTTTAGTCCCGGCATTCAGGATGCTGAGATGAGGAGCAAGGTTCAACCAGCCTGGACTTCACATGAGTTCCTGTCACCTGGGCTAAGTAACCCTGTGTGAAAAAACAAACAACAACAACAAAATCCCAGTACTTGATAAAGCTTCTAAATATAACTGTGCTAAGAGCTGAAACACTTCAGGAGATAATTTTATAGAGAAAAAGCAGAACAAGGAATCATAACTGTGGACAATTCAGACATCAAATGGCCACCCTTACCTTACAACACTGTGTGATTACAATTAGTAAAAATTTTCAATACAAATATCTGTCAAAACAAAACAAAACAAAACAAAACAAAACAAAACAAAACAAAACAAAACAAAACAAAAAAACACCAGAACTATAGGGCTAGGGAGATTACAGAGATTGCTCAGTGGTTACAGGTACTTACTTACAAGCTTGCTTGCCTGGTTCAATTCCCTAGCCACCCATGTAAAGCCAGATCAGTATTCATTTTCAGCAGCAAGAGACCCTGACACACCCAAACATAAACATACAAACAAGCCAATAAAAGCTTTTTTAAAATAGAAATAGGGGGCTGAAGAAATGGCTTTGTGGCTAAGGTGCTTACCTGGAAAGCCTAAGGACACATATTCGACTCCTCAGATCCCACATAACACAGATGCACAAAGGTGAAGCAAGTGCAAGATCGCACATGCCCACTAGGTGGCGCAAGCATCTGGAGTTCGATTTTAGTGGCTGAGGCCCTGGCATGCCAATTCTCTCTCTCTCTGATTAAAAAAAGTTTTAAAAAACAGAAATAAGCTGGATGTGGCAATGCACACCTTTAATCCCAGCACTCAGGAGGTTCAAGGCCACCCTGAGACTACATAGTGAATTCCAGGTCAGCCTGGGCTAGAGTGAGACACCACCTTGAAAAACAAAACAAAACAAAACAAAAAAACACCAGAACTATAGGGCTAGGGAGATTACAGAGATTGCTCAGTGGTTACAGGTACTTACTTACAAGCTTGCTTGCCTGGTTCAATTCCCTAGCCACCCATGTAAAGCCAGATGCACAAGGTGGCACATGCATCTGGAGTTCATTTGCAGTGGCTAGAGGCCCTGGTGCACCCATTCTCTTTCTCTATCTGCCTCTTTATCTCTCTCTCTGATTAAAAAAAGTTTTAAAAAACAGAAATAAGCTGGATGTGGCAATGCACACCTTTAATCCTAGCACTTGGGAGGTGAGGCTGAGAAAGGAGTATCAACAAGAGTTTGAGGCCATCATGAGACTACATAGTGAATTCCAGGTCAGCCTGGGCTAGATTGAGGTTCTGAAAATTCAACAAGCTATGGACAGACACATACTTTCCTGCTTGCAAGCTGAACTCTTAAAAGTTAAAAAAAAAAAAAAAAAAAAGCCGTGAAAAGTCAGGTGTAGTGGTACACACCTTTAATCCCAGCACTCAGGAGGCAGAGGTAGGAGGATTGCCATGAGTTCGAGACCACCCTGAGACTACATAGTGAATTCCAGGTCAGTCTGAGCTAGTGAAACCCTACCTCGGGGGGGGGGGGGGGAAAAAGTCATGATTTAACATCAACCTTATCTACAGACCAGAGCAGAACTGTCTCACATAAAGAACTGCTAAGAAAAGATTTTCAACTGTTTAGGCTAAAAAGCTACCTACTAGAGTTTAAGCCCAAACCTTGAGACTACTTCCACATTCAGCCTACAGTCCAGATATACATGAACCATCTTCCTCAAATACTCAACCCTCAAGGGTCATCATCCCTGGGCTAAATGTGGCCATATAAGCAAAGCCAGGCAAACAGAAGCACCTGCAATCACAGGGGTGGCTGGTGTCATTTCTTATTCCTAGAAACAAATTTAGAGAAGCTGATAGCTCACATCTCCCCATTAAAAGTTAGGGTAGCTTTGTTTCATTTTTCTTGACATAGGGTCTAACTATATAGCCAAGACTGGTAAGGAACTTGCTATGTGGCCCAGTCTGGCCTCCACCTGCCCAGTACTGGGATTATAGGTGAGTATTACCATACCCAGAAAGTTGGGTTTTTTTTATGTGAATTTAAAAACAGAAATGGGGGCTGGAGAGATGGCTTAGCGGTTAAGGTGTTTGCCTAAGAAGCCTAAGGACCCAAGTTCAATTCTCCAGGTCCCACGTAAGCCAGATGCACAAGGTGGCACATGCATCTGGAGTTCATTTGCAGTGGCTAGAGGCCCTGGTGCACCCATATTCTCTCTCTCTCTGTAATAAATAACTTTTTAAAAATTAAAAGGAAATTTTAAAAATAAAAAACAGAAATAAGCTGGATGTGGCAATGCACACCTTTAATCCTAGCACTTGGGAGGTGAGGCTGAGAAAGGAGTATCAACAAGAGTTTGAGGCCATCATGAGACTACATAGTGAATTCCAGGTCAGCCTGGGCTAGAGTGAGACACCACCTTGAAAAACAAAACAAAACAAAACAAAACAAAACAAAACAAAACAAAAAAACACCAGAACTATAGGGCTAGGGAGATTACAGAGATTGCTCAGTGGTTACAGGTACTTACTTACAAAGCTTGCTTGCCCTGGTTCAATTCCCTAGCCACCCATGTAAAGCCAGATCAGTATTCATTTTCAGCAGCAAGAGACCCTGACACACCCAAACATAAACATACAAACAAGCCAATAAAAGCTTTTTTAAAAATAGAAATAGGGGGCTGAAGAAATGGCTTTGTGGCTAAGGTGCTTACCTGGAAAGCCTAAGGACACATATTCGACTCCTCAGATCCCACATAACACAGATGCACAAAGGTGAAGCAAGTGCAAGATCGCACATGCCCACTAGGTGGCGCAAGCATCTGGAGTTCGATTTTAGTGGCTGAGGCCCTGGCATGCCAATTCTCTCTCTCTCTCTCTCTCTCTAAATTAAAAAATAAAAATAAATTTTAAAAAATAGAAATAGGAAGCTGGGTGTGGTGGCACATGCCTTCAGTGCCAGCACTCAGGAGGTTCAAGGCCACCCTGAGACTACACAGTTAATTCCAAGTCAGCCTGGGCCAGAGTGAGGACCTACCTCAAAAAAAAGAGAGAGAGAGAGAAACAAATAGGGCTGGAGATGGCTTTGCAGACAAAGAACTTGCCTAAGGACTCATGTTTGACTCTCCAGCTCCCATGTAAGCCAGAAGCACCATGTGACACAAGCACACAAGATGACACATGCGTCTGGAGTTCAATTACAGTGGCTGGAGGCCCTGGTGCGCCAATTCTCTCTCTCTCTGATTAAAAAAAGTTTTAAAAAACAGAAATATAACTTAGTAGTTACATTTCTAATTTAACCAAAATTCAGACTGGGAACACAGCTCAGCTGGTAGAGTGCTTACCTCACAAGCCTGAGGACCTGAGCTGGACTCTCAGAACTCACATGACACTGCTGGCATGGTGGTGACACCAGTAATCATAGTGCTGGGGAGGCACAGACAGGTAGATCCCTAGGGCTCACTGGCCAGCCAGTCTAGCCTAATTGTCAAGCTCCAGGCCAATGACAGACTTTGTCTCAGAAAAGGGCAGATGATGTTTTTGAGGATTAACACCCAAGCTTATCCTCTGGCCTATACACACACCCATATCCACGCATGCACACACACAAACAAACAAAAAAAAAACCACAATTAATTGGCTGGAGATGTGGCTCAATTGGCAGGTTGCTTGCCTAGCTTGCACAAGGTCCTGGGTTCGATCCCTAGCATCACATGAATGAGGCATGGTGACACATGCCAATAATCCCAGCACTCAGTAGGTGGAAGCTGGGAAGATGAACTCAAGGTCAACGTTAGCTACACAGCACGTTTGAAACCATCCTAGGCTACATGAGGCCTTGTCTCAAAAAAAAAAAAAAAAAAAAATGGGGCTGGGGAGATGGCTTAGCAGTTAAGGCATTTGCCTGCAAAGCCAAAGGACCTAGATTCAATTCCCCAGGACCCACGTAAACCAGATGCAAAAGGTGGCACATGTGTCTGGAGTTCATTCACAGCAGCTGGAGGCCCTGGCATGCCCATTCTCTATCTGCCTGTCTCTCTCTCTCAAATAAACAAATAAATAATAGAAATGTTTTTTTTAAATGAAAATGAAAATCTATTCATGGAGAGAAATAAAGCCAAAAATATAATAATTACTCCTAAAAACAGGCGACTACTTTTGAGTAGCTTGCTTCCCAGGCTACTTCCTGGGCATTATACAAACAGCTGTGTTCTACTTAACATAGGGATGAAATAAATAACATGCCTCCTCATTTTGAAGGCACTTGCTTTTGTATTTTTGAAACTAGGATTTATAATTAAAACAATTTAACCTAACTTCTACCCCTCCCCTTCCATGAAAGTATTAAGCTGATGGAGCACCAGCGAGTGGATGGATTCTGACTGACTGTTAATGTGGTATTGCAGCATTTCACTGTAGGTGAGGACACTGCGACTTGTCTCAGGGCACATACCAGTAAGGGTCTGAGCCAGGCCATGACACCATGACTCAACTACTTGAAATCTTAAGTCTCCCCACTACAAATGACTCAAATACTTAAAATCCTATGGTCTTGTTACTTTAACAGAAAAGGAGAAATAGTCAGGTATGTTGGTACTCACCTTAAATGTCAGCACACTCAGGAGGCAGAGGGAGGAGGATTGCTGTGAGTTTGAGGCTAGCCAGAGACTACAACACTGAATTCCAGGTCAGCCTGAGCTAGAGCGACCAAAAGAAAAGAAGAAAAGGAAAGATACTTTTCTACAACTAATTTAGAAGAAATTACCTTCCTTTGCTAACCACTTAACTTTGGGGGGTGGAGTAAATACGATGCAAAAGAGTTAAAATAACAACTTGGACCTATCTTTGACTCAGTGAAATACTCTAACTGCAGTTGTCTATAAAATGAAATGGGTTAAACACTTAAAATGATTGTGAAACTCAAATGAGATAACATATAGAAAAAAGCACAATACAGATATAAAGAAATGAAGTTATTTTATCAGAGAGAGAGAGAGAGAGAGAGAGAGAGAAAGCAATGTCGTAGTGTGGGCACCCATGGGAAACAGAAGCTCAGAAAACACTGGAGCAGTGGGAAACTGCCACCTCTCTTGTGATCAGGGGCCAATGTAAAGAACTATGTGACAGAGTTAGTATGGAGGCCTAGGAATAGGAAGAAACTTTGCACACTTACTGTGTTTTGACCTAGCCAAACTGGAGAAATAATATTTTTAACTTCACAGTTCTAAGCCATCAAATTACACAGAAGTTACAAATAGGAGGAAAAATTGCCTTTGTCATTTCCAACTGTGATGCACAATTCTACGTCAATCACCCCCTCCCCAATTTCCTGAAGTTTGGCTTGGAGAAGCCGCTGCTCACTGTGAAAGCACCTCTCATGTCTTCAGCCACCAGCCCTGCAGATGCAGATGTCCCATGGCTGAGCCACTTGCAAATGAGTTCCTCCAGGTGGGTCTGAGAGCTAAATATACCCAGAATGAGCAAGAGGCCAAGTGACAGGAAGAGACAAGGCATAGCTATTGGTCTCTCCACACATAACAGTCAGCACTGGCCCGGGGCCTGCCAGCAGCAGTTTCCAGTCCCGAGATAACAAGCCTGGCAGACACAATACCACAAAAGTGGGGAATCATGGAGAGTGTGACATAAATAATGTCTCTTATTTAACATTATACACCTGCAGCATATTAGAAAGGCATTTTATGTCAATTATTCTACCAGTCTGACTACACAACTCAGAAGTCAGATTTTGCAAGAAGGGTCAAAGGACAGTTTTGACCAAATTACCTTTCATAAAATGATTTACAGCCTCTGCTCCCCATGCACACACATTACCCAACATGCCACCGGGCACAAGGTGAACAAGCACTTGCCAGCATGTACTTACCAGGGCAAGCAGCAGAAAACAGTACACAAAGCTGGCTGTGCTCCACAATTATGTCCTTATATCCAACTGCCACCAGATCTCTACTTGGATACCAAAAACGTCTCTCAGGACCTAACAACCCTGGCCACAGCATAACCCTTCATCACACTTCCCGCCAAACCTGGGCCTCATTACATTCCCAATCTCAGTAAAGGGCCCGTACCACCTGCCAGCCACTCCGTTTTCCTGTGAACACAGGAGTATCTTGAGTCTTCTGTCCTTCACCCACTGACAGTTCATACCCAGCCACTGGCAATCTTATCCACTCAAACTGCCAATCTATCCACAGCCATCCTCGTCCAAACTACCATCCTAACTTGTGTCTATTTGATCCCATTACCCAACCCTTCCCCACAAAGCAAGTCCAATTCCACACAGTAGGCAAAGGAACCTATCAGTTCTTTTGTTCAAAGCCTCCCAGGCTCCACAGTACTTTCACAAAGTTCAATGGGCTGGGAGATGGTTCAGTGGTTAAGGAACTTGCTTGCAATGCCTGATGACCCAGGTTCGATTTCCCAGTACCCACATAAAACCAAATGTACAACGTGGCACATGCATCTAGAATTCATTTGCAGTGGCAAGAGGCCATGCATTGCCCATTCTCTCCTTCCTTCTCTCTGTGTTTGCAAATAAATAAACATTTTTTTAAATGAAGTTCAATGGCAGAATATTTATCTGTTTAGCATGCATAAGACCCTGAGTTTGAGCATCAACGCACAAAAAATTAAAATTTAAGCTGGGGAGATCACCCAATCAGTAAAGCACTTGCCAAAAGTTCAAATACCCAACACCTATGTAAATACTGGGGTTGAGTATGGTGGCCCACTTGTAATCCCAGTGCTTGAGTGGTGGAGACAGGGGGTCCCTGGGGCAAGCTAGCTGGTGAGACTGGCCCAACTAGTGAACCCTGAGTTCAAGTGCAAGATCCTGTCTTAATAAGGCGGAGAGCAATCAAGGACACTTGAGGACTGGAGAGATGGCTTAGTGGTTAAGGCGCTTCCCTGCAAGTCAAACGACCCAGGCTCGATTACCCAGGACCCACGCAAGCCAGATGCACGAGATAGTGCATGTATCTGAAGTTCGTGTGCAGTGGCTGGAGGCCCTGGTGCACCCATTCTCTCTCTCTCAAATAAGAAAAAGAAAGAAGGAAAGACACTCAATCTCAACCTCTAGTCTCCACACATGGAACCATACATGCAAGAACATCAGATACATATACACACACCCCCAAAAATTAAAATTCAAAGCTCTTAATATGAACTACAAAACCTTCTATGATTCAGTACCAACCTATTTTTCTACTTTTTTTTTTTAATGAGAGGGAGAGAATCGGCACACCAGGGCCTTTAGCCATTCAAATGAACTCCAGACACACATGCCACCTTGTGCATCTGGCTTACGTGGCATATGGGAAGTCAAACATGGATGCTTAGGCTTTGCAGGCAAGCACCTTAACTACTAAGCCGTCTCCCCAGCCCTATTTTTTCTACTTTTCATTTCTCATGCTCACCCCTGGCTAACGCTGTCCTCATCTACCCCAGGTAACCCCCAAGTAGCTGTCCAGTCTTCTTTCTGCTCCTGGTTCTTCCTCTCCACCTTTCACTCACTATTCTCCCTTTCTGGAAGGGGGAACAGAGTCCAAAGCCAGAGCCAACCAAAAACATTCCTGAAGTGTCTTCGGAGGCTTTTCTGGAATGCCACCAAATGTTCACTCTTTCAATCACTCACTCTCCACCACATGCCCTTCCTTGCCTTTTTCTCCACAGGAGCAGGAACCTCCTCTTACTTACCACTGAATCCTCAGTGCCCAGTACATAGCAAGTGTCAATTATTTTCATGCATTCAACCAATATATAAACACCTGTTATGCGACAGGCATTAGACTAGGTAACAAAGAGTGTAAAGATTCGGCTCCCCTGAAACCTTGTTCTCAACAGTAAGCAGGCTAACAAAATACCAAAGGGGAGGGGGCCAGAGAGATGGCTTAGTGGTGAAGGCACTTGCCAGCAAAGGACCCGGGTTCGATTCCCCAGTACCCATGTAAGCCAGATGCACAAAGTGGCACACTTGTCTAGAGTTCATTTGAGTGGCTGAAGGGCCTTGCATGCTCACTTTTTCTTTCTCTAGCTCGCTCGCTCACGCTCTCTCTCTCTCTCTCTCTGCCTCTTTCTCTTGCTATCAAATAAATAAATATTTTTTTAAAAAATACCAGAGCCGGGTGTGGTGACACAAGCCTTTAATCCCAGCACTCAGGAGGCAGAAGCAGGGGGATTGCCATAAATTCGAGGCCAGCCTGAGGCTACATAGTGAATCCAGGTCAGCCTGAGCTACAGTGAGACCCTACCTCAAGGAAAAAAAAAAAAAAAGAAGAAGAAATAGGGAGGGGGTAGCAGGGAAAATTAAGGGTGAGGGAGATGGATTAAACAGGAGGCACTAATCTATGTAGAGCAATCAGAGAAGGCCTTACCAATAAGATGGCATTTGGGCAGAGACTGGAAGGCTCTGAGGAAGCAAAAGAGTAAGCCATGGTTATCTTCCTTGGGCAGAGAAATACTATGTGCAAAAGCTCTGAGGAAGGATCTAGTTGGGTGCTGCAACAGCAAGTCTTTGCAGTGGATTTTACTCATCAAACTTTGAAGGAATTTGGGGGGCTCTGGGCAGAATGACAGGGCATGGTTAACATTTTTAAAGGATCACTCTAGCTGACACACAAGATCCAAGGAGCAAGGCTAGCATGGTAATGGCTTGCAACAGAGAAAGAGATGGGACTGCATTCTAAACATACACTTGAAGAACAGTCAGGAGGATTTTCTGATAGATCCTGTCTGAGAACAGGAAATCAAGAGGCTGCAGATGGATGTAGCCCAGTGGTAGAGCAACTTGCCTACTATGTGCAACACCCTGGGCACCACAAAGGAAAGGAGCAAAAATAACAAAAGAACTAGCTTCAGCCCTTCTAGCAATGGAGTTGCTATTTACTTCGAATGCAAAGAGGGAAAGATTTGGTTTTGGCCATGGTCAAGTTTGACTGACATGCCTAATTTCACAAGTTCCACCAGTCTGATGGATATACAAATCTGGAAGTCAGGAGACAGGCCTGGACCAGGGATACGTGTATATGACAGTCTTTTGTTCATGTATTTAAAGTCACAAGGATGAAGGAGATCACTCAGGGTGACAGTGTCTATAGAAAGAGTCCTGTAAGTGACTCCTGGGCGCGTCCCAACATTTTAAGTCAGGAAAATGAGAAACTGGCAAAGGAGACTAGAAAATGACACACTGAAGAGGGGAAAGAAAAAGTCAAGTAATCTGTTGCAATCTATGTCAAATCTTGTAATCTGACCTGCCAGTGATTTACATTTGAACCCAGAGAATTTGGTGACTAAAGATAATCTTACTGGAAATTAGCATTTTAAACTTTAAGTATTTTAAACTGTTTTCCTTCATCCGTCAGAGGAAAAAAATGTAAAACGCCTTCCATTTCTTAAGTAGTTTACTCATTCGCTCATACATTCAATAACTACATGCCAGATACAGCCTGGAGAAATGCCCGTAAATTAAACTCATTCTTTGCACCTCTGACCTTAAACCACTGCCATACAGCAGACAGAAAAACCAACATCAAAGCAACTCAACCAGTAGTTGGCCAAGTGGACACCACCGATTAAGCTGACACCTCACCACCCACGATGGGGGACAGAGGGCGGACAGAAGGCACCACTCTAGGTGGACCCAAACTGCTAATGGAATGACAACGATCTCTGGTTCTGCCTTCCCACTGCCTCCCTCATTGCATGCAGAAGGCGGGAAGCACCATCTACTTAAGCAGATGAGGTCGGTCCCTTCCCAGCAGACCAAACCACGGTCTCCAGATGCTCGCTCCACACGCCAGACCAACTCGGGGAAACACAGGGCTCCCACCCTAAACCGCTGAAGCCGAAAGTACTACAAATCCCATCAGCCCCGGCGCGCCCGCAACAGCGCCGGCCGCGCTCCTCCGCCGCGGGGGAGCCTGGAACCTGTAGTCTCCAGTGCCCGACGCCAGCCAGTACCTGGAAACGATAGAGGAAGGCTTCGGGCCAGAGAAAGAAGTAGGCCGGGCTGATGAGACCGAGCTTGCCGACCAGAGGGACCGCGACGGTGGCGGCGAACCAGTAGCGCGTGATGGGCGGGATGCTCCTGAACCAGTCCCCGATGTCCGACATCTTCGCCCGTCGGGTGCCCCGGCTGCACACGGCCGCCCGCCTGCCCCTGCCAACCCCCGCCCGCGCTCCGCGGCCCGCTCGCTCGCTCGCTCGCTCGGCCGGCCAGTGGACGGTGCACGGGCGGAAGCCGCCGGAGCCGCCGTGCACTAGGCGGAGACCCGCGGACGTGGCGCCACCGAATTCGGACAAGCGAGGCAGCACTCACCAGCGGAACTTCCCCTTCCGGTGGCCGCGGAGCACGTGACCAGAAGAGCGCTTGCTCTTAAAGGGCCAGCGCTCATTTTAACTACTGAGCCGGTCTGGGTCATCGTTGGGCGGGGCCACGCGGGACGGGGCGGGGCCAAGAGGGACGAGGCGGGGCCACGCCCAAGAGCAACGGCGAGAGCTCCAGCCAATGGTGAAGCCTGATGCCCTTCATCCCTAGTCTCTCTCGAGTTGGAATCAGAATGGTTCCTCGTGGAGCCTATTTAAAAGGGAAGGGGGAGCGAGAAGGGGACAATTCCTTCTGAGGTCACTCCATCACGAGGTGTCAGTCAGGATCTTATGCAGCTGCGACTACCAACACTGTTGTGGTACCAACTCTCCTGGACCTTACATCTTCAGCATAGATAATCAACAAAGGAGTGATGACGTAAGAAAATTTCAGAGAAGGTTAAGGAAAATAAAGTGGGATGATGGAGCAGAGAGTATCAGAGAGTAGGAATGAAAGAGCATGAGATGGGATGGCTACTGCATTGGAAAATGGCCACACTAAAATTTGTAAGAGGGGGATGGAGAGATGGCTTAGCAGTTAACACGCTTGCTTGCAAAGCCTAAGGACCTAGGTTCGATTCCCTAGTACCCATGTAAAAGCCGGGTGCACAAGGTGGCTCGTGTGTTTGGAGTTCGTTTGCAGTGGCTAAAGGCCCTGGCACAACAGGTCTCTCTTTCCATATCTACTTATCTATCTGTCTATCTATCACTGATCTCTAGCTGTAGCTATCTCTCTCTCTCTCTCTCAAATAATAAGCTATTTTTAAAATTTGTAAGGAAGCCTGGCATGGTGGAGCACTCCTAGCATCCCAGCACAGGCAGAGGTATAGGATCCCTGTAAGTTAGAGCCACGCATACCTAGACACCCAAAGAAAGATGGAAAATAATTTGGATATAAAGTAAAGCTACTTCGTTGTATAAATAACAGTTTGGGGAGGTACTGCCTGTCCCCACTTTGTCCCCACCACAACCATTTTATATTCATTTACAATGAATGAGAGAAACAAGTTCTCCAACTTATGTTGAAGGCATATGAAAAGGTGCTCTGGTGAGTTTATCGGTTAAATTCATGAGTAAAGAGCACACACGTGCTTGCACACACACACACACACACATCACACAATTTTTTTTGTTTTTATTTTTGTTTTTCAGGTAGGGTCTCACTCTAGCTCAGGATGACCTGGAATTCATTATGTAGTCTCAGGATGGCCTTGAACTCATGGTGATCCTCCTCTGCCACCTTGAAAAAAAAAAAAAACCTTAAAGGATAAAAAAGAAGAAAGCTGGGCATGGTGGTACACGCCTTTAATCCCAGCACTAGGGAGGCAGAGTGAGACCCTACCTCTAAAACCAAAAAGAAAAAGAGGCTTGATTCCTCAGTATCCATGTAAGCCAGATGCACAAGGTGGCGCATGCGTCTGTAGTTCGTTTGCAGTGGCTGGAGGCCAATCCCCACCCCCCCCCCACCCCCGCTCTCTCTCTGCCTCTTTCTCTCTCTCTCTCTCTCTCTGTTGCTTTCAAATAAATAAATAAAAATAAACCCAAAAAAAAGCTTTAACAAAAAGTTCAAAGCAGGTGCCGACCCAGGTTCTGGGGTACCCCATCTACCAAGCCATGCTCTCCATCACAGACACCCAGAAAATTAGAATGGGCCTGATAGGATTTGGAGCGTTTCTCTTGTTCTTTGAAATGATTCTTTTCTTTGACAAAGCACTAGTGGCCATTGGAAATGTTTTGCTTGTAGATGGCTTGGCTTTTGTAACTGGATTAGAAAGAACATTCTTCCAGAAACACAAAATGAAAGCTACAGGGGTTTTCCTGGGCAGTGTGCTTGTAGTCCTTTTTGGTTGTTGTGGCAGACAGCTTCAGGTTGGCTGAAATGAACTTCTAGACCAGGCACAGTTTTGGAGGAAGGGATTTTGATTGAAGCTTACAGATCCAAGGGAAGTGTCATAATGGCAGAAGAAGCTGGTCTGCTTTCACAGGTCCAAGCAGAGACAGAAAGAGAAAAGCCACAAGCCTAAAGCCAGCTCCCACTTCAGGAACTCCAGGAGGGACTCAGGCACTCTGCATATCTTTAGATTGGAATCTCAAATCCACCACCACACCTGAGGGCTGTACCCTAAGATCCACCTCCTCCAGCCAGGTGGCTGCAGATCCAAACTACAAACTAATAACATACTGAATATATTGGGGGCCATCTATTCAAACTACCACAGTTGGCCTTTGATAGGCATAATCTTCAGAATTTATGGATTCTCTCTCGTTCAGAGGCTTCTTCCCAGTGGTCGTTGGCTTCATTCAAAAAGTACCTGTTCTTGGATCCCTCTTAAATCTACCTGGAATTAGGGCTCCAGTGAAACCACAGAGAACCTGGCGAGATGAGCAAGAGTGCTGCTTCCATGGCGAGCCTGACAACCAGGGCCAGGATGATGGAGACAGACACTGAGGACACTCCATATGTACCAAGGCAGAAATCCAGAACCTGCTGAGAGCTCAACACTAAAAGAGACTTAAAACACACCCATCAGGTCTCATGGAATTTTGCAGAAGAGGGGGTAGAAAGAATGTAAGAGCCACAGGGTGGAAGGGAATGTCCGGAGGTACTGCCCCCCCTCCTTACAATGACTGACTAATGTTACATCTCATAACTCATAACCCTAGAGGGAATACCAGCAAGCCCACTGAGGAGGGCCTCCTGTGGAATGGGGGCAGGGAGGAGGGAAATGATGGTACTAACACATGATGTGTCCATACAAAGTTTCTACTTAGTAAAAATAAACCTACCTGGAATTAGATCATTTATAATAACGTTGGAGAAAGCAACATTATAGTATAACAACAAGTGATTTTGAAGACTCACTCAAATACTGTATTATTTATAAAATCCTTTCAAAGAATACGTATTCGGCACGAAGTTAAATTACATGAAATAGCTTGTCATGTTCTCTACAGAAGTTTAAAACATGTAGCTACAAAGTACCAACAATTAGCAAAGAAACAATGAAAATAGACCTCTAATCAAGTGATCTGAGAAGTCAGTGTGCAGACAGAGGGGATGAAGTCCAGGTTATAGTGATACTGAAACTCTTGAAGCCTGTTCGTTACCGTCTTTCCACAAGTGTGAAACAGCCATCCTTAGAGAACTGTGGCGTCTGTTACTTTTCTTTTTTTCTTTTGATGGTTCAGAAATATCCATAGGCATTTTGCCTTTTAAAAATGTCACTGGAAGGATGGAGAGATGGCTTAGCAGTTAAGGCAATTGTCTGTGAAGCCTAAGGACTCATGTTTGACTCTCCAGATCCCATGTGAGCCAGGCACACAAGGTGTCGCAAGAACACAAGGTCGCATAGGCGCACAAGATGGTGCATGTGTCTGGAGTTCATTTGCAGTGGCTTGAGGCCCTGGTGTGCCGATTCTCTTTCTTTTTTTTTTTTTAATGATTTTTTGTTTATTTTTATTTATTTATTTGAGAGTGACAAAGAGAGAGAAAGAGGCAGAGAGAGAGAGAGAGAGAGAGAGAGAATGGGTGCGCCAGGGCCTCCAGCTGCTGCAAATGAACTCCAGAAGCGTGCGCCCCCTTGTGCATCTGGCTAACATGGGTCCTGGGGAATGGAGCCTCGAACGGGGGGTCCTTAGGCTTCACAGGCAAACACTTAACCACTAAACCATCTCTCCAGTCCTCTCTTTCTTATACAAATAAAAATAAAAATTTTAAACATCACTGTAGGAGCTGGAGAGATGGCTTAGCAGTCAAAGCGTTTACCTGCAAAGCCAAAAGACCCAGATTCAATTCCCCTTGTACTCATGTAAAGCCAGATGCACAAAGTGGCACATGCATCTGAAGTTTGTCTGCAGTGGCTAAAGGCCCCCTCTCTCTCTTTCTTAAATAAATAAATAAAATATTTTTTTAAAGTCACTGATATGGCCAAGATGCTTCCAGGTGCACTGGATCTGCAGCTAATGCATGACTTGAATTGAACTATGTTGTTTTAATGTATGAAACCCAAGGGGAAAAAAAAATTTCAAAGCATGTTGTAAATGTGGAATTAATCCTTGTGTGAACAAACAGGCAGGTTGGTTAGCCCCACCCTGAAGTTGAAGGCTCTGTGTCAGGCGTAATAATATCACTGTCATTCCCAGCACAAAGTCCTGTCTTTTAGCTACAGTACTGGCAAAATTTCAAACTCCAGCTGGGGTTTGGGGGAAAAGAGGGTTACTGTGCAGCATATAAAGTATTAGTTATTCTTGATGTAATTGTGTAGGGATGTGTGTGTGTGTCCTCAATAAAGACAGCCTGTTAAGAAATCAGTCTGGGCTCCATTCCTTCCTCTGTTGTTGGCCAACTGGGTGGCACTGGCAAGTCACTCACTTCTTAGCTGACTCATCCAAATGGGAAAAATAGTATGAGCTGCACCTACACAAGGGTTGGTTGTTTGAATGAAGAGCCCACTATTTCCCAAGTTCAGGACATATGCTTTGCATATATTAGCCACTTCTCACACTGATCCCCATGGCTAAGTACTATTCTTTTATTTATTTTTTTTAATTTATTTATTTGAGAGTGACAGAGAGAGAAAGAGGCAGAGAGAGAGAGAGAGAATGGGCACACCAGGGCTTCCAGCCACTGCAAACGAACTCCAGACGCATGCGCCCCCTTGTGCAGCTGGCTAATGTGGGTCCTGGAGAATCGAGCCTCGAACCGGGGTCTCTCGGCTTCACAGGCAAGCGCTTAACCGCTAAGCCATCTCTCCAGCCCCTAAGTACTATTCTTATGAAAACTGAAAAACAGATTGAGTTCTCCAAGGTCACATAAGAAGTAAATTGTGATTCAAATCTATGAAGCCAGGTATGGTAGCTCCCAGCACTCAGAAGACTGAGGCAGAAGGACTGCCTGGGTTACAGAATGAGACCTACTTTCAAAAACCCAAAACACAAAGGGGAAAGTCGGGGGTAGGGGGGAGCGGACATTACCACGGGATGTTGTTTACAATCATGGAAGTTGTTAAAAAAAAAAAAAAGAAAAAAGAAAAAAAGCAAATCCACATAAAGCTGTCCCTAGGGCCCATTTTTTTTCACCACTTTGCTTTGCATCCACCATAAATAGAAAGGTTTTTTATAAATGCCAAAGCATCTCATAAGTATTAGTTTTACTCTAGTAACTGACACAAGAAACCCGTGTATGGGAGGCACTTGATGTCTCATAGATAAGCCAGGCTGGCTCTAGGAAGTGTTGGGAAGAAAATAGTTTCTACATCAGGGATGTTGGCACACAGCTATGATTCCAGGACTCAGGAAACGGAGGCAAGATGATTACAAGTTTGAAAACAGTCTGATCTATATAGTGGTACCCTTTTCAACAATTAAAAAGAGCGAATGAAAATAATTGCATTATTATCCAACTTTGCCTAATCTACAAGCCAAAATATTCAGAATAACACAAATCCAAGCCTTAATTACTGATATCACCATTTATGGTCATCAACTTACAGTTTACCCTCACAATCAGACAATAGTTAATGATACTCATTTGAGATATGCCATGAGGAAGTTTTATAAGCATCTAAAATGCCTTGTTTCTGAATCTTATTTCATTTATTCAACAATGGTTTTTTGGTTTTTTTTTTCCCAAAGTGTGCTATGTACCAAACACTCTTCTAGGCAGTGAGCCAACTTGACAATTACTTCTGCCCTCTTGGAGGCTGTCTTCTAGACGAGGCACAGAGGTAACTATCGGATATGTACATGAGGGAACTGATGACTAACACTAGGAAAAGACAAACAGAAGGAAGTTTGGACTTGGCCAGGACTTCTGCAGATACTGGGGTCATGGCCTCGAGGTGGTAAAATAGCAGGCCATGTAGATGTCTTGTGGTAGGGCAGTCAGTTAGGGGGAAGAGCAAAGACCTTGAGGTTGAGCTGGGGTGGGGTGCAGCTAGAATGAAGGCCAGAAACACAAAGACTCCATGTGGCTGAGCAGATGAAGGTAGGATAGATTAAGAAGGAAGCCAGGGCTGGGCATGGTGGCGCACGCCTTTAATCCCAGCACTCGGAAGGCAGAGGTAGGAGGATCACCATGAGTTCGAGGCCATCCTGAGACTACATAGTGAGTTCTAGGTCAGCCTGCCCTAGAGTGAAACCCTACCTGGGGGTGGGGATGCGGGGAGGGGAGAAGAAGGAAGCCAGGCATGGTGGCACATGCTTTTAATCCCAGCACTTGGGAGGCAGAGGTAGGAGAATCACAAAGAGTCGGAGGCCACCCTGAAACCACAGAGTGAATTCCAGGTCAGCCTGGACTAGAGCAAGACCCTACCTTGAAAAACCAAAAGAAAAAAAAAAAAAAAAACGGTATATGGCTAGTTCTAGGATAGCCTCGGTTACATAAAGAGATCCTGTCTCAAAAACCAAAACAAAACAAAACTTGTAACAGTATAAAAATATTGTGAAGCCGGGGCTTGAGAGATGGCTTAGCAGTTAAAAGCTTGCCTGTGAAGCCTAAGGACCCCGGTTTGAGGCTCGATTCCCCAGGACTCACGTTAGCCAGATACACATGGGGACGCACGCGTCTGGAGTTCATTTGCAGTGGCTGGAGGCCCTGGTGCGCCCATTCTCTCTGTCTCTCTCTCTGCCTCTTTCTCCCTCTGTCTGTCACTCTCAAATAAATAAATAAAAATAAACAAATTTTTTTTTAAAAGTTAAAAAAAAAAAAAGAATGCTTGCAGGCCAGAAGACAGACAAAAACAGAGTCATCTGAGATGTCCAGCGTCCCTTAGTCCCAGGGCATCATTGCTGTTGACGTGTACATGTGCATATACTTGACTGGCAAGGCACTTGAGCCCAAAGTGCTACAACTGTCGTGTTTGTTTGAAGGCAATACAAATAGGCTGAGCATGCATTTAGGGAGCTCTGAGCGAATTTTACGTCTTGTACATGCTGTCAAATGCGATCGGGGCGTGGAGGGCAATGTGTTGGGAAGAGAAGCGGTCCATACTAAACAGCCAGGAGGTACCTATGTGAGGTTATATGCAGAGCTTCTCAGCAGGGACACTGTTGAGACTTGGAGTTGGTTAGCTCTTTGCCTGTGAGAGTCTGTCCTGTGCTTTGCCTGTGTTCCACCCCTTGACTCACAGCATCCTTGAGCCACAAGAGCAGCACCCTTCCCAGTTATAACAAGCAGAAACATGGCAGACACTGTCAGTGTCCTGGGGTGGGATGTAAAATCACCTCGTGTTGAGATCCACTGGATTATATGCGACACTTATCCACTGCTCCCCTCCTCCTTTTGCTATTGCCCGTATATCCCAACACACACACACACCCTATGCTAACCTGCCCCTAATACAGGATGGTTTATTCCTGTGCAGGCTCCTTCCAGATGTGCACCTGAGATTTCCTGCTTGTCATCTGTGGCCAACAACTAACCTCACACAAAACCAGTCTCAGCTGGGCAGGGTGGCTTAGGGCTACAATCCCAGCAGTCAGGGGCTGAGGCAGGAGGAACACTGATAGTTTGAGGGCAGCTTGGGCTACAGAGCTAATTCTTATCCAAAGTCAAATCTCTCAGGATTCAGGGCACTTTTGTAGTTCCAACGCTGCTGCCTTTACCAACATGATCCCTCAGCCAATGCAATGTAAGCAGGAACACTGAACATTTACACACCTGGGCGTGTCCTATCGGAACATTCCTGTCTGAGAAGCCATCATCATGCACAAGAAACTCAGGCTGGAGTACTGAACGACGGGAGAGCACGTGGAGAAGGACATGGTGGCTGAGCAGCCACGTTGGATGCTCTAGGCCCAGCGGAGCTTCAACTAAATGCAGGCCTGGGCGGCCTGAGCTCAGCGAGTTCAGCAGAACTGCTCTGCTGAGCCCAGTCGATTGGCTGAATTGTGAGAAGAAGAAAAATGTGAAAGTAAGGATGTTTATTACACAGCCATGGACAATTAAAACATGACCAGACATCTAAGCTGATGAGAGGAAGTAAGCCAGGACGTGTTATAACCAGCTTCTACCAGCTCACAAAAGCTAATGCAAAAATTTTAAGGAATTTTCCAAGTCAACGATTCAACACAGTTGTTATTAAAATTGAAATTATTTAAGCTCATATCAAAATAAATTATAGCTGGGCTGGAGAGATGGCTTAGCGGTTAAGCGCTTGCCTGTGAAGCCTAAGGACCCCCGTTTCGAGGCTTGATTCCCCAGTACCCACGTTAGCCAGATGCACAAGGGGGCGCACGCGTCTGGAGTTCATTTGCAGTGGCTGGAGGCCCTGATGCATCCATTCTCTCTCTCTCTCTCTCTCTCTCTCTGCCTCTTTCTCTGTCTGTTGCTCTCAATTAAATAAAAATTAATAAAAAACTTAAAAAAATAAAAAATAAATTATAGCTATAAAAGGTAATAAATATAGCTTAATGATTACACTACTTAATTATTACTATTAATAGTAAAATGTATTTTACTGTCCTTTAACTTATGTCTGTTGTACCTGTACTGTAGATGTTCAGCTAGGCTATTACCTCAGTCTAATTCTGCAGTCAGGGATGTCACATTGACAGCTTGAACTTGGTCATAGTAGGAGTATTGACACCATAGAAACTGCCAAACTATATATACCAGGGCTGGGTTTTTAAATATATTTATTTATTTGCAGGGAGAGATATGAAGAGAGAGGGAGAGAATGGGTTGCCAGACCCTCTAGCCACTATAAACTAACTGCAGGGGCATGCACTACTTTGTGCATCTGGCTTATGTGAGTCCTCAGGAATCAAACCAGGGTCCTTTGGCTTTGCAGGCAAACGCCTTAACCGCTAAGCCATCTTCTCCAGCCTTGTTTGTTTGTTTGTTTTTCCAGTAAGAGAGCCAGTTGTGGAGCTGGGGAGATGGCTCAGTGGATAAAGGGCTTAGCACGCAAGCGTAAGGAGCGGTGTTCAGATCCCCAGCATGCATGCAGATGCTAGGTGAGCATAGAGGCTGCCTGTGATCCCAACACTTGGGACACAGTGACAGAGGATCTAAATTCACCTCACTAAACGGGGGAGCCCTGGGCTCAAGTAAGAGACCCTGCCTCAGTAAATAAAAGGAAGAGAGCTAGAGGAAGATACTTGATGTCAACCTCTGCTCATCACATGAATGTGCACACGTGCACGCATATAAACACACATAGCTATCCATGGGGGCGGGGGGAGAAGCCATGTGTGGTGGCACACAATTTTAATCCCAGAACTCGGGAGACAGAGGTAGGAGGTCACCATGAGTTCAAGGCTAACCTGGAACTACAGGTCAGCGTGGGTTATAGTAAGACCCTACCTCAAAAAAGGGGTGGGGAGGAGAGAATTATTAAACTTTTAAAAGCACATCACTGGTACCCTCCTAAAAGGGGCTTTCTTTCATTAAAAAAAATTTTTGAGCCGGTTGTGGTGGTGCACACCTTTAATCCCAGCACTCAGGAGGCAGAGGTAGGAGGATCACTGTGAGTTTGGGGCCACCCTGAGACTACATAGTGAGTTCCAGGTCAGCCTGGGCTAGAGTGAGACCCTACCTCAAAAAACCAAAAAATGTTTTTTTTTATTTATGAGCAGACAGAAGATGGTGCACCAGGGCCTCTTGCCACTGCGGATGAACTACATGCATGCACCACTCTGCATCTGGCTTTACTTGGGTGCTGGGGAATCAATCCCAGGCCAGTAGGTTTTGCAAGCAAGCACCTTTAACGACTGAGCCATCTCGCCAGTCCCTAGAAGGGCTTTCATAATACCCGCTACCCACGTAAGGACTTCCTGGTTCCAGACGCTTTTCTGAATCCTTCACAATTCCCTGAGGTCGTTCCTATTACTATCCTGACTTTCCACAGGTAGCACTCAAGGGACAGAAAGGTTAAGTTTTTTAACTTTTTTAAAATTTATTTAAAATTTATTTTTCTTTATTTATTTGAGAAAGGGGGTTAGAGGCAGATATATATAGAGAGAACTGGAGCACCAGGGCCTCCAGCCTCTGCTAAGGAAGTCCAGACACATGCGCCACCTTGTGCATCTGGCTTATGTGAGTCCTGGGGAATTGAACCTGAGTCTTTTGGGTTTGCCAGCAAGAGCCTTAACTGATAAGCCATCTCTCCAGCCCAAGCTTAATTTTTTTGTTTGTTTGTTTGTTTTCGAGGTAGGGTTTTACTCTAACCTAAGCTGACCTGGAATTCACCATGGAATCTCAGGGTAGCCTCGAACTCACGGCGACCCTCTACCTCCGCCTCTGTAGTGCTGGAATTAAAGGCGTACACCAACCACGCCCAGCTAAGGTTAAATTTTTTGCCCAAAGTTAGAGCACTAATTAACAGTGGATCCAGTGCATGCAGGTACTCAGGGGTCCCATGCCTTTAAAGATTTTGCCTGTTTTTTCTAAATTTTTACTGAGGGTAGAAGAACTCATAGCTCTTAAGTTTACTGATGGGGAGAACAGAACAGAGGATGTGAAATTGAAACTCTAGGTTCCTAGTCCCAGTAAGTGAGAGGCTTCTAGTTAATACGAAATTAAAAGAGGAGCCTTGGGGTTGGAGAGATGGCTTAGTGGTTAAGGCACTTGCCTGAAAGGCCGAAGAACCCAGGTTTGATTCCCCAGTACCCCTGTAATCTAGATGCATAAGATGGCACTTGCGTTTGGAGTTCTTTTGCAGTAGCTAGAGGCCCTGGTGTGCCCATTCTCTCTCATAAATAAATAAGTATATGATTTTAAAATAGGAGCCTCTATAGGATTTAAAAATAAAAAGTGAGACCAACAAACTCAGGGCTGGAAGACAGCTCCGCATGAATGAGCACTTACTGCACCAGCATGAGGACCTAAGTTCAGTTCCTCAGCACCCACATAAAAAGTGGGGCATGGAAAAAAAGTAAAATAAAATAAAATAAAAAGTTGGGCATGGTTGCACATGGCCCCAGTGATGAGTGAGTGGGTACAGAGACAGGAGGACCATCGGAGCTTCCTGATTAGCCAGTCTAACCAAAACTATGGGGGGCTCAGGGTTCATGTGGAGACCCCGTCTCAGGTAAATATGGTGGATGAGTGAGAGGACACCCGCTGTCTTCATTTGGCCTCTGTGCATATGCACACAGGATGTGCACATGTGACACCCATGTGCATATACCATGCACACGTGCGTACAACCATAGTACACAAACACACACACAAAAGTACCTAAAAAGTGAAAAGCAGCTAATGCACACCTGGCACAAGTACCAGCTAATGTGGGTTCTGTTGCCTACTTCTCACGGCCTGCACCTATCTCTTTACATAGGTTCTGTACAGGGTTAGGGAGGGGGTCCCAGCTCCTGGAGCTGAACTGTACTAACAAAGACAATGGTTAAAGCAAAGGCCCCAGCGTGCGTATTCTAGATGCTTCTCTTTTCTTACTGAGAAAGGTGTGTGAGGTATTCCTCAAACTTATCAAGACAGTGAAATCAAATACTGGGCCGGAGAGATGGCTCCGTGGTTAAGGTGCTTGTTTGCAAAGCCTAAGGACCTGGATTCGATACCCCAGTACCCACATCAAGCCAGATTCACAAAGTGGCATATGCATCTGGACTGTGTTTGCAGTTGCTAGAGGCCCTGACATGCCGATTCTCCCCACCGCCCCCTCTCAAATAGAAAAATGAAAACCAAATACTTTAGGAAGATGGTTTTCGCCAGGTGTGGTGGTGCACGCCTTTAATTCCAGCCCAGCACTTGGGAGACAGAGGTAGGAGGATTGCCATGAGTTCGAGGCTAGCCTGAGATTACATAGTGAATTCCAGGTCAGCCTGGGCCAGACCCTATCTCAACAACACACACACACACCCAGAGAGAGAGAGAGAGAGAGAGATGGTTTTCACTGCTGAGGAAGGCTACTCAGAAAATGAAGGGGGACTGAACAGTGGGTTCAGATGTGATGAAGTTTCAGAAAGAAATGTCAGATATTGCTTCCTTCCAGGTCATCCTTCTGTGGGTTGATGGCTTCTCTCCACACAATGCTCTGGGTGGGAGCCGGAAGAATTTGATGCCACCAAGGGGCACTTTAATAGACAATAAACGCTTAGCTCAATCAGTTTGTCCTCCTCCCTGGCAGCAATTAAAGGCATTTTACTCTGAGTTTACCAGCGTCCTGCTGAGCTTGATTGATAGCTTGCCCTCTGAGCCCACAGATGCTATTAGGAGTTGTGAATCAAGGTTAATTAGTCAGTGTTGTTGGAAACAGTCCCAAGATCCTCAGACTCCACAGCCCTCTGCCCAGGGAGGGCCTAGGATAGGGCAGTGCTGCAGAATAGAATGTTGAAAGTTTAAACTTACCAGACAGAATTTGCCCAGCTTGGTGTATGGCAATCATAGCACAATTAGAAATTAATTTCTCTGGAGCTGGGGAGATGGCTTAGCAGTTAACATGCTTGCCTGCGAAGCCTAGGGACCCATGTTCAACTCTCCAGGTCCCACGTTAGCCAGACGCACAAAGCTGAGGCAAGCGCAAGGTTGCACATGACCACTAGGTGGCGCAAGCATCTGGAGTTCAATTGCACTGGTTTGCAAATAACCTATATGCATATCCATGGGTGTGCACATGCCTTGCACGTGTAACAAGAGAACAGCCTTGGGTGTTGTTCCTCAGGCACTGTCTACATTTTTTAAGACAGCATCTCTCAATGGCCTGGAGATCACCAAGTAAGCTAGCTAGCAAGCCCCAGGGATCCTCCTGTTTCCAACTCCCCAGTGCAAAGGTTACATGAGCATACCACCACACCCAGGGCTTTTTATTTTTATTTTTTTTTTATTTTTTTGAGGCAGAGTTTCACGCTAGCCCAGGCTGACCTGGAATTCACTCTGTAGTCTCAGGCTGGCCTCGAACTCCTGATGATCCTCCTACCTCTGCCTCTGAGTGCTGAGATTAAAGGTGTGCACCACCATGCCCGGCTAGCACACACCTTTAATCCCAGTACGTGGGATGCAGAGGTAGGAGGATCAACCTGAGTTCGAGGCCAGCCTGAGACTACAGAGTGAATTTCAGGTCAGCCTGGGCTAGAAAGACACCCTACCTCAAGGGAAAAAAATAAAAGGGTCTGTGTCTCCACACTCTGCCCAGATCTTTCTTTCTTTCTTGTTTTGCTTGTTTGTTTTTCAAGGTAGGGTCTCACTCAAGCTCAGGCTGACCTGGAATTCACTATGGAGTCTCAGGATGGCCTCGAACTCACAGTGATCCTCCTACTTCTGCCTCCCGAGTGCTGGGATTAAAGGCGTGCGCCACCCGCCCAGCTCTTTTTCTTTTTCTTTTATAACATGGGTTGTAAGGATTGAAGTTAGGTCTTCATGCTTGTGAGACAAGCACATTCTCAATTAAATTATCTACCCAACCCACAAGTACTTTGTGCTTTTTTTTTTTTTTTTTTTTTTTTTTTGGTTTTTCGAGGTAGTGTCTCACTCTGGTTCAGGCTGACCTGGAATTCACTATGTAGTCTCAGGGTGGCCTCGAACTTTCAGCGATCCTCCTACCTCTGCCTCCCGAGTGCTGGGATTAAAGGCATGTGCCACCACGCCCGGCTTTTTTTTTTTTTTAACCAACTTGCCAACAAGTAGGGAATAATGAAACCACCTCTTCCGTAAAGTGGAATGTTACACGGTGTACCTCAGGCCCATGTGGCGGCTCTAGCTGTCCTGGCTTCTTTGGATAGCTGTGGATGTGGCAGAGGTCGGTCACGCCATCCCTCCTCCTCTCTGTCCTACGGAAGGGGCCGTAAAGACAGGAAAATGCTGGTACAGCCCATTCTGTCATGGAACAGGGAGCTCTTCTCTCAAGTCTCCTCCCTCTAGTCTAGAGGAGGCCTTTTGGAAACCCTAATCTATATTAGCACTTTTCTTAGGGTAGTGTACGTGAACTTGCTGCTTGTGGAGATCAACCTCACATCCCAGCCCGCCTATGACCCAGTACTGTCTCAGCTGTGTGTGTAAGATCTTTGCAATACACATGAAACACTGCCTTGGTTGCTTTTATGTATGTTTTATGAGAACACCTAGACATGAATATTTATTTAAGCACCTTGGCAGCACATCTGTTGCTTTTTTTTTTTTCTCTCTCTCTCTCTGACTCATATTGACTGAGCAGATACCCCACGTCACTGTTGGCCTGCGATGGCTTCTGCCTCTCTCTCCGCTCTCGCACAAGGGCATGGGGCTGAGTCGTCTAGGAAGGGGACACCATTGCCCGGGTTTGCGTCAGTTAGCAGCATGACACGCACTTCTGCCGTCCTGATGAAATGCAGCTGCTTCTTGTGCAATGTCAGCCCTCTTACACGCTGTGTCGCGAGCCCTAGCAGCCTGGCCCAATGCCTTCCCCTGTGACTGACTTGGCCACTCTACTTTGCTCTGTGCTTAGGACAACAGCTCCGCCCCGTCCTTTGCTTTTTCTCTGTCTCAAGTCTCAAACACTTCCTAGGCAGGAGGTGCATCCAGAAGCAAGGACTTTCCCTAGAGCCTTTCAGCATGAGATCCAAACTCCTTAGACCTGCAGACTGCACGCTTCATGTTCTTGCTTTTACCTGTGAAGCACTCTTATTCTCCTGACATTTACCCACACAGTAATAGTCATAATCGTTACTATTTTGACGACATTGATGATTTCTTTTTATTTCTTTTTTTAATTTTTATTTCTTTTTTGGTTTTGGTTTTTCAAGGTAGGGTCTCACTCTAGGCTCAGGCTGACCTGGAATTCACTATGTACTCTTAGGGTGCCCTCGAACTCACGGCGATCCTTCTACCTCTGCCTCCTGAGTGCTGGGATTAAAGGTGTGTGCCTCCATGCCTGGCTAATTTGATTTATTTATTTGAGAGAGAGAGAGAGAGAGAGAAGGAGGGAAATAGGTAGGTATAGAGAAAGAAAGAGAGCGAAAGGGTGCACCAGGGCCTTTGACCACTGCGAATGAACTCAAGATGCATGCACCCCCTTGTGCATGTGGCTTACATGGGTCCTGGGGAATCAAACCTGGGTCCTTTAGCTTTGCAGGCAAGCACCTTAACTGCTAAGCCCTCTCTCCAGCCCTGACATTGATGACTTCTAAGTGCCAAGCACTTCTTCCTTTGTTTCCATAATTGATGCAGAGTCTCACTAGCCCAGTTAAATAAAGAAGTAATGGAGGGTGGCCGTGATGGTGGCGCACACCTTTAATCTCAGCTCTTGGGAGGCAGAGGTAGGAGGATCGCCGTGAGTTCGAGGCCACCCTAAGACTACACAGTGAATTCCAGGTCAGCCTGGACTAGAGTGAGAGACCCTACCTCAAAAAACAAAACAAACAAACAAACAAAAACAACAAGTAATGGGAGGTGGGAAGCAGGAAGATGATGAGTTCAAAGTCATTCTCAATTACATAGTAAGTCTGAGGCCAGCCAGAGCTACATGAGACCCTACATCAAAAAGCCAAATAAAGGGGGGGGGGGCTGCTGGAGAGATGGCTTAGCAGTTAAAATACTTGCCTGCAAAGCCAAAGGACCTCGGTTTGATTCCCCAGAATCCCCCACGTAAGCCAGATGCACAAGGTGGCACATGCATCTGGAGTTTGTTTGCAGTGGCTAGAGGCCCTGGTGTGCCCATATTCTCTCTTTCTCTCCCTCTCTCTCTCTCTCAAATAAATAAATATATTTTTTTTTAAAAAAAGGAACATACGATAAAAAGAAATGCAATCAGGGCTGGAGAGATGGCTTAGCGGTTAAGCGCTTGCCTGTGAAGCCTAAAGATCCCGGTTCGAGGCTCGCTTCCCCAGGACTCATGTTAGCCAGATGCACAAGAGGGCACATGCGTCTGGAGTTCGTTTGCAGTGGCTGGAAGCCCTGGCGCGCCCATTGTCTCTCTCTCTCTCTCTCTTTCTTTCTCTGCCTCTTTCTGTGTCTGTCTCTGTCGCTCTCAAATAAATAAATAAATTTTTTTTAAAAAGAAATGCAATCAGAGCTAGACTACAGATCACCAACAGAGTAAAAGAGTGCTTGCCTGGCAGAAGCAATACTGGGTTTATACAAAGCACTGCAAAAATAATTTTAAAAAAATCAAATGTACTATTTATTTTACTGGTGGGATCATAATATATCAAAATAAATAAATAAACAAACAATAGAATAGAGCCTGGGAGATGACTGAATGGTTAAAGAAAGGCGCTTGCTTGTAAAGTCTGACAACCCAGTTCAGTTCCCTAGACATCCACATAAAGCTGGACAGGAATTTGGTTGTGGCAGCAAGAGACTCTGGTGCAGCCAGGCATGACGGCACACATGTGCTAATCCCAGCATTCATGAGGCTGAGGTAGAAGGATTGCCATGAGTTCGAGGCCAGCCTAGATTACAGAGTGAGTTCCAGGCCAGCCTGGACTAGAGTGAGATCTTGCTTCAACAAAACAAAACAACAACAATAACAACAACAACAAACCTTGTATTTATTCACAGATTATAGTAACAGAACATTGGGAGATCTTGCTGGAACTGTATTGGAAGCCAGCTCCCTGCTGGCTAGCTCTCATAGAGCTGGAAATTGCTATGTGAGTTGCTAGGGAAGAATGGTCACCAGCAGAGTGAACAAACAGGGGATCTTACAAGCTACAAAAATAAACCAGCCAGGAAAGATGTATACAATGCTGCAATAGTGGTACACAGGCTATGAGGGTGAGCAACTGCTCTCTCATTCAATATGAGGCTGTGGTAGTTTGAATAGATGTCCCCCCACTATATTCAGTGTTTTATTAGTTTGTAGTTTGCATCTGTAGCCACCTGGCTGGAGGCAGTATTACTGGGTAGATCTTAAGGTGTGGTGGTGGGTTTCAGATTTCAATCTAAAGATATGCAAAGTGTGCCTAGCAGGAGTTCCTGAAGTGTGCTGTGTTGTGTGGCTTTTGGCTTGTGCTTCTCTCTGTGTGTGTTTGGTCCTGTGAAGGCAGGCCAGCTTCTGCCATTATGGAACTTCCCCTGGTTCTGTAAGCTTCAATGTATCCCTTCCTCCATAACTGTGCCTGGTCTGGAAGTTCATCTCAGTGAACCTGAAGCTGTCTGCTACAGAGGCCCACTCACTGAGAGGAAATTCATACCTGGTACTGATAAGCAAACTTGGAAGGTCACAGACTCTAGAGGAAAGTTTCCATTGTTCTTTGGTTAAAGAAAAGGTTATGCCCATCAAAAAGACTTCTCTCTCTCTCTCTCTCTCTCTCTCTCTCTCTCTCTCTCTCTCTCCTTGCAAATAAATAAAATATAAATTTTACAAAAGTCTTCTCAATGTCTATGTTACCCTCTGATCCATGCTGTTTCCACTTTTGGTTAGAGAATCTTTTTGTTTGTTTGTTTTTTGTTTTTGGAGGTAGGGTTTAACTGTAGTCCCAGCTGACCTAGAATTCACTATTTAGTCTCAGGCTTGCCTTAAACTAGTGACGATCCTCCTACCTCTGCCTCCCGAGTGCTGGGATTAAAGGCATGTGCCACCATGCCCAGCAGGAATCTGCTTTTTACAGATGGCAGCAAATACTGGGGAGAACACATCAGAATGATAAAAAAAAAAAAAAGAAACTTGACTGCCTAGCACAAGATGACTCATCTCTGTCATACCTGCTGGGGCCAAGGAAACATTACAGAGGAAGTGGTGGATTAAATACGAGTGCTGCTCTCACTGCTAGCCTGACAACCTCCTCCAAGGAGATAGCAGTACACAATGAGGACAGTCAAAACACATCAAAACAGAAAATCAGAGGCTGCTGAGAGCTCAACACCAAAGGAGACTTATACCATGCCCTCCAAGGCTCAGGAAACATTTTGGAAGAGGGGACAGAAAGAATGTAAGAGCTATAGGATGGGAAGGTGTACTTTGAGGTACTGCACCCCCAGAGACTGACTGGTACATTCATGACCCCACAGTGAATAGCAATAACCCCACAGAGGGGCGCTCTTAGTGGAATGGGACCGGGGGTGAGAGAACATAATAGTAAAACCCGATGGTAATATGACCAAAATGCAATATGATTATACAACAAAGTTCTCAACTGAAAAGAAAAGAAGAGGGGCTAGAGAGATGGCTTAGTGATTAATGCACTTGCCTGTGAAGCCTAAAGACCCAGGGTAAATTCCCCAGAACCCACATAAGCCAATGCACACGGTGGCACATGTGTCTGGAGTTTGCAGTGGCTAGAGGCCCTGGGGTACCCATTCTTTCTCTTTGTCTCTCTAATAAATAAATAAAATAAAATATTTTTTTAAAAAAGAGACCCTGGTGCACATATGGACATATGCAAGTAAGTAAATAAATGATAGATTAAAAAATCATATCAATGATCATATTAAATGTAAGTGTTAAGCATTGTAATTAAAAAAATAGAAAAGCCGGGCGTGGTGGCTCACGCCTTTAATCCCAGCACTCAGGAGGCAGAGGTAGGAGGATCGCCGTGAGTTCGAGGCCACCCTGACACTGCATAGTGAATTCCAGGTCAGCCTGGCCTAGAGTGAGACCCTACCTCGAAAAAAAAAAACAAGGGCTGGAGGGATGGCTCAGCAGTTAAGGCACTTGCCTGCAAAGCCAAAGGACCCAGGTTCGATTCCCCAGGACCCACGTAAGCCAGATGCACGAGGGGGTGCATGCATCTGGAGTTCATCTGCAGTGGCTGGAGGCCCTGATGCACCCATTCTTTCTCTCTCTCTCTTTCCCTGCCTACTTCTGGATCTCTCTTTCAAGCAAATAAATAAAAATAAAATATTTTTTAAAAAAAGAAAAAAAAATAAGTGTTTTTCTAAATAATTTAAAAACTGAGAGAAGTATTTGATAGATGAGACTTTTGACATTCATAGTAAATAATATCCCTCCCCACAGGATTCTGGGATTCTCTCCTGGATTTTGTTGTTATTTGTTTTTACTCTGTTATAAAACAGCTTGTACTATTATCTATGTTTTCTGGCATACAAACAATATGTTGGAATCACAGTTTATTGATTTCAAATGTCTGACACAAAGGAGTATGGCAAAGCTTAGTCTATGGCTTAAACTTATTTGAAAAAAATGAATGCACTTTTATCCCTGTCCTTAGTTTGACTTTTGATTTTGTCTTTGAATAAAGTTATGTTTCCTTGCAAAGACAAGAAGGAAGAAAGGAAGGAAGGAGGGAGGGAGGGAGGGAGGGAAGGAAAGAAAGAAGGAAGAAAGGAAGGAAGGAAGGAAGGAAGGAAGGAAGGGTTTAGTAAGAAAATGAGGGGTAAGTGAGGTGAAGAGAAGGCCCATTTTGGACACTGCTGGTATGTTTTGCAAACTGAGAGAGGTAATGTTGGAGTTGTTAATTCTTTTCACCAGCTGTTTTAGGGTTTCGCCCCTTCCAAACACTGAGAGACACTGGAGATTGCATCAGTGGTCCCATGTTCCACTTCTCCCAGATCCTTGCCCTCTGTGGCACCTTCTGGTGCTCTCCTACAATGGGTGGAGTGTAATATGCTGCCCCTGGTAACTGGCATGGCCACTGAAAACAGATGACAGTGACGTGCCAGCTCCAGGCTTTGTAGTCCGTTGCCTACTCCCACCACTGCCATTGCCACAAGAACACGCCTTGCAAAGGTTGAGACACTCTGCACAGAGTTGAGTTGCCCTAGAGGTCAGATAAGGCCATCTTATAAAACTGACCAGGAGCTGCCCCCAGGATGTGTGCAGAAGCCCAGCCAAGATCAGCAGAGCCTCATGGCTAATCCCAGTGTGTGAGGAATAAGCACTCGTCACCGAATGCCACAGAGGTGCGGTGTGTCTTTTCCCTTCGCCTCGCTGCAACTATACCTAAGTGATGTAATAGGATAACGCCTTCTATTTTTTTTAAAAAAAAAAAAACAAGTATTTTTTAAAATTTTTTTGGTTTATTTTTATTTATTTATTTGAGAGCGACAGACAGAGAGAGAAAGAGGCAGAGAGAGAGAGAATGGGCGCTCCAGGGCCTCCAGCCACTGCAAAGGAACTCCAGACGCGTGCGCCCCCTTGTGCATCTGGCTAATGTGGGTCCTGGGGAATCGAGCCTCGAACCGGGGTCCTTAGGCTTCACAGGCAAGTGCTTAACCGCTAAGCCATCTCTCCAGCCCGAAAAAAGAAAAGAACAAGTATTTTTATTTATTTATTTGTGAGGAGAGAGAGAGAGAAGGCGATAAGGAGGGAGACAACGGGCACGCTAGGCCCTCTTGCCACAGCAAACTCCAGACACATGGGCCACTCCGTACATCTGGCTTTACGTGGGTGCTGGGGAATAAAAGCCGGGTCAGTAGGCTTTGTAACCACTGAGCAATCTCCCCAGCCCTTATGATAGCACTTTCTTGTCCCATTGGATGGGACCACACTTCTGGTAGTGAAAACAAAGTAATAATGACATTTGGGGCTAGAGTTTTTAAAATCGTGTGTGTGTGTGTGTGTGTGGTCAGACAACCCAAAGTGTCTGATCTTAACCTCAACCTTGTTTGAGGCGGGGTGTCTGTTGTTCACTGCTGTGAACACCAGGCTTGCTGGCCTGTGAGCTTCTGGAATCTCATCTCGGCCTCCCAGCTCTCCCTATTGACAGCCACATGTCTGGCTTTTACATGGCTTCTGGTGATTCAAACCCAGGTACTCGTGTTTGTATAGCAAGTGCTTTACCCACTGAGCCATCTCTCCAGCCCCCTTTTGCTTGTTTTTGTTTCTGTTATGCAGTGCTAAAGACTGAACCTAGGGCCTCACACTAACTAGAAAAATAAATTTAAAACAAAATCATTAAAGCCAGGTGTAGTGGCACATGCCTTTAATCCCAGTACTTGGAAGGCAGAGGTGCCATGAGTTCAAGGCACTTGCCTGGGAAGCCTAAGGACTCATGTTCAACTCTCCAGGTCCCACACAAGCCAGACACACAGTGACACAAGCGTGCAAGGTCACACATGATGCGCACAAGGGGGCACACACGTTTGGAGTTCGATTGCAGTGGATGGAGGCCCTGGTGCACCAATTTTTTTTCTCTCTCTCTCTAACATATAAAAAAGACAGGAAAGAATCAGAGGGGTGGCTCAGAGGTTAAGGCACTTGCTTGCAAAGCCTCACAGTCTGGGTTCAATTCCCCAGTACCCATGTAAAGCTACATGCACAAAGTGGTGCATGCGTCTGGAATTCGTTTGCAGTGGCAAGAGGCCCTAGTATGCCCATTTTCTTCCTCTCTCTCTCTACTTGTAAATAAATAAAAATATTTTTACAAAGACAGGAAAAAGATTTGAACATATATGCACCAAGAATATATGTTGAACACAATCACATGAGAAGATGCTAGAGCCGGGCGAGGCGGCTCATGCCTTTAATCCCATTACTTGTGAGGCAGAGGTAGGAGGATTTCTGTGAGTTCAAGGCTACCCTGAAACTACAGAGTGAATTCCAGGTCAGCTTGGATTAAAGTGAGACCTCAACCCCCCCCCCAAAAAAAACTTAGATGCTAGATATTATCTGTCATTCAGAAGAAGAAATTAAAATCATCATGGACCCTACTTCGAAAAACCAAAAAAAAAAAAAAAAAAAAAAAAGAGCCAGGCGTGGTGGCGCACACCTTTAATCCCAGCACTCGGGAGGCAGAGGTAGCAGGATCACCATGAGTTCGAGGCCACTCTGAGGCTACATAGTGAATTCCAGGTCAGCCTGGGCCAGAGTGAGACCCTACCTCGAAAAACCAAAAAAAAAAAAAAAAAAAAAAAAAAATCATGGAATACCAAAGCATTCCTAGAGTGGCCAACATCATAGATGGGGAGCACCTGGACCCCTCCTACACTGTGGGAGGAAAATAAAATGGTTTAACCGCTTTAACACATTTGACAGTTTCTTGAAAAGTTAAACTTGCACTTACCATATGACACAACTGTTCTACTTCTAGGAATTTACCCCTGAGAAAGAAATGGAATGTTCAGAACAGCTTTAAGTGGAGTAGCCAAACACTAGAATAGCTGGGTGTGGTGGCACACGCCTTTAATCCCAGTGCTCAGGAGGCAGCAGTAAGAGGATAGCTGTGAGTTCGAGGCCACGATGAGACTACACAGTGAATTCCAGGTCAGCCTGGGCTGGAGCGAGACCCTACCTCGAAAAACCAAAAAACAAAACAAAACAAAACAAAAAAAAACAAAAACCTAGCATGATGACAATGCTCATCAGTAGGAGAGTGGATAAATGGATAAATTATATGAACACAATAAGACACTATGCAGCAGTGAAAATGAAGAATTATTTGTGTCCCAACAACACACTAAATCTCAAAATAATAATCTCGGGCTCGTGGTATATGAAAGAAACCAGATTTGGAGGGTGTTGCAGTCAGCCTTGCATTGCTGGCAGAAAGCACCTGACCAAGAGCAGCTTGTGGGAGGAAAGGGTTTATTTCGAGGGGAAGCTCCATGATGGCAGGGGGAAACGTGGTGCGAACAGAGGCTGAACATCACTTCCTGGCCGACGGCAGGTGGACAACAGCAGCAGGAGAGTATGCCAAACACTGGCAAGGTGCAGCTGGCTATAACACACATAACCGTGCCCCTAATAATACAGTGCCACCAGGAGGCTCCAATTCCCAAACTGCCACCAGCTGAGGACCTAGCATTCAGAACACATAAGTTTTTTTTTTTATTTATTTTTATTTTTATTTATTTATTTGAGAGGGACAGAGAGAGAAAGAGGGGGAGAGAGAGAGAGAATGGGCACGCCAGGGCCTCCAGCCACTGCAAACGAACTCCAGATGCATGCGCCCCCTTGTGCATGTGGCTAATGTGGGTCCTGGGGAATCGAGCCTCGAACCAGGGGTCCTTAGGCTTCACAGGCAAGCACTTAATCGCTAAGCCGTCTCTCTAGCCCAGAACACATAAGTTTATGGGGGACACCTGAATCAAACCACCACAGAGGGGAAGAGAGATTGACTCTATGAATCTATTAATATAAAGTTCCAGAAAATATTAATTAATCTAAGGAAGAGAAAACAACCAGCAATTACCTGTGGGTCAAGTGGGGTGGGGTAGAAAAAGATTGGAAGATACTTGAGGAAATTTGAGGCGTGATGGATATGCATATTATCTTAATTTGGCCATAGTTTCATGGTGAATACTTATGCCAAAACTTATAAAAATCACATACTTTAATATGTCAATAAATTTACAGGCATGTCAAACCTTCTGACATCACAACATGATGTGACATTGATGCAAGATTTTAGGGTTCAGGAGGAGTCTCCTAAACTTAGGAACCCAAATTTTGGGTCTTGATCCTATTTTTTTAAACAAAGAATTGATTAAAAAGCAGACTCAAATCTGGCAGGCGTGGTGGTGCACGCCTTTAACCCCAGCACTCAGGAGGCAGAGGTAGGAGGGTCGCCATGAGTTCAAGGCCACTTTGAGAATACATAGTGAATTCCAGGTCAGCCTGAGCTAGAGTGAGACCCTACCTCAAAAAAGCAAACAAACAAACAAAAAGCAGACTCAAGCCAGGCATGGTGGCACATGCCTTTAATCCCAGCACTTGGGAGGCAGAGAGATAGGATTGACACGAGTTTGAGGCCACCCTGAGACTACATAGTGAATTCCAGGTCAGTCTAGGCTAGAGCAAGACCCTACCTCAAAAAACCAAAGCAGATTCAAGAAGGATAAATTACGAATTACTGAGTTTATTTAGGGAGAAATCATAAATTGTGGGGTTTATTTAAGGGAAATTGAGGTCTAGGAAGAGGCTGGAGAAGAGCCACAAACATGCGGAAGACAGAACCTAGGAGATCATGTAGGGAGATTTAGAAGAAACACACACTAGTGTGGAAGGTATAGCATCCACACTGAGCCTCCCCATGGAAGAAAGTTAAAAGTGGTGATGGCTTAAGAATGGGAGAAAGTACCAGAGCAGAGACCAGAAAATTCAGATGAGAAATAGGTAAAGAGAGTTATGCCCATGGTTAACCCTGAGTTTTGAGAAATTACACAGGTAGCAGGCCCAGAGTTTAGAGGAAATGCAAAATTGGTAGATTTAGAGTGTAGATGAAATCCACACACCGTAGACTCAAAGATTAGAGAAAAATCACACATGTAATTAAAGTGAGAAATCACCTTAAAACATAAAGCAGATAGAAAACAAGCAGAAAATTACCCAGCCCAAGAAACAAAGCTCTTCCCTCCCCAGCCAGACCTTATACTTCCAGACAGAGATCCCAGGGCAAAGGGGGGAGGCATAGCAGAAATCAGCACGCACAAACCTTTATAGTTGATGGAAAACATTCTTTCTTCAGAGTGAGGTTTTTAAGGGGAAGACCTGATTGGTTTGTAAATTCAAAGGGGCGGACCCCAAAGGCCAGCCCACCTAGGTAATGCGTTAGACAGTGGAGGCCGCAAGGGGGCGCTGCAGCTGTTGTGGATGAAACTGGATCAGACATGAGTTCCTGCTAAAGCAGGTGGCATGTTCCGGTTCTCTCTACGGGCTCCAGCCCCTAACTGAAACTGCCTAAAAGCAGCTAGCTTTCTCCTGAGTCTCCTTCGACGTTGCAGCATGATGTTGTCATCTACAAAGCTCATGATGGAGAACCATGCAACTGACTTACCAAAAAACAAAAACAACAACAAACTCACATTAAACCAGGCACACGCCTTTAATCCCAGCACTAGGGAGGCAGAGGTAGGAGGATCGCCATGAGTTCGAGACTACATAGTGAATTGCAGGTCAGCCTGAGATAGAGACCCTACTCTACCTCGAAAAACCAAAAGGAAAAAAAAAAAGTGAGGAGGGTGCTAATTTTGGCTTATGCTTACAGAGGTTTCAATCGGGTTGCTTGGCCTCATGACTAGGCCTATGGCAAGGCAAAAAAACATGATGGAAGGTGTGGTGCAAAATCATATCCCTTAGTGACCTACTTTTAGTGATACATGATTTTAAAAAATATTTTTATTTATTTATTTGTAAGCAGAGAGAAGAGCGACGGAATGGGAAGGAGCCCTGTAGTTCTCAATGCATTGGTCTCTTTGCTTTTCTATTAGCTGTTTCTATACATACATTAAAACTTAAACACAGTTTAGAACGAATTCCAGAACCACAGGAGAAAAATCACCTGTATTACCTCGGTTGGAGCCCCAAACCGCGCGAAGCTGTGAGTGCCCAGTTCCCACGCTCCGTGGACAAAAGACTACAACTCCCAGAAGTCCTTGGTTCCCGAGGTGCATGAGACGGCCTCCGTAAAGGGGCGGAGTCTAGGTCGTTGGTCGATTCCATCGTCGAGAGCGGAGGGGCCGCCAGGGCTAGGATCAGCCTTCTGATTGGCTGTAGGAAAGGCGTCCCCCCGAGCGGTTGGTACGTTCCTGAGGGCCCCGGTCGCCGTGGGCTGCGCTTGAATTTCCCGGGCTGGCATCGCAGGGCCTGCCGGGAAGTTGTCGGGCAGTTATCCGCTCGGGGCCCACGGCGGTCACGAGTGGGTTTCGACATGCAGAGCACGGACTTGGGCAACAAGGAGAGCGGCAAGATATGGCACCGCAAGCCAACCCCGGCCTCTCGGGACGGGTAAAGGCCGCGCGCCGTGGAGCCCGGCGGGGGGCGGAGCCGGGCCGGGTTCGGGTGCTGGCTCGGATCTGGTCCCCGGGAACCGGCCGCGGGAGCCGCAGGGCCTCAGGTTTTCTTCAGAGGCTTTGAGCACCGGGACTGCCTGCTTTGATTCTCGTAGTGCCCGGGAAGTGCGGCTGGCAGGTGCTCGGTGAATAAATACGTAACTGTTGCAGCTGGAAAACGCCTCCCAGAGGAGATGCAAGCGATGACCCACTCATCCCTCCTTAAGTCATCGCATGCATTTAGATACACACACGTGCATTCACCAACTTACTTACTGAGCCCCTTCTGTGCACCAAGCACGATTCTAAGCACTGGGGCACAGCGGGGGAACAAACTTCGCTTCTGTGGAGTTTTCATATAGGAGTGTATATCGGAGGAAGGGGGAGCCCTCTATACTGCCAGCTCTGCTTCCCATCGGTCCTGTGTGACGTCACCGGGCGCCTTTGCGGGGAGTGATGCGTTTGCGTCCCCAGGGTGCGTGCCCGGGGTGTCTTAGTGCCCCTGGTTCTCTAGGATTTCAACGGACTCCAGCACTGCTTCTGTTCATGTCTTAGTGTTTGTTGCTCGAGTGATTTTTCTGTTGAGCTTTTGGCAGCTTCTCCACAAATCAGCAAACATGATGTCTTCCTCTAAGTGCAGTGCTGGACGTTGGATCAGCCCACTTGTTTGGCCGGCCAGCCTCCTGCTGGGCTGCTCTTCCTCAATGCTGTGTTCCCACCAACCCCACAGAGTAAAATGTTTTGTCTGCAGTGGAGATTCTTCGGGGTTTTCATTTCCACGTTTGGAGTTTGTATAAATACCACCCTAACTCCGGTATTCTCAAATCTCTCAGTTACAGCTAACCAACCATATTTCTCTTGCTATTACAAAGTATTTAGATGTACACAAAGGATTCAAAAACTGGAGAACCAGCCGGGCATATTGGTACAGGCCTTTAATCCCAGCAGAGGCAGAGGTAGGAGGATCGCCAAGAGTTCCAGGCCACCCTGAGACTACATAGTGAATTCCAGGTCAGCCTGGACTAAAGCAAGACCCTACCTCGAAAAACCAAAACAAAACCAAAAAAAAAAAAAAAAAAAAAAAAAAAAAAAAAAAAAAGGAGAACCTGGTTCCTTGTTCCATTATCTATTTAAAATATTTTTTATTTTTATGTATTTATTTGAGAGAGAGATTGAGAATGGGTACTCCAGGGCCTCCAGTCACTGCAAACGAACTCCAGACACACTCTCCACCTTCTGCATTTGGTTTATGTGGATCCCAGGGAATCAAACCTGGGTCCTTTGGCTTTGCAGGCAAGTGCCTTAACCACTAAGCCATTTCTCCAGCCCTCAAAAAGCTGTTTTAGTGAAGAAAGATACAATAAAGACAGTGAAGGAGTGGTCATCTAACCAACTCTAACCTTGGGCCTGCTAGTCACTGAGCAGGTGCAATCACATTCCTAGTTCTGCCTGTGTCACTGAGATGAATTTCTCCTTTACCCTCCCTAATCTTGCCCTTGTTGTGTGGTTGGTTAGTTTTTTGAGATGAAGTCTCAGTTTTTTAGCTCAAGTTGTCCAAGAAGTTGTGATCCTTCTGCCTGAGCCTTCCAAGTGCTAGGGCTATAGGCCCTTGTCCCTGTTCCTGGCTGTTTTCCATATTGTGAACAATCCTTATTGAATTTTGTCAGAACTGTAATGTTACAGAGAAAAAGAAAACCTTTGGAAAAGTCATTTGCTGTGCTGAGTAGTCTTAGTTGACTAAGAATTTTTTTTTTTTTTTTTTTTGGTTTTCCGAGGTAGGGTGTCACTCTAGCCCGGGCTGATCTGGAATTCACTATGTAATCTCAGGGTGGCCTCCAACTCTCAGCGATCCTCCTACCTCTGCCTCCCGGGTGCTGGGATTAAAGGCGTGCACCACCACACCCAGCTACCAAGAATATTTTGATATTATTTCAGAACATTAATTTTTGTTTGAAACAGGATCTCATGCAGCCCAGGCTGGCCTAGAATTTAATGTGTTCTTTCACATTTGTTTTGACAGAATAATAGTGAACATCATTCACAATACTTCTGATTACAACCCGAAAGCTTTGCGATTTTTGAATGTGGCTTTTGATGGCTCAGGTGATTGCCTAATTGCTGGGGATCACCAAGGAAATATCTATGTTTTTGACTTGTATGGAAACAGGTAAGTAGATACTTTTGATATTTACCTTATCATTTAACAATTTACCACTGTCCCTTAATTGTTCTGTAACTGTCACAGAGTTGTCACAGAGTTGGAAAACTCTGAGACAGAAATTTAAGAGACACGACAGGCATGAATCTGACCTGATCCTTTTGCTTTAAAGGACATTATGGGACAACTGACAAAATTTAGATGGGGTTTGAGGATTGGATGGAGGAAATATATATTTGGATGGTTGTATTGTGAGTACATAGGAGTTTCCTTGCTTGTAGGAAACATGGTCTTGATCATTTACTCTCACACAGTTTAGGAAAAGAGCTAGTGTTTGATTTATTTATGTAATATAGATGATCTACATTTTATTGGGTACAAATATATTAACCATTATTCTGCTCTTTACTAAAAAAAAAAATGATATCAACTCTCCCACCCCTGATTCTTCCTTACCTACCAGATAATGCACAGATTTAAGTTACTGCCTCTGTCTCTCCTTTGCTTTGACTGCTGAATAACAAGAAACTGATTGATTCCATTTCAGAATGGTAAATTTCAACTTCAGCAATTTGCAGCATTTCATTGGCTTATCTTCTGTTATCTTTTCCATTCTCCAGTGAATATTGCAAGACCATTACCAATTTCTTTACCTTCTTGTGTTAGACACAGAACTTACTGGACTACTTAGCCTCCTAATTCGTGCTCTTCTTCCTCATTGCAGGTTCAAATATGCCTATGACTTAACCACCCACACCTTGTCATCGCATTCATAAAAGCAGATGATCTTGGTTTCTTCCTGAACTCATCCCTATCCTCCATGACCTCTCCTGGGATTTTGCACCTTGGCTGTTCCTCTTTTATCTTGCCTATTGCCACGTTTTACTATCTAGAGTAGGAGACAAAAAAAAAAGTACTTTTTCTCTGTCCTAAGTTTTGAGCTCTAGTTCTTGTAGCAAAAGACAGATTAGCAAAGAGATAACAAATTAAAACTGTATCTTATGGATGCACTCAACAATGAATTGTTGAGATTCTTGCTTGCATCTTGCAACAAAGAACAATAAGTTTTTAGAGAAGTAAAAAAGGAAAGAGACCTTTCAAATATCAGGGAAACTAGTAGCAGATTGTATTTGTCATGTGGACCCCTCTGGTGCCATCCCCAGGATGGTAGGAGCCTACAGTCACCTCTTAAACAACCTTAGTCTTCGTGATAGAAAGGGGACAAGGGACACCCTTGTCAGGTTATTCAGATTTACACAGATATTTAGACAAATAGAAGGCTCAAACTTTTTTTTCTTTTTTACATTTATTTATTTGAGAGAGAGGGAGAGAGAATGTGCACACCAGGATTTCCTGCTGCTACAGACTCCAAACACATGTACCACTTTGTGCATCTGGCCTTATGTGGGTACTGGGAAATGGAACCTGGGCCTTCAGGCTTTGCAAGCAAGTACCTTTAACCACTGAGACATCTCTCTATTCCAGAACTTTTCTTGTATCTGCTTTTTAATTACTTTTAGCTCATAATAATCCTACCACAGTGGTATGTTGTAGGGTGGTGTATTCTGCCATTCTACGTGAGTACTCATAGCTGAACTGAGCTGTAAGCCACAGTGCTGAGACTTGACACCATACATGATTATACAGGCCATTTTAAACTGAGTATGGTGGCGCATGCAGTTAATCTAAGGATTGCGGATGTGTACTTCATGGTCCTTGGTGGAATATCTGATACTAATACAGTGATTTCTTATAGGTTTAATCTTGTTCAGCGAACAGCACAGGCTTGCACAGCTCTGGCCTTTAATCTTCGTAGGAAGTCTGAGTTCCTTGTGGCATTAGCTGACTATTCTATTAAATGTTTCGATACAGGTAAGAAGTCTCCATATTTGTCTTTAGAAGCAGAATAAAACATAGACTAAAGTACAGCAAGGAGTTTACCAGTCTGTACAGTTTGCTGTCACTTCAGACATCACTACTAGCCTGGGGGTCCAAGGACCACTCTCACTTCAGGTTAGCTGCTTAATAAACCAAGTTTCTAACTACCCTCAGGTTCAATATCCCACTAAAAAGCAGAACGAATTTAGGACAGCATTGTGCACATGACTCTAGTCTTTTTTTTTTAATTTTAATTTTAATTTATTTATTTGACAGAGAGAAAGAGGGAGAAAGACAGGGAGAGAGAGAGACAGAGAGAGAGAGAATGGGTACACCAAGGCTCCAGCCACTGCAAATGAACTCCAGATGCATGCCCCCTTGTGCATCCAGCTTATGTGGGTCCTGGGGAATCAAACCTGAGTCCTTTGGCTTTGCAGACAAACGCCTTCACTGCTAAGCCATCCCTCCAGCCCGTGACTCTAGTCTAATGTAGCAGGATTCAAAGTCAAGCAGCCAGCGGAAGAAATGCACAGGGAGGAATCTAGGAGGCTTCTAGGAAAGAACCCTCCTTTGTCCTTAGGGATGTTACCCTCCTGCCCCCTGGATGCCATGTCTGCACCAGATACTGCTGGCACAGGACGTTCTTGCAAGCTTATTGCTTGTGTGTAGATTGAGGGTGACCTATCCCTCCAGGATTGCCCATGTGCTGAATTCATTGTCCAGCCCTCCTGCTCTTCTGAGGTTTCGCTGACCCTCTAACAGCACTGCTGCTCTTTCTGGTGAGGCCAGCCTCCACCCGAGTCTCCTTGACATAAAGCTGTGTGTGTGTGGTCTGAGGGACTCATTGTGAGCATGAGGAGAGTCCTGTCACGTGGGAAGTCCCAGGGGAGCGGGGGGGGGGGGAATAGAGATTACCTGCCATGAGTTTAGACAAAAACTAGACCTCTGCTTGGAGGTCAGATTTTTTACTCTACAGATATGCTTAAAAACTTTTATGTGTGTGTGCACGTGTGCGCAATGAGGAGTGCTGTAGACTAAACATTTTACAAAAAGTTTGCAAGTATGTTATGTTCTAGTTACAAAAGTGATGGCTGGGCGTGGTGGCTCACGTCTTTAATCCCAGCAGAGTAGGAGGATCGCCATGAGTTCAAGGCCACCTTGAGACTACATAGTGAATTTCAGGTCAGCCTGAGCTAGAGTGAGACCCTACCTTGAAAAACCAAATAGTAATAATAATAAAAATAAATAAAAAATAAGATCTCACATTTAAACAGAAAGTAATAGATGGTATATACTATTTAGAAAGATATGTAAATAAAATTAACACAAATAAGTGACAGCAAATAATTACATAGTATTTATTCTCTGGCAAGCACACTTCTATGACTTTATACATATTAATTTTAATCACCATTATCCATGGAGGTGGATATTGTTATTCTCATTTTATAGATGAGGAAACTGAAGCATTGCCATAACTTGATGCAGGTTCCAAGTTTGTAAGCAGTGGAGCCAGAATTCCACCTTAATCCCAGCTGTCAGTTGTCCGTCACTGCCCTACACTCGGGAGGCAGAGGTAGGAGGATCGCTGTGGGTTTGAGGCCAGCCTGAGACTACATAGTGAATTCCAGGTCAGCCTGGGCCAGAGTGAAACCCTATCTCGAAAAACCAAACCAAAATAAAACAAAAACAAAAATCTAGTATATTTTGGACTAGATGATCTGTAAATACCTAATAATTTCACCGTATAATTGTTGACAGCAAATTATTTGTGCTGTTACTTATTATTAAACTTCTAAACTTTCTGGGTTTTGGTATCATAAACACTGCTATTACAAAAATGTTTTTAACACTAAATATTATACTCATTTATGATTGCTTTACTTAGAATCTACTATTTTCTTCGTTTCTGTTCCCTACGCCATCTTGTTCTGCTGTGTTGTTTCTCACGGAACTCTAACCCGGTTAAGTCTTGCTAACTCCCTCTCCTCTTTCCCTTTGCCAGATCCTGCTTCCGCACACACTCCATTGGTGAATCTGACTCTTGGGCCTCCCACTCTACAGTTCTGAGACTTCTGTCTCCCAGATCATTAGCCACCCCTAATTGTTTAAATCCTCAATTTGCCATCTCACTTCCCAGCAGCACCTCACAGTTGGGGTTACTTGGAGAGCCTGGCTTTTGCTATTGTTTTGAGGTAGGGTCTCACTGTAGCCCAGGCTGATCTAGAATTCACTATGTACTCTCAGGGTGGCCTTGAACTCATAGCAGTCCTCCTACCTCTGGCCTGTTTGCCACATTTATATCTTGCTATCTGACTCTTCTCAGTTCATCTTTCTGGGGGAAAGTAAACTTGCTACAAGTGTCCTGGAGACATACAGAAAAGTATGAGGATAATATAAATATCACTGTAATTTCATTTCCCAGTGGTAACTATCATCAAGAGTTTTTGGTGTTTTCTGTACCAGACTGTTTCTTTGTGTGCACACACACACCCTTACACCCCTACCTTTACCTCAAAATCAGATTTTTTTGTTGTGTTATTGAGACAGAGTTCTGCTATGTATGTCCAACTCTTATGGAATTGACTATAATCCAGGCTAGTTTCAAAGTTAAAAATCCTTGTCTCAGCCTCCCAAGTACTGGGATTATAGGCTTGTACCATCACAGCTGGTTCAAAATCAACTTTTAATTTTTTGTGTTTACTTACTTATTTTTTAGTATTCTTACTCGTTTTGAAAGTGTGAGTGAGCATGGGCACCCCAGGGCCTCTTGCCTCTGCAAGCGAACTCCAGACGCTTGTGCCACTTTGTGCATGTGGCTCTGTGTGAGTACAGATGCCTTGAGGACCGGTGCGGGCGGGCTTTGCAGAAGTGGGTGTCTTTAACCGCTGAGCCGTCTCTCCAGCCCCATGTCATTCATTTGTTTCTTGAGATGGAGATATGTAGTCTTCACTGGCCTTGAATTCTACATGGAACCCAGTGTGGCCTTAAACTCACAATGATCTGAGTGCTGAGTTTCTAGGTGTGTGTTACCGTGCTTGACAAACTCAGTTCCTTAAACTGAATTTATTCTCTCTTTTTTCATACTGTTAAGTCTGTCCCTGTTTGTGTAGTACTAACAAAAATTAATAGCATCAGTATCTGTTACTGCCAAACTAAAATCCCGGCGTCCTGTATCTCAATGCATAGATTTGACCACCAAGTCCTTTGTTTTGAATGTTCTTCATTCCATTGCCGTTTGCTTCGTTTAAGTTCACATCTCCTGCCTGCCTTGTGGCGGCTTTCTGCCCTGTTGCTACCCCTCTCCCAGTACATCCACCATAGAGCCTCAACGTGCTCTTTGTAAGCACAGGTCAGACTTGCTCCTCTTCAACTTGAAGCTGTCACCTGTGGGAGAATACCCCAGCCCCTGATTTGGCACTTGGAGCCTCTCCTGCAGCCTCCTGTGGTACGCTGCAGCTGGCCATGGGCTCGCATCGTCGTAGCCGTGGCCGAAGGTGCCTGATACAAAACTGTCTGTCATTTGAATCAGCTTGTGAGTGTGTGCATGTGCAGTGCTTTAAGTATAGAGTGGTGTTTTACTCATCCACAGTTGTACTTTTTTTTCTTTGGTTAATTTTTTTTTCAAGGTAGAGTTTCACTCTAGCCCAGGCTGACCTGGAATTCACTGTGTAGTCTGAGGGTGGCCTCGAACTCACAGCGATCCTCCTACCTCTGCCTCCTGAGTGCTGGGATTAAGCACAGTTGTACTTTCACCGCAGGCACCAAGGAGCTCGTGAGCTGGATGAGAGGACATGAGTCATCGGTCTTTTCCATCTCCGTGCACGCGTCAGGGAGATACGCCATCAGCACTTCTTCCGATACCTGCGCAGCTCTGGGACCTGGACACCTTTCAGAGAAAAAGGAAGCTGAATATTCGCCAGTCTGTGGGTATACAGAAGGTCAGTGACGTGGGGCATTGTAGCCTGGCTTCCTAGGCCATTTCCTTGGTCAACAGAAGCTAATACAATAGAAGAGTGTGATTAGCTTTGTCCTTATAGCACAGCAGCATGCAGAGTGGTCAACATGACTCCCCATGTTACTTGTGACTGGTGTGTGTGTGTGTGTGCACACACACACACACACACTTGTAGAGAAAACTGTCTGGTATAAATAACTGATGAAACAATTCTGTTTCAGCATAGGGTCTCACTCTAGCCCAGGCTGGCCTTGAACTCACAGCAATATCCCTACCTCAGCCTCCCCAGTTTTAGGAGTAAAGATGTGCACCACCCTGCCCAACTTAAATTTGTTTCTTCTTCTAAATTGTAACTATGTAACTCAACTCTCATAAGGTGACCATTTATTTATTTATTTATTTATTTGAAACAGAGAGAGGGAGGGAGGGAGAGAGAATCGGTGTGCCTCTAGCCACTGCAAAGGAACTCCAGACGCATGGTCCTGGGGAATGGAACCTGGGTCCTTTGGCTTTGCAGGCAAACGCCTTAACCGCTAAACCATTTCTCTGGCCCAAGGTGACCATTTTTATGATTTCGTTGTTGTTTTGAGTCAGAATCTCATTCTAGCCCATGTTGATCTGGCCTCAGACTCACAGTGATTCTCCTACCTCAGCCTTCTCAATGCTGGGTTTAAAGGCATGAGCCACCATACCCATTCGTTTTTATGATTTTTTAAATTTAATTTTATTATTTTTTATTTATTTTGTTTTTCTAGGTAGAGTCTCACTGTAGCCCAGGCTGACCTGGAATTTACCATGTAGTCTGAGGCTGGCCTCTAACTCACAGTGATCCTCCTACCTCTGCCTCCCAAGTGCTGAGATTAAAGGCATGCACAATCACACCCAGATAAATTATTTATTTATTTATTTGAGGGAGAGAATATGAATGGGCACTCCAGGGTATAGCCACTGCCAACGAACTCCAGAAGCATGTGCTACCTTGTGCATCTGGCTTACATGGATACCAGGGAATAGAACCTGGGTCCTTTGGCTTTGCGGGCAAGTGCCTTAACTGCTAAGCCATCTATCCAGCCGAAATTCAATTATTTTTGACATAGTGTTTGTTAAATGTGACACGTGTACACTTGTATAACCTGTACAGACCTGTCATTACCATCCCCCCAGCAATTTCCATCATATCCTTTCTTGAGTAAGTACTAGTCTGATATTTTCCCCTGTATTTTGGTTTTGCCTGTTCTAAAATTTCATATACATTTTAACTATTTAACAATAGTTGAAGACTTTCTTGGCATTCACCTATGTTTTATCTGTCATTTGTTCCTTCTAATTGCTGATTAATAATCCATTCTATAATTATACCACCTTTAAAAAATCCATTTATTTTTCTTTTAAGCTATTTTTCTTGTTTGATTAGCTAGATACTATCTTCAGTAGCATCTGTGCATCCCATGGGATAAGTTGCTTGATTTTTGGTTATATTATACATGCAGTGTTGCTTTTAATTTCTTGGTTATTAACATGAACAGCTAGTAATGCTTGTCAACCAAAAATTCTTATAGTCTCTCTGGAAATAACAGAGAGTGTTCTTAGTGCACCTTTAATAATTGAAAAGAAGATGAACGCTGTAGGTAGCTAATTCGTTAGAGACTTGGAACAACTGGCTTAGCAGGTCTTTTCTTCTTTAACTGCCTTGGCACTTAAATTGAGTTCTAAGTCCCAAAGAGAGCACTGGGGCTTGAACCCACAAGGGAATAGTTATGAAACTAACATGAAAGCCATCTGCTCTTGGCATAAAATTAAAACTATATGTACTGGGTAGATGCCAGAGCCAGATTTCCTCGGTCATTTAGACATTTTAGCTTTTAAATACGACTCTATAAATAATAGTGCTTTGAGAGGAAAATTAAGTGTAGAAAATGAATATATTGTGTATATTGTGATATCTGTATATAAATACATTATTCTAACATCATAGAAAATCATAGTCTATAAGTTATACATAAACTCTTTTTTTTTTTTTTTTTTTTTTTTTTTGGTTTTTCAAGGTAGGGTTTCACTCCTCTAGCTCAGGCTGATCTGGAATTCACTATGTCTCAAGGTGGCCTTGAACCCATGATGATCCTCCTACCTCTGTCTCCCAAGTGCTCGGATTAAAGGTGTATGCCACCACGCCCAGCTTTATAAACTTTCTTCAAAAGGCAGATAGTAGAGCTGGGCATGGTGGTGCATGCCTATTATCCCAGCACTTGGGAGGCAGAGGTAGGAGGATCACCGGTGAGTTTGAGGCCATCCTGAGACTGCATAGTGTATTCCAGGTCAGCCTGGGCTAGAGTAAGACCCCATCTTGAAACACACAACCCCCCCAAAAATGGCAGATAGTAAATATTTTTGCCTTTGCAGGCCATGGATAAAGTTTTATAGCCATTTAGAATATAATTGTTGAAAAATGTGAAACAGGGCTGGAGAGATGGCCTAGTAGTTAAGGGACTTGCCTGCAAAGCCGAAGGACCCAGGTTCAACTCCCCAGGACCCACGTGAGCCAGATGCACAAGGTGGCACATACGTCTGGAGTTCATTTGCAGTGGCTGGAGGCCCTGATGCACCCATTCTCTCTCTCTGCCTCTTTCTCTCTCTCTCCCTTCCTCTCTTTCTCAAATAAATAAAAATAAAATATTTTTAAAAAAAGAAAAGAAAAATGTGAAGTATGCACGCCTGTAGTCCCAGCACTTGGGAGGCAGAAGTAAGAAGTTCGCCACAGTTTGGGGACAGCCTAGGCTACATAGTGAGACCCTGTTTCAAAAAAAAGTATAGCCAGAGGCAGGCATGGTGGTACCCACCTTTAATCCCAGCACTCAGGCGGCAGAGATAGGTGGATTTCTGTGAGTTTGAGGCCCTCCTGAGACTGCATAGTGAATTCCAGGTCAGCCTGGGCTAGAGCGAGACCCTACCTTGAAACTCCCCCAACGCCCCCCCCCAAAAAGTAAAGCATTCTTAGCTCCTGGGCTATGCAGAATTTGGAGGTGAGCCAGATAAACTTCCAGGTGGGCCAGAGAGTTTCCACTCCTGATTTACAATGTTGAAAATAAATCTTTGAAGTTGATCTTTAATTCTTGTCAAATTTTTACTAAAACTATATTTTTTATTTATTTTTATTTGAGAGAGAGATAATGAGACAGAGAGAGAATGGGTGCACCAGGGCTTCTAGCCACTGCAAACAAACTTCAGATGTGTGCGTCTCCTTTGTGTGCATGTGGACAGGGCACACTTGTGTCACTGTGCATCTGGTTTACATGGGACCTGGAGATTCAAACATGAGTTCTTAGGCTTCACAAGCAAGCATCTTTACTGTTAAGTCATTTCTCCAGCCCTAAAACTATATTTTTATCCCACATTCTGATTCTGTAATTTAAATATAACCTTTTAAAAATATTTTATTTTCTTATTTGAGAGAGAGGAAGAGAGGAAGATAGAGAGAGAATGGGTGCACCAGGGCCTCTAGCCACTGCAAACGAACTCCAGACACATGGAACACCTTGTGCATCTGGCTTATGTGGGTACTGGGATTTGAACCTGGGTCCTTAGGCTTCATAGGCAAGCACTTAACTGCTAAGCCATCTCTCTAGCTCCAGAACCTTTATTTTGACAGTGCATGAGACCCTTGAAGAAATTTTGAGTCTTGTGCTCCGAAGCTAATTTTTTTTAATTTTTAATTTTTTTGCAATGAGAATGAGAGAGAGAAAGAAAGAATTGGCACACCAGGACCTCAGCCACTGTAATCAAACTCCAGATGTATGCACTACCTTGTGCACATATGCAACCTTGTGCGTTTGTGTCACCTTTTGTGCATCTGACTTATGTGGAACCTGGAGAGTCAAACATGCGTTCTTAGGCTTTGTGGGCAAATGCCTTAACCGCTAAGTCATCTCTCCAGTCCTGAAGCTAATTTTAAAATGTCACTTTTTAATCTCAAACAGCATTTCACTTGATTTTGTACATCATTATTTGTTTTTAACAGATAAGGCAGTACTGAGCTCTGCTACAAGATGATCTGTGTGCTTTGATACATTCTTTTTTTTTCTTTTCTTTCTTTCTTTCTTTATTTATATATTTTTATTAACAACTTCCATGATTATAAAAAATACCCCATGGTAATACCCTCCCTTCCCCCACTTTCCCCTTTGAAACTCCATTCTCCATCATACCCCCTCCCCATCTCAATCAGTCTCTCTTTTACTTTTGATGTCATGATCTTTTCCTCCTCTTATAATGGTCTTATGTAGGTAGTGTCAGGCACTGTGAGGCCATGGATATCCAGGCCATTTTGTGTCTGGAGGGAGCATGTTATAAGGAGTCCTGCCCTTCCTTTGGCTCTTAACATTCTTTCCGCCACCTCTTCCGCATTAGACCCTGAGCCTTGGAAGGTGTGATAGAGATATTGCAGTACTGAGCATTGCGGTCATTTCTTTCCATCACCATGATACCTTCTGAGTTGTTCCAAGGTCACTGCCATCTGAAAAGAGAAGATTCTATACTAAAAGTGAGAGTAGCATTAATATAGGGGTGTGAACATTAACAGAAGTGCTTACTGGGAAGTTTGATAAGCATAGTATATACATTTAGCCAGACAACAGCAGACATTACACCTCTAGGGCTCATGACTACCCCTGTTTTAAGTTTTCAGTATCAGGGATGTATTCCCCCCCTCCATGGAGCGGGCCTCCAGTCCAATTAGAGGGCAGTTGGTTTCCCCCATAACAGACGTGCCACTATTGCACCCATTGGCTCATTTGGCCTGGCTGGCCAATTATAAGGCTTGTAGTGTCCACTGTTGAGTATCTTCACTGGTGATTTCTCTCTCTCCCATTGAACTGCATGCAGAATGGCTTCTTCCAGCTTTCTGTCAGCTGGTCTACATGGAGGAGGTTATCAGCTCAGTTCCAGCAGGATTTCTCAGTGGCCTTGCAGCCCAAGTATATGGAGTCTTCAGCAATAGGGTCTTACCATCTATTCCTGGTGGGAAACCAAGGGCCTCAGCAATGGCCTATAATACTTTTGGGGGCATCAGGGACCTCTCTGGCCAACAACTCACTGGAAGATATCCCATCCCTGGCACTGAAAATTTTCTAGCCACAATTAGATACATTCTTAAAGGCTAGATCGTGCTGGTGTTATTTTTCTTTTGAACTTCATCATGTAGGTGAACACGCCCTTATTATGAGACTGACGTGTTACCTACTGTGCTAGCAAGGCTCCTTACATGCATTTATTAACAATTGAAAAGCCCAGAAGCGTTTAACTCAGTACTGACCCTTGTTAATGAGCAGCCGCATCTGAACTGAACTGCCATGAGCCTGAAATACTCAGGCATTAGATTATGAGCTGTTGCCCTAGGTCACATATTATAGCACCTTTTGAAAGTTGTCCTAAGCATTACAGATAAGAGTGGTTTTTATTGTTTTTTTTTTTTTAAGTGGGATGTGTGTGGGGGGTGGGAGTGAATACTGAGAATGAACATGCTAGGCAAGCACTCCACTGCTGAGGTATACCTCCAGTGGCTCAAAGTATGTTTAAAGTACAGTCACTCTTAAACTTCTTTCCACTGATTTTTGTATGTAGTAATAACAGCAATGCCAAAAGTCAGGCAGGCACAGTTACACACACCTGTAGTCTCAGCTATTCCAGGAAGGTGTTCAGTTCAAAGCCAGAAAAAAAAATTGTGGTTTTTTTGAGGTAGGGTTTTCTCTGGCCAAACTTGAGGCTTGTAGTGTCCACTGTTTTTACCATGGATGACTTCTGTCTCCCATAGGGCTATATGCAGTACAGCTTTTTCCAGTTTCTGTCAGCTAGTCTACAGGGAAGAGGTTTTCAGCTCAGCCCCAGTTTGATTTCTCAGTGACCTTGCAGCCCAGGCATGAGGAGTTTTCAGCAATAGGGTTTTATCATCTATTCCTGGCAGGAAACTAAGAGCCTTGGCAATAGTCTGTAATGTTTTGGGGGCATCAGGGACTTCCCTGACCAACAATTTACTAAAAGATATCCCATCCCTGGCACTGAAAATTTTCTAGAAACAGTTTATGGTATCTGGATGAGCCATTATCCAAAAAAGTAGGTTATCGTGGCTTATTCACAATATTCTGAATTTTGATTACCCCCCTGTTTTACTCATTCTCTTTCCCTGACCTTGTTTAGGCCATTCCACCCACAGTACTCTGTTCATCTACTTACATATATACAACACCATCCCCTTAAGTCTACCCTTTTCCCCTCCCTCCTATAGCCCTTTTCTAGCTTACTGGTCTCTGCTACCGATTTTTACTCCAACTCACACACAGAATCTGAATAGGATCCACATATGAGAGAGAGCATGCAACGTTTGGCTTTCTGGGCCTGGGTTACCTCACTTAGTATAATCCTTTCAAGATCCATCCATTTCCCTGCAAATTTCTTAATTTCGTTTTTCTTTACCACTGAATAGAATTCCATTGTATAAATGTACCACATCTTCATTATCCATTCATCAGTTGAGGGATGTCTAGGCTGGTTCCATTTCCTAGCTACTACGAACAGAGTGGCAATAAACACGGTTTTGCAAGTATTTGTAAGGTAGTGAGAAGAGTCCTTGGGATATATGCCTAGGAGTGGTATAGCTGAGTTGTATGGTAAATCTATTTTTAGCTGTCTCAGGAACATCCACACTGATTTTCACAATGGCTGGACCAGATTGCATTCCTACGAACAGTGTAGAAGAGTTCCTCTTTTTCTGAATTCTTACCAACACCCATTGTCATTCATTTTTTTTTATGATAGCCAATCTGACAGGAGTGAAATGGAATCTCAAAGTAGTTTTTTTTTCTTTTACGTTTTTTTTTTTTTTTTTCAAGGTAGGGTCTCACTCTAGCCCAGGCTGACCTGGAATTTACTATGGAGTCTCAAGGTGGCCTCGAACTCACGGCAATCCTCCTACCTCTACCTCCCGAGTGCTGGGATTAAAGGTGTGCACCACCATGCCCAGCTCTCAAAGTAGTTTTAATTTTCCATTTCCCTGATGGCTAAGGATGTAGAATTTTTTTTAGATGTTTATAAGCCATCTGTATTTCTTCTTTTGAAAACTCTCTATTTAGTTCCTTAGCCCATTTTTTAAATTGGGTTATTTGATTTCTTATTATTTAGTTTTCTGAGTTCTTTGTATGTCTTGGATATTAATCCTCTGTCAGATGTATAGCTGGCAAAGGTTTTTCTCCCATCCTGTAGGTTGTCTCTTTGCCCTATTCACAGTGTCCTTTGTTGTACAAAAGCTTTGTAATTTCATGAGGTCCCATTGGTTGATTAGTGATTTTATTTCTGAGCAACTGGGGTTACATTCAGAAAGTCATTGCCTAAGCCAATATGTTGAAGGTTTTCTCCTACTTTTTCCTCTAGCAGTTTCAGAGTTTCAGGTGTGATATTAAGGTTTTTGATCCATTTGGACTTGATTCTTGTACATGGAGAGAGATAAGGATCTATTTTCATCCTTCTACATAGTGATATCCTGTTTTCCCAGCACCATTTGTTAAAGAGGCTGTCTTCTCCAATGCATATTTTTTGTCAAAAATCAAGTGGCTGTAGCAGTCTGGATTTATATCTGAGTCCTCTATTCTGTTCCGTTGATCTATGTGTTTGTCTTTGTCCCAGTACCATGCTATTTTGTAACTGTGGCTCTGTAGTATAGGTTAAAATCTGGTATGGTGATACCACCAGCCTTATTTTTTTTTGCTCAAAATAGTTTTGGATATTTGAGGGGTTTTGTGCTTCCAAATGAATTTTAGGATTCTTTTTTCAATTTCGGTGAAGAATGCTGTTGGAATTTTTTTTTCTTTCAAGGTACGGTCTCACTCTAGTTCAGGCTGACCTGGAATTCACTATGTAGTCTCAGGGTGGCCCCAAACTCTCAGTGGATCCTCCTACCTCTGCCTCCCGAGTGCTGGGATTAAAGGCCTGTGCCACCACTCCCAGCTTGCTATTGGAATTTTAATGGGGATTGCATTAAATGCGTAGATTGCTTTTGGTAAGATTGTCATTTTCACAATATTGGTTCTTCCATTATCACAATATTGGTTCATCCAATAAGGATGTCTTTCCATTTCCTAGTATTTTCTGCAATATCTCACTTGAGTGTTTTAAGTTTTCATTGTAGAGATCCTTCACTTCCTTGGTTACATTTATTCTAAGGTACTTTATTTATTTATTTATTTATTTATTTATTGTTTTTGTTTTTTTTTGAGGCAGTTGTGAATGGGAGTGATTCTCAGATTTCATCCTCTGCATGTTTGTTGTTAGTATGTAGAAAAGCTACTGATTTCTATGTGTTTATTTTATATACTGCTACATTGCTAAAAGTGTTTACCAGCTCTAACAATTTGCTGGTAGAGTCTTTAGGGTCCTTTATGTATAGAATCATATCATCAGTAGATAATGATAATTTGATCTCTTTCTTTCCTATTTGTATCCCTTTTATGAGTGTCTCTTGTATTACTGCTATAGCTAAGACTTCCAATACTATAGTAAATAAAAGTGGGGACAGTGGACACTCTTGTCTTGTTCCTGATTTTAGTAGAAAAGCTTCAAATTTTTCCCCATTCAGTATTATGTTGGCTGTAGGCTTGTCATAAATAGCCTTTATTATGTTGAGATATGTGCTTTCTATTCCCAGTTTGTGTAGGACTTTTACCATGAAGGGATGTTTGTCATATGTCTTTTCTGCATCTATTGAGATGATCATGTGATTTTTGTCCTTCAGTCCTGTTTATATAGTGTATTACATTTATCGATTTGTATATGTTGAACCATCCCTGCATCTCTGGGATAAAGCCTACTTGGTCGGGGTAAATGATCTTTTTGATATATTCTTGTATTCTGTTTGCTAATATTTTGTTGAGAATTTTTTTTGTTTTGTTTTGTTTTTCGAGGTAGGGTTTCACTCTAGCCCAGGATGACCTGGAATTCACTATGTAGTCTCAGGGTACCCTTAAACTCATGGCGATCCTCCTACCTCTGCCTCCCAGGTGTTGGGATTAAAGGTGTGCACCACCACGCCCGGGGAGAATTTTTACATCCGTTCATGAGTGAGATCAGTCTGTAATTTTCTTTTTTGTTCTGTCTTTGTCTGAAAACTCAATATTTTCATTGTCAACTAAATAACTAATAAAAATGTAAAAAATTATGCTGGGTATGGTGGTGTGCTCCTTAAATCCTAGCACTTGAGAGGTAGAGGTAGAAGAATCGATGTGAGTTCAAGGCCACCGTGAGACCATATAATGAATTCCAGGTCAGCCTGGGTAGAGCAAGGCTCTACCTAGGAAAACAACAACAAGAAAATACATACATACATACATACATACATACATTACTTCATTCCTTCATTCTCTGTATACAGTGCACACTCACTAAATTTCTGTAAATTACATATTTGACTTTGGCCTTAATTTATTAACATTACATTATTATCCTGGATTTGTTGTTATTCTGTTTTTCACCACATATGTGTATATATGTTTTATATATATACATATATAACATACATATACATATATATATTTGGAGAGGGAGAATGAATGGGTGCACCAGAGTCTCCTGCCTCTGCTGCAAATAAATTCCAGATGTATATACCCTTTGTGCATCTGGCTTTAAGTGGGCACTGAGAAATTGAACCCAGGCCACCAGGCTATGCAAAAAAAACCACCTCTAACCACTGAGCCATCTCCTCAACCCATGCCTGGCTTTTCAGTGCAGATGTTGGGAATTGAACTCAGGTCCTCATGCTTGCTCAGCAAATGTTCCCACCTATTGAGTCATCCCCATACCTCCTTTCTTTCTTTTAATGAGACAGGGTCTTGCTGTGTAGCCCAGGCTAATCTCAAATGTATAACCCTGCCTCAGTCTTCCTAGTGTGGGATTGCAGGCATGTGTCGCCGTGTCCAGCTTTGTTTTGGTTGTATGGTGCTAGGGACCAAACCCAGGGCCGTGCACATGTTAGGCAAGCACTTTACCAATGAGTAGCCCTGAATTTTTTTTTAAATATTTTATTTTTATTTATTTATTTATTTGACAGAGAAAGAGGGAGAGAGAGTGAAAGAATGGGTGCACCAGGGCTGGCAGCCACTGCAAACGAACTCCAGACGCATGGTCCCCCTTGTGCATCTGACTTATGTGGGTCGTGGAGAATCAAACCTGGGTCCTTTGGTTTTGCAGGCAAATGCCTTAACCACTAAGCCATCCCTCCAGCCTGAATTTTTTAATTTTTGAAGAGCTCACACACGTCTAAAACCAAACTGGAATGTGCTGATTTGGGTATGGTTTGAGTTTGTCCTTCAAAGGACATTGATGATGGTCCTGTTGGTAGCTAGCTGAACCTTTGAGAGGATGGGTCACTGGTTGGAAACAATTAATGTTTTAGAGATACCATGAGAAGGTGAGGGAGGGAGGGAGGAAATCAACCTCATCCTTGAATTCCTCTAGCTTCCTGTCTATGTGACCTCATTCTCTTACACACACTCCCACCATGATGCCATGCTCTATTGTAGCCAGAGACCCTCGCCAGAGCCTATCAGAAGCAGGCATCATGGTCCTGAACTTCCAGAACTGTGAGCTAAATAAATCCATGCTCTTTGCAAATTAATTAACCTGGGGTATTTTATTATGGCAACAAAAAATGGCCAATACAAACATTTAGGATTTTCATATTCTTCCAGGAAAATAATCTAGCCTCTTGGCCCCCAGTACATTTTGTTAATATTTTTGAAGCTTTTCCTAAGTTTTTTTTTTTTTATGTTGTCAGGAGATGACAGTATCTAAATAATAATGACATGCTTCATTAGGAACAATTTTATAATCATTAAAATCTGGCAATTAAAATCACAAATCTAGTAATGAATAATCATACAGGTAACAGCCTTATCACAGCTCCTCACCTAAAATAGCAATTGGTGCTCATTAACTTTTAAGTTCTTGCTTCTCCCAGTAGAAATAAACTTTATTGCTTTTCTAAAAAAAAAATGACTGCTAATTATAGTAAGAATTTTCTTAAGTCACTTTTTGACACCAGTTTGGAAACAGTGTCTTAATGCATTCATTATGGGTTCTAATGTATTCCTTGCAGATTCTTTCTATAAGAACTTACATTATAGCTTTTCCTCACATGGTAACTGAGCATTCAGTCTTCCAGAGACTGTTTCTGGCAAAGTGAACCTAACACAGAAGTGAGGAGTTGAATCAGGTCATAGTTAGCCTTGTATTGTCTTGTTGACTTTAGTCTTGAGCTTATCATTTTAATTAACCAGTATAGTCCATAGTGCCTTATGCCATATATATGTGTTTTGTGCAAATGTATTCACAAAATCATATTTGGAGACAGAGGGCAGGTGTGTGTGTGCATGCACATTGATGGAGATGAAACTGAGGACCCCAGGCATGTTAGACAAGCAAATCTATCATTGAGACATACCCATATCCACCCCCAGCCATAGGGAAATTTGTATTATTAAAAGAAGCATTGTTTAATGCTTATGGAACAGAAAAGCAGAAAATCGGAAAATGTAAGATATTTTCAACTCTGCTATCAATAAATTTGACTCTTAGTTGTCCTTTTTGCTTTTTGATTTTTTGAGGTAGGGTCTTGCTCTAGCCCAGGCTGACCTGGATCTCCCTCTGTTAGTTGTCCTTTAAATTGAGACTCTAGGGCTGGAGAGATGGCTTAGCGGTTAAGGTGCTTGCCTGCAAAGCCAAAGGACCCATGCCCAACTCTCCAGATCCCACGTTGGCCAGATGCACAAAGGTGAGGCAAGCACAAGGTCGCACATGCCCACTATGTGGCCCAAGTGTCTGGAGTTTGATTTCAGTGGCTGAGGCCCTGGCACGCCAATTCTTTATCTTTCCTCTCTCTCTCACATGCTGTCTAAAAAATAAATAAGTAAAATAAATTGAGGCTCTAAGAAAATGTGATCATATAATCACTTACAACTTTTTACATATATATATATGAGATAGGAGGATCACTGGAAAGCTGAGCTAGGAGGATCACAGGAAGGTTGAGATAAGAGGATTACTGGAAGGCTGAGATAGGAGGATCACTGGAAGGCTGAGATAGGAGGATCACTGGACGGCTGAGCTAGGAGGATCACTGGAAAGCTGAGATAGGGATCACTGGAAGGCTGAGCTAGGAGGATCACTGGAAGGCTGAGATAGGAGGATCACTGGATGGCTGAGCTAGGAGGATCACTGGAAGGCTGAGCTAGGAGGATCACTGGAAGGCTGAGATAGGAGGATCATTGGACGGCTGAGATAGGAGGATCATTGGACGGCTGAGCTAGGAGGATCACTGGAAGGCTGAGATAGGATCACTGGAAGGCTGAGCTAGGAGGATCACTGGAAGGCTGAGATAGGAGGATCACTGGATGGCTGAGCTAGGAGGATCACTGGACGGATGAGATAGGAGGATCACTGGACGGATGAGATAGGAGGATCACTGGAAGGCTGAGCTAGGAGGAGCTAGGAGGATCACTGGACGGATGAGATAGGAGGATCACTGGACGGATGAGATAGGAGGATCACTGGAAGGCTGAGCTAGGAGGATCACTGGAAGGCTGAGATAGGAGGATCACTGGACGGATGAGATAGGAGGATCACTGGAAGGTTGAGATAGGAGGATCACTGGAAGGCTGAGCTAGGAGGATCATTGGAAGGTTGAGATAGGAGGATCACTGGAAGGTTGAGATAGGAGGATCACTAGCTGAGAACTACAGAGTGAATTCTAGATTAGCCTGGGCTAAAGTGAGACCCTGCCTTGAAAAACCAAATAATAGTTGTCTGAAACAGTGCCAAGATAGTGCACGCCTTTAATCCCAGCACTTGAGAGACTTTGGCAGGAGGATCACCATGAGTTCAATGCCAGTCTGGTGCAACAGAGTGAGTTCCAGGCCAATCTGGGCTAGAGTGAAACCCTGCCTTGGGGGGAAAAAAAAAAGCAAGCAAGAGAGAAACCAGAGAGCATGGGATGTCAGAGGATAAGAGTCTAACACAATGAAAGATATAACAGTGTAAGTGCATTGATCAGAAACATGAGTGTTTACAATCAGGCATTGTGTCCTGCACATAGTGGTGTGCGCTGTACTTATCTAACTGGCAGTGCAGGTTGCTCCCCCCACCATCGCAGACACTGGAGCCATGCCGCCAGGAAGAGGTAATTTTCCATCGTCAGTAACTCTTTGAGACAGCAGTTAGTTGTCTGGAGCGTGGTTGGGAGGCTGTCTAGTTGATAGTGTTACATGTTAATGTACATGTATCCAGATGTTCATTTGTTTTAAAACAATTGTCATCTCATTTTCATTTGAATATATATATATATTTTTTTTAATGAGAGAAAGAGAATTGGCATGCCAGGACCTCCAGCCACTGTAATCGAACTCCAGACATGTACACCACCTTGCACTTACTTCACCTTGTGCATCTGGTTTACATGGGATATGAAGAGTCAAACATGGGTCTTTAGGCTTTGCAGGCAAGTACCTTAACCATTAAGCCATCTCTCTTGCCCTCATTTGAGTTTTTTAATAGAATTTTTTAACACTTTATTTTATTTTATTTTATTTTATTTATTTGAGAGAGAGAGAAAGAGAGAGAATGGGTTATAGGGGCCTTCAGCCACTGTAAACAAATGTCAGCTGCATCCACCACCTGGGTACTTTGGCTTCTCAGGAAAATGCCTTAACCGCTAAGCCATCTCTCTAGCCCTGAATATTTTTTTTAAATATAAGGTGAAAAGTTTTAATTGATACTTAGAATTTGGGGAAATTTGCCTACTCATTATAGCAGTTACTATTTATTGTTTCAGTTTATTATTGTGTATGGAATACTGTTATCTGTCATATATTAACAATGTATTTTCTCTATATAAGAAAAAATAGGGCTGGGTGTGGCTGCACTTGCCCTTTAACCCCAGCACTCCGGAGGCTGAGGATTACCCTGAGATCAAGGCCACCCTGAGACCACATAGTGAATGCTAGTTCAACCTGAGCTAGAACAAGACCCTACCTTGAATGAAAAAACTAAAAAAGAAAGAAAGAAAGGAAGAAAGAAAGAAAGAATAGTCCTAGAAAGGAAAACTTGATTATGTACATAATTTTACATTTAAGAGGACTTCTTGAATTTGGTAAAAAATAGCTTTTCCTCTCTTTGAAGGTTTTCTTCCTACCGTTAAGTAACACCATCCTCAGCTGTTTTAAGGACAATTCCATCTTCGCCTGGGAATGTGATACTCTGTTTTGTAAATACCAGCTGCCTGCTCCACCGGAAAGCTCTAGCATGTTATACAAGGTGTTTGCTGTGACCAGGTAATGTTCATGTTTAAGAAATTTAGTTTCTGATGAAAAAGTATAAATTTTCATTCCGTATCTTGTCATATGAGAAAAAGCTTCCTTCAGATTTAGATGTGGTTTCATTTAATTCTAATTACTTTATTGGGCAAAATTTCACATATACATAAAACCAGAATAGTTTGTGAACCCATGAGTATTTTGTAACTACAATAATGATCAACCAATGGCTACTCTCTTTTTCGGGGGGGGAGGGGTTCAAGGTAGGGTCTCACCCCAGCTCTTCTTTTTTTTTGTTGAAATTAACTTTTCAAAGAAATGATTGAAGTAGTTTATTTTCATCTTTCAGAGGTAGCCATTGAACTTGTTTTGTTTGTTTGTTTTAAGTCTTTAAACTCAAGTTTTGAGCTGGAGAGATGGCTCAGCAGTTAAAGGCACTTGCTTGCAACTCCTGCTGGCGTGGGCGTTGGCCCAGATTCCCCAAAACCCACATAAAGACAGGTACACGAAGTGGTACATGTGTCTGGATTTCGTGTGCAGTGGCAAGAGGCCTTGATGTACCCATACATACACTCTCTCTTTCTCTCATAAATAAATAAAAGTAAACTCAAGGCTTGACACAACCAGAGTTTTTTTTTAATGATTTGTTTGTTTGTTTGTTTTCAAGGTAGGGTTTCACTGTATCCCAGCTGACCTAGAATTCACTATGTAGCCTCAAGGTGGCCTTGAACTCATGGCACCTCTGCCTCCCAAGTACTGGGATTAACGGCATGCACCACCACACCTGGCTTTAATGATTTTTTAAATTTATTTTTACTTATTTACATGAGAGAGAGAATGGGTGCACCAGGGCCTCCAGCCACTGTAGATGAACTACAGATGCATGTACTACCTTGTGCATCTGGCTTTATGTGGTTCCTGGGGAATCAAACCTGGGTCCTTTTGCTTTATAGGTAAGTGCCATTAATGCTAAGCCATCTCTTCAGCTCCAGGTCTTTGTTTTGTGACGTGTGTGTGTGTGTGATATATATGGTGTGGCATGTATGTGGTGCATACACTTCTGCAAATGTGCATGCTCTAATCTGCATGTGTGTAGACACCAGAGAACATTGGGAGTCCTCTGTTGCTCTTCAGTGTTATTTCCTTGAGACAGTGTCTCACTGGACCTGAGCTGCCTCCCCCTCCCTTCTGCCCATCCCATGAGCACATGTGGCCAAACTCTGAGGATTGAACTCAAGCCCTCAAACTTACAACTGAGCCATCTCCACAGCCCCACTTGGTACATTTTAATCTATTGTAGTGAAGTCTTAGTGGTGCTCCATTCCTCCTCATCCCTCATCTTTGGCAAGATCCTCTTCAGATGTGCTTTTGTCTGAGGCAGGGTCTCTTTAGCCCTGGCTTACCTGAAACGTCCTCTGTAGCCTCAGGTTGACCTTGAATTCTCAGTGATCCTTCTTCCTCAGCCTCCTGGGTGCCAGGGTTAAAGGCGTGCACCACCACACCCAGCTCATGTTTGCTTTTGAATCTTTTTAATACTGCCTAAGCTGTTGGTCATAGCTTTTTTCTTTCTGGTGTGACTAAATGTTTCAAGTTCATCTTGTACATTTCTTGCTCCAAGCTTAGAATCAGCTATTTTTCTTTCTTTATTTTTTTTGGTGGGGGGGGGGGTTGAGGTAGGGTCACTGAAGACCAGGCTGACCTGGAATTCACTATGTAGTCTCAGCTATTTTTCTAAAGAGTGTGACTTTGTTCTTGGGGAAGTGGTATTTTCAGACCCTATCTAGATACCAAAGAGATTTGTGATTGGGCTAATGTTTCTTTCTAAACTTTTTCAATGGAAATAGCTCTATGATTGATTCTTCTATTTTTCCACTCTTTTCTTCTCAGTCTGCAGTAGTTGCATATGAAACACCAAATGATGAGATTGTTTTGTAAAATGTTAATGTACTCAGCACTAAGAAGTCATCTAGCAAGTGTTTGTTAAGCTGACACCTTAAGGCAATAAGTAAAAGATATGTATTTTCATAAACCCAAACTGTCCTGTATAGTAGACATTGGCCACATGTGATCATTTAATAAAATTAGTTTCCTAGGGAACACTGACCACATTCCCAGGACTCAGTGGCAGCCGTGTTGCACCGCACAGATACACAATCTTGTCACCATCACGGGGGCTCTGCTGACAGCTGCTGTGGTTAGCTGTTCAGCGGGACATGCTCTCCCACTGTCTCCATGTAGAGATGCTCTCCTATATGTATGCACTGTCTGTCTCCATGTAGAGATGCTCTCCTATATGTATGCACTGTCTCCATGTAGAGATGCTCTCCTATATCTATGCACTGTCTCCATGTAGAGATGCTCTCTCTATATATATGCACTGTCTCCATGTAGAGATGCTCTCCTGTATATATATGCACTGTCTCCATGTAGAGATGCTCTCCTATATGTATGCACTGTCTCCATGTAGAGATGCTCTCCTATATGTATGCACTGTCTCCATGTAGAGATGCTCTCCTGTATATATATGCACTGTCTCCATGTAGAGATGCTCTCCTGTATATATATGCACTGTCTCCATGTAGAGATGCTCTCCTATATGTATTCACTGTCTGTCTCCATGTAGAGATGCTCTCCTATATATATATGCACTGTCTCCATGTAGAGATGCTCTCCTATATGTATGCACTGTCTGTCTCCATGTAGAGATGCTCTCCTATATGTATTCACTGTCTTCTCATGTAGAGATGCTCTCCTATATATATATGCACTGTCTCCATGTAGAGATGCTCTCCTATATGATATGCACTGTCTCCATGTAGTGATGCTCTCCTATATGTATTCACTGTCTGTCTCCATGTAGAGATGCTCTCCTATATGTATGCACTGTCTCCCATGTAGAGATGCTCTCCTATATATATATATGCCTGTCTCCATGTAGAGATGCTCTCCTATATGTATGCACTGTCTGTCTTCATGTAGAGATGCCTCCTATTGTATTCACTGTCTGTCCATGAGAGATGCCTCCAATATCATATGCACTGTCTCCATGTAGAGATGCTCTCGATTGTATTCACGTCTTCTCCAATGTAGAGATGCTCTACATATATACACTGTCTCATGAGGTCCTTTTGCTGTCTGTCTTCATGTAGAGCTCTCCAGTATGTCTGTCCTTAATGCTCTAATGTACATGTGTCCAGTAGAGCTTCTCTATATGTATTCCCATCTGTTCTGTCTTCTCATGTAGAGATGCTCTTCTATATATATATGCACTGTCTCCATGTAGAGATGGCCGCATCCTGGCTGCTGGAGGCAAATCCAATCATCTGCACCTGTGGTGCTTGGAAGCCGCTCAGGCTCTTCAGGATTATCCAGATGCCTACGAAAGTACGAGCTGTTCGCCACCTGGAATTTCTTCCTGATAGTTTTGATGCTGGGTTCTAATCAGGTTAGTAGAAGAAATGTAAGGTTTTGTACTTTTGAGAAAGATCACATCTGTTTTAGAACTGTATTAGCTCTTATTTATTCAACATACATCATGACAGACAAGAGTCTGAAATGTGTGTGGTATTTTTGTACAGTCTAGAATTGGAAACATTTCAAAATATTATGTTCTTTATATTACTGATAATTACTTTATTTAAAATTGACGGTCATGGGCTAGGAAGATGGCATAGCGGTTAACAACACTTGCTTGCAAAGTGGGTGGGCCCAAGTTCTATTCCCCAAGGACCCACATAAAGCCAGATGCACAAAGTGGCACATGTGTCTGGAGTTAGTTTGTAGAATCAAATACATAAATAAAAATATTTATTTAAAAACTGGTTTGGAGGGCTAGAGGGATGGCTTAGCGGTTAAGGCGTTTGCCTGCAAAGTCAGAGGACCCAGATTCAATTCCCCAGGACCCATGTAAGCCAGATGCACAAGGGGGCACATGCATCTGGAGTTTGTTTGCAGTGGCTGGAGTCCCTGGCATGCCCATTTTCTCACTCTCTCTCTCTCTCTGTCTCTCTCAAATAAATAAATAAAAACAATTTTTTTTTTTAAATTGGGTTGGAGAGACAGCTTAGCAGTTAAGGTGTTTGCCTGCGAATACTAAGGACCTAGGTTCACTTCCCCAATACCCACATAAGTACAATGTGGCACATGCATCTGGAGTTTATTTGGAGTGGCTGGAGGCCCTGGTGCGTCCATTCTCTCTCTCTCTCAAATAAATCATTTAAAAAATTGATGGTTATATTTACAGATTTCACAGTGTAACAAATTAGATACATGTTTTATATATATGTAATATGTATGTGTATATATACCATATCTATTTTCCTTTTGTTTTTTGTTCTTCTAGCCCAAGCAGACCTAGCACTCATCCTATAGTCCCAGGCTGCCCTCAAAGTCACAGTGATCTCTCCGCCTCTGCCTCTCAAGTGCTGGACTAAAGGCGTGTGCCACCACACCTGGCTTCCTCACACTTTTAAATAGTTCAACGTTCCCCTGGTTAAGCACATAAAATGTGTGAACAAGCATGCAGAGGCAACTCTCATCCCTCTCTCCCATTTGTCTGGTTGTAATCCTCCCCTATACTTGTTATATATAGGGTTAGGTTTTCTCTTAAAAAAAAATTATTTATTTGAGAAAGAGAAAGAAAGAAATACTACGCGACAAGAATGGAAATAAAGAAAGAAAGAAAGAAAGAAAGAAAATGACAGTAGGCATGCCAGGGCCTCTAGCCACTGCAAAAGAACTCAGGATACATGTGCTACCTTGTCAATGGCTTACATGGGTATTGGGAATCAAACCTGGTACTTTGACTTTGCAAGCAAGCGCTCTTAACCAATAACCATCTTTCCAGCTCAGGTTTTCTCTTCTTTAAAAAGTCATATACTATTTTTCCTTAAATTGAGATTATTCCGCATTAGCATAAAAACCTTTTTTTCTTTTTTGGGGGGGTTGTTGGTTATTTGAAGTTGGGCCTCACTGTAGCACAGGCTGACCTGGAATTGACTATGTATCTCAGGTGTTGAACTCACAGTGATCTCCACTCTGTCCCAGTCTCTTAAGTCTTCACCACATCTTATTTTATTTAATTGAGAGAGAGAGAAAGAGAGAGAATGGGTTATAGGGGCCTTCAGCCACTGTAAACAAATGTCAGCTGCATCCACCACCTGGGTACTTTGGCTTCTCAGGAAAATGCCTTAACCGCTAAGCCATCTCTTTAGCCCTGAATATTTTTTTTAAATATAAGGTGAAAAGTTTTAATTGATACTTAGAATTTGGGGAAATTTGCCTACTCATTATAGCAGTTATTATTTATTGTTTCAGTTTATTATTGTGTATGGAATACTGTTATCCTGTCATATATTAACAATGTATTTTCTCTATATAAGAAAAAATAGGGCTGGGTGTGGCTGCACTTGCCCTTTAACCCCAGCACTCCGGAGGCTGAGGATTACCCTGAGATCAAGGCCACCCTGAGACCACATAGTGAATGCTAGTTCAACCTGAGCTAGAACAAGACCCTACCTTGAATGAAAAAACTAAAAAAGAAAGAAAGAAAGGAAGAAAGAAAGAGTAGTCCTAGAAAGGAAAACTTGATTATGTACATAATTTTACATTTAAGAGGACTTCTTGAATTTGGTAAAAAGTAGCTTTTCCTCTCTTTGAAGGTTTTCTTCCTACCGTTAAGTAACACCATCCTCAGCTGTTTTAAGGACAATTCCATCTTCGCCTGGGAATGTGATACTCTGTTTTGTAAATACCAGCTGCCTGCTCCACCGGAAAGCTCTAGCATGTTATACAAGGTGTTTGCTGTGACCAGGTAATGTTCATGTTTAAGAAATTTAGTTTCTGATGAAAAAGTATAAATTTTCATTCCGTATCTTGTCATATGAGAAAAAGCTTCCTTCAGATTTAGATGTGGTTTCATTTAATTCTAATTACTTTATTGGGCAAAATTTCACATATACATAAAACCAGAATAGTTTGTGAACCCATGAGTATTTTGTAACTACAATAATGATCAACCAATGGCTACTCTCTTTTTCGGGGGGGGAGGGGTTCAAGGTAGGGTCTCACCCCAGCTCTTCTTTTTTTTTGTTGAAATTAACTTTTCAAAGAAATGATTGAAGTAGTTTATTTTCATCTTTCAGGGGTAGCCATTGAACTTGTTTTGTTTGTTTGTTTGTTTGTTTTAAGTCTTTAAACTCAAGTTTTGAGCTGGAGAGATGGCTCAGCAGTTAAAGGCACTTGCTTGCAACTCCTGCTGGCGTGGGCGTTGGCCCAGATTCCCCAAAACCCACATAAAGACAGGTACATGAAGTGGTACATGTGTCTGGATTTCATGTGCAGTGGCAAGAGGCCTTGATGTACCCATACATACACTCTCTCTTTCTCTCATAAATAAATAAAAGTAAACTCAAGGCTTGACACAACCAGAGTTTATTTTAATGATTTGTTTGTTTGTTTGTTTTCAAGGTAGGGTTTCACTGTATCCCAGGGTGACCTAGAATTCACTATGTAGCCTCAAGGTGGCCTTGAACTCATGGCACCTCTGCCTCCCAAGTACTGGGATTAACGGCATGCACCACCACACCTGGCTTTAATGATTTTTTAAATTTATTTTTATTTATTTACATGAGAGAGAGAATGGGTGCACCAGGGCCTCCAGCCACTGTAGATGAACTACAGATGCATGTACTACCTTGTGCATCTGGCTTTATGTGGTTCCTGGGGAATCAAACCTGGGTCCTTTTGCTTTATAGGTAAGTGCCATTAATGCTAAGCCATCTCTTCAGCTCCAGGTCTTTGTTTTGTGACGTGTGTGTGTGTGTGTGATATATATGGTGTGGCATGTATGTGGTGCATACACTTCTGCAAATGTGCATGCTCTAATCTGCATGTGTGTAGACACCAGAGAACATTGGGAGTCCTCTGTTGCTCTTCAGTGTTATTTCCTTGAGACAGTGTCTCACTGGACCTGAGCTGCCTCCCCCTCCCTTCTGCCCATCCCATGAGCACATGTGGCCAAACTCTGGGGATTGAACTCAAGCCCTCAAACTTACAACTGAGCCATCTCCACAGCCCCACTTGGTACATTTTAATCTATTGTAGTGAAGTCTTAGTGGTGCTCCATTCCTCCTCATCCCTCATCTTTGGCAAGATCCTCTTCAGATGTGCTTTTGTCTGAGGCAGGGTCTCTTTAGCCCTGGCTTACCTGAAACGTCCTCTGTAGCCTCAGGTTGACCTTGAATTCTCAGTGATCCTTCTTCCTCAGCCTCCTGGGTGCCAGGGTTAAAGGCGTGCACCACCACACCCAGCTCATGTTTGCTTTTGAATCTTTTTAATACTGCCTAAGCTGTTGGTCATAGCTTTTTTCTTTCTGGTGTGACTAAATGTTTCAAGTTCATCTTGTACATTTCTTGCTCCAAGCTTAGAATCAGCTATTTTTCTTTCTTTATTTTTTTTGGTGGGGGGGGGGTTGAGGTAGGGTCACTGAAGACCAGGCTGACCTGGAATTCACTATGTAGTCTCAGCTATTTTTCTAAAGAGTGTGACTTTGTTCTTGGGGAAGTGGTATTTTCAGACCCTATCTAGATACCAAAGAGATTTGTGATTGGGCTAATGTTTCTTTCTAAACTTTTTCAATGGAAATAGCTCTATGATTGATTCTTCTATTTTTCCACTCTTTTCTTCTCAGTCTGCAGTAGTTGCATATGAAACACCAAATGATGAGATTGTTTTGTAAAATGTTAATGTACTCAGCACTAAGAAGTCATCTAGCAAGTGTTTGTTAAGCTGACACCTTAAGGCAATAAGTAAAAGATATGTATTTTCATAAACCCAAACTGTCCTGTATAGTAGACATTGGCCACATGTGATCATTTAATAAAATTAGTTTCCTAGGGAACACTGACCACATTCCCAGGACTCAGTGGCAGCCGTGTTGCACCGCACAGATACACAATCTTGTCACCATCACGGGGGCTCTGCTGACAGCTGCTGTGGTTAGCTGTTCAGCGGGACATGCTCTCCCACTGTCTCCATGTAGAGATGCTCTCCTATATGTATGCACTGTCTGTCTCCATGTAGAGATGCTCTCCTATATGTATGCACTGTCTCCATGTAGAGATGCTCTCCTATATCTATGCACTGTCTCCATGTAGAGATGCTCTCTCTATATATATGCACTGTCTCCATGTAGAGATGCTCTCCTGTATATATATGCACTGTCTCCATGTAGAGATGCTCTCCTATATGTATGCACTGTCTCCATGTAGAGATGCTCTCCTATATGTATGCACTGTCTCCATGTAGAGATGCTCTCCTGTATATATATGCACTGTCTCCATGTAGAGATGCTCTCCTGTATATATATGCACTGTCTCCATGTAGAGATGCTCTCCTATATGTATTCACTGTCTGTCTCCATGTAGAGATGCTCTCCTATATATATATGCACTGTCTCCATGTAGAGATGCTCTCCTATATGTATGCACTGTCTGTCTCCATGTAGAGATGCTCTCCTATATGTATTCACTGTCTGTCTCCATGTAGAGATGCTCTCCTATATATATATGCACTGTCTCCATGTAGAGATGCTCTCCTATATGTATGCACTGTCTCCATGTAGTGATGCTCTCCTATATGTATTCACTGTCTGTCTCCATGTAGAGATGCTCTCCTATATGTATGCACTGTCTGTCTCCATGTAGAGATGCTCTCCTATATATATATATATGCACTGTCTCCATGTAGAGATGCTCTCCTATATGTATGCACTGTCTGTCTTCATGTAGAGATGCTCTCCTATTTGTATTCACTGTCTGTCTCCATGTAGAGATGCTCTCCTATATATATATGCACTGTCTCCATGTAGAGATGCTCTCCTATTTGTATTCACTGTCTGTCTCCATGTAGAGATGCTCTCCTATATATATATGCACTGTCTCCATGTAGAGGTGCTCTCCTATATGTATGCACTGTCTGTCTTCATGTAGAGATGCTCTCCTATATGTATTCACTGTCTGTCTCCATGTAGAGATGCTCTCCTATATGTATGCACTGTCTGTCTCCATGTAGAGATGCTCTCCTATATATATATGCACTGTCTCCATGTAGAGATGCTCTCCTATATGTATTCACTGTCTGTCTCCATGTAGAGATGCTCTCCTATTTGTATTCACTGTCTGTCTCCATGTAGAGATGCTCTCCTATATATATACGCACTGTCTCCATGTAGAGATGCTCTCCTATATATATATGCACTGTCTCCATGTAGAGATGCTCTCCTGTATATATATGCACTGTCTCCATGTAGAGATGCTCTCCTATATGTATTCACTGTCTGTCTCCATGTAGAGATGCTCTTCTATATATATATGCACTGTCTCCATGTAGAGATGGCCGCATCCTGGCTGCTGGAGGCAAATCCAATCATCTGCACCTGTGGTGCTTGGAAGCCGCTCAGCTCTTCAGGATTATCCAGATGCCTACGAAAGTACGAGCTGTTCGCCACCTGGAATTTCTTCCTGATAGTTTTGATGCTGGTTCTAATCAGGTTAGTAGAAGAAATGTAAGGTTTTGTACTTTTGAGAAAGATCACATCTGTTTTAGAACTGTATTAGCTCTTATTTATTCAACATACATCATGACAGACAAGAGTCTGAAATGTGTGTGGTATTTTTGTACAGTCTAGAATTGGAAACATTTCAAAATATTATGTTCTTTATATTACTGATAATTACTTTATTTAAAATTGACGGTCATGGGCTAGGAAGATGGCATAGCGGTTAACAACACTTGCTTGCAAAGTGGGTGGGCCCAAGTTCTATTCCCCAAGGACCCACATAAAGCCAGATGCACAAAGTGGCACATGTGTCTGGAGTTAGTTTGTAGAATCAAATACATAAATAAAAATATTTATTTAAAAACTGGTTTGGAGGGCTAGAGGGATGGCTTAGTGGTTAAGGCATTTGCCTGCAAAGTCAGAGGACCCAGATTCAATTCCCCAGGACCCATGTAAGCCAGATGCACAAGGGGGCACATGCATCTGGAGTTTGTTTGCAGTGGCTGGAGTCCCTGGCATGCCCATTTTCTCACCCTCTCTCTCTCTGTCTCTCTCAAATAAATAAATAAAAACAATTTTTTTTTTTTAAATTGGGTTGGAGAGACAGCTTAGCAGTTAAGGTGTTTGCCTGCGAATACTAAGGACCTAGGTTCACTTCCCCAATACCCACATAAGTACAATGTGGCACATGCATCTGGAGTTTATTTGGAGTGGCTGGAGGCCCTGGTGCGTCCATTCTCTCTCTCTCTCTCTCTCAAATAAATCATTTAAAAAATTGATGGTTATATTTACAGATTTCACAGTGTAACAAATTAGATACATGTTTTATATATATGTAATATGTATGTGTATATATACCATATCTATTTTCCTTTTGTTTTTTGTTCTTCTAGCCCAAGCAGACCTAGGCACTCATCCTATAGTCCCAGGCTGCCCTCAAAGTCACAGTGATCTCTCCGCCTCTGCCTCTCAAGTGCTGGACTAAAGGCGTGTGCCACCACACCTGGCTTCCTCACACTTTTAAATAGTTCAACGTTCCCCTGGTTAAGCACATAAAATGTGTGAACAAGCATGCAGAGGCAACTCTCATCCCTCTCTCCCATTTGTCTGGTTGTAATCCTCCCCTATACTTGTTATATATAGGGTTAGGTTTTCTCTTTAAAAAAAAAATTTATTTATTTGAGAAAGAGAAAGAGAAAGAGACAGAAAGAAAGAAAGAAAGAAAGAAAGAAAGAAAGAAAGAAAGAAAGAAAGAAAGAAAGAAAATGAAAGTAGGCATGCCAGGGCCTCTAGCCACTGCAAAAGAACTCAGGATACATGTGCTACCTTGTGCATGTGGCTTACATGGGTATTGGGGAATCAAACCTGGGTACTTGGACTTTGCAAGCAAGCGCCTTAACCAATAAGCCATCTTTCCAGCTCAGGTTTTCTCTTCTTTAATAAAGTCTTATACTATTTTTCCTTAATTTGAGATTATTCTGCATTAGCATAAAACCTTTTTTCTTTTTTTGGGGGGGGGTTGTTGGTTATTTGAAGTTGGGCCTCACTGTAGCTCAGGCTGACCTGGAATTGACTATGTAGTCTCAGGGTGGCCTTGAACTCACAGTGATCCTCCTACCTCTGCCTCCCAAGTGCTGGGATTAAAGGTGCGCTCCACCACTCCCAGCTCTTTTTTCTTTTTTTTAAAGATCTATTTTTATTTATTTATTAGAGACAGGGAGAGAAAGAGAGAGTGTGAGAATGGACATGCCAGGGCCTCTAGCCACTGCAGACTAACTGCAGATGCATGTACCACCATGTGCATCTGGTTTATGTGGGACCTGGAGAATTAAACCTAGGTCCTTAGGCTTCACAGGCAAGCACCCTAACCACTAAGCTATCTCTCCAGTCCTCTTTTTCTTTTTTAAAAAACTGTTTGTTTTTTCTTTGTTTATTTATGAGAGAGAGAGGCAGAGAAAGAACAGCTGTTCCAGGGCCTCCAGCCACAGCAAATGAACTCCAGACGCGTGCGCCACCTTGTGCATCTGGCCAACGTGGGTCCTGAGGAATAGAACCTAAGTCCTGTAGCTTTGCCAGAAAGTGCCTTAGTCACTAAGCCATCTCTCCAACCCCCTTTTCTTTCTTTCTTTTTTTAAGTTTTATTTTTATTTTTATTTATTAGAGACACACAGAGAGAGAATGGGCACACCAGGGCCTCTAGCCACTACAACTGAACCCCAGATGCATGTGTCACCATGTGCATCTGGCTTACCTTAGGCTTCGCAGGCAAGCGCTTTAACCTCTAAACTATCTATCTCTCCGGCTCCATAATATTTCATGTTCTCCTTTAATCCAGCCTTCTGTCCTTGGTCACTTAGCCTATATCTTTAGTGCTTTCCTGTTGCAAATATGCTGCAAGTCATAACTTTTCACAAATGCCATATTTTTTATACCCCATCTGTAGAAGAAAATCCCAGAGTTGAAGTGCTTACATAAAGGTTAAGTGCACCTATAATTTAGACAGAGTCTTTTCCAATTGCCCTCAAATGGGGTTACATCACTGCAAATGCAGGGGATGTGCTCTACCAGCCAAACAAAGGAGAACATGCCTTTTTATATTGTCACTTACTGTGGTGGTTTGAGTCAGGTGTCCCCCGTAAACTCAGGTGCTCTGAATGCTGGGTCCCAGCTGATGGAGATTTGGGAATTAAGGCCTCCTGGAGGCAGTGTATTGTTGGGGGCGGGCTTATGGACATTATAGCCAGCTTCCCCTTGCCAGTGTTTGGCACACTCTGTGTTGCTGTTGTCCACCCATTGTTGTCAAAGAGGGGATATCCACCCTCTCCCTGCTCATGCTGTTTTTTTTAACCCTGCCACTATGGATCTTCCCCTAGAGTCTGTAAGCCAAAATAAACCTTTTTTCCCCACAAGCTGTTCTTGGTCAGGTGATTTCTGGCAGCAGTGCAAACCTGACTGTAACAGTAAAGTTGGTACTGAGAAGTGGTGTGTGTCGTTGATGCTAGACACCTGATTATGTGGCTTTGGTCTTTTGGGGCTGATTTTCAAGAGGAATGTGGAAGGATTTGAAACCTTGGCCTAAGAAACGCCTTGCAGTGCTGTAAATACAGCTTGATGGACTATTCTAGTCAGAGTTGAAAGACCTGAATGCAGTAAGAACTATGGACTGTGAGGTTTGGCTTATGAGGGTAAGAAAGCTTACCTGGACTGGGCTAAAGCAGTTTATGTGAGGCTTTCTATTATGCATGTCCTGAGACCTTGTGCAGGGTTGCATAGCGTTGAAACAGACTGGTGTGAGTTGAGGGATATGGCACAGAAAGAAATCTTTAGGCTGAAACTTCTGCCTGTTCAGCTGCAATTATATGAGAAATTATAACCATTGGGACAACAGAAAGAATATGGAGTCTTTGGAAGGGGCCTGAATGCTAAAGGAGTGTCCTGTTCTTCAAAGTCTGCTTTATTCCCCTCTGGATTAACAAAATGGCAACCTACCTGGTATTATGAAGTGTAAGAAATGCAGGAAAGAGATGGTCATTGAATTTGGAACGAAGTCTTGTGTTTTGGAAACAGCCATGGGCAGTGTGAAGCAGGTTTGCTGTATGCCTGCATGGAGACCCGATGGAGCTGTGAGGATGGACGCTGGGTTGCAGTGGAGATGCCAGGACCACAAAATGGCTGCTAAGGAGAGCTGAGGTCTGGATGAAGTTTTCCTGGACTGTGAGTAGCCTAGCTGGAGGGGCAGAATTGGAACTACAGAGACTTGTCAGTGGTTAGAATTATTGGATTTGGAGATTTGTCACTGACTAGAGTTGTTGGACTTAAGAGTTAGAGTTTGATGTTTGCCCTGTTTAAATCTTGTATTGGCTGAATATTTCTTTGCTATGTCCATTGTCATCTTTTGCAGTGTGAATGTTTATTCTGTGCTATTATGGGTTTTTTTTGGGGGGGGTTGATTTTTTGGTATTAAGGCTCAGTTAAAAGACCTTGGATTATGGGGATGTTTGAACATCATTAGGATTGACAAAAATATGGGGACTTTTAAAGTTGGACTAAATGCATTGCATTTTATATCATGTATGGTTAACAGTTATGGGGGCCAGGGGCAGAATGTGGTGGTTTGATTCAGGTGTCCCCCATCTTAGGTGTTCTGAATGCTAGGTTCCCAGCTGATAGAGATTTTGGAATTAATGCCTCCTGGAGGCAGTATATTGTTGGGGGTGGGCTTGTGGGTGTTATAGCCAGTGTCTGCTTTACCAGTGTTTGGCACACTCTCCTGTTGCTATTGTCCCCCCAATATTGGCGAGGAGGTGATGTCCACCCTCTGCTCATGTCGTCATTTTCCCCTGCCATCATGGAGCTTTCCCTGGAGTCTGAAGCCAAAATAAACCTTTTTTTCCTGCAAGCTCCTCTCGGTCACGTGTTGTCTGGCAGCAATGCGAGCCTGACTGCAACACCTCCAAGCTCCCTTTTGCGTGGCAAGCTCACCAGCAGATTTCAAGCAAGCATCAGTGCTGCTTCAGCTTATGGCATGGAGGCACAGGCAGCAGAAGGGCTTATTTGTTTATATAAAGCAAAAAAAAACTAACTTCTTACCTGCTTCTTGGGTATACTTGAAGCAACTCATAAATGCTTTCCACTCCCCAAACGTTCATCACAGTAGCTGACGACAGGAGAGTGGGAGCCCCACCAGGAGTCAAGGTTTATGTGCAGGCAGCAGGGAAAGACACAGCCTCATCCATCCTGACAGCCAGGGTGGAGATAGAGGTTTTTCAGTCATCTGTGTCCCCTGTCAGCGCATGGAGCCTGCCTGGGGAAGGGAGGGTGTGGTGTTTTGAATCAGAGTCCCCCATAAACGCATGTGTTCCGAAAGCTTGATCCCCAGCTGATGGCAGTTTGGGAAGTGGAGCCTCAATGGAGGGGGTGTGTTGCTGGGGTGGACCTTAGTGGTTTATTAGCTCTGGCTTGCCAGTGCTAATTGGCACACTCTCCTGCTGCTGTTGTCTACTGGTTGTTGGCCACGAGGTGATGTCCAGCCTCTGCTCATTCCACATTTTCCCTGCCATCATGGAGATTCCCCTCAAGTCTGCAAGCCAAAATAAACCTTTTTTCCCCCACAATCTGCTTTTGCTTGGGTGCTTTGTGCCAGCAATGAGAAAGTCTTAGAATCTCTTTCCATGGTTCCTTAGTTTGTGGTTAGAGCCAGGGTTATCTGGTCTGACAGGCCAAGCCAGCACAGGAGACTTTCAGTGTGGAATGGCTTACTGGGAATTGACCCGCCTCCAGCTGCCCCTCAGAAAATTACCTACCACATAATACAGTATAAATAGACAAACATATATATATCTGTGTGTGTATTTATATATATACATATATATTTACATTTTTAATTTTTATTTATTTATTAAAGAGAGATTGAAAAGGGGTAAGAAAGAGAGAGAGAGAGAATAGACATTCCAGGACCTTTAGCCACTGCAAATGAACTCCAGACACATGTGCCACCTTCTATATCTGGTTTATGTGAGTCCTGGGAAATCGAACCCGGATCCTTTGGCTTTACAGGCAAGCGCCTTAACCACTAAGCCATCTCTGTACCCTGTATGTACATATTTTGACTTTCAGATGTTTTTAAGAACTCATTGTTTCTCTCTACTTTTAGGTTCTTGGAGTGCTGAGTCAAGATGGTATTATGAGATTTATCAATATACAGACCTGTAAACTTCTCTTTGAAATTGGGAGCCTTGATGAAGGAATTAGCTCATCAGTAATTAGCCCACATGGCCGATACATTGCATCTATTATGGAAAATGGAAGTCTGAACATATATTCTGTCCAAGCTTTAACACAAGAAATAAATAAGGTATATTATCACCTAAATAAAAAAAAGGTTTCAGTATTGAATCATCAAGAATAAAATACCCACTCACTGCTATTTTGTAAGCACCTCTTTGGGACTTACCTATTTTTCTGATTATGTTTCTTTTTTAATATTTTTTATATTAGAAATATTATTTATACTGATTGAGATGGGGAGGGGATATGATGGAGAATGGAGTTTCAAAGGGGAAAGTGAGGGGAGGGAGGGTATTACCATGGGATATTTTTTATAATCATGGAAGTTGTTAACAAAAATTTGAACAAAAAATTATTTATTTATGAGAGAGAGAGAATGGGTGCACCAGGGCCTCTAACCACTGCAAACTCCAGATGCATGCACCACCATGTGCATCTGGCTTACTTGGGTTCTGAGGAATCAAACCTGGGTCTTCAGGCTTTACAGGCAAGCGCCTTGGCCACTAAGCCATCTCCCCAGCTCTGGATATGTTTCTTGATCTATAAGAGCCACATCCCTAACTGTAATTTCTCATCTCTGTTTCTTTATTAAGTTACTGCCTTCATAAAGGGCATCTTGGTTTGGTGCCTGTCTCATTCAGCATCACTCATGACCTTTTTCCAGAAGAGATCTGGTTCCAGTTTCTCATTTTTGGCTTGCTAGCTCTTTCCTTTTTTTTTTTTTTTTTTTTTTTTTTTTTGGTTTTTCAAGGTAGGGTCTCGCTCTAGCCCAGGCTGACCTGGAATTCACTATGTAGTCTCAGGGTGCCCTGAAACTCATGTCGATCCTCCTACCTCTGCCTCCCGAGTGCTGGGATTAAAGGCATGCGCCACCACGCCCAGCTCTTTCCATTTTATTTATTTATTTATTTTGGTTTTTCAAGGTAGGGTCTCACTCTAGCCCAGGCTGACCTAGACTTCACTATGGAGTCTCAGGGTGGCCTCGAACTCATGGCAATCCTCCTACCTCTGCCTCCTAAGTGCTGGAATTAAAGGCGTGCGCTACCACGCCCGGCTCTTTCCATTTTATATAGAGACTTTGGCTCTCCGTGTCTGTTCCTACTGCATCTGTTCCTGAGTCTAGTTAATATTAAGTCATGTACTTTCTTTTTTTTTAAAAAAGTCTTTCTTATCTGTTTATTTGCTTGGAAAGGGGGAAAGAGAAAGAGTGGTTATGCCTGTGCTTCTTGCTGCTGCACACTCCAGATTCATGCACCACTTTGTGTTTGTATCTGATTTACATACATACTGGGGAATTGAACCTGTGCCAGCAGGGTTTGCAAGTAAGCAGCTTTAACTGCTGAGCTATCTCCCCAGTTCTCATGTTCGTTCTTTCTTTCTTTCTTTTTTTTTTTTTTTTTTTTTTTTGGTTTTTCTAGGTAGGGTCTCACTCTAGCTCAGGCTGACCTGGAATTCACTCTGTATTCTCAGGGTGGCCTTGAACTCATGGTGATCCTCCTACCTCTGCCTCCCGAATGCTGGGATTAAAGGCATGCACCACCAGGCCAGGCTCTTTTTGTTGTAGCACTACAGATCAAATCAAGGGCTTCCATGCAGGCCTGGCATAGAATGTCACCTTGCCACTAACTTCATCATGGAAGCAAAAATGTGGTTTGCCATTATATGACTTTAAGCCACCTCTTGAGAATAAATTCTACTTATTACTTATATTAACCATGTATATTTATTTACTCTTCGAAGAAATTTAGCAGAAATCTGCTTTGGAGCCGGGCATGGTGGCACATGCCTTTAATCCTAGTGCTTGGGAGGTAGAGGTAGGAGGATCACTATGAGTTCGAGGCCACCCTGAGACTACATAGTGATTTCCAGGTCAGCCTGGGCTAGAGTTAAAGCTTACTTAAAAAAAAAAAAAAGGAAGGAAGGAAGATGCTTTGGTTTACAAATTAACAGGAACTCATTTTTAGATACTTATTTTGCTTTTGGCCTAATGAATAATACAAATGTGAAGATGTGTTATTAAAGCAAATTTTGGAAATCATGTAGTAGTAGGCCTGTTGTCTAAAAATATGCATTCCCCCCCACCTCTTAGCCGCCACCTCCTTTAGTTAAAGTGATTGAAGAGTTGCCCAAGAATACATTGAGCTCCGGTGATCTTAAGATGAAAATAATATCAAAAGGAATACAGCGGCCAACAAAATCCAGAGAGAACAAAACTCAAACTAGAATATTGAAACAAGGCCTGGCTGGTAATTTTGAAAATGAAGAGGTAAGAATGTAACGCAGTTGAATTTTGTCATGACCTTCTGCAGACAGCCTGTGGTTTCTAGACTCTCTTCACTTTTTCCTCCCCTGGAACTTAAAAGAATAGAAAATTAGCACTCGGGAGGCAGAGGTAGGAGGAGCACCGTGAGTTCGAGGCCACCCTGCGACTACATAGTTAATTCCAGATCAGCCTGGGCTAGAGTGAAACCCTACCTCTAGGGGCCAGCATGTGTCTGATTTAGTGTCCAGTGCACTAGGGGCCAGCATGTGTCTGATGTAGTGTCCAGTGTCCTAAGGGCCAGCATGTGTGTGATGTAGTGTCCAGTGCACTAGGGGCCAGCATGTGTCTGACGTAGTGTCCAGTGCACTAGGGGCCAGCATGCGGTGGGTGCAGTATACAGTCCCTGAGAGCCAGCACGTGGCTGATGCAGTTTCCCACACAGTAGGCGCTAGCATGTAGCTAATGAGCACTTGAGGTGTGGGAGTCTGAATCCCCATGTGCTATAATGGCTTGGCGAGGTAGCATACGCCTGCAATTCCAGCAATGGTGAGACTCAGGCAGGAGGACAGTGAATTTGAGGCCAGCCTAGGCTGCATAGTGAGACAGTATCTCAAAAAATACAAGGAGAGAAGATGTGCTGTAAGTGTAAAGTACATACAGAAAGTATGAAAACTTAGCATGTAAAATATCTTAATTGATTTTTACGTTGATTGTGTATTGAAGTGATATTTTGATTGTTGGGACCAAATTGTACTATTAAACTGAATGTGTCCTGCTTCTCTTCACTGTTTTAAATATATGTACTGTAAATTTTTAAACTCCATTTGCGGCTTATGTGTACTTCTCTGAACAGTGCTGAATAGATATGTGTGAAGGAAAGATGGAAAAAGCCTTCCTTCCTCCTGCTTCTTGTTGAATTTGTTATTGTAGTCTCTGGAGGTCACCAAGATACCAATAGTAGGATTACCTTGAAGGAAGGGATATCAGTGAATATGTTCTGTTTTTTAATAAAATTCTTGTTTTTTTCCTAACATATTACTTTGGAATAGAAAGAAAATGCAGATATTCAGAGAAATTTTAACATTTTTCAAGGAACTTTTTTTTTTTTTTGGTTTTTCAAGGTAGGGTCTCATTCTAGCCCAGGCTGACCTGGAATTCACTGTGAAGTCTCAGGGTGGCCTCGAACTCACGGCAATCCTCCTACCTCTGCCTCCCAAGTGCTGGGATTAAAGGTGTGCACCACCACGCCCAGCAAGGAACCCTTAAACTTTTTTGTCTGTTTCGAAGTAGAGTCTCACTGTGGCCCAGGCTGGCCTGGAACTCACTTTATAGTCCCAGGCTGGTGTTGAACTCACAGTGATCCTAACTGCCTTTTGAGTGCTGGAATTAAAGGTGTGTGCCTCCATGCCTGGCTCAACTTTTATAAACTTTTTGTCTGTTTGGTTTTTCAAGGTAGTGTCTCGCTCTAGTCCAGGATGACCTGTAATTCACTATGTAGTCTCAGGGTGGCCTCAAACTCAGAGTGATACTCCTACCTCTGCCTCCTGAGTGCTAGGATTACCACCTAGGATTACACATGGCGCCTGGGTGTGTACCATCACACCCAGCTTCAACTTTGAAACTTTTTTTTAGATTATTAAATTATTATATTTTAGCCGGGCATGGTGGCACACGCCTTTAACCCCAGCCCTCAGGAGGCAGAGGTAGGAGGATCTCCATGAGTTCAAGGCCACCCTGAGACTACATAGCAAATTCCAGGTCAACCTGGACTAGAGGTGAAACCCTACCTTGAAAAACCAAAAACTAAAAATTATTATATTTATTGAGGGAAGTACAGAGCCAAGGAAAGGAACCCATGTGGCGGGCCTAGAAAACAAAAGCATGGAAAGAAAAGAAGAGAAAGAAAATTCAGGGAGCTCCTACCATGTGGGGAGCTGGAGGAGATAAAGGAGCCCATGTGGAGAGTAAGGGCTGGGGCCCTCCCAGCTGGTCCTAGGCCTGGAACTAGGCCTGTAATTGTTAGTAAATAAGCATACACATAAGACAAGAGAAGACAATGGAAGGGGAATATGATCCAAATATATACATACATGAAAATTATCAATTAAAAACTTCAAAAAAGAGGGGCTGGAAAGATGGCTCAGTAGTTAAAATTGCTTGCTTACAAAGCAAGTTCAGTGCCCTATTACCCACATATAGCCACATGCACAAAGTCTGAAGTTTGTTTGCAGTAGCACTAGGCTCTGAGGGTGCCTATTCTGTCTCCTCCTCCCCCCCGCTCAAGTAAATAAATAAAATATTTTTTTAAAAATACAAAATAAGCCTGGCATGGTAGCACATGCCTTCCACCCTGAGACTACATAGTGAATTCTAAGTCAGCCTGGGCTAGAGTAAGACCCTACCTCAAAAAACCCAAAAACAAACAAACAAATAAATAAATAAAAAGTTCAAAAATACACATGTAAAGTCCATGTAAGAATACAGTGAATTTTCACAAATTACACACATCCATGTTAGCAGCACCCACATCACAAGCTGGGGTGTTACTGTTATGTTTCTGCTCCCTTCTAGACACCTTTAAATTTTTTTTTTTAAATTTTAGAGAGAAACAGAGTTGGCACACTAGGGCCTCAGCCACTGCAATGGAACTCCAGACGCTTGCACCACCTAGTGGGCATGTGCGACCTTGCACTTGCCTCGCCTTTGTGCATCTGGCTTACATGGGATCTGGAGAGTCGAACATAGGTCCTTAGGTTTCGCAAGCAAGCATCTTAACTGCTAAGCCATCTCTCCAGCCCTCTAGACACTTTCTTTTGCCTCAGTGATAATGCTGTTTGGGGGGGGGGGCAGGATAGGAGTCAGTTTTACAGATCAAGTGCTACATTACACATACATGCTGAGTATGTGCTGTACCATGAACCTGAGCCTCTTGATAAGTGTACATTACTTTAGTAAATACTATAACTTTTCCAGAGTGATTGAGCCAGTTGATATTCCCATCAGCTGCATTTGAGAGTTCTAGTTATTTCCTATTCTCACCAGCATGACATGATATTTTTAATTAATGTTAATAGTTTTTTTAAGCATTTTAAGTGAAATCTTGTACAAAAGAGCATATAAATGTATTATAACTTAATGAAAAAACCAAGAACACTGCATATGTGCCCTGGGGCGGCTCTAATAGCATCTTCACATTTGGAGCTTTATTATAGCTCAGCACATAATAATTACGTTCATAGCTGCAGTATTAGTGACTGTGCTCATTGCTAGGACCACGGGGCAGCTGAAGGAGAAGGGTTCTGATAGCTTACACTTCCAGAAGAGCAGTCCATGGGGCAGGGAAGGTATGACAACAGAGATGGGAAGATGGTTGGTCACATTGTATCCAGAGGTCAGTTAGAGAGTAAAAACAGGAAGTGGGGTCTGCCCCCCAGTAACCACAACTTTTCCAAACAGTACCACCTGCTGGAGACCCAAGTGTTCAAACACATGAGCCTATGGGAGACATTGCTGCTCTCAGCGCAGCAGCCATGATGTATTACAGTGAGATGCAAACAGATTTGCAGAGGAAAGGGCACACAGGGCCCGGGAGGACCACGGAAACAAGGCCCAGGCTTCCCAGAGCCCCTCCCACGGCTTGACTCTTCTGCACAGCACATTGTGACGGCATATATAAAGTGTGTCTACCAAGAAGCCACGTGAGACTGTGCCCAGGGTTACACTGGACGCTGGTTATGCAGGACCCAGTTGATCCTGTTTTGAAGCTCAGGCTCCCACAGGGAAAGCAGGTGTTCAGGATAAACCACATTATCATTAAAACTGTTTTAGACATGCTGAGCCACTCTCCTAGTTGACGGCAATGGGAACCCTGCCAAAATCCAACTTCTGGACACCAGCCATGGGGCCTTCTTACAGTTAGGCCTTCTACGGGTGACAGGCCCAGGCTTGCTGTGTGAGCTTTGTAATTTACATAACCACTTTCACATTAAAAATACAGCATTACCAGTAGATTTGGAGCCACCCAAATGTTCCAATCACATTTTTCTCTTCACTACCTATATGCAACTGTTGTCCTCATGCATTATTTCTTTTTCTTTGTACTTTTATAATTTCTTCATGTAACCCTAGCAAAGTATTTTTTGCTTTTACAAAACCTAATAGCAAGCGCACACCTGTTTGGGCAGCATTGCTCTTATATATTGGATTTTCTTTCTTTTTTTTTTAAATGTTTTTTGTCTGCTTGTTTATTTATTTGAGATCAACAGAGAGAAAGAGAAAGAGAAGAGAAAGAGGCAGAGAGAGAGAGAGAATGGGTGCGCCAGGGCCTCTAGCCACTGCAAACAAACTCCAGACGCATGCGCCCCTTTGTGCATCTGGCTAATGTGTGTCCTGGGGAATCAAGCCTCGAACCAGGGTCCTCAGGCTTCACAAGCAAGCGCTTAACCGCTAAGCCATCTCTCCAGCCAGATTTTCCTTTTTTTTAAATATATATACTTTTATTTGTTTGGGTGTCCCTTCCACCCTGTGACTTCGATTGCCTGTTTCTAATGGCAAACAGAGCTCTGCACTAAAACAAAGTCTGGCTTCCAGTTTTGAGTCAAGATTGAACATATGACTGGGAGCAAGTTGTTGACCTATGACATTATTTTCTGGGTCAAATTCAGGGCTTGAATATCCCTAGGCAAGTGCTGTACCTCTGAGCTACAGGCCCAGTTTCTCCATTTGCTCAAGTAAAGAAAGGAAAACAACATACCATCTGCTTAGAGTTGCAAGCATCAATTTGATATTCTGTGAAAATAGCTACGAAGTATTCTGCTTAAGATAAAATTTGACTTAAAAGTTTGAGATATAAAGATATAAGCAGAAACTGATGTCTAGTACTGTCAGATAGGACAAAATGATGAACTAATCAAGTTTCTCTGCCAGGCTTGTTCTTCATGATGTCATGCAAGTTGTTTAGAATGCCTATAGTGTTGGGTCACATGACAGTCAGTGGTCCTAGTCAGTCCACTCAAGCTGAGAACTGTTTTTACATTTTAAAATGGTTAATAAAAGTCTCTGGCTGGAGAGAAAGTATGGCACTCCAGGTCCTCCTCCACTGCAGATGAACTCCAGACGTATGCACCACTTTATGCATCTGGCCTTATGTGGGTACTAAGGAATCGAGCCTGGGCTGTCAGGCTTTACATGCAAGCATCTTTAACCACCAGACCATCTCTCCAGCCTGTGTTTTTATTCTTATGCATTCCAGGCTGGCTTTGAATTCATAATCCTCCTGTTCCATTCTCCCAAGAGCTAGGAATATAGGCATATGCCACCCTCCCTGGCATGTGTATTGCTTTTTAAAGTTGGAAAACCACTGTAAACTAGGTTACCATATTCCCAGTCATGTGATTTTTTTACTTATTGGTACTATCTTTTTACAGAATGAATTGTCAGATGGATTAAACAAAAAACGTCTGCAAATTTTATTAAAAGGCTATGGAGAATATCCAACAAAATACAGGTAAAGTTTAAGTTCTTTCATTGCTAAATTAATTTTACTCAAAAAAAAATTTTATTTAAGATGACAACCTTAATTTCAGAATGTTCATTTGGCGCTCTTTACTACGGCTACCTGAAAATCACACTGCATTTAGTAGCCTGGTGGACAAGGGGACTCACGTGGCATACCTCAACCTTCAGAGGAAGTACCCCATCAAAAGCCGGAAGCTCCTGAGAGTGTTGCAGAGGTATGTTCAGCACACTGCAGCCGTGCACGAAAACCTTCTGTTTCGAAAAGTTGGTTTGGTCAACTTTGATTGTCATTTAAAAAAAAAAAAAACAAACAAAACATATATGTGTGTGTGAGTGTTCATATTGTATACTAGGAAGTTGGAATCTTATGATAATCTGAAGAACCCAGAATTTGAAGGCAAAAAGCCCAGTTTTGACTCTTTGTTTCACTATATAATAACTAATGAAGACCAGGTCTTAAATCTTTATCTGAAAATGGGGCCAGTAACACCAACATCATAAGATTAGTGGGTTAGAATTCTTTGTTGTTGTTGTTTTGTTTTGTTTTTCGAGGCAGGATCTCTCTCTAGCCCAGGCTGACCTGGAATTCACTATATAGTCTCAGGGTGCCCTCGAACTCGCGGCGATCTTCCTACCTCTGCCTCCCAAGTGCTGGGATTAAAGGTGTGTACCACCACTCCTGGCTGGGTTAGAATTCTTATACCAGTTTCTAATTCATAGTAAGCTCAGGAAGTACTGACAATGAAAGCAAATCTTTTGTTGTTCTGTGGATTTTTTTTGTTGTTGTTTTTTATTATTTTATTTTTGAGAGAGAGAAAGAGGCAGAAAGAGAGAATGGGTGTGTCAGGGCCTGTCAGCCACTGTGAAGGAATTCCAGACATGTGTGCCCCCTTGTGCCCATGTCCAACATTGCACACTTGCATCACTATGAGTCTGGCTATGTGGGACCTAGAGATTTGAACATGCGTTCTTAGGCATCACAGGCAAGCACCTTAACCACTAAGCCATCTCTCCAGCCCAGAAACAAATCTTTATAGGGTTTGTTTTACACTATACACATACATGAAAATATTAATTTTAAAATGGGAGGGCTTCAGAGATTTCTCAGTGGATACAGATGCTTGCTTGCAAAGCCTGATGACTTGGTATCAGTTCCCCAGTACCCACATAAAGCCAGATGCACAAAGTGGTGCATGAGTCTGGAGTTCATTTGCACTGGCAAGAGACCTTGGTGACACTGAAACAGTTTGGGTAGTGACACAAATAATAGCAGTCAGTTATAACTATAGTGAGAACTGTAAGTTCATGCAAATGTAAATGAATGACTAAAAGTATAAATGTAGGAGAAAGGACAGTGGAAATAAATATAAAAAGAAGTTCAAGAAATAAAAACAAAATCACAGCTAGCAATTATTAGTGACCAGAGCCACAAATTTATGTGAAAATCAGCGAACAGAAGTAGCTGAAGTTACAGGACATGTATATAGCTGTGGTGGTTAAATGTAAAATGACCCCCATGGGCTTGTGGAATACTTAATCTCCAACTGGTGGTGCAGTTCTGGTTAAGTGTAAAATGACACCCCCCCCATAGGATTTTTGGAATACTTAATCTCCAACTGGGGGTGCAGTTCTGGAAGGTGGTGGAGCCTTGCTGGAGGAAGTGTGTCACTGGAGGGTGGGTCTGAAGGTGCTGTAGCTGCACCCCTGTGCAGTTTCTCTCTCTCCTTCCCTGTGGCTGTGACAGTGGGGTTCTGGCTCTGCTCCTTCCATGCTTTCCCCACTGGGATGGACTTTCCCCTAGAAACTGTGGGCAAAAACAAACCCTTCCTTTCCTTTTTTTTTTTTAATGATTTCTTTTTATTTATTTGAGAGAGAAAGAGAATGGGAACATGAGGGCCTCCAGCTGCTAAAAACACACTCCACATGCATGTGGCAACTTGTGCATCTGGCTTACATGGGTCCTGGGGAATCAAACCCTGGTCCTTTGGCTTTGCAGGCAAGCACCTTAACCACTGAGCAATATCTCCAGGTCTCCCCTCCCCAACTTTCTTTCCTTAACCTCCTTCTGGTTGGGTATTTTGTCCCAGCAAGGAGAAAGTAACTGATACAATAGCCTTAAAGTATCTCCCCCAATGTACTTACAAATTACAAAAGGAAAAAAATGCCTTTGAAAGACACAGCAAACACCACCTTGACCAAGCAATTAAAGTTCCTATGATGCAGATCACTATGATACTATATTGTTGCCCACTGTCCCCCAAAAATATCAGAGAAGCCCTAGCCAAAATGGCAGTATCATGAAAAATCAGAAGACCGACATTAAAAAAATGACAGTGGAAAAATAGCAACTTTAGAATAAGTCTGTCATTCATAGCTTTGTTTCCATACTAATTTCTTAGTGTTGATAATTGTACAATATTAGAAAGTAATGTTTGAGAAGAATAGGTAAAAGTTATATATATAAATAAACTCTCCCTTTCCCAGGGGTTTTTTGTTTGTTCTCTTTTGTCTTGTTTTGTTTTGCTTTTCAAGGTAGGGTCCCACTCTAGCCCAGGCTGACCTGGAATTCACTCTGTAGTCTCAGGGTGGCCTTGAACTCATGGTGATCCTCCTACCTCTGCCTCCCCAGTGCTGGGATTAAAGGCGTGCACCACCACACCCAGCTCTTTCCCAGGTTTTTTGTAAGTCTAAAATCATTTCAAAACAGCATGTTAAGATAAACGTTAAAGTTTATTATTAAAGGGAGTACATGAGGGAGAATTAAAATCCCAGAAGGAGGCAGGCCTTTCTAAGCACAGCATCCACAGAAGAGAGTGATACAAGTAAGTACACAGTTCTACATGTAAAGCAAGTTCTAAAACAAAGACATCTATAGGATGGAGAAATGTCAGATAAAAGGCTGGTTTCTTTAATCTGTGAGATGCCCATGTAAATAAATATGAAGAACAATAGAAAAGGGTAAAGAGGGCTGGGGTGATTGCTCAGTGGTTCAAAGCTCTTGCTTGCAAAGCCTAATGGCTCAGGTTCAATTCCCCAGTACCCATGTAAGGCCAGATGCACAAAGTGGAGGCTGTGTCAGGAGTTTGTTTGCAGTGGCAAAAGGCCCTGGCATACCCATTCTCTCCCCCTCTCTGCTTGCAAATAAAGGTATTTTTAAAAAACAGGTAAAGAATTTAACATACAGTCACAACAATGAAAACAATTCTTAAATATGAAGTTGTTACTTAACCTCCCTTATAAGAGTGCCACTTGTCACCTAGATAAAGGCTTGAAGGCAATGAGTGCTGAGCTGTCAGGAGCTGAGGAACCCCCCTTTCACTGTAGGTGGTACTTCAGATAGATGTGCCAGCCCAAAGCTCTCACGGAGTGTGTATCATGAGGATATTACTCTGATAGAAATGTTTTCCAAGAGAATGCAAGGTGCAGAGCGATGTGATGTAATACCAGCAGTCATGATTGTGTGTGTGTGTGTGTGTGTGTGTGTGTGTGCGAGAGAGAGAGATGCATATATATGCACATCTGTGTGTGAATGCAGGCACACATTTGGAGGTCAGGACAACCTCACGTGTCAGTCCTTGCCTTCCGCCTTGAGACGGGGTCTTTTGTTCACTGTGGATGTCAGGCTCGATGGCCGCCAAGCTCCTGGGGACGCTTGACCGCCCATCTCACAGTAGTGAGCTGGGATTACAGACACTTGTACTAGCGTTGGGCTTTACGTACGTTCTGGGTATCCAAACTTAGTTCCTGCTTGCATGGCAAATGTGTTAGCCACCAAGTCCTCTCCTCTGGGTGTATTGGGAGGTTTTTGGTTTTTCAAGGTAGGGTCTCACTCTAGCTCAGGCTGACCTGGAATTCACTATGTAGTCTCAGGGTGGCCTCAAACTCATGGTGATCCTCCTACCTCTGCCTCCTGAGTGCTGGAATTAAAGGTGTGTGCCACCATGCCTGACTCCAAAGCATGTTTCTGCTAAATTTCTTCAAAGAGTAAGTAAATAAATACATGGCATTAAAGGCGTACACCACCACACCTGGCATGTATGTTATTTTTCAATAAAAGGATTTATAACCCAGGCATGGTAGCTCATGACCTTAATCTTAGCACTCAGGAGGCAAAGGTAGGAGGATCACCATGAGTTCGAGGCCAGCCTGAGACTACATAGTGAATTCCAGGTCAGCCTGAGCTAGAGTGAGACCCTACCTCGAAAAACCAAAAAATAAATAAATAAATAAAAGATTTATTGTTTTAGTAGTGGCTGCTTCTGAAGAGGTGATAGCCAACAATTTCCACCAAATGTACCTTCTGGGTTTTTTAATGCAAAATCTATTACTTATCCAAATGCAGTTTAATGATGCTATTGTTTTCTTGTCTTTATCTCCTTGTTTTACTTACAGAACCCTATCCGCTTTAGCTCACTGGTCTGTCATCTTTAGTGACATGCCATATCTTCCACTCTTGGCATTTCCATTTGTAAAATTATTCCAAAACAACCAACTCGTCTGTTTTGAAGTTGTTGCTACTCTCATAAGTAAGTATTGCAGAGTGCCTTCCTCTCTCCTCCCACATCCCCAGAAGCGTGGTCTCTCATCAGTCTGGAACTCATGAAGAAGGCTAGATTGGCTAGCCAACAAGTCCTAGAGATCCATCCATCTCTGCCTCCCCAGCCTTGTGATTACATGCATGCGTCACCATCTACCTTATTTTATGTATGTTCTGAGGACCAAATGAAGGTTCTCGTGCTTGCAAGGCAAGTGCTTTCCTGACCGAGCCATCTACTTTTAAAAAATATTTTTAAATACTTTATTTAACCAGGCATGATGGTACATACCTTTAATCCTTGTACTCAGGAGGCAGACATAAGAGGATTGCTATGAGTTCAAGGCCAGCCTGGACTAGAGTGAGACCCTATCAAGAAAAAAATGTATTTATTTATTTATTTATAAGCAGAGAAGAGAGAGAGAGAGAGAGAGAGAGGGAGAGGGAGAAGAAGAGGGCTTGCCAGGGCCTGCTACCACAGCAAACAAACGCCAGGTGCACGGGCCGCTTTGTGCATCCGGCTTTATGTAGCACTTGCTCAGTAATAAATAATAGAACACCAGAATTGGAAAGCCGTAGGTACTGTGATATTCTGCCAAAGGGTGTAAGCATATCTGTAAAGGTTGAGGACTCCTAATCCAAAACTTTTTGAGTGCCAATGGATTTTCAGACTTTGGAGCATTTTAGACTTTGATATTAAAGATGCTTCCCTGTAAAAGTCTGCGCAAACGTTCCCCAGTCCACAAAGGTCTGAAATCTGAAACACTTCTGCCCAGCCGTTTCAGGAAAGGGATACTCAGCCCAGGTTTCAAACAAAACAGCAGACACCCATAAGCAAAGGAGAGGCTAAGCATGGGCTCACTAAACAAAACAAAGTGATTTTTTTGGCTTGCCCCAATTACACAGAACAGTGAATTAGTCCAAGGAGCCTATGCAGTGCACTGGCTCCTGTCACACTGCTGCTGTCACTGGTGGATCTAGTTCTCAGAGTCAAGATTACTGAAACTGTGCCACTCATCAATTACATTTAAAACCAATTCTTGTGGATACTTACTCCCTTTGTTTTTCAAAAACAGCGTCTAACTCTGGAGCACAGGCAGACCCTAGACTCACGGTGATCGTCCTGTCTCGGTCACTGCAGTGCTAGGATTACAGCTGTGAGCTCCTATATCCTGGATTACTTTTTATGACTATAAAACAGTGTTTTTCTAGGATTGAGAGTGTTCTAGTTGTCATTATAACATTTAATAGATAGAGATACAATATGCACACAATATTTTTTTATCTATTACTATCAGTATGTACAAGTGTAATTTTAAACATCTCCCAAGCTTTTCTAGTTTTGATTACATGTCAATTTTAGTAGATTTAAGGAGATAAACATGTAACATTGAATATATGTATATAAATTTTTTTTTGTTTTGTTTTTCGAGGTAGGGTTTCACTCAAGCTCAGGCTGACCTGGAATGCACTATGTAATCTCAGGGAGGCCTCGAACTCACGGTGATTCTCCTACCTCTGCTCCATAGTGTTGGGATTAAGGGTGTGCGCCACCACGACTGGCCTTACATTGATCATATTTAATACAGATGTGTATAATACTTTTATTAGTGACTTGCTTATTAGTTCAAATATGAATGTTCAGTGATGAATGAAATAATGGAATTCTAGAATTGGAAAGCCCTCATGAACTATATGTAATATAATATTCTGCTCATAAAGGCTTCTTTCACTAATTTGAGATAGCAGATCTGAACATCACAGGATACAAACAACCTTTGTTGCCGTGACAAAATACCTGACAAGCAGCTTAAGGCAGGAAGGCTTATTTTCGCTCACTATTTGAGGGTCCAGACCATCACGGTGGGGAAAATATTGCAGTTGGGAGGCACAGAGAGAATCCTGGCGCTTTACTCGTTTTTGTCCTTCTTACTCAGTTTTGCACCCTATCCCTGAAATGGTGAGTCTTCCCACCCTAGTTTAACCTCTCTAGTCTCTCATAGACACACTTGCAGGATTGTCTCTTCTGTGATTGTAAATCCCATCAAGTTGACAGTCAAGATTAACTGTCACACATAACCTTTTCTAAACAGATCCCTTTGTTTTTTTTTGTTTTGTTTTTGTTTTTGTTTTTGTTTTTCGAGGTAGGGTCTCACTCTAGCCCAGGCTGACCTGGAAATTCACTATGGAGTCTCAGGGTGGCCTCGAACTCACGGCGATCCTCCTACCTCTGCCTCCCGAGTGCTGGGATTAAAGGCGTGCACCACCACGCCCAGCTAGATCCCTTTGTTAATTAGGAGACCAACCACATAGAAGCCAGAAGGATGAGAAATGCTGTGGAAAGTGTGTGCACATGTGCACACATGTGTCTGTGTGTTTGTGCTTTTAAATTGATACCTCTTCATTGACCACTCTGAAAATAGGCAAAATTTCTATATACCTAAGCTATTATGTTAGCATGAGGAAAATTTTTAGACCTCCTACTCTAGAAATTAAAGAGTGTGTTATTTCTTATTTATTCATGAGCATATTGAGGACAAGAAAAGTGACTTTGCCGGATCTGCTGGTGTAGGCCCATAATCCTAGCTGTGTGGGAAGCTGAGACAGGAGGGTCACAAGTTCAAGGCCTGCCTGAGCTACAGAGCAATTTGAAGGCCAGCCTGGACAACTCAGGCCCTATCTTAATAAACTAAATTAATTAATTAATTAAATTCTTCAGAAGGGCTATGGATATAGCTCAGTTGTAAGGCATTCTGAACATACCAGTATTTAAGCGAGTAAAAAATACAAGTCCTGGCCATTTGGTGCATACTTATAACCCAGAACTGGTAGGCTGAGGCAGGAAGATCAGAAGTTTGACATCAGCCTGGGCTATATAGTGAGAATTCTATATGGGGGGGGGGGTCTGGAATCCTTTAATAGCACGGAAAAGTATTTTCAGATTTATTTCTGGTGTTTTTCCTGTTCGTAGCCAACTGGTGTCAACATTGGTTTGAATACTTTCCTAACCCTCCTATCAACATTCTTAGTATGATTGAAAATGTCTTGGCGTTTCATGACAAGGAACTGCTACAGCACTTCATAGATCATGATATAACTTCCCAGGTAAGATGTGCAAGGCTTTTAGAACAACATAGTTTGTTTTGAGAAGTAACATTGATACTGGCATAAATAAAACAGTATTTCCACAAGGAATAATAACAAGCATACCATATTTTATGTTTTTAGAAATCTTTTTTATCAAACTGCCTTTCTGAAAGTCTGTAAAGAGGGTCAGTAGCTAAAGGTTAGTTTGCTTGAAAAATCTATAAAGAAAGTGTGGATATGAGCTTGGGGTGTAGCTCAGTGATGGGCCACTTGCCTAGTATGGGTGAGGCCCTAGCGCTGGATGGAGGATCCAAATTAAGTAGTTCTTTTCATAATTATGTACTTAATGTAATGAATAATTCCATAGCTCAAATCAAATGTGAAACAGGATTATCCATGGCTCTGAATAAAATAATGCTTCTTTATTTCAGCTATATGCATGGCCTCTTCTTGAAACTGTGTTCTCGGAAGTACTGACAAGAGAGGAGTGGCTCAAATTGTTTGATAATGTCTTCTCCAACCATCCATCCTTCCTCCTGATGGCTGTGGTAGCCTATAATATATGTTCTAGAGCCCCTCTGCTCCACTGCACTCTTAGGGATGATTTTGAGGTAAATACCCTGTTCATAAGAGAAGGCTCTTAGGAAGCCGGGCGTGGTGGTGCAGGCCTTTAATCCCAGCACTCAGGGAGGCAGAGGTAGGAGGATCACCGAGAGTTCAAGGCCACCCTGAGACTACAGAGTGAATTCCAGGTCAGCCTGAGCTGGAGTGAGACCCTACCTCGAAAAACCAAAAAAAAAAAAAAAAAAGAAGGCTCTTTGGGCTGGGAGTATAGCTCAGTGGCAAGAGTGCTTGCCTAGCACTCCTGAGGCTGGCTTCTATCCCCAGAACCACCAAAAAGAAGTTCTCAAATTTTAGTTATTTCAAATGGAAAATGCATTTATTGAGTACGTATTGTATGCCTGGCATTGATGCTAGGTGATAGAATGATAGAAGTATATTAGATAACAAGTTGAACAAAATCCCTGGTCTTATTTTTTTACTTTGTTTTGTTTTCTGAGGTAGGGTCTCACTCTAGCTCAGGCTTACCTGGAATTCACTATGAGTCTCAGGGTGGCTTTGAACTCACAGCAATCCTCCTACCTCTGCCTCCTAAGTGCTGGCATTAAAGGTGTGTGCCACCACACCCAGCCCCTAGTCTTATTTTTGTTGTTGAATTTTATGTGTGTGCGTGTGTGGTAGAGGCTAGAGGACAGCCTCAGAGTGTTGGTCTGCTCCTTCTACCTTCTTTGAGACAGGAGTTCTCTTGTTTTGCCCCTGGGAAGGCCAGTCTAGCTGGCCCATCGCTTTGGCACTCTCCTGGATCTGCCTCCCATTGCCCTAGACACGTTGTGATTACAACTATGTGTACCACTTTGCATGAGACTTTACATGAGTGCTGTGGGTCAAACTCAGGTCGGTGGGCTTTCAGAGATAGTGTCAGAGCATCTGTCCAGCCCGTCACTGACCTTACATACTTTATATATAAACAGACAATGAAACATGCTGTTAGTTTCTTGTGTTGTTGTTTTGGGGGGCTCAAGGAGGGGAAGGAGACAGAGTCTCATATAGCTTAGCCTGGCCTTGAATTCCCTGTTTTGCAGAGGATGAACTGAATCTCTGCCTCTGCCTCCCAAATGCTGGAGTTAGGGGTATGCACCACCACTCCCAGCCAGGAGGCTGTTAGTCTTACAGTGTTGGGAAATAATCATAATTTGGGAGGTTTGTGCTTCTGTGCCTTCATGGAGAATATTGACCGTTGGTACTTGTTTATTCTGTTCGTGACCTCAGCCATGATCCATCTGTGAGTGTAGTCAGCATGGATGTGTTTGCAAGACGGTCACTGAGAGATTCCTTTGCTGGGCTGGTTTTGGATCTTTGAGACTCAGTCTTACTGTATATAGCCCAGGCTGGCTTCAAACTCACAGAGTAGCCCAGACCATCCCAGAATTTGATGTGATCCTCCTGCCTCATCCTCCCAAGTGCTAGAATTATATACATGTGCCACACCCAACAAAATTTAAAGTAGAGAGCTGAGCACACGCCTTTAATCCCAGCACTGGGGAACCAGAGGTAGGGGGAATACCATGAGTGAGGTCCGTCTGGGCTTGAGTGAGATCCTGCCTTGAAAAAAAAGTTAGGGGGCTGAAGAGATGGCTCAGCGGTTAAAGCACTCACCTGTGAAGACTATGGACCCAGGTTCAATTCCCCAGGACCCATGTAAGCCAGATGTACAAGATGGCGCATGCGTCTGGAGTTCATTTGCAATGGCTATAAGCCCTGATGCACCTATTCTCTTTTTCTATCTGCCTCTCTCTCTCTCAAAATAAAATAAACAAAATATATTTTTAAAATGAAAAAATAGAATGTTATAAAATTTGGACTTGCCATTATTCAGCTTCCAGTTTTCATCATTCTTGTGGAGAGATTGTATTGATTTGTTTTTACTTTGTGTTAGAAAGATAGACATGTTTGTTTTAGAATTTGGATCTGTCAGCAGAGCAAGATTATGTGGACCTGTTTCAGGTACTTTTAAGTAATCAAATTAATTTATTTTCAAAGGCTAAATTATTTTTCAATTTACTTATTTTGGATTTTTTATTTCTAAAACAAATCTAAGCATAAAATTGTCCCATTAGCCAGACGTGCCTTTATTTCCAGCACTCGGGAGGCAGAGGTAGGAGGATCGCTGTGAATTCAAGCCACCCTGAGACTACATAGTGAATTCCAGGTCAGCCTGAGCTAGTGAGACACTACCTCAAAAAACCAAAACAAGTGGCTGGAGAGATGGTTTAGTGGTTAAGGCGTTTACCTGCAAAGTCTAAGGACCCAGGCTGAATTCTCCAGTACCCACATAAGCCAGATACACAAGGTGGCGCATGTGTCTGGAGTTTGTTTGCAGTGGCTAGAGGCCCTGTCTTGCCCATTCCCCCCCACAAACAAATAAATAAAAGAAAAACATTTTTAAAAAAGGAAGGAAGGAAGACAAGAAGGAGGGAGGAGAGAGAGAAAGAAAAAGAAAGAAAGAATTTGTTCCATTGTTGAAGCCTAGAGAAGGTGTCATGTATTCCAGGCTGACCTGAGACTCAGTATGTAGCAAAGGATGACCTTGGACTTCTGATCATCCTGCCTCCACCTCCAGAGCTCTGGTCTTATGGGCAGTCCTGCTGCTCCCAGGTTTTGTGGTGCTGGGATTCAAACCCTGTGATTTGTATATGCCAGACAAGCACTGTACCAACCTAGCTACATCCACAGCCCCTAATTTCAAATTTTCATAGTATAATTGTGACAGTCAATTTTGAAAATTTGAAATTGAATCTTTATTTTAAAACTTGTATCTGTTAACTTCTGTTTGCTGGGACAAAACACCAGACAAGTCGGGCGTGGTGGTGCATGCCTTTAATCCCAGCACTTGGGAGGCAGAGGTAGGAGGATTGCCATGAGTTCGAGGCCACCCTGAGACTACAGAGTGATTTCTGGGTCAGCCTGAGCTAGAGTGAGACCCTAAACAGCTGATGAAAGGAAAAGGTTTATTTCCAGTTTAGAGTTTCAAGAGGAAGTTTCATCCTGGCAGGAGCAGGTATCCAGGCATGCTATCTATCTTGTCAGCAGGTAGGAAGTAGAGAGAACTAAGTGCTCATGGCTGAGCTTGGCACCCCAAGGCTGGCCCCAGCAGCACACCTCCCAAAAGCTCCAGCAGCTGGGGATCAAGTAGTGGGCTAAATCACAAACACGTGAGGCTATCGGGGACACTTTACCTCCCAACCACCACCTTGGGTTAAGAGAAGTTTCAGTGACCTGGGTCTATAGCTCAGTGGTGGAATGCTGTCTTAGCCTGTGCAAGTCCATGGATTTGGTCCATAGCACCACACACCACACACATAAGCTCACATCCAAGCACGGCAGCCTGTAGTCTGGCCAGTCGGTAGGCTGACGTAGGCATAGTCCTGTAGTCCTAGCACTCAGGAGGCTGAGAAGGGAGGAGTTTGGGCCATATAGCAAGTTCAAGGACAGCCTGAGCCACATAGTGAATCTTTACCTCAAAGGCAAAACAAAAGTATAGCAGTTACTTCCTCTTTGCTGGGACAGAATACCCAGCCAGAAACCGTTTGGTGACGGAGAGTTTATTTCAGCTTCTAGTTTCAGAGAGTAGAGTCCATCATGGTGGGACAGGAATGGCAGCAGGGAATTGAGGCAGATGGTCACATTCAGTCCACAGAGAGGAAGCAGAGCCAAAGCGCTGAATGCTGCTGCTCAGCTAGCTTGCTGCTTCTCCTTCCTTCTTTTGTCATTCATCTTTCTTCGTTCTTTCTTTTTCTTGTTGTTCCTGTTTGTTTTTCAAGGTAGGGTCATGATCTAGCCCAGGCTGACCTACAATTCACTATGTAGTCTTATGGTGGCCTTGAACTCATAGTGATCCTCCTACCTCTGCCTCCCCAGGGCTGGGATTAAAAGTGTGCGCCATCATGCCAAGCAGCTTTTTCTTAAAAAAAAAAAAGAAAGAAAGAAAGAAAGAAAGAAAAAAAAACTATTAGGCTTGGAGAGATGGCTCAGCAGTTAAGACATTAAACAAGTTATTTGCAAGAGAAGAGAAACAGTGGTCATACCAAGGACATCTTACCACTGCAAACAAACTCTAGCTTCCTGGTACCACCTTGTGCATCTGGTTTTACATGGGTACTGGGGAATCAAACCTGGGCAAGTATGCATCTTCAACTGCTGAGCCATCTCTCCAGCCTGCTTTCTCCTTTTTATACCGTCTATGAACCTGGCCCATGGCATGGTGCCACCCATAGTTTGGGCGGGTCCTCCCACCTCAACTAACCTAGTCTAGAAAATGTCTCACAGATATAACCAGAGAGCTGGAGATGTGGTTCAGCAGTTAAATGACTTGCTGCAAAGCCTGACGGCCAGGATTGGATCCCCAGTACCCTGACAAAGCTAAATGTGCAAAGATGGTGCACGCATCTGGAGTTCATTTGTGTGCTCATTCATTTTCTCTCTTTCTGCTTGCAAATAAATAAGGTTTTTTAAAAGATACGAGATTTGGGGAGGGAGGGATGGCTTAGCAGTTAAGGCGTTAGCCTGCAAAGCTAAAGGACCACATTCCCCAGAACCCACGTTAGCTAGATGCACAAAGTGGCGCACGCATGTGAAGTTCATTTGCAGTGGCTGGAGGCCCTGGTGTGCCCTTTCTTTCTTCCTTTCTTTCTTTCTTTCTTCCTTCCTTCCTTCCTTCCTTCCTTCCTTCCTTCCTTCCTTTCTTTCTCTCTCTCTCTCTCTCTCTCTCTCTCTCTTAAGTAAATAAATAAAAATAAAATATTTTTTTAAAAAGATATGAGATTTATTTCCATGGTGATTCTAAATCTTGTCAAGTATACAACCAGAGATTAACCATCACAAAAAGATTTGGCAATTTACAAAAAGGAAAAAAACTCTTAACAGTAGATTTATAGTTACATCTTGAACTCCTGTTTGAAGTCTATCTCATAATGTCTATGTCAGGTAAATCTCTATTTAAACATCACATTTTCTTACAGTATTTCTTTCACCATCGGAATAACCTGGATATAAGTGCTATGATTAGAGAAGTGTATCGTCTCATGGAGACCACGCCCGCTGACATTCATCCAAATAGCTTGCTTAGCGGTTTTGCTGCACTGACCAAAGGGCAGTACCCAGTGTTTAACCAGTATCCAAAGTTTATTGTGGACTACCAGACACAGGAGCGAGAAAGAATAAGGAATGATGAATTGGATTACTTGAGAGAGAGGTGAGCATGGGATATACCTGGTCTCTGCCACAAATGACATGTCGTCAAGTGTTTAACTATTCTTAAGCATTTGTGTTTGAATCAAAGTTTGAAGGCTAGCGATGTCTTTCACGACACTTAATTCTTTTTTTTTTTTTTTAACTGTGTAATCTGTTTATTGAAATTGAAATATTTGGAACGGATCCTCCCCACAGACATTAACAGTAAGCATCTCGTGCAGTAACATAGTACTTAATGCAATAGCAACATTATATGCACCAGGCTTTAACCGCTAGCTGCTTCCCCACTGGAATTGAACATTTTTAACACTCTGTGCTCTGCCTTGGTATTCAATTCTATATCCAATTTACAAGCTGTAAAACACAATATTCACAGATTATAGTAAGTACAAAGAAGTTTTAAGGATATACTTGGTGATACTAATATAAGAAAAAGTTTCAGTTAAAGTAGACACAACAGAAAACTTGGAAAGATGTGAAGGTCCTTAAAGATTGTTTTTTTTTTTTTTCCTAAGACTTTCTTTTAGAAGAGGAAAGATTTATTTTGTTCACATTCAGTCAGTGGTTTGATGAGGATGAAAGCTGTTTTGTTGGAGCCGACTGGTCATATCACAGGGAAGCATTACTTTGACATAATGTGAAGGTGTCTTTACATATGGCCCATGGCTACAGTCTACATAGCTTTCCCAGTGATGTAATCAGGGAAGAGGAGAGAGCACTGGATGATAGGTGGGTGATCAAGTTTGGTCCTGAATCTTCCTGGATGGTCTTCATGATCCTGAGCAGGCTGTTTGTTGTCTCAGTCCAAACCCTCAACTTTTCATAAACAACCTGCAATAGACTGTCTTCAAGACATCCGCTTCAAGAATATCTAAGATCCTAGTATTAGTCTGCTGTGGGTAAGCGGCTAATATGTAAAGGCCACTTTGCATTTTTCCCTACTAACTTTTAACCAATAGTTTTAAATTTCTGGCTCCATTTTCAGCAACTTGGCAATTAGAACAGCATCCTTTCCATGTTAGTTTTCTGATGACTTTTCACATATTTTCTCAACTAATCCAAAGCATAATGCTAAAAAGTAGCTATAAACATGTAATGAAAACTATTGAAAGGGCTAAAAACGACACTTAATTCTTATACCTGGAAATAAAATCATGTACGGTAATCCAGTTGGACATTTTGTATCTTGATTGGTTTGTACTAAGTTGCTGTACTTTCTTGTTTGCATTGTCATAATAGTAAGTATTGTCTACTTAAGGCAGACAGTTGAAACCATGCAAGCAGAAGTAGAAGAGCAAAGAGCTGAGGACGAGGCTTGGTACCAGAAGCAAGAACTGCTTCGCAAGGCCGAGGAGACCAGAAGGGAAATGCTCCTGCAAGAGGAGGAGAAGATGGCACAGCAGAGGCAGAGGTACACTGCCTGCCTTGACAGATGTAGACACAGGAGCTAGTGGGATAATTTTCTTTCATTTCCTTATTTAGTGGCACCATATGTAGAATTATCAGGCCTAATTTCCATTAAACAAATATTTTAGTATATAGTAAAATTAATTCCAAACCTATAATGAATATGATAACACTGCACTGATTTTTCAGAAGTCGTACAAGTGCTAATGTTCTATGAAGGACATTATTTAGAAATATTTAGTTTAAACCAGGCATGGTGACTCACATCTGTAATCTTAGCAATCTAGAATGCTGGGGCAGGAAGATTGATATAAGTTTGAGGCCAGTCTGGGCTACTTAGTGGGTTCCAGACTAGCCTGGGCTATAGCGTAAGACTCTAAAAGAAAAATAATCATCCTACAGTAGGCAGAAATGTGTTATAATAGAGTGCTGGGTAAATCTCCTTTTGTGGAATGTAATTTTTTAAATTATTTTTTTAAATTATTTTAATCTTAATTATATTAGCTAACAATGAAAAATTCAAGAATATGGTAAAATGTTTAGAATTATGGGCTATGCAATTAGACTAAGCCTAATACTGGGAAAGTCATTTGTTTTATTTTGTTGATGTTGTTGTTTTATTTTTGTTTTTGGAGGTAAGGTCTCCCTCTTGCCCAGGCTGACCTGGAATTTTCTATGAAGTCTCAGGGTGGCCTCAAATTCTCATCAATCCTCCTAGGATCTCTGCCTCCCGAGTGCTGGGATTAAAGGCATGTGCCACCACACCTGGCTGTTTTTGTTTTGTTTTATCTGGTGTTTTTGCTTGTTTTGTTTTTTTGTCTTTGAAACAGGGTCTTGCTGTGTAGCCCAGGCTGGCCTTGAGCTCAAAAATCTCCTGCTTCCACCTCCCTAGTTCTGGGATGACAGCATGTGCCACCATACGCAGCTTGGGAAACTATTCAACCGGTTTTTATCTTACTCTGTGGTAAAACTCTGGAAACCCTTTTAGTGTTGATTAAACACATTTATAGAACTGAGCTGCTAGTCTTCTACTGCAATTGTAATTGTAAACAAGTATATATCATGTTTGTACCAGTGGAACATTTTATTGGGATAATTCCTTCAAGCAGAGAATACCACTTGTATTGACATGACTTGACAGGGCTGGGATGTAGCTCAGTGGGAGAGCACTTGGCTAGTGTATGAGAGACCCCTAGGTTCCATCCCTAGCACTGGGAAGTAAACAAAAGACTGAAGACTTGATTATCTGACAGGTAGACCTATTAGAATGTTGTGTATGAAAAGGACAGCCAATTGCACGTGGCCACTTGTCACCTTCCTGAATACAGCTTTGTCATTTGGCATCGTTTCATTAGTGTACTGTACACACGGCTCTGTCGCAGCGTCACCTGCTAAACTAACCAAGCACATCAAGCTAAGCAGCAGGCAAATGTTATTAAAAAAAAAAATGACTGCTCCTTAATATATTTGTCTGTAAGACTAGCTGCTGTGAGAAGAGAGCTGAGGATAAAGGAACTCCATCTCCAGGACGCGGCGAGAAGGCGCTTGCTGAAGGTGCAGCAAGATCAGCGAGAGGCGGAGCTCCGAAGACTAGAGGATGAAATTGAGAGAAAGGTTTGTTGATTCTTTCCTGTTGCTGTTGGTGGTGGGCTTTGTTTTGTCTTATTTTTAAGGTAGGGTCTCACTGTAGCCCAGGCTGGCCTCGAACTCACATTGATCCTCCTACTTCTGCCTCCCGAGTGCTGGGTTTAAGGCATTCACCACCACTCCTAGCTCCAGGCTTATTAAATCTTTGGTTTTTTTTAAAAATAATTTGTTTTATTGAGAAAGAGAGAAAGAGGCAGATAGAGAATAGGCAGCCAGGGCTTCTAGCTACTGCAAACGAACTTACTGTAGATGCATGCGCCACCTTGTACATCTGGCTTTCTGTGGTTACTGGGGAACTGAACCCAGGTCCTTAGGCTTTGCAGGCGTGCGCCACCACACCCAGCCAAGCTACTTCTTTCTAAAAGTTATGTCACTTGTCCCAACACTATCTGTTAAATACTAACAAAGTTGTTTGCCAACCGAATCACTGTACGTTAGACTGCCTTACATACGTCATCTTCTCCCTGAGTCTGTTCCTGTGTCAAAACCACACACAGAGTGACAGTAATGTTGGTTTAACCCAGGCCCGCTCATTGCTCTTCCTCAGTATTCTCAAACATTACAAATCATTTGCTCTTTCCCCCCCCTCCCCCATCCTTTTGAATTTTTATTGCCATTACAATGAATTTATGTGTTAATTTTAGAAGTATCAAACCTAGTTTTGATAAAATACTGTTTGTTTGTGTTTTTTGGTTTGTTTGTTTTGTTTTGTTTTTAAGAGAGAGAGAGAGAATGGGTACACTAGGGCCTCCAGCCACTGCAGACAAACTCCAGACACATGCACCACCTTGTGCATCTGGCTTACATGGGTCCTGGAGAATCGAACCCAGGTCCTTTGGCTTTGCAGGCAAGTGCCTTAACTGCTAAGCCGTCTCTCTCCCAAAATGCTGTTTTTTTTAAAGCATTTTAAATTCATATATTCGAAATCTTTTCAGCATAATACTTTGTTTTATTAACTCCAGTTATGCAGGTTTCACAAACCCAAAGGGCTGCAGGTAGGTTGCCCACATTATAAGATCTCTAAATCCATTGAAAACTGCATTCAAAGTCTTTTTGACATTGACAGTTAACTGTTTGCTCATAGGTTCACATGCGGGATCAAGAAATTGCTGCCACAGCCAAGGACCTAGAACTAAGGCGAATGGAACTTGAGTCACAGGAAAAGCTGTATGAGAAGGTATGAAATCAGTTCCTTCTAGGGTGAAAAAAGCACATTGTGCACCCCACCTTTTAATCAAATCCACATTTATTTATTTGTTTGTTTATTTTCTTCAGTTGAAATCCTTGAAGTGTACAGCAGCAGCTGGACTCTGTGTCCAGTGTCCTCGGCAGGATGTTGCTTTGGGATTTGGCATTAACTGTGCCACTGTTGCATGGGATGGGCCCAAGTTCCCTTTCCCCAGCTCACTCTGGTTTTAGCAGTCTTGCCTCCAGGAGTCACTGTATTTTTCGCCTTGTAAACACAGGCACATCTCTTGCCCAACAAAATTCAGTTTCATCTCAGGCTTAAACACCTTCAATTTTAAGAAGAGCTGTGTGCTCCTTTAGTCACAGAGACCCCTCTTCTATCCAGCAAATGACCTTGCCCCAGAGCCTTCCAGACATATGGCCTCCTAGAAAACCTGCTTCCAACAGGCCCCAATTATTTGCCCCCACAGTTTAGCAGTGGGAACTTCACTTCCAGCCCCTTTTTAGACTATATTTAGTCATGGCTTTAAAGCGTTCACTTTAGTCACTTTTTAAGCAAAACATAGTGTCATTTAGGATTGTAAGTTAGCCAAAATCTCTGAATGTACAGTTTGTTGTAATTCTTTAATTCATGTTTCTCCAGCAGCTTAGTCTAGTATCTGAGGCACCAGATGTAAGCCCAGATTTTGCCTCAGGATCTTCTGCCAGTTTACTGTTTCCCCTTGTTTGTGGCATGGCGACCGTAAATCAACAGACCCAGTGCAGGTTGATCGCCTCACCTGCCAGCCCGACGTCTGACTGCTTTGGCAGCTGAAACTTACATGCCTGCATGGTGCTCAGAATCTCAGATGTCAGACCTCAGACTTACATTAAGGGTACTTACCCGGTCAAGTCTGTGCAAAAACAAAGCAGGCTGGAGAGATGGCTTAGCAGTTAAGGCACTTGCCTGCAAAGCCTAAGAATTTGTGTTCAAATCTCCAGGTCCCACATAGCCTTCCAAGTGCTGGGATTAAAGGCATGCACCACCACGCTTGGCTCATTTTTATTTTATTTTATTTTTGCTTAGTGAACTTTTTGAACTAATTCTGTAAAATCTATATTCTTTGCCATGGGTAACCAGCCACGGAAACCTTTCCTCAGCTTAGTGGTCAGCTGATGGCTGTTTAGGGATTTCCTCACTAGCTACCTTTTTTATTATTAATTTTTAATTTTTATTTATTTATTTGAAAGCGAGAGGGGGGAATGGGCATGCCATGCCTCCAGCTACTGCAAACAAACTCGAAACGCATGTGCCACCTTGTGCATTTGGCTTATGTGGGTCCTGGGGAATTGAACCTGGGTCCTTAGGCTTTGCAGGCAAGTGCCTTAACCAGTAAGCCATCTCTCCAGCCTGTCATTAACTGCTTTTAACCAGAAAGCTTCGGGTCACTGCTGAGGGGATCTGGGGGATCTATCGGGGCACACCTCCAACACCCAGCAGGGAGCTCAGGTCTGCCTTAGAGCTCACCTTTTGGTAGTTCCAGGCCTCAGTGACGAGCAGAAATGAGAAGCCTCAGCACACACAGCCCTCAACATGCGCCCAACCTCACATACGCACACGGCCTCAGGAGACCCAGGAAAATCTGGGGGCTTTGCAGAGGCTCCTTGGACTTGAGTCTCCAGCTGTTCCTTTGAAGCTCTTTGATGAGTCTGCTTGTTCTAGCCGTGGCCCACTGCCTCAGCCAGCCAAGATGGTCAGCTCTTCTCTGCTTGTTTTGTACGTAGTCCACAGGACACTGGCTGTTCACATCAGGTGTTTGGGGGCTTCTCATACAGGCATCCTGGGGACTGGGTCTTGCAGGGACCCCACTAGACAGGCCACAGAAGCATCAGGGAAGTTTCTGGGATGGTCTGAGGGAGTGCTGTGTCAATGTCTCTTGATAGCCAAGGTGCTCAAAAGCTGATGCAGAGCTTGGGACTCAGGTGAGAACAGGAATAACACAGATAGATTAGCAGTTTTCATTGATGTGATGTCACCGCTCTGTTTATTGCCCTGAAAATTAAATGTTTCTAGTTTTTATTTGTGGCCTGATGAAGGAAATTCCTTTTGTATTTAAGCATTATCATATACATCAGCAATTTCTTTACAGAACTTGACTAGAAATCAAGAAGCTGTTGCAAGAGAAATTCGAGATGATGCAAATGCCTATAGACAAAAAGTGGATCTTGAAGAAAAAATGTTTCATAAGTTGGTAGAAACTGGCCAGACTCCGAACAGGAAGGCTCAGAAGGTAAAAATGTGGTGAATTTAATGTATACATACCGGGGAATTTCTATCCATTGTTCTCTTAAGAGAAAAATTCAGAAATTTCTGAAGTTAAAACAACTCACTGTATTTCATTGTTCAATTATTCCAGCTTACAGCTTCTCCCATTGCTTTATTCACTCACAGGAAGCTGGTCTCATGGGTCGTCACAGATAGTGGCCTCATGGGGAGCCACTTACAGGTGGCTGGCTTCGTTGGTAGCCAAGTGCACGCATCTTTCATACTCTCTGATAATCTGAAGTCTGAAAAGAAAACATGCAGAAAATAGTGACTTACAGGTTTGCACTGTCTTTCTGGGCTCTGTCTCAGAAATTGTCCCTGAGTGGCCAGGGTTACAGAAGCTCGGGTCCTGCTGGTGTGTGAGTCAGCACTCGTGGGGCGCTCCTGTGGAAAGCACACAGCCATCAGTCAGTGTGGGGAATGCTGCTTGAAAATGGGGCCCGGGTGGTATCCAGTTTGGGGGTATTGTACATTATTTTAAGAGTTTAAGAAAAAATTCCACTATGGTGGTGAAGGTGCACACAAGGGGAGGAAGTAAAACAGAGGAGAAGGGAAACAAAAAGAAAATATGTTCAAAATACAACATAATGAAACCCAGTTCTTTGTATGCTAATACCAATTTTAAAACTATAGGAAAAAATTTCCAAGCCAGATGTGGTGGTACACACCTTTAATCCCAGCACTTGGGAGGCAGAGGTAGGAGGATCGCCATGAGTTTGAGGCCATCCTGAGACTACATAGTGAATTCCAGATCAGCCTGGACCAAAGTGAGATCCTACTTTGAAAAAAAAAAATCCAAAGCCAGGCATAGTAGCTCTCACCTTTTCATCCCAGCATGAGAAGGCTGAGGTGGGAGGCTTGCCTTGAGTTCACGGCCATCCTGGGCTATAGAGTGCGTTCCAAGTCAGCCTGGGCTAGAGTGAGACCCTACCTCAAAACCAAAGAGAAAGAGAGAGAAATTTCTCGACCAGTTTTTATAGAATTTCTTAGAGAATTACCTTTCTACAATGCTGACTTAAGTGAGGTGGAGTAAAACTTGAGACATTCGTACAAGAACTTTAATTATCCTTTTAACAAAATGTGAAGTGGTTATGTGTCCTGAGCTGTCCCTATCCCAAAAACCAGGAACAGTGAGAGGGAGGGGGGCTTCTGTTCGATACCAGTCTTTAGCTGACTTCACCAACACAGACCCCTGTTGTGCTTTGCTTACATTCTAAAAATGGACTCTGGTAACTCTGTTTTTGAGTGTGAAAACAGAAATTGTTAGATCTTACCTCTTCTCCACCCAGAAGTTCTCAACCTTTAGAATCACTTCAAGAGCTGCTACTTTTCTTTCTTTCTTTAATTAAGACAGGATCTAACTATATAGCCCAGGCTGCCTTGAACTCACAATCCTCCTGTCTCCTCTTCCTTCCAAAGCTTCTTATTTTATCTATTTATTGGGTGCAGTGTGGGGAGAGGTTTGAAGAAGGATTTCACTCCTACCCTGGCTGGCCTGGAACTCTCCAAAGCTTTTTAAAGTGCCATTATCCAGCTGCTCTGGAGATGCACTTAGTTGGTTTGTGGTAGGGAATGGAAGGTGTGTGTGTGTGTGTGTGTGTGTGTGTGTGTATGCATGCTTAAGCATGCCCAGGTGACTGTACCATGCCACCAAGGTTGCTAGGAAAGTAGTGGTAGACACTTGGATACATTGAGTATATCCACCATAATTTTCTATAGCCTGATTTTTGCTCCTTAGGTAATTGAAGACAGCTTGGCAAAAGCTGAACAAGCCTGCCTGAATGCTGACTGGCAAATTCAAGCTTTGCATAAACAGAAATGCGACGATGTACAGCGAAGTGAAGGGTATCAAGAAGTAGCCAAACTCCTTCAGAAAAACAGAAGGAAAGAAACCGAAGTGCTGAACGCCATGATGGAGGAGGAAGCTAAGAAGGTCAGAACAGCGTCCGAAACTCTTTATTAGCGTATTAATGTAATCTTGTACCTAAGCCTCACACTTACTATGCAAGCACTCTGCCCCTGAGGTATATCCTCAACCTAAAGTTAATGTGTGTCCTCAAGGATACTATCTAAAAATAACTAGGAATCTTTCTTGGGTTTGTTTGTTTGTTTGTTTTTTCCCAAGGTAGGATGGTCTCACTCCAGCTCAGGCTGACCTAGAATTCACCATGTAGTTTCAAGGTAGCCTCGAACTCATGGTTATCCTCCTACCTCTGACTCCCGAGTGCTGGGATTAAAGGCGTGTGCCACCACGCCCAGCCCTGAATCTTTCTTGTTTTGATTAGAGTGCCTTAGCATACCAGCTTCTGGATTTGTTCTGGCCGATTGGATAATATTACTTCTTTAAATTACCTAATTCTTTTTTAAATGTTTTATTTTTATTTATTTATTTGAGAAAGAAAGAAGCAGAGAGAGAGAGGCAGATAGATAGAGAGTGGGCATGCCAGGGGCCCTAGCTGCTGCAAATGAACTCCAGACACATGCACCACCTTGTCCATCTGGCTTATGTGGGTACTGGGGAATTGAACCTAGATCATTTTGCTTTGTAGGCAAGCACCTTAACTGCTAAGCCATCTCTATAGCCCAAAGTTACCTAATTCTTTATACTTACAATGTAAAAAGACTTTGAGCTGGTTAGTGTGCTTGTAACCAATAGTAACAAAACCCAAAATAAGCCGGGCGTGGTGGTGCACGCCTTTAATCTCAGTACTCAGGAGGCAGAGGTAGTAGGATCACCATGAGTTTGAGGCCACCCTGAGACTACATAGTGAATTCCAGGTCAGCCTGAGCTAAATAAAGTGAAACCCTACCTCAAAAAAAACAAAAATAAATAAATAAATAAAAAATAGCAGTGACTATAAAGAAGATGGGAGTATTTTATTTTTCTTTTTCACAAGAAGAAAGCCTGGAGGTTGGCAGACAAGGTTAGTATCATGGCTCCAAGGTCATCAGCCTCCTTTAATCTTTCCCCCTGCTTCCTGGAGTATGGCTTTCATTCTGTTATACCTTATCATCCAAGATAAGTGCTGGAGTTCCAGCCTTCATATATACTCCAGACAGTGAGGAAAAGGTAGAAGAAGCGTGTAAAATGTTCCCGCTCCATGTGAGCCAACTTCTTTCTACCCCATCCAGAATGCCATGTCAATTTCTGCTAAGACATACTGGCATTTGTAGCAGGAGGTATTAAGATCCCAAATAAAAGTAAGATTATATTCCTAAAGAAGAATCAGAATGGATTTGGAGGCCAGGTGTGGTGGCGCACGCCTTTAATCCTAGCACTAGGGAGGCAGAGGTAGGAGGATTGCCATGAGTTCAAGGCCACCATGAGACTACATAGTGAATTCCAGGTCAGCCTGGACCAAAGTGAGACCCTACCTCGACAAACCAAAAAAAAAAAAAAAAAAAAAGAATGGATTTGGAGGCGGTAACTAAGAGTACATGTCACACCTACTTATTTCTGATTGATCTCCCAAGCACCACGGGACTCGTGGGCCGTGTGCTCTGTGCGTGCCGTCATAGGTGCCCTGGCTTACCTAAGGCCACTGCGGGGTAGAGAAGCTTTGGTTCTGGGTACCTGGCTGTGGAACCTGTCTCTTTCTGCTACCTCCTATCTATTTTGAAAGCTACCTTCTCACAGTAGATTTCCAAGACACTATCCCAGGTCATTTCCCTCCCGCCCTACCTCATCCCAGGGATATGGAGCCTTATCTTAAGGCTTGGGGTGGAGTGATGCCCAAAACACTGAAAAAGTTGTCTTAGGAAAATTGTGGTAGAAGTCCTCTCTTTAAGGTAAGATTGCTGAAACTATGCATGGACTGTAAAACTGGATCCAACTGAACTTGAACATGGACAAATTTGAGAGATGAGATGGTGTTTTAAATCTGTCATTTAAATTATTCTCTGAGCTCACTGTAAAATGATTGTTTCCTCATTTTGTGGTAGACAAACCTGAGGCTACTAGAAATTGCGAGACTCCCCTTTGGTCAATATGTGTACCCCAGATGGGCAAGGAATTAATTCCCTGAGTTTTGTAGTGTGTGATATTAAGGTATAACATTCACATGAATTTCCATGAATGCAATGCAAGCTTAGTGTGATGAGGTTTGGACCCTGTGGAAAGAATTACATTACTTCACTGGGACAGTTGGTACCCTGCTGTGTGCTTCATGGCACTCTGGGGTGCCTACTGAGTGGTCCGGAGAACCAGCCTCAGCTCTCACAGTTCTTGGGTAGTCGTAGGCCCCCAAGTCCTATAGTACCCAGTAGGTCCTGTGTACACTGAGACTTGAGGCAAAGAGGAGAGGAAGATCTTTGTCAGCACGGTTTTCCTGATCTTGCTGTGCCTCTTGTAGTGGAAGGAAGCTGAGGAAAAAGAATTTTACTTGAAATCAGAAAAGAAAGCCGCAGCCCTTTCAGATGCTTCCAGAAAATGGTTCTTAAAGCAGGAGATAAGTGCGGCTTTAGAACATGCTGAAAATCCACTTCATAAAGGTGAGTGTCCCCGTGGGCCATCGCTTTTTGTGTTACAGACTCCTTGTCCTAATACGGTCTGTCTCATAAGTAAATTCTGGAGGTCCAATTTGGTATTTTTATGCAAATTATGCTCAGCTGAAAATCTCTTTAACTTCTTAAAGCTTTTTTTTTTTAATTTTTTGGTGAGTTAGGATAGGCTGAAATGGTGGGCTGTTAAAAAAAAACTCCAAGTTGGACTGAGGATATGGCTTGGTGGTGGAGTGCTTGCAGTCACACATGAACATACACACACCAAAGCAAAATAAAATAAAATTATAATTAAAAATTTAAAGTACAGCCGGGTGTGGTGGCACACGTCTTGAATCCGAGCACTTGGGAAGCAGAGGTAGGAAGATCACTGTGAGTTTGAGGCCACCCTGAGACTACATAGTGAATTCCAGGCCAGCCTGGACTAGAGTGAAACCCTACCTTGAAGAACCAAAAAACAAAAAAACAAAAAACCAGCCTAGCCGGCTATGGTGGTGCACACCTTTAATCCCAGCACTCAGGAGGCAAAGGTAGGAGGATCGCTATGAGTTCAAGGCCAGCCTGAGACTATACACCTCGACAAACCGAAAAGGAAAAGGAAATTAAAATAGAGTTCAGATACGAGGAACTTTAACTGTGTTTTGTACTGTCAGTCTTTTTTAACGTATTTTACTCAGCAAGCTGTTTATCTGTTTACATTACACACTCATACTGTATATTCAAGCCAGATGTTGCACACTTGTAATCTCAGCACTCAGGGCTGAGGCAGGAGGATCATGAATTTCAGACCAGCCTGAGCTACAAAATTAGAGGGAGGGGGAGAAACACTCGCAATGGAATTTTACTCAGCCATAAGAGGGAACAAAGTTTAGATCCCATGCTGCAGAAGAATAACCCTTGAAAACCATACGTCTAGTTAAAGTTAGAAAAGCCAGACGTAAAAGCTCCGTACTGTGATGTCTATTCATATGAAATGTCTGGAGTTGCAGATCTGCAGATAGGAGATTAGTAGTTGTCAGGAGTGGGAGGTGAGTTGGCTGCTAATGCATATGAGATTTCTTTCTGTGGCAGTGAAAATGCTCTGAACTAGCGATGATGATGGTATAAATGAATATATTAGTACTGCTGAATTATTTGCTTTAAAGGGGTGAATTGGCCAGGCGTAGTGGCACACAGCTGTCATCCCAGCACTTTGGAGGTAGTGAGCAGATCAGGGGTTCAAGACCAGACTGTGCTAAATAGCAAGTCTGAAGCCAGCCTGAGCTACATGAGACCCTGTCTCCAAAAAGGGGAGAGGGGCCAGAGGGGAATTGTGTGGTACACAGATTATATCTCAGTGAAACTTTACTTAAGAAAAAAAAGAAGGCATAGGGAAATATTGTTGCTGGATAGGGCAGTTGGACCAGGTTTCAGAATTGCTAGGTGTTGAAGGAAGAAGGCGGAAGGCCCCTGAGAACAGGGGCCAGGTGGCGCCTGCCCGGGGTTCACGGGGAGTGAGCACAGCCACCGTCACCAAGCTGCCTTCAGTACTGGCGTTCAGGGATTGAGTGCGCTCCCAGACACTGGGTGGCCTTCGGTGTCTGTAGCAGTCACCTTGTTGCTGGCACAAAACACCCAACAAAAGCATCTTATGGAGGGAAGGCTTTATTTCAGCTTACAGCTTTGAGGGGAAGTTTCATCGTGGTGGGAAAGCATGGCAGAGCAGAGGCTGGCCATCACATCTGCCACAGCAGCTGGCAAGAAACAGCAAGAGAACGAACTGGGTCTGGCAAGGGGCCTTAGGCCATAACTTGTCAGGGTCTGCCCCAGCGACACCTCCAGCAAGGCTCCACCAGCTAGGGCCTAGTAGGAAGCTTAGTCACAAACACCTGAGGCTGTGGGGGCATGTGATGTTCATACCACCACAGTTAACTGTTGATAAAATGAGAAGATCATAGGCTGGGCTATCTTGAAGTTTTTTACAGTTCTGGCCTTGTACTGTTTTCTGACCACTTTATGGTTTATGGAACTCCTATTGTTCCTAATAGAACTTGATGAATATAATTAAGCAATGGTAGGAAGCTCCTACTTTGGAGGTATAGTTAGGCCAGCCAGAGGAGAGAATTCCTGCCCAGGGTTGGCTCTAAACGTCTTGGAGAAGGTAGATGACGGGCTTTCGGTGCCCACAGAGGACAGGGAGCTCAGCCTATGGCAGGCCGCTCAGCAGAGTCTGGCAGGCGCCAGCACAGCCTTTCCTCCTGCACGACTCCAGGCGGGACTCAGGAGTCAGAGAAGGAAGGGAACTAATGCATGACTTCTGAATGTGGTGTCTGTAATGCCAACTCATTTACTACATACTCACTTAAAATAATGAAGAATTTTCTTACACATTGAATGAAGGAACATGGCAAGTTACAGGACAAGGAGTGCAGGAAGCCACTTGTCAGTTACACTTCTTGTTCTGACACATTCACCACGTCACCAGTGATGACTGGTTCGGGGGAGCTGTGGTGAAAGCTCGGGGCTGCTTATTGTAGCTCACAGTTGAGTGTGCTAGGCCAGCGCTTCGGTAAACAGGAAGCAGTGGTTGTTTGAGTGGAAGAGCAGGCAGTGAACAAGCCGGGAGGCTGAGTTACCCAGCAGTGGTTGCCGGGGACAGGCAGCGGGCTGGCGGGGCTCAGCTCGGGAGGGGGCGGGAAGAGCCGCGTGGCGCTGGGGCACTGGGCGCCGGCCAGCTTGTTTCCTGGCTCCACTTTCTGCAAGTATTTTAAGTATCTTCTTTAAAGTATTCCTTCCTTGTGGAAAGTAGTTTGAATTTGCCTTCTTGTTTTTTCTCTGGGTGAGTTCTTGTAAGAAACCCTTCTCTGGAGAAGTACGGGTTTATTAATTGCCTCTGCCATGGGAAGGCCATATTTGATAATGACACTTAGATTCCATTTCCTCACACCAATCCCACTTAGTTACATTGTCTTTGTGACGCATTGAGCTAAAACTCCCAGTTGAAGCTCTGAAGGTCAGGTGGAAGGCAGGCGTCGTAGTGAGTCAGTGAGACAGCCATGGAAGTTTGGACCTGGGCTGGGAGCTAGAAAGAAGAGGCGCAGTGAAGGTGCCAGGGTGAAACAGTTTGCGGAGACTGGACATCAAATCAGATGTGAAGCTTTAGGAGTTAGGGCATAATAAAAGCACAGCTAAAGCTGGGTGTGGTGGCACATGCCTTTGATCCCAGCACTTGGGAGGTAGAGGTAGGAAGATCGCCATGAGTTTGAGGCCACCCTGAGACTATCCCAGCTCAGCCTGGGCTAGAGTGAAGCCCTGCCTTGAAAAAACAAAAACAACCCCCCCAAAAAAACAAACAAAAAACAGCTGAAAGGTGAGTTTTGAGGTGAGGCAAGGCGAACAGTTAATAAAAAAACATTGAGCCAGGTGTGGTGGTGCACACCTTTAATCCCAGCACTTGGGAGGCAGAGGCAGGAGGATCGCCATGAGTTCAAGGCCACACTAAGACTGCATAGTGAATTCAAAATCAGCCTGGACTAGAGTGAGACCCTACCTCAAAAAACTTAATGGTCAGGGTGTGATTCCCCAATACCCCTGTAAAACCAGATACACAAAAAAGTGCATGTGACTAGAGTTTGTTTGCAGTGGCAAGAAACCCTGGTGCTCTCAAATTCTCTCTATCTGCCTCTTTTTCTCTGTCTTTCCCTGTCTCTCAAATAAATATATACATATATTTTTTTAAATAAAGCTATTGTCCCCCATTTTCACTGCTGTGTTTAGTAGTCTAACAAGGTCTCTGAGAGGCTTCCCATTACTAGTCCTGACTGCTGTCTTTGGTTGTGATGAGGTCCTGCCCGGCAGGGTGAGGAGCTCATAGCAGTTGTTGGGGAATATTTGCTAATTGCATTTCATGATCTCTTCCAGCTAAAAATTGGGGTCACCACCTTGTCATTTTTGTAGTGCTACTGAAGCTGAATCTTGTTCATGCTAGGCAAGTGCTCTGCCACCAAGCCATACTCCCAATCCCTGACATCTAGTTTTGTTATTTTTGTGGTATTTTGTTTGTTTGTTTGTTTGTTTGTTTGCATGTCTGTGCACAGATGGGCATGCATGTGTATGTATACCAGAGGTCAGCATTGGGTGTTTTCCAGTCAATTGCTTTCTACCTTCTTTTTTGAGACTGGGTCTCTCATGAACCTAGAGCTCATCAATTCAGCTAGACAAGCTAGCCAGTGAGCCCTGGGGTGTACCTTCCCCCACCTCCACCTCCCCAGTGTTGGCGCTACAGGCATGCACCGCCACACTTGGCTTTTACGTGTGTGGTGGACCCTGTGTTTGTACGCACGTGCTTTACCCACTGAGCCATCTCCCCAGCCCCTTGGCATCTACTTTTTAGCTGTCTTTCAGTTTTTGTTTTAGCTAAAGATATTCTAAAACATTATTCCAAGAACCTAAGCTCAGCTCTCCATTCTCCACTACGTTTTCCTTGCCTTTGGAATGATGGCAGCATTCTCCTGAGAGCAGGAAGGGAAGGGTCATAACCACCCTTGGCATTACCAAGTTTGCCAAGGACCATTTGTCACAAATGCAGTTTCCACTTCCTCCCAAACATCATCATCTGCTCCTGTTCCCAGCAGAAGTGTCTTGGTTGCAAAAAGAACAGGTGGCCACAAGCTGTTTGCCCCGAGCCTCACAATTAAATGGTGTTCCTGAAATGGATTCCTCTCCAGAAAGTAAGTTGATAAACAGGATGACTCTCTTCTATCTGTTCACAATATTAAGCAAAATTGAGGCTGACATGGTAGGGAGAGCACGTTGATGCAGACCCAGAATGGCGGCCGCGGGAGTCTCTCAGTTCACCCCGGGAAGGCTGGGTGCAGACCTGCTGCAGATGAAGACCGTCTTCCAGATGTGTGCAGGCTGCTCAGACCAGCCCTGTTGCCCCTGAACAGTTAGAGCTCCAGCCGAAGGCTGCTACTGACCAACCTAGCAGCACAGAGGCATGGCTACCTTCACATCATTGAGGAAAGAAACTCCTGGTTGATGATTTTTCTCTTCCTGTGCACTGGGCTCCACCCAGCAGCCATTGGGAGTAAGTGCTGGCTCCTTGCACCCGGGTTGACTGCGAAGAGTGAACAGCTTCCTGCTGGCTGGTGACTTCTGATCTCTTGTTGGGAAAAGGATAACTTTTATAGGGACAGGGTGGGACATTTTACCAAAATGTAATCATAAAGCCAGGTGTGGTGATGCACACCTTTAATCCCAGCACTCTGGAGGCTGAGGTAGGAGGATCGCCGTGAGTTCGAGGCCACCCTGAGACTACATAGTGAATTCCAGGTCAGCCTAGGATAGAGTGAGACCGTACCTCGAAAAACAAAACAAAACAGAACAAAAATGTAATCATAGCATTAACCCATAAAGTAGTAAAGTCTATTTATTACAAAACAGGGCTGGGCCTGGTGATTCTAGCCTGCAATTATGGCTACTTGGGAGGCTAAGGCAACAGGAGGATCATGAGTTCAAGGCCAGCTATGAACATTTAGTGGTACTTTGTCTTACTTTTAAAAGGTGGGGGGGGGGAGCCACTGGAGAGATGGCTCAGCTGTTAAGGCACTTGCCTGCAAAGCCTAAAGACCTGGGTTCAATTCCCCAGTACCCAAGTAAAGCCAGATGCACAAGATAGCACATGTATCTGGTGTTCCTTTGCAGGGCTGGAGGCCCTGATGCTCCCATTCTCTCTCTATTTGCCTCTCTCTCTCATAAGTAAGTAAATAAAATATTTTAAAAAGAAGGAGAAGAAATGGGGGCTAGAGCAATGGCTTAACCATGGTATGCTTGCCTGCAAAGCCAAAGGACCTAGGTTCAATTCCCCAGGACCCATGTAAGCCAGATGCACAAGGTGGAAAATGTGTCTGGAATTCGTTTGCAATGGCCAGAGGCCCTGGCATACCCGTTTTCTCCCTCCCTCCCTCCTTCCCTCCCCCCCCCCTCTTTCTCTCTCTCGTAAATAAAAATAAAATATTTGGGGCTGGATAGATGGCTTAGTGGTTAAGGCGTTAACCTGCAAAGCCAAAGGATCCTAGTTCGATTCTCCAGAACTCACATAAGCCAGATGCACAAGGGGGCGCGTGCATCTGGAGTTCATTTGCAATAGCTGGAGGCCCTAGTGCACCCATTCTCTCTCTCTTTCTCTGTCTCCCTCTTTCTCTCAAGTGAATAAATTAAATATATTTAAAAAAAATTTTTTTTAAATGGGACTGGGTGTGGTGGCATGCCAGGGCTCTAGCTGTTGCATAGACTCCAGGCACATGCACCACCCTGTGTATCTGGCTTATGTAGGAACTGGGGAAATCGAACCTGAGTCCTTAAGCTTCACAGGTAAGTGCATTAACTGGTAAAGCCATCTTTCCAGCCCAAGATGATGCAAAATTTAATGACACCTTTTGAGTTCTCTTAGAAGAGCAAACCTGGAAAAAATAGAACTTCTAAGTCCAGTGTTACATGTGACATTTTTGCTAATTCATTTTATATGTATCTATAAATTCTGTGCCAGAATAAGAATTGAACCAAGGATCACTGATCAGTCAGATGATTCCCAACCATTCTCTGTTCTGACTCACCGGAACTTAAATGTGTTTTTGGTTTGGTTGGTTTTGTTTTTGTGTTTTGTTTTTTGTTTTGTTTTTGTTTGGTTGGTTGGGATTTTTTTGTTTGTTTGTTTCACTTTGTAACCTGAGCTGGCCTCAAATTCATGTTCCTCCTGCCTCAGCCTCTTGAGTATTGGGATGACAGGTGTGTGCCACAATGCTTTTGTATTTTTATTTTTGGCAGGATCTCACTCTAGCCCAGGCTGGCCTCAAACTCACAGAGATCCTCCTTCATCACCCTCCCAAGTGCTGGGACTAAAGCCATGTGCCACCACTACTTGTCCCAAGCTGTCCTCGAGCCCCTGGGCTCAAGCAGGCAGTCCTGGTGTAGCGGGGACTACAGGCACACACATACCATTGTGCCAAGTAGAGCTGAAACTTTCCTAGATAAATCTACATTCCAGAATGAAGTGCATGAACTTGCTAAGTAAGTTATTTGATGGTAAAAGAAATCCACAAAAGTATACAAGTTGCCCTTCTTAGTGAAAAGAAAAATAATTTTCCTCATTCTGGCACTTACTAGAACCTTCTCAGTATGGTCCTCTGTTACACTTGAACAAGTTACATTGTTTGAATCTTGATTCTGGAATCTCCTGGTGTTACCTGATTTTGAAAACATTTTATTTTTATTTTTAATATTGGAAAGGTTGTCATGGAACATTTCACAATTTTATGACTTGGATTTTTTTTTTCTCCACTGAGCATCTTAGTGGAACGTGTACTGTCTTAAAGAGCGCAGGTTCATGCTTAGCGGAACTCTGTTTCTAACTCGCATATTTACACATGCTCAGTAACCAGAAGCAGATGAGCTTTCTGGGGCATTGATTCAGTTCAACAAATAAATATTTGGCTTGGAAATGGAACCACAGAGGGCCAGGTAATATGGTTGTCTTTTTGTCTAAGAAATTGGATTTTTAGAATATCCATTTCATTACTGATTTTTATTTTATTTATTTATTTGCGAGAGAGAGCAAGAGTCAGAGAGAATGGGAGCGCCAGGGCCTCCAGCCACTGCAAACAAACTCCAGATACATGTGACTCCTTGTACCTCTGGCTTACATGGGTCCTGGGGAATTGAACCTGGGTCTTTTGGCTTTGCAGGCAAACGCCTTAACCACTAAGCCATCCCTCCAACCCTCATTACTAATTTTCATAACATATTTACCCTCAAGTACTATATCATAGCTCACACAGAAAATTCAACTACTAATAATTTAAAATTTTGTTTTTAAGTTTCTTTACCTAGAAAAATAACAGAATGGGATAGCATGGAACAAAATCTTGTGAAGAAAGTGAGAAATCTTCGCCAGAGACTGACAGCCCAAGCTCGGAGCAGATGTCAGATGCCTTGTCCTTTGGTTGCGTAGTCGTGTTATACTGAGACAGCCTGCTTGCAATCAACGATATTGATTTTTCTATTATTTATTCTAAGTTTTTATAAAGGTCAGCCTTTTATATAGAAAAATGTGTCCATAGAGATTATGTTTTCTATTTAATCTTTTCTTTGGTTTTTTGAGGCTGCACTCTACCTCAGGCTGACCTGGAATTCACTATGTAGTCTCAGGGTGGCCTTGAACTCATAGAGATCCTCCTACTTCTGCCTCCCATGTGCTGGGATTAAAGGTTTGCACCACCATACCCAGTTTTCTACTTAATCTTTAATGCTCCTTGGCTTGCAAATGACTTGTTGAACTTTTCACAATAAAAGTTTTTGGAAACTATTAAAGCTGTGTTGGCTTCTCTAGTTACAAAGACCAGCATAGGATGGGATAAATGGCTTAACGGTTAAGGCATTTGCCTGCAAAGCCAAAGGATCCCGGTTTGGCTCTCCAGGACCCAAGTAAGCCAGATGCACAGGGGCACATGCATCTGGAGTTTGTTTGCAGTGGCTGAAGGCCCTGGTATGTGTGTGTGTGTGATATATTTAAAAAACAAAAAACAAAAAAAACAGGATGGGCTGGAGAAATGGCTTAGTGGTTAAGCGCTTGCCTGTGAAGCCTAAGGACCCCGGTTCGAGGCTCGATTCCCCAGGACCCACATTAGCCAGGTGCACAAGGGGGCGCACACATCTGGAGTTCATTTGCAGTGGCTGGAATCCCTGGCATGCCCATTCTCTCTCTCTCTCTCTGGCACTCTCAAATAAATAAATAAAAATGAACAAAAAAGAAATTTAAAAAAACCAGGATGAACTTCAGTAACTGTTCTTGTTAAGGGTTATGTGAAAGATAACTGATAACCCCGCCCACAGCTCTACCAGCAGCACTGAGGGGTTGGCTGGATGAAAGTGCGGCACCAGCGGCGTTGGGGTCTCTGGCTCATCTCCACCTTTTGCCCTCTGTCTGCTTCTCCCTCAGAGCCTCTCACTCATTCCTGTACAGAGGGACTCTGTAGGATTATGAACATCACCTATTTGAGGCTCCTGGCCCAGTGCTTAACATACAATAAGTGTGCAATGCATAATAGTAATTCTTTTTTTCTATGGTCAGAAAGCATAATCTGAACCTGACGTGTGTGTGTGTCCCTCTTACATACAGAATGGCAGTAATTCACCTTTTAAAATTTTTGTCATTGTAGCAAAAGTGGGTTGGGAACTCACCCAAATGAAGAAGTTCTTTCTATCACATTCTTTAGGTTTCCTCTGAGCCTACATTTTTCCCCAGTAATCTTGATAAAGTTACTCTGCCTTGGTAGATTTCTGACATTTATTTGATTGAATCTCTGGTTATATGTCTGCTAGGATGACCTTTCACCAGATTTTTTTCTACGTATTTTTCTTTTTCTCTGATTTATTTTTATTTATATATTTATTTGAGATAGAGTGAGAATGGTACACCAGGACCTCCAGCCATTACAAATGAACTTCGATGCATGCGCCACCTTGTGCATCTGGCTTATGTGGGACCTGGAGAATGGAACCTGGGTCCTTAGGCTTCGCAGGCATGTGCCTTAACTGCTAAGCCATATCTCCAGCCCTGTTTTCACATTTAATGAAATATATAAAATCCAATTTCAATGACCTCTTCCTGCTTCTTGACATTATATCCTTAGTCTTACCCAGCGTTGTAGTCAGGTTCACATTGCTGGCAGAAATCACCTGACCAAGAGCAGCTTTGGGGAAAAAAAAAAGGTTTATTTTGGCTTACAGACTTGAGGGGACGCTCCAGGATGGCAGGGAAAAATGGCATGAGCAGAGGGTGGACATCACTTCCTGGCCAACATCAGGTAGACAATAGCAATAGGAGAGTGTGTCAAACACTGGCAAGGGGAAACTGGCTATAACACCTATAAGCCCGCCCCCAACAATACACCACCTCCAGGAGGCGTTAATTCCCAAATCGCCATCAGCTGGGAGCCCAGCATTCACAACACCTAAGTTTATGGGGGACACCCGAATCAAACTACGACACCCAGTTTCTCTGTAGTGTGAATTCTCTGCAATTAGACAGGTGCTGAGCTGGGCTAGAATACGCCCCAAGCTGGCAGTGCAGTTTCTGTCCAAGATTCCCCAGTACTTGAAAGAGCGACGGGGGACCTCTTGGCTTGATTCTCGCTTCTGTAGAGTCTGGTGTGCGCCGTGCACTGTTGGACTTCAGCTGAGTCCGCATCTGGCTGCACTGTGTAGTCACCTCTACCTGGCTCAGGGTCTTTTCACGTCTATTTTCACTCATCCGTAGGGTTTTTCTCCCTAGTTACACTCTCCAGAGTTGAGCAAGTTTTGACATTTGCTGAAGCCTTTTCCAGAGTGGCTACACTGACCGCTATAGCAGTTGACAAGAACGGCAAGCAGCAGGAGGCCTGACTTAAGAATATGGGCGCTGTGGTGGTGTGACTCAGGTGTCCCCTGTAAACGTAGGTGTTGTGAATGCTGGGTTCCCAGCTGATGGCGATTTGGGAATTAGCGCCTCCTGGAGGCGGTGTATTGTTGCGGGCGGGTTTATATACAGCCAGTTTCCTCTTGCCAGTGTGGCACACTCTCCTGTTGCTATTGTCCACCTGCTGTTGGCCAGGAGGTGATGTCCACCCTCTGCTCATGCCATCGTTTTCCCCCTGCCATCCTGGAGCTTCCCCTCGAGTCTGGAAGCCAAAATAAACCCTTTTCTTTCCCCCATAAGTTGCTCTTGGTCTTGTGATTTCTGCCAGCAATGCGAACCTTACTGCCCCAGGTACACTTACCAAAGATGGTGAATTTAGTTTTTGACATCATTGTATGAGTCCAGGTCCAATCCAGGGACAAGCACAGCAATTTGAGCAGAGAAATCAAGCTGGAACGGAGCTGGAAGCCTCCTCCCTGCTGGCGAGCGCCTTTCCCAGCTGTGGACCCTGAACGCTACGCAGCCAAACACAGGCAAGATGTGTCCACTGGTGCAATAGTGGCAGGACTTTATGGGGGTAACCAGCTGGACTCTCATTGGATATGAGGTCTGCTCAACAGAAGAGAATTCATGCCTGATACTGAAAACCTAATCAAAAGCCTATGGCTGGGCAGGTCACAGGCCCTAGGGGGAAAGCTACTACTGTTTGGCTAAATAGATATGTTGTGCCCATCAAATTACCCTCTAAATATGTTTACACCCATAGAGAATTAGAAAAGCTTCTTTTTGCACTTGGTGGTGACTACCGGGGAGACTCAAAATTCATCAAAGTACTGGTGCAGGATTTTAGGGCTCAGGGGGTCCCCAGGCCTGTGAACCCTCGCCTTTGGGTTCTTATCTATTTTTAACAAAGAATTGAGAAAACAGACTCCAAGAAGGGTAAATTATGAGTTCTAAGTTTATTTTAGGGAGAATTGGTATCCAGGGGAAGGCTAGACTCAACTCAGGAGGGAATTCCCTTCCTTGCCTGGCTGGAAAGGGAGATGAGAGAGGGGGAAATCTCCAAGAGAGAAGCCCGTGGAAAGGACACAGACACAGCCCAGGCCAAGAGCGTGAAAGGAAACGCCACTCACGGGAAGCAGAGCATGTGGTGCTAGCCTTCGCTGTCACGCAGAAAAAAGCTAAGAGACTGGATAGTAAAGTGCCCAGAGCTTAGAGGTAAATCATACACGAAACAGTGAGAAAGCGTCTGGAAACAAACATGTCAGAAGCAAGCAGGAAAGACCCTGTCAATTGAGATCCTCAAAGGGAGAGAAGTTCACACACTAGTGTTCAAAAAAAAAAAAAAAACCAGGATGGGGGCTAGAGAAAGGCACTTGCCTGCAAAGCCAAAGGACCCCAGTTCGATTCCTCAAGACCAGCATAAGCCAGATGCACAAGGGGGTGCATGCATCTGGAGTTCATTTACAGTGGCTAGATACCCTGGCGTGCCCTTTCTCTCTCTCTCTCTCTCTCTCCTCTCTCTCTCTCAAATAAATAAAAACAAAAAACACGGGCTGGAAAGATGGCTTAGCAGTTAAGGCGTTTGCCTGCAAAGCCAAAGGACCTAGGTTCGATTCCCCAGGACCCACATAAGCCAGATGCACAAGAGGGTGCCTGCATCTGGAGTTCATTTGCAGTGGCTGGAGGCCCTGGAGTGCACATTCTATCTCTCTCTCTCTCTGCCTTTCTCTCTCTCAAATAAATAAAATATATCTTAAAAAATAATAATAATAAAGCTGGGCGTGGTGGCACATTCTTTTAATCCCAGCACTCAGGAGGCAGAGGTAGGAGGATCGCCATGAGTTCAAGGCCACCCTGAGACTACATAGTGAATTCCAGGTCAGCCTGGGCTAGAGTGAGACCCATCTTGAAAAAATAGCAACAAAATAAATAAATAAATAATAAAATAAAAAACACAAAATGGAGCAGGCCAAAATGTGTGCAAGAATATCATAAATTGGGGGGCCCTCTTATGGCCCAGTATCCAATTAGAATGGGCCTTGGTATGCAAGGGAGAGACCTAGACACAAGGTGCTGATTCAGGAGGGGCTAAGCTGGATTGGGAAAGAAGCGGAGGGTGCTTTTGCTGAGGAATTGCTTATAGGAGGAGACTAGATCAGACTTAGGTTCTGATTCTGCCAGGGCGGGCCTCTGTCCTTGCCTGACTGCCTGTCATAAGCTACCTTGCTGGTTGTGGTGGCACACACCAATAGGAAATTGTCGAAGAGGTGGAGGCAGGAGGATCAGGAGTTCAAGGCCAACCTGGGCTACACATTTTAAAAGAAAACAGAAAAAAAGCTACCTTGAGCATGTGCCACCACGCCTGGCATAAAAAAATTTTGTTGTGTTTTGTTTTGATTTTTCTTGAGGTAGGGTTTTGCTCTAGCCCAGGATGAGCTGGAATTCACTATGAAGTCTCAGTGTGGCCTCAAACTCTCAGCAATCCTTCCACCACTGCTGCCCAAGTGCTGTTTGGATTAAAGTCGTGCACCACCATGCCAGGCTTAGTTTAACAATTCTTTAAAAAGTTTGAGTGGGGGAGCTGGGTGTGGTGGTGAACATCTTTAATCCCAGCACTTGGTAAGCAGAGGTAAGAAGATTGTGGTGAGTTCAAGGCTACCCTGAAACAGCATAGTGAATTCCAGGTTAGCCTGAGGTAGAGAGAGATGCTACTTCGAAAAATAAAAGTAAATAAATAAAGCTACCTTGCTCCTGTTTATTTTCTCCTTCATGACCGAGAACAAGTGACTCTTGAGGGCTAGTGCTAGACGAGACATCTCCAGCACACCTCTCCAAGGCTCAGAGAACATTGCAGAAGACACGGCGGAAAGAATGTAAGCGCTAGAGGACTGGCAGATGGCTTGAAATACTGTCTTCCGAACATGAGATGGTGAGGAAAGCTGGCCTTTTCTATCAAACCTTTAGATCCTCAGAACTTTCTCATTCCTGTGGCTGTTTTCCTTAGCCAACCCTGAATTAGACTGCAAGCCCAAGGGCTGGGAGGTGGCCCAGTGGTTAAATGTGCTTGCTTGGAAAGCCTGTTGGCCCAGGTTTGATTCCCCAGTTCCCCAGGTAAATCCAGATGCGCAAAGCAGTGACGTTCCCTTGCAGTGTTAAGAGACCCTGGTGCTCCCCATACTCACATTCTCTTCTCTGTCGCTCTTACTCCCTCTCTCTTCTTTCAAATACATAGATGATAGATAGATTGACAGATAAACAAATAAAAAGTGAACCGGAGCCTGAGCCAATGAGGTAGAGTCAGACATTACCTTGTATTAGGAATAAAAAAGATGGATCAGACCACTGGCTGGTGTGCTACCTCATCTTAGAGATGTCAGCACCCTTCTACAGAAGTAGTTGCTTTGTCCAAATATCCTGGTCTCTTCTACTTATTTTTTTTTAATTTTTTTTGCTTATTTTTATTTATTTATTTGAGAGAGACAGAGGTAGAGAGAGAGAGAGAATGTGTGTGCCAGGGCCACCAGCCGCTGCAAATGAACTCCAGACGTGTGCGCCCCCTTGTGCATCTGGCTAACGTGGGTCCTGGGGAACCAGGGTCTTTAGGCTTCACAGGCAAGCGCTTAACCGCTAAGCCATCTCTCCAGCCCTATTTATTTATTTATTTATTTATTTTTATTTACTTACTTATTTGAGAGGGGGGGGAGGGAGGGAGAGAGACATTGGATACACCAGGGTCTCTAGCCACTGCAAATCAACTTCAGATGCATGTGCCCCTTGTGCATCTGGCTTATGTGGGCACTGGGGAATCAAACCTGGGGTGGTACACACTTAATCCCAATACCCAGACTGAGATAAGAAGATTGAAGTTCAAGGCCAGCCAAGTCTACAGAGTGAGTTCCAGTTCAGCCTGCACTAGAGTGGGATTCTACTTTGAAACAAAAAAAAAAAAAAAGTTTTAAAAACTTCTCAGGGGCTGGATAGATGGTTTAGTCATTAAGGCACTTTCCTGCAAAGTCAAAGGACTTCAATTCCCCAGGATCCACGTAAACCAGATGCACAAAATGGCACATACATCTGGAGTTCGTTTGCAGTGGCTGGAGGCCCTGGTGTGTCCATTCTCTCTCTTTCCCTCTCTCTCAAATTATTTATTTATTTATTTGAGAGAGAGGGAAAGAGGCAGATAGAGAGAGAGAATGGGAGAGCCAGGGCCTCCAGCCACTGCAAACGAACTCCAGACGCATGCGCCCCCTTCTGAATCTGGCTTACGTGGGTCCTGGGGAATTGAACTGTGATTCTTAGGCTTCACAGGCAAATGCCTTAACCACTAAGCCATTTCCCCAGCCCTAAAAATATTTTTTTAAATGCAGAGTGTGCCAGGTGTGGTGGAGCACACCTTTAATCTCAGCACTTGGGAGGCAGAGGTAGGAGAATCACCATGAGTTCAAGGCCACCCTGAGACTACATAGTGAATTCCAGGTCAGCCTGGGCTACAGTGAGATCCTACCTTGAGAAACAAAACAACCGACCAAACAAAAAGACACAAACCAAAACTCAGGCAAAAGAAGTCAAGAGTGGAAAAAGTTGAACAAGTGCTCACTTCGGCAGCACATATACTAAAACTGTAACCATACAGAGAAGATTAGCAGGACCCCCATGCAAGGATGACACGCAAATTTGTGAAGCGTTCCATATTAAAAAAGCGAAGAAAAAGTTGAGCAAGCCCTGATATAGATGGAGGATAAGAGTGGAGGTGCGGGGCTGGAGGGATGGCTTGGTGGTTGTGCTTCTTGCTCAAGCAAGTGGGCCTGAGAGGGCCTGAAACTCCTGTCTGACAGGGGAGCAGAGACCTGCCCTGGCCATCCCCTAACCACCATGGCAAGCTACACACACACACACACACACACACACGGATTCATGAGAACCCCCTCGCCTCCCAAAGGCTTCCTTCTTGAAGGAAGGAGACAGGCAGCCCACTCCAACGTCCCCAGGTGTATGTAACAGGCAAAACTCCAGACAGGGCCTGACTGCAGGAGCCTGACGGCTGAGTCTGGCTTCAGGCACCCTGGACAATGGAGCCTGCCCACCTCCCCCCTACCCCGCCCCCAGTTTCCAGATTGAAGGATAAGGATCCGAAACCATGGGGTTGAAGGGCCAGGTCTCCTTTTCCAGCCGGGCCACACGCTCATGCTGACCAAGTGTTCTCACAGCTTTCGCCAAAGGGGGGCTTGTTGCTCCTGATTGACATTCACCCACCATCCCAACACTCGGGAGGCAGAGGTAGGAGGATCACCGTGAGTTCGAGGCCAGCCTGAGACTGCATAGTGACTACCAGGTCAGCCTGGGCTAGAGCGAGACCCTACCTCGAAAAAACAGGGAAAAAAAAAAGAAAAGAAAAGAAAAACCAAAGTGGGGGCTTGCGGCGATCCGAGGAGTCTTGCGCTGGCCGGCGGTTGTCTTCCACGCTGGCTCTATGACCCAGCGCGCTGGTGCTCTAGCCGGAGCGGAGCGAAGGTCCTGCGGACCGGGGTCGCCAGAGATCCACATCCACGCCCACGGAGATCCTGCGTGGAGATCGTGCGTCCTTGGCTGCTTGGCTTGGGCGCAGCGCAGGGAACCAGAGGACACGGCGCCGCCCACCTCGCCGCCGCCTGGGTCTCGAGACCCGCCCCCTCAAGGCCCGCAGCCCCCGGCTCCCACCCGCGCCCGCGCCCCGGGAACCGCTCCCCAGCCCGGCCCAGGGCCGTCCCTGACTCCCCCACGAAGGCCGCGCACAGCGCGAGGGACAGGACGGACCGTGGCGTCCGGCAGCCGGCGTGGGCAAACCAGTGTCCACTCGCCTCCAGCTCCGGTGCACAAGGAGCGATTCCTCGCTGCGTCCACTTCGGGTCAGTTACAAGGCTGCTCGAGAAAACAAAACTCGGTCTTCCTTTTAAGCAAGGCCTCTGGTTACAAAAGTATTGTGCCCCGTGTGAGGCTCGAACTCACGACCTTCAGATTATGAGACTGACGCGCTGCCTACTGCGCTAACGAGGCACCTAGGAGGCGGGTCCCGCCGAAGCCTAAGGAGGCTGATAGGGCAGGAGCAGTGCGCATGCTCAGATTGACTGTCGCAGCTCTGCTGTTTCCAGCCCCGGAATCCTTGGAATTTCCAATCCCTTTCCCACTCGCGACTTATCCACCTGCCTCATCAACCAGCACAGTGTTTCTTGCTAACACTGGTAAAGAGGAGCATGGGGGAGGGATTTTTGTGAGCTCCTTCAAAAAATAAATAAAGTTATCTTTATTTATTTGCAAACAGAGAAAGAGAGAAAGAGAAACAGACAGAATGGGCATATCAGGGCTTCCAGGTGCAGCAAACGAACCACTCCGTGGTTCCCCAGTACGTGGGTACTGGGGAATTGAACCCAGGCCATTAGGCTTTTGCAGGCAAGCGCCTTAACCGCTGAGCATCTCTTCAGCCCCCTAAGCTCCTTTTTTGTGTATTATTTACGCGCGCGTGAGACGTTTATTAAGCGCCCACGGTGTCCCTGAGCTGGATGCCGAGCGCCCAGGGATGCAGGGCTGGGGGAACCGAGGGGTCATTTGCAAGGGCGTGCGCACACCTACACGCTGCCCCAGCCCCCCCAAGGAGCTCCGAGGCCGGGTCGGTCTCCTCGGGGCAACTCCAGAACCCGCAACCCTCCTCCGTCTTCTCTCGTGCCCTTTACCACAAATACACGACATTAAAATGTAGGAGGTGGCCGCATGGCAGGAGGACCAGGAGTTCAAGGGTGCCTTTATTAGACAGATAGAACCAGACTAAGACTAAGATTAGTTTTTCCCCTTCCTTCCTTCCTTCCTTCCTTCCTTCCTTCCTTCCTTCCTTCCTTTCTTTCTTTCTTTCTTTCTTTCTTTCATTTTATTTTATTTTTCTGGTTTTTGGAGGTAGGGTCTCACTCTAAGCCCACGCTGACCTGGAATTCACTATGTAGTCTCAAGGTGGCCTCGAACTCACGGTGATCCTCCTACTTCTGCCTCCTGAGTGCTGAGATTATTTACTTGGAAGCAGAGAGAGAAGGGAGAGGGAAAGGCGGAGGGGAGAAAGGAGTGAAGAGGAGAGGGGAAGAGAGGAGAGACAGATACAATGGGCTCACCAAGGGCCTCCAGACACTCACTGCAAAGGAACTCCAGATGCGTAGGATACTTTGTGCATCTGGCTTTACATGTGTGCTGGGGAATCGAACCCCGGGTTGTTACGCTTTGAAGGCAAGCACTGTTTAGTTTATGTTTTTTGCAAGATCGCGTTTCATTCATTCTGTAACTCCAGGGCTGGCCTCCAATTCACAGAGACCTCCTACTTCGGCCTCCCACGAGTTTTTTTTGTTTGTTTGTTTTTGTTTCTTTTAGAGAATGGCTTTGAACTCCCGACTGTCGCCAAGCGCTAAACTCATTAGTCAAGAGGGGGATTATGTAGATTCAGTTTACACACTTTATTCACTCTTCACACAGGTTAATTAAACCAATTCCCTTTTCCTTATCCTCTCAACCTACCCTAGGCCTCCGGGCCTTAACCCCCTGGGGCACTCACAAGCCACTTCACTTGGTCCGCTGGCAGCATGTCTGGGTCGCGCCTTGCTGCTCTCCGAACCAGGCTGCCCAGGGGTCCCACGGGCTGCTGCTTCTTCCTAGCCGCCGGTGTCAACACACAGAGAGATGTGGAGTCTGCCTCTCTGAGTTGAGTGACCATTTCCTGAGTCTTTGAGTCTTTGCTGGACTTCTTTATTTTATTATTATGATTATTATTGTTTGTTTTTCGGGGTAGGTTTTCACTCTAGCTCAGGGTGACCTGGAATTCACTATGTAGTCTCAGGGTGGCCTCGAACTCACGGTGATCCTCTTTACCTCTGCCTTCCAAGTGCTGGGATTAAAGGCTGCGCCACCTCGCCGGGCTTCTTTGCTGGAATTCTTATACCCATTTTTCCCTCAGTCATCCAGGCTGCTGATAGCCACCTTAGGGTTAGCTCACTTGCATATCAGCACGCAGAGGGTCTCTGGTCAGTCTCTGGTCTTGGCCCCTACTAGCCATGGTCACCTTGTCACTGCTGAGTGTGCTCCATTTCTACTTCTAACTATTGCTTCCAGCAGCTCCCATTTTTACTTCTAACATTCCATTTTTGCTTTTCATTATTGCTCCTAACACTGACCCTCCTGCCTCAGGCCTCCTACATGCTGGGATTACAGGCTGTGAATCACACCCAGCTATTTTTAGGTCAGTTTTGTTTTGTTTTGTTTTGTTTTTCTATTTTTTTCCCCCGAGGTAGGGTCTCACTCTACCTCAGGCTAGCCTGGAACTCTCTATAGTCCCAGGCTGGCCTCAAACTGTCAGCAATCCTCCTACCTCTGCCTCCCGAGTGCTGGGACTAAAGGCATGCACCTAGGTCATTTATTTTATTTTATTTTTATTTTTTTTGTCTCTAACCGTTAGAGGCACACAGGAGCCTAGGAGGGTGGTTGGTCCTGGAGTCTGCACTTGTGAAAGGGGCACAGAGCCTAGGTGGTTTGGGAGACAGACCAACTGGACAGGTGGAGGGATCCAGGCCCCAGCAAATGAAGTGGGGCCTTCATGTGGACTTAGCAAATCAGTATGCAGATACTCACTGCACACACCTGTCACCTCTTCTGGTATCTGGGGGAGAAATACTGAAATCACCCAGACCTGGAAAGAGCAGTGGGTGGACACGCCGGCAGCACCCGTCTGTATGAGCACTATGAAGAGACGAGAAATTCCATGATCTTGACAACAGACAGAGCAGGGTCTCGCTCTAGCCCGGACTGAGCTGGAATTCACTATGGAGTCTCAGGCTAGCAATCCTCCTACCACTACCTCCTGAGTACCGGGATTAAAAGCGTGTGCCACCATGCCCAGCATAAGTGCTGTTTTTTTAAAAAATAAATAAACTGTTTGCCGGGCATGGTGGTACACGCCTTTAATACCAGCACTTGGGTGAGTTCAAGGCACCCTGAGACTCCACAGTGAATTCCAGGTCAGTCTGGGCTAGAGTGAGACCCTACCTCGAAAAACAAAAACAAACAACAACAACAAAAACTGTTTAATCCCAGCACCCTGGAGGCAGAGGTAGGAGGATCACCATAAATTCAAGGCCGCCCTGAGGCTACATTACATAGTGAATTCCATGTCAGCCTGCGCTAGAATGAGACCCTACCTCAAAACAACAAAAACTAAAAAAAAAAATTAAAACAGTAAAATAAAGTAATTAAACTGTCTACATGACAATCCCTCCTAAGTGCTGGGATAACAGGCATGAGCCGCCATGCCCAGCTTATCCTGCGCCTTGGGCATGGAAGCCAGGCACTCTACCCACCGGGCTCCAGCCTTAGTCACTGTGTCTACGGTGTTTTGTTTTGTTTTGTTTTGTTTTGTTTTGTTTTGTTTTGTTTTGTTTTGTTTTGTTTTGTTTTCGCCATTGTTGCAGTCAGCTCCACATTGCTGGGATGAACTTCCAAACAGACACAGCTTATGGGAGGAAGGATTTACTCAGTTTACAGATACAGAGAAAGTTCCATAATGGAGGAAGAGGCTGGCCCCCTTTCACAGATCCAAGCGGAGGGACAGACCACCAGCCGCCAGCACCACACTCAAGGAACAAAACAGCAGGGACCCAGGCAGTGATCAAGCTTCTCTGCACGCCTTTGGACAGGAAATAAGATCCGCCCCTAGTAATGCCCAGTTGATACCTCCTCCATCCAGGCAGCTTGAGGCAAGCTTTAATAAAACAGCCAAGTCTATTGGGGGGGACATACACTTAAACTACCACAATTGTTTTTTTTGTTGTTGTTGTTCATTTTTATTTATTTATTTGAGAGCGACAGACAGAGAGAAAGAGGCAGATAGAGAGAGAGAATGGGCGCGCCAGGGCTTCCAGCCACTGCAAACAGAACTCCAGATGCATGGGCCCCCTTGTGCATCTGGCTAACGTAGGTACTGGGGAATTGAGCCTCAAACCGGGGTCCTTAGGCTTCACAGGCAAGCGCTTAACCGCTAAGCCATCTCTCCAGCCCCCACAATTGTTTTAAACAGAAACTCTACTCCTTAAACAAAAAAATGTCTGTTGCCACCCTCCCTTCCCAGCCCCTGACAGCCTCTAATCTACCTGCCTCTACAAATTTAGCTGATTGAGATCTCTCATAAGCAGAAGCGTGTGATATTTGTCCCTTTGTGTGTGACTTAGTCTACTGTGCATTAGCAGGCAAGCATGCCTTTTCTTTAAATACTTTTTAAGATTTATTTTTATTTATTTATTAGAGACAGAGAGGAGAGAGAGACAGAGACAGCATGGATGCACCAGGGCCTCTAGCCACTGCAAACGAACTCCAGACACATGTGACACCATGTGCATCTGGCTTACGCGGGACCTGGAGAATCGAATCTGGGTCCTTAGGCTTCACAGGCATGCATCTTAACTTCTAAGCCATCTCTCCAGCCCCAAGCATGCCTTTTCTTGCTCACAAGCCTGGTTTAGCTAGTCCTCACTCCAGGCTGAGGTTGGGCGCACTCTGATTTTCATGCCTCTACATTGTCCTCGGACCAGCCATTTCTAAGACTTCTTCTTTTTGGAGAGTACCAGCAGCCCAAGAGACTCTGCCATGCCAGGTCTGCCCACTGAAAGCCTGGGCTCTTAGTAGGTCCACTGAAATTCCATGGACCAGCTGGGCCTGCTAGCTCAGACCTATAATCCCAGCTATAAAGGAGCCTGAGGTAAGAGGATCTCAAGTTCAAGGAATGCCTAGGCTACAGAGTGAGTTCAAGGCCAGCCTGAGCAACTTGTTGAAATTCTGTCCCAAAATTTAAAAAAAAAAAAAAATGGATGCCAGGGGTAAGGATGCAGCTCAGTGGTAGAGAACTTGCCTAGCATGCATAGGGGCCCCGGGTTCAAGCAAGTCATATGGCCAAAGTCAACATCACTGAGGCAGGGTAATACACTTAGCTCATGGTGAGAGGGGCTACAGAGTTCCAAGACAGGGAATGAGGGAAGGGAGAAAGAATCGAGAAGGAATGATGTAACTTTTCAGGAAAAAATTATAGAGGCCTCCCTGAAATTTCAGCCCCACTGTAAAAAAAAAAAAAAAGAAAGAAAAAAGAAAAAAATATCGAGAACAATAGTCCAATGTGTGACATGTGTGAGTCAACAAAGCCCCTCTGCCCCTCGTCCTAGGAAGCCCTGTTCGTGTCTTTGTAAGGACATGTGTAGAAATGAGCACTTGGAGTTTATGCGCTTCTTTCTACTCAATGAAGAGCTGAGACTCTCCCCTTGGACATACCCGCACGTTGCCCTCATTCTTTGTAACTGCTGGGAGTGTCTCTGAGAAGCCGGCAGGACCCTGGCAGGCGCATAGGGAAGACCCTGTGGGGACGCAGGAAGAAGACGGCCATCTCTCCAAAGCCGAGGAGACAGGCCTGGGAAGAAACCAGAGCCGCAGACGCCTGGATCTCGGACGTCCAGCACCGTGCGGGGTCACGTTTCTGTTCAGCTTCCCCGGGGTGAGGACTTTGTTACGGCAGCTCCAGCTGCCCGGGGTCTTCTAATTCTGGAAGATCTAAGTCTCCCTAATTCATAACAAACACTGCGATGGACATTTGTGCATATATCGGGCAGTGGAAGGCTGAGGAACTTGTGGGCAGCCAAAATAAAACAAGATTTTCCCCGGCCTCTTAGCCCGGGAAGAATTCTCCATGTACCTGAAGGCCGAGATCATAAGTGCAGTCGGTATAAGTCAGCCGGGCTCTCATATTCACCTCTTGCCTGTCTCACCCACACTCACTGCCTCCATCTGCCGGGTAGGGATTATGAGCAGCCTGAGAGCCGCTTCTGGCCTGGCTACAGCACTGCTCCTCTTTCCCCGGGTGGCTCCCTGTGCTGACTGCTCAGCTGGAAGGACGTGAGGGAGCCTTTCCAAACCTCTGCGCATCGGGAAGCCCATCTCCTTTCCAGTGGTATCTGCTTCAACTGAAAATAAACCAACCCGGGCGTGATGGCGCACGGCTTTAATCCCAGCACTCGGGAGGCAGAGGTAGGAGGATTGCTGGGAGTTTGAGGCCACCCTGAGACTACATGGTGTATTGCGAGTCTCTCCGGGCTAGAGCAAAAAAACAATTAATAGGGCTGGAGAGATGGCTTAGCAGTTAAGGTGTTTGCCTGCAAAGCCAAAGAACCCAGGTTCGATTCCCCAGGACCCACGTTAACCAGATGCACAAGGGGGTGCACACGTCTGGAGTTTGTTGGTAGTGGCTGGAGGCCGTGGTGCACCCATTCTCTCTCTCGCACTCCCTCTTTCTCTGTCAAATAAATAAATAAACTAGAGAGGCGGTGAGAGCAGGGAAGGGCAGGAAGTTGTGGAGAAGAAGCTGGGGAGGAATGCCCTAAGGGCTGACATTTTGCTCAGTGCTCTGGGACCAGCGAAGTTCCCCAGGCCTGGCCCCTTTCAGCCAGGGCTTGTAGCATGACAGGCCTTGGTTGGATGCCCAGGCACCCCATCTTACTCTTCTTACCTGTGACGAGTCAGAGGAGACCATCTGGGCAAGGGGAGGGAGGCTGAGGTGGACATAGAGGGAAGAGGAGGAGAACTGTCCTCAGATGTGCCCCGTGGGAAGCAGCCGGCGGTTCCTCTGTCATCCGTCCAGGGCAGCGGAAGGACCCCGAAGCTCGGGTCCAACTTGATGAGTGAATGGCCAGGTGGGAGTCAGCCTGTTATTGACAACACCCAGGAGCCATGGCTCGGAGCCTCACTGGCAGAGCAGAAGGAGATCGCCTCACCTCTGCTGCTGGCCAGATGTCCCTAAGAGACTCCATGGGGTCCGTTACCAATGTTGTGCAAGTTGATCGTGTCCTGCTGAGCAGCCTCACGGCTCCACTGCCCAGAGGAGGAGTTTCATCCTGATGGGTCCCCAGCTGTTCTCTCTGGTTTATTTCATTCTGCTCCCACCCCACCCCACTGGCAGACATCCCCCCACCACCAACTAGTCCCTCCTGAGGCCTCTGTCACAGCGCTAGAGCCTCTGTGCTCTGTGCTCTCATGGCCACTGCCCTCCCCCAACCTTAACACTCACCACTGGTCAGTGTCACGGTTGGCTTGGGTTTTCCTGTTTGTGACAAGATCTCACTGCAGAGCCCAAGCTGGCCTTGAACTCTCCATCCTCCTGTACCAGCATCCGGAATGCTGGGATTACAGGCTCCCAAGCTTGGCTTCTTTCTTTTTTTCTTCTGTTGGTGTGTGTGTGTGTGTGTGTGTGATGTGCTCACTGCCCTGCAAGCTTCCTGGAGGCGGTTCTGTCTCTGTGTTTCTTCTCGTTATAGGTGCTCTGGTGGTATGGGTTAGAAGCAAGATAGTTTATTTCTGGTAGGTAGTCAGGCCCACAGAATCATAGATGCCACCTTGCCTGCCTGGCAGGACTAGAACTCAAATCTGATCCAGTCTCATCCAAGGACACTCCCTGGCAGCAACTTCCTACTTCTTCCTTAGTCCAGCACACCTAAGGGCTGGTCCTTCCTGAGTCAGCCTCTTGAGTCCACCAACCAATCAAGACCCTCCCTTACACATCTGAAACTCTTTCTTTCTTTTTTTTTTTTTTTTTTTTTGGTTTTTCGAGGTAAGGTTTCACTCTAGTCCAGGCTGACCTGGAATTCACTATGTAGTCTCAGGGTGGCCTCGAACTCAAGGTGATCCTCCTACCTCTGCCTCCCAAGTGCTGGAATTAAAGGTGTGCGCCACCATGCCTGGCTTCATTCTTTTTTTTTTTTAATATATATTTTATTTTATTATATATTTTATTTATTTGTTTAAGAAAGACATGTGAACACACACAATAAAAAGTATGGGCACGCCAGGGTCTTTTGCCACTGCAAATGATCGCCATATGCAGATGACACTTTGTGCACCTGGCTTTACATGGGTTCCAGGGAATCAAACCAGGATCAAGCAGGCTTTGCAAGAAAAGTGCCTTTAAGCCAGGTATGGTGGTGCTCGCCTTTAATCCCAGCACTCGGGAGGCAGAGGTAGGAGGATCAACGTGAGTTCGAGGTTATCCTGAGACTACATAGTTAATTCCAGGTCTGCCTGAGCTAGAGTGAGACCCTACCTTGAAAACCTGAGAAACAAACAAACAAAAAAAAAGTGCCTTTAGCCAGACATGGTGGCACACAACTTTAATCACAGCATTTGGGAGGCAGAGGTAGGAGGATCATGGTGAGTTCGAGGCCACCCTGGGACTACACAGTGAATTCCAAGTCAGCCTGGGCTAGAGTGAGACCTTACCTAGAAAAACAAACCAAAAAAAGAAAGAAAGAAAGAAAGAAAAAGAAAGGAAGGAAGAAAGAGAGTGAGAGAGAAAGAAAGAAAAGTGCCTTCAACCATTGAGCCATCTCCCCAGCCCAATGAAGCTCATTCTGATTGAACATTTGACCCATAGGAATGAGTCTAAGTATATGCACGAATCTCTTGGCCTTTTACCTTTTGCCTTTTGGCTCTTGGCCCTTGGCTTTCTTAGCTCTGATTCTCTTGGCTCTTGGCCCCTTTGGGAATCTCTTGGCTCTTTCTCTATGGGAGGGGAATTTCTCCAGTCTCCCTCCCTGCCTTGCCAACTAGGCCGGGAAGGGGGACAACTTCTTTAGGCTTAGACATTGCTGCCTGTCTTCTCACTGGATCCAAATTCTCCCTAAAATACATCTCAGAATTCCTAATTGACTCTTCTCTGAGTCTCTTTTCTGGTTTTTCAAGATAGAGTCTCTCTCTCTCTAGCCCAGGCTCTCCTGGAATTCGCTATGTAGTCTCAGAGTGGCATTGAACGCGTGGTGATCCTTCTACCTCTGCCTCCCAAGCACTGGGATTAAAGGCGTGGGCCACCATGCCTGGCAGTGTGTTTTCAATTCTTTGATGACTTTGGACAAGCACTCAAAATTTGGGTTCATGGGCCAGGGCTCTCCAGCCTCTTTATGGACTTAATCCCTCCCTGGACTTAATCCCTACAGCACCACTGGGATTATGGATGCCCACCACAGTGTTGGCTTTCAAAGTGGCTGGGCATTTGTATGGCAAGTACCTTGTCAACTGAGCTACTTCCCCAGCCCTGCGTGCAGCCTATAGGGGTCCTGTGGCACCCTTGAACACTTCAGGATTGCGAGGAACATTTCTCTGCCTCAGTGGCAGGTCTTCCCTCGAGGACGAGGCTGTCCCTGGCTTCTGAACCTCAGGCCTAGTGTGATCCAAGATTTACAAGGTTGCAGGCTAGGATTTCTACAAGAGGGCCTTTGTGCAAACTGGCTAGGATTGGACTCTCTAAGTCCACCATCCCCTCTCCACGTTCTGCGTGGGTAAAACAGCCAGGTTCCTTAGCCAGACAGTAAGGGTTACCGTCTCACCTAGCAAGACCCTCCCACTACGCCCCTATTGCCAGGTGATACAGGTGGTGGAGGGTGTGGGCCCAATAGCCCTGGGGCCCAAAGCTGGGACCTGCCCATTCCAGGTTCAGTCCCAGAACAAGACAGGGGTTGCCCCCGTTCCAACTAGTATAACAGCAGTGGCTGGGGTCACAGTGTCTCCTGTCACCCCAGGCAGTGTTAGGGCACAGAGCCATGAAGCCGTGGTTCACAGGACTAATGGGTGTGTGGTTTTGACATGTGGCAGCTGGTTTGCTAGGGCTGGGCTGTCTAAGCCCCAGTCCTTTCAAACCTTATCAGTGAAATCCACTCCCGCATCTGTGTGCCTGTCCTTCAAACGTAGCGTTGGGCCTGAAATTGCACAACTGCTTTCTGACGAAGTTGCTTCATCTTGGTTTTGCAGCTTCCATGAATTTAGGAAACAGCCTGACGGTCAGGTAGAAACATTCTGATCACAAAGTAGCTGCTGTTGGGAGGTCTGGGCCCCCAGTGTGGAGAATTTTTTCTTGGAACCCAGCACCTCCCACAAACATGGGAGTCAGGCACTGCTTCGTGGGATTGTTGAGGAATGCCTGTCCTCCTGTGCCTGTGAGTCTCCCTGTATTTAGATGTGTTTCCACTCAACACATGCAAGCTCACCACGGAGCAAACAAGAAACCACAGAGCCGGGCGTGGTGGCACACGCCTTTAATCCCTGCACTAAGGAGGCAGAGGTAGGTGGATTGCTGTGAGTTCAAAGCCACTTTGAGACTGCATAGTGAATTCCAGGTCAGCCTGGGATAGAGTGAGACCCTACCTCAAAAAACAAAACAAAACAAAAAAAGGTTGGGCGGTGGGGGGGGGGAGAGCTGGAGAGATGGCTTAGCAGTTAAGACGCTTGCCTACAAAGCCAAAGGTCCCAGGTTCGATTGTTCAGGACCCACATAAGCCACATGCACAAGGGGGCGGTGTATGTGTCTGGAGTCTGAGGCAGCCAAAGGCCCTGGAGTGCCCATTCTCTCTCTCTCCCTCAAATAAATAAAAAATATTTTAAAAAGAAGAAGAAGAAAAGAAAGACCATGGGCTGGAGAAACGGCTCAGTGGTTAAAGCACTTGCCTGCAAAGCCTAACAACCTGGGTTCAATTCCCCAGTCCCCATGTAAAGCCAGTTATACAAAGGGGCACATATAGCCGGGCATGGTGGCGCACGCCTTTAATCCCAGCACTTGGGAGGCAGAGGTAGGAGGATTGCCATGAGTTCGAGGCCACCCTGAGACTCCATAGTGAATTCCAGGTCAGCCTGGGCTAGAGTGAGACCCTACCTCAAAAAACCAAAAAAAAAAAAAAAAAAAAAAACCAAAGGGGCACATGTATCTGGAGTTCATTTGCAGAGACCTACGACCCTAGTGCATCCATTCTCTCTGTCTCTCTTCTCCCTATCTCTGTGCTTTCAAATTAATTAACTAATTAAAAAAAATAAGAAACACTATGATGCCATGAGAAAGACCATAGAAGAAGGAAAACCGACTATTGGTTTAAAAACTTCAATGGTATTTTCTCTGCTTTTAAATAAGGGGTCCACATTTGTGTTTTGTGCTGGCTTTGCAAATTATGACACCACAGTCATGAGCAATGTGTGATGCCATTTCTTAAAGTTCCTACACTGCCAAGGTCATTCACTGTTGGTGGGGGTCCACCCTTTCGAATACAGTTTGGCAACTTCTTTCAAAGTTCTATAAATACCATAAAGGCCATCAATATCACTCCCAGGTGGAGTAAACACTTTATACATATGATTATTTATAGTAGCTTATTCATAAACACCCCCACGTGGAGGCTGGAGAGATGGCTCAGCAGTTAAGGTGCTTACCTACAAAGCCTAAGGACCCAGGTTCAATTCCCCAGGACCCATGTAAGTCAGCTGCACAAGGTGGCGCATGTGTCTGGAGTTCCTTTGCAGTGGCTGGTGACCCTAGCATGCTCATTATCTTTCCTTCTTTCTATGTGCCTCTTTCTTTCTCCCTCACTCCTCTCTCTTTCAAATAAATAAATAAATATAAAATGTTTTCTTAAAAAACTTTTTTTGAGGTAGGGTCTCGCTCTAGCCCAAGCTGACCTGGAATTCACTATGTAGTCTCAAGGTGGCCTCGAACTCACAGCAATCCTCCCACCTCTGCCTCCCCAGTGCTGGGATTAAAGGCATGTGCCACCAAGCCCGGCTTAAAAAACACAATTTCTTTCTTTTTTTTTAAATTTTTTTTTTGTTTATTTTATTTCTTTATTTGAGAGCAACAGACAGAGAGAGATAGAGGCAGGTAGAGAGAGAGAGAATGGGCGTGCCAGGGCCACCAGCCACTGCAAACGAACTCCAGACGCGTGCGCCCCCTTGTGCATCTGGCTAACGTGGGTCCTGGGGAATCGAGCCTTGAACCGGGGTCCTTAGGCTTCACAGGCAAGCGCTTAACCGCTAAGCCATCTCTCCAGCCCACACAATTTCTTAAAAGTACCTGAACATTTACTAAGGAAAACTAGGCACTTCTATGGTCTTTTAAATTTTTATTTATTTATTCATTTATTTACCAGCATTTGTGTGAGAGACAGAGAGAGACAAGGGGGAGAGGGAGAGAATGAGAGCTCATGGATGTGCCAGGGCTTCTTGCCACTGCTGCAAATTAACTCCAGATACATACACCACTGTGTGAACCTGGCTTTCCGTGTGTACTGGGTAATTAAACCTGGGCTGGCAGACCTTGCAGACTACCTCCTTTAACCGCCAAGCAATCTCCCCAGCCCTCCTGTGGTCTTTCTACATGTCGTAAATCTCAAGTAATGGATTTGGACTCCAAAGTGGGAAGGTGACGAGAGCATACGGTCCTGCAGCCATAGAGCCTGTGAATTCTGTGCTTCTGCTGGGAGCTGGGGATGGCACCGGTGAGAAGTGCCCTGGAGAGCCAGGTATGGTGGGTGATGCACACCTTTAATGCCAGCACTCGAGGATCATGGTGAGTTCAAGGCCACCCTGAGACTACTTAGTGAATTCCACGTCAGTCTGGGCTAGAGTGAGACCCTGCCTCGGAAAACAAAAACAAACAAACAAACAAAAGCTGCTTTGCAAAGCAGTTGTGGGGGGGCTTTGTGGATGAGTGGTGCTTGGAGTATCTGACAGGACCCCAAGCCTTTTGCACCCCTCCTCACCATCCTGGACCCCAGCAGACACAGCAGCTGTGTGAGCTCCGCACCCTGGCCCGCCTTAGCGAGCTGATTTTATGCAGAATGGATTGATTGGTGTTGACAGGGAGCTATTTACCTGTCTAATTAATTATGCCAACTAATTTTCAACTTGATTGCACTTCTCAGGTCACTGGGTAACAAGACTGTATGAGTTTCTGGCTGTTGCAGTTGTTAATGGGAAGTGGCAGGGGAGGTACCATCCTCTCTTGGGGTCAGACAGCACCCTGTTCCTCCAGGTCCCAGGCCCTGAGCCCAGGCCCCTGGGTGGGCTCCTTCTATCTGTGACAACTGGCTTCTCACCCAGGAACTCTTAGCCGCTTATTCTCCAAACACTCGTTGGTTTAGTGCCTACGTGATGCTGACCCCTACCTTGGGGCGCACACTGGGGGAGCCAATAAGCCAAGACGTGCTTTGCACACTCCAACTTCCGCCCCAAGTTGTCGGCAGCCTGTCCGAGAGGGTTCTCACTTAAACTAGCAATGATAAGGCAGAGTGTAAAGATGACTCCTGTGCTTTCAGCGCTCAAAGACCCTGAAGCAGGAAAACCACCGTGAATTCCAAGCCAGCCTGAATTACAGAATGAGGTCCCCCTTCTGTCCCCCCCCCCACACGCACACCTAGAAAAGCGAGGGCTTTAGTGGCAAACCCAGCCTCGTCTCGTCTCTGCCACTGGATGTGTGAGAAACAATCCCCCGTGCCTCTGTTTCCTTCTCTACAAAAACATCCCTGGTGTTGTTGAGGTCCCAGTTATCTTATAGATTGTCCCATATTCTAGGTTTGTCTCATTGTTTCTTCCTCATAGGATCACATGAAATGCATGTCTGTGTGTGTGTGTGTGTGTGTGTGTGTGTGTGTGCACATTCATGTGTGGTGACACGTGTTTGTGGGTGTGCATGCATGTGTGCATTAGATGTTATCCTCAGGAATGCCATCCACTTCCTCTGAAACAGGGCCTCTCACTGGCCTGGGGCTCACCAAGTAGGCTGGACTGGCTGGTGAGCCAGCTCCACTGACTTGCCTGTCTCTGTCTCCCCAGTGCTGGGATCACAGACATGCATTGCCATGCCCACCATTTTTTAAAATATATTTTATTTATTTATTAGAGAGAGAGAAAGAGACAGAGAGAGAATTGGCACCGCAGGGCCCCAGCCACTGCAGGTGAACTCCAGACACATGCGCCTCCTTGAGCATCTGGCTTATGTGGGTCCTGGGGAACCAAACCGGGGTCCTTTGGCTTTGCAGGCAAATGCCTTAACCGCTAAGCCACCTCTCCAGCCCACGCCCACCATTTTTACATGGGTACTAAAGATCAAATTCAGGTTCTCATACTTGTGAGGCAAGCACATTACCCACCGAGCTATCTCCTCAGCTGTCTAAAATACATTTAAAAATTTATTTATTTGCAAGCAGAAAGAGATAGAAGAGGGACAGATAAAGAGAATGGACACACTAGGGCCTCCAATCACTGCAAACATACTCCAGATGCATGTGCCACTTTGTGCATCTGGCTTTTACGTGGTTACTAGGGAATCAAACTCAGATTATTAGACTTTGCTGGTAAGCACCTTAACCCCTGAGCCATCTCTCCAGCTGCTAAAATTTGTTTGGTTTTTGTTTTCTTCAAGGTAGGGTCCAGGCTGACTAGAACTCACTCTGTACTTCCAGGCTGGCCTCAAACTCACAGGAATCCCCCTACCTCTTTCTCTGTAGTGCTGGGATTAAAGGTGTGTGCAACCACACCTGGCTAAAATACATTATTTAAAAAAAAATCAAAAGCTTATTGCAACATCATAAATACAGATGAAGGGCTGGAGAGATGGCTTAGAGGTTAAGGCGTTTGCCTGCAAAGCTTAAGGACCCAGGTTCAATTCTCCAGGTCCCACGTTAGCCAGATGCACATGGTGATGCATACGTCTGCAGTTCGTTTGCAGTCACTAGAGGCCCTAGTGTGCCCATTCTCACTCACTCTCTATCTCTCTTTCTGTCTCAAATAAATAAATAAAAATAAATAAATAAAAACAGATGAAGGAACTTCCATCCTTCCGAACCACTGAGAAGGAGATGTCAACAGAATGCATGGTCATCCCTAAACACTCATCATGTTTCCAACAAGCTAGGACTCTTACCCACAAACCACAACTCATCCATTAAAACCAAGTCAAGCCAGGTGTGGTGGTGCAGGCCTGTGACCCCAGCACTCTGGAGGTAAAGACAGGAGGCCTTGGAATTCAAAGCCAATCTCAGCTGCACAGCAAGTTTGAAGTTGTCTGGGCTACCCTTTTCAAAAAATAAATAAGGGCTACAGAGATGGCTTAGCAGTTAAGACACTTGCCTGTGAAGCCTAAGGACCCATGTTCGACTCTCCAGATCCCATGTTAGCCAGACGCACAAAGGTGAGCCCAAGAGCAAAGTCACACATGTCCCCTAGGTGGCACAAGCATCTGGAGTTGGGTTGCAGTGGCTGAGGCCCTGGCACACCAATTCTCTCTCTCTCTCTCTCTCTGTGTGTGTGTTTTGCGCTCCCTAAAAAAAAGAAATTAAATTTTAAAATATTTAAAAATATTTTAAAAAATAAATTAAACATCCAGAGCGATAAATTGCCACCTTTAACCCCCAGGCCCTGTGTGGGTTTCACCAAGAGATCCAAGATGTGTTTTACAGCAAAGGAATCAAGTATAGACCCATTCTCTGCATTTTAGTTAGAAGGACCCTCGGGTCTCATTCAGTCAGGGATTGTCCCCAGACTTCTCAGGACTTTTGTGGCTTTGATACATTTATTAAAAAAGAGTATTTGGGCTGGAGAGATGGCTTAGCGGTTAAGGTGCTTGCCTGCAAAGCCGAAGGAACCTGGTTCAATTCTCCAGAACCCACGTAAGCAGATGCACAAGGGGGAGCATGCATCTGGAGTTTGTTTGGCATGCCCATTTTCTCTCTCTCTCTCAAATAAATAAATAAAATATTTTTTTAAAAAATATTTATTTATTTACTTGAGAGAGAAAGAGAAAAAGACAGACAGACAGAGAATGAATATGGAGCCAGGCATGGTGGCGCATGCCTTTAATCCCAGCACTCAGGAAGAGGATCACCATGAGTTCAAGGCCAGCCTGAGACTACAAGGTGAATTTCGGGTCATCCTGGACTAGAGTGAGACCCTATCTCAAAAACAACAGAGAGAGAGAGAGAGAGAGAGAGAGAGAGAGAGAGAGAGAGAGAGAATGAATATGGGCACACAAGGGCCTTCTGTCACTGCAAAGCAACAGACTCACGCACCACTTTATGCATTTGGCTTTACAAGAGTACTGGGGAATCAAACCCAGGCCATCAAGCTTTGCAGGCAAGTGCCTTTAACTGCTGAGCCATCTCTCCATCCCTGGCTTTGAAATTTTTGAAATTTTGTTGTTATTGTTGTTTTGAGGTAGGGTCTCACTCTAGCCCAGGCTAACCTGGAATTCACTATGTAGTCTCAGGGTGGCCTCGAACTCATGGGATCTTCCTACCTCTGGGATTAAAGGCATGCGCCACCACGCCCAGCCTGAAATCTTTAAATATTTTATTTTTATTTATTTATATTAGAGAGGGAGAGAGAATGGACGCGCCAGTTCGTCCAGCCACTGCAAACAAACCCCAGACATATGCACCACCTTGTGCATCTAGCTTATGTGGGTACTGGGGAATCAAACCAAGGTCCTTGGGCTTTGCAGGCAAGTGCCTTAACCACTAATCCATCTCTCCTGCCGAGCTTTGAAACTTTTAAAGACGAGAGGCTGCTACTTTGCCAAATGTCTCTCCATCTGACCGTGTCTACCATGGCCTCATCGTTAGATTTGGGCGGGGCATTCTTGGCCAATGTCATGGAAGAGATCCAGTCCTCCCCTCTTTGAGGTTGTTGGGTTCCTTGGGATTTTGATTTATCCCCTTGTGAACTGTAGTCACTTTGAACTGGGCCTGCTGGTGCAGACTTTTAATCCCAGCTACTCAGGAGACTGAGGCAGAAGGAATACAAGTTTAAGGCAGGCCTGGGCTACAGAGCAAGTTCAAGGAGAGCCTCGGTGCCTTAGTGAGACCCTGTCTCAAATATTAAAAATTAACCTACACAAGGCCTGCAAAATAGGAAGGAAAAATTATGGCATCAAAATAGAAAAGAAGGCTGGAGAGATGGATCAGCAGTTAAAGCATTTGCCTGCATAGCCTAACACCCTGGGTTTGATTCCCCAATACTCATATAAAGCCAAATACACAAAGTGGTACGTACATCTCGAGTTCGTTTGCAGCGGCTGGAGACTCTGGTGCACCCATTCTTATTCTCTCTCTCTCTGCTTGCAAATAAATCAATAAAAATATTTTTAAAATAAAAGAGACTAGTTGGAAAGAAGAAAGAAGTCAGTGGAGGCGGGATTCAGGAAGGGGGAAAGGGAAGGTGGTGGGAGGGAACTATGATCATGGCATGTTGTCTATATGTTCAGAGGTTGTCAATAAAATGTTTTAAAAAGGAGCCGGGCATGGTGGCGCATGCCTTTAATCACAGCACTTGGGGAGGTGGAGGTAGGAGGATCACTGTAAGTTCGAGGCCACCCTAAGACTACATAGTGAATTCCAGGTCAGGCTGGGCTACAGCAAGACCCTACCTCGAAAAAACAAACAAAAAAAAAGATGCCGGGCGTGGTGGCGCACGCCTTTAATCCCAGCACTCGGGGTGGTGGAGGTAGGAGGATCACCATGAATTCGAGGTCACCCTGAGACTCCATAGTGAATTCCAGGTCAGCCTGAGCTAGAGTGAGACCCTACCTCGAAAAACCAAAAAAAAAAAAAAAAAAAAAAAAAGTTTTAAAAAGGAAGGGGCTGGAGAGATTGCTCAGTAGTTAAGGTATTTGCCTGCAAAGCCTAACGACCCAGGTTTGATTCCCCAGTATCCACGTAAAGCCAGATGCACAGTGGCACATGCATCTGGAGTTTGTTTGCAGAGGCTAGAGGCCCTAGCATTCCCATTCTCTCTCTGTCTGTCTCTCTTCTCTCTCTCTCTCTCTGCTTGCAAATAAATAAGTAAATAAAAGTTTAAAAACAGAAGTAAGGGCTAGGGAGATGGCTCAGTGGTTAAGAGCACTTGCCACTTAAGTATGCAGACCTCTCAGTCTGGAAACCATCAATGTTGTTGCCACAGAACACACATAAAGAGCTGGGCATGATTGCCCACAGCTGTAAGCCCACTCAGCAGGGAGAATCTCAGGGCCTCCTTGATGGACGGCAACTCCCAACTGAAGGAGAGACCTGTCTCACAGAAAGACATACATGGATGAGCTATAAGAGAAGGATGCCAGATGTCCTTCTCTAGCCTCTTCAGTGTTCGTATCTGTACACATATGTGTATATACCACACATCACACACACCATATTACACACAACACGCATGCAAAAATATATATATATATATTAAAAGGAAGGCTGGGAATGTCACTTAATGGTAGAGTGCTTACCTAGCATGTGCCATGCCCTGTGTTCAACACTAAGTACTGGAGTGTGTGTACTTGATAATCTTGTTCTCTTTGAGATTACTAATTAAACATTGCATGGAGAATTTGCTTAAAGTTATTTAATGCCAGAATTAATGATACCTAAATCTCTGTATGCCAACTAAAAAATTTTAAATAAAAAATTTAAAAATTATTTGAATATCACCTTGAAATTTTCAAGCATTTATTTATCTGTATCAGCACGGATTTATGGTTTTCTATTTTATTCAATGCACTATAATCCTTTAATACCATTATTTTGATGCATAAATGATTCCACATTTGGCGGGTGGAGCCCTTTCAAGTTAGACTCTGTGTCTTTGTCTTGTTTTTTGGTGTTTGAGACAGGGTCTCATGTTGCCCAGGCTTGCCTGGAACTTGCTATGTAGCAGAGGTTGACCCTGAACTCCTGATCCCTCTGCCTCTACCTCCCGGGTAATGGGATTACAGGCAAAGCCACCACACCTGGCATTTGTTGTCGCCTTGACAAGTCCTCATCATTCGTCGGGAGCTTCCTTGCTTTCTGGCCCAAGATGTTCCAGGGTTGCTTTATACTCTCTCTGCCCCAGAAATGAAAGCAGCTTTTCCCCCAGAAGCCCTGGGCACTAGGTATTAGACTTTGGATCTGGGATGTCCCCCAGAGGCTCCTGTGTGGAAGGATTGGTTCCCAGATGGGACATTACTGGAACGGAAACTCCAGCAGGACCTCGCGAGAAGAAGGCTTACTAGGGTTCGGGTGCTTGAAGGATGTATCAGGACTCTCACCCCCTTCCTCTCTCCCTCTCTCCTGTCATGAAGTGAGCTCTTTGTTCTCCCTCCTCACCAGGATGTTCTGCCTCGTCACAGGCCAGGAAGCCACAGAGCCAAGTATCCGTGGAATAAAATCTCTGAAGCTGTGCTCAAAACGAGTCTCTCCCCCTTTAGTTTCCTAAGATACCTTGTCACAGAGAGAGAAAGCTGATTGTCGCTTTGTAAAATGTCCATACATTAACTGCTAGTCAGTTTTCTGTCACTATAACGGAATATCAGAGGAAATCAAGATAAAGAGGAAAAGTTTATTTTGACTCAGAGTTTCAAAGGTTTCGGTCCAGAGTCACTTTGGCTCCATGATCTCCAGGTCTGTGGTGACCCAGAACAATACAGTAGAGGGGCAAAGCTGCTTGCTTCATCTCATGGTGGCCAGGAAGGAGAAGGAGAGCGAGAGCAAGAACAAGAGAGAGACCAGGGACGTACCCTTCCAAGTTGTACCCCAGTGCCCTACTTCTTCTAAGCAAACTGGAGCTCCTAAAATTCCCAGCCTCCACTAATGTCATCAAATGATAAATCCATCAAAGTATTAGCCCATTGTGCTGGGCATGGTGGTGCACGCCTTTGATCCCAGCATTCAGGAGGCAGAGGTAGAAGGAATGCTGTGAGTTCGAGACCCCCTCAAGACTGCATAGTGAATTCTAGGTCAGCCTGGGCTGGAGCAAGACCTTACCTTGAAAAACAACCAACCAAACAAAATGAACCCACTGCACTCAAGAAACCAAGTCTTCAACACATGAGTATTTGGGAAACATTCTAGACCAAACTATTACTTAAGGTAGGCATATTGTTATTGGAGTACATGGTCAATAGACAGAACTAGGGACTGGTCCTACTTATAGAATAAATTTGTATTATATAGAATTGATTTGATATATTTACAAATGCTACATAATTTATAGGCCAGATCTTAGGACTTACTATTTTTGCATGTGTATGTGGGATGTGTCTACACGTGTGTATGTATGTGAGTGTGAGAACACGTGCGCACAGTGGCCAGAGATCATTATCAGGTGTCTTCCACAGTCATTCTCTGTTGGACTCAGCTTCACATGGCTGGGATGAACCTCCAGACCAGACACATTTTATGGGAGGAAGGGATTTATTGAGCTTGCAGATCCAGGGGAAGTTCCATAATGGTGGAAGAAGCTGACCCCCTTTCACAGGTCCACGCAGAGAGAAACACCACCACCAGCACCAAAAGCGAGGCCACTCCAGGAACCCCAGGCAGAGCTCAAGCACTCTGCATACCTTAAGCTGGAATTCAGATCCGCCCCCAGTGACACCTTAGGGCTGGACCCCACGATCCACCCACAGTGACACCTCTTCCAGCCAGCTGTTGGAGAGCTAAGTTACAAGCTTTGATAAACCCCTCCACCTTACTTTTTTATTTTTATTTTTTGGTTTTCTGAGGTAGGGTCTCGCTCTAGCCCAGGTTGACCTAAAATTCAATAGGTAGTCTCAGGGCAGTCCCTCCACCTTTTTTTTTTTATTATTATTATTGACAACTTCCATGATTGTAAACAATATTCCATGGTAATTCCCTCCCTCCATCCCCCCCTCACTTTCCCCTTTGAAACTCCACTCTCCATCATATCCCCTCCCCCTCTCAATCAGTCTCTTTTATTTTGATGTCATCATCTTTTCCTCCTATTATGATGGTCTTGTGTAGATAGTGTCAGGTACTGTGAGGTCATGGGTATTCAGGCCATTTTGTGTCTAGAGGAGCACGTTGTAAGGAGTCCTACCCTTCCTTTGGTTCTTACATTCTTTCTGCCACCTCTTCTGCAGTGGACCCTGAGCCTTGGAAGGTGTGGTGTGATAGACATATTTCAGTGCTGAGTACTCCTCTGTCACTTCTTCTCAGCACCATGGTGCCTTCTAAGTCATCCCAAGGTCACTGCCATCTGAAAAGAGAAGGTTCTCTACCAAAAGTGAGAGTAGCATTAATATATGGGCATGAACATTAAGAGATGTGCTTACTGGGCAGTTTGATGAGCATAGTGTATACATTTAGCCAGACAGCAGCAGACATTACACCCCTAGGGCTCATGACTACCCCGGTTGTAGGTTTTCAGTATCAGCAATGTCCACCTTATCTTTGACACAGGGTTCATACTACCTTGATCTCACCAATTTGTATATACAAGCTAGCCAGCAAGCCCAAAGAATCCTCCTGTCTCCACCTCTCAGTGCTGATATTATAGGTATGGGCCTCTGCACCCAGCATTTTACATGAGTGCTAGGGACCTGAACTCAGGGCCTCAAGTTTGTGTGGTAAGCACTACACGTTGAACTATCTCCTCAGTCGCAAGAATTTATTATTTGTTTTCTATATTTACCTATCTATATTGAGAGCTATGAGGTCTAATCACTGCCTCACGTTCATTTGCAACACTAACACTCTCATTTCACTTTCCCCTCCCTCTCTGTGTTTGTAACTTCCGGCCAAAATCATACCAAGGAGTCCTCCCTCTTCTGGAATTGTGCTCCTTCCAGAGGATGCAGCTCTTTCTGCTTTCTTTCTCTCTTCTCTAAAATAAGCAAACAAGAATCACTTTGAGTGGAGAATCATTTCCCTGGATAAATGGAATTCTGAGGAAACCCCAATATCGGGCATTTGCTGACTGGAGCCCAGCTTCCTATTCTGTCCCTCAGTGTCAAGTGGCCTTATGAGCAGGAGCCAAACGCCACTTCTAAGACAGCCCCGAGAAGGAAGAAGGGGCGTCAAACCCTCCATAAGCCTTTGATGAGGTTCCTCGTTGTATGATCATGTGGCCCAACAGCTGGCCACACTTCCTGGTTCAGCAGTGCCATCCCAAGTGAGGACATTTGCTACCACAGCCCACGGCCTAGCCAGATGCTGGCTGTGGAGGAGAAGAGATGGGAGCCTATGCTGCTGATAAGCACTGTCCAGCCATGACAGTCACCTTTTCTTTCTGGACTACAAGGTTTGCAGTGCTTTCATGATGCCAGCCGATCCCTATAAACTTCAGTGAGTGGTTTGTTCTCAGCTCACACCAAGAGTTCTGTGATCAACTAGTAATGTCTGCTAGGAGTGCAGCAATGTGGGTGATGGATGGTACCCACTTTCTTTTTGTTGTCGTTGTTTATTTTTATTTATTTATTTGAGAGAAATAGAGAAAGAGGCAGATAGAGAGAGAATGGGCACCCCAGGGCCTCTAGTCACTGCAAACGAACTCCAGATGCGTGCACCCCCTTGTGCATCTGGCTAATGTGGGTCTGGATGCTCTGGTGCGCCCATTCTCTGCCCCCCTTTCTCTCTGTCAAATAAATAAATAAATAAAGAGAGAGAGAGAGAGATGCATGTGCCACCTTGTGCATCTGGCTTTACATGGCTACTAGGGAATCAAACTCCCATCCTTAGGCTTTGCAGGCAAGCACCTTAACCACTGCACCATCTCTGCAGCCCTCTTTTTTTTTTTTTTTTTTGGTTTTTCGAGGTAGGGTCTCACTCTAGCCCAGGCTGACCTGGAATTCACTATGGAGTCTCAGGGTGGCCTCGAACTCATGGCAATCCTCCTACCTCTGCCTCCCGAGTGCTGGGATTAAAGGCGTGCGCCACCATGCCTGGCTCCAGCCCTCTTTTTATTATTTTTTAAAGAGCAGTTCTGTGGGATGACAGGAGAAAATGGTCCTTAAAGGTCACAGATATCCCCCTCTGTCTCAAGGGGGAACACTCAATCAACTATCACACCAACAGAGAAAATTAAGTCCAGGTGAGAGGAACCCCCACCCACTTCTTTCTCTCTCCCCTACATACCCTCTGGGAATGGGTGAGAGGACTTGTTAGTGTGCAGAGTAGAAAGGGAAGCAGGCAGAGAAGCAGTGTGACATATGGCACTCATTGGGGAATCCCAGTGCCTGGGGGTTGCCACTCATTAGCTGCGTGATCTTGGGCAAACTACTGGATTTCTCAGGTCTTCGGTTTCTTCTGTGCCATGCTGCTCTTCGGTGCAGACAGCCAACATGCAGTACGTGCTCAGTGGCAGCCAAGTACAGAAGAGGTCACTGGAATCATTTTGGACAGTCTCAAGTGCTAGCCTGGGGACTTCGTGCTTACTTCAACAGGCAAAGGGGAATCATAGACAGCTTTGAACCACAGAATAAACTAGAACAACCCCTCCCCTGGATTATTACCCAGCTCTAGGTCTAGGTCACTAGACTGGGGACTGGACTTGAGCAGTGCAGAATCAGAGAATGGCAGAAGAGGGGGGCCGCAGAGATGGCGTCGCAGTGAAGGTGCTTGCCTGTGAAGCCTAAGGACCCAGGTTTGATTCTCCAGGTCCCATGTAAGCCAGATGCACAAGGTGGCGCATGCGTCTGGAGTTCCTTTGCAGTGGGTAGAGGCCCTGGCACGCCATTTCTCTCTCTCTCTCTCTCTCTCTCTCTTTCCCTTCCTCTCTCTATGTCTAACAAGTAAATAAAAGGAAGAAAAAAAAAGTTGGCAGGAGACAGGAGAGGACCAAGCGCCAAGAAGAGATTACCAGGTTTGCCCTCAAGGGACAGGGACTGATGAGAGAGAGAGAAAATGGAACAAAGGGAGGCTTGTCTGAGATTGTGAATTGGATTCCTTCATAGACTTTCATAAGAGGAAAGAAATTCCTTTAAAATTGCTTTTCCTCCTCTTCGGATGGCACTTTAAACAACACTGATGTCTTACTGGACAGAGCCACCTGGGTCACAGATTCCCAATGTCCCAAACGCCTAGAGCTGTTTTCTTCCAGAGAGTAGTCATGTCCTGAGGACAGCAGCTCTGCCCAGGTGCTGGCTCTGTGACAACCACACTATTTTTCTGGCACAGGTCCTTAGCGGGTATCATCAGGACCTGGCTTTTGTCCTACAGTGTCACCACTCCCACAATTACGACTTCGCACCAGCACCTGACACTCTGCTCACCGCAGGGCCACACTTGGGAGACTGTCAGGCAGGCCCGCTGCTGGTGTGGCCACGGTCAGGAGCGGAGCGGCCCTCCACTCTGCTGGCTGGGGGCTGGCGGACACATCAAGGAGGAAAGCTACGAGGTGTGACATAATATCCTGTTACCCAGTTCCTTCCCAGTGGAGGTCCAGACGTCCCCTCACAATGTCCATGGAGTCCAAATGGACATCTCCAGCAGCCTGAACTCTAAACCTGCCCAGGGTGGACCTTCCTTTCCTGCAGTCTTTCCTCACTCTGCTTGCTTTTGCAAGACACCTGCTCTGAGAACCTGCTTCCCACTGAGCCCAGTGCAAGTCGAATGGGATTCCAGATGTTTCCCCGTTCCTAGCCGCTGGTGGTCTGATCTGGAGAGGGAGTGTGGTTACTCCCTCCAGAAGAGGGACTCTTGACTCCCCACTCTCAAGATGGACCCCGTGGGTTCTCAGACAGACCAGGCCAGCCTCTGATGAGCCCCAGACCTGGAAGCTTTTGGCAAACTGTGAATAAACACAACCGCAGACATCAGGTGGAGAGACAGGGAGGGATGGACACACGGAAAGGAAGACTCAATGCTGGCCTGCTGGAGGAAGGAAGAGTCCTCCTTGGGTCTGCCTAACTGCCAGGCTGACTGGCGGTGCTGGGGAAGGCTGCTGGCTACAAGAGAGGCCCGAGGGGCTCCAGGCTGGGCTGAGTTGTGCAACTGAGCGGGCAGGAAAGCCAGCTCAGCCTGCGGCTGGAGCGGAGGAAATATCCCATGGCTGACTGTTTCAAGGCGGTGACTGAGCCAGCCAGCCCTCGGGCCTCGGGGCAGGGCGGTGGCCCTCCGAGATAAACCAATCCCTGGGCCGCAGGTGAGGATCCCTGAGAGGCGCAGACTGGGACAGTCAGTGTTAAATCACTTCTCTGAGCAGGAGAGAGTGGTGGTGGGGACCCTGCATCCCAGTGCGCAGAGCAAGGAGCCTCCCAGGAGCGTGGGAACCCTATAGCTCTCTGGTGGGTGCTGTGCGCTCCCCCACATCTGGAAGAGCTCCAGGGCTGGTCTTTCTCTTCCCAGCTAAGGGACAGGGCAGCATGAGCCGGTTAAGGCACATGGGCAAGATTCGGAAACGACTGGAAGACGTCAAGAACCAGTGGGTGCGGCCTGCCCGAGCTGACTTCAGCGACAATGAGAGTGCCCGGCTGGCCACAGATGCCCTCCTGGATGGGGGTCCCGAGGCCTACTTGAAGGCCCTGAGCCAGGAAGGTGAAGTGGATTTCCTATCCTCAGTGGAGGTCCAGTATATCGAGGCCCAGGCCAAGGATCCATCTTGTGCCCCGGATCCTGCAGGGGGGACCGAGGCAGGCCCCAGGGGTCTGGACTCCTGCTCCCTACAGTCAGGCACCTACTTCCCCGTGGCCTCGGAAGGCAGCGAGCCTGCCCTGCTACACAACTGGGCCTCGGCCGAGAAGCCGTACCTCAAGGAAAAGTCCAGTGCCACCGTGTACTTCCAGACAGACAAGCACAACAACATCAGGGACCTCATTCGCCGCTGCATCTCCCGGACCAACCAGGTAGTGATGGCGGAGCCCTGGGTCCGCGGCGCCTTGGCCACAGGTGGGGAGGAGCTGGGCTGGCGGAGCAGGGAATGGGGGTGCAGTCTGTTCTCATGGGTCAAGTGCAGATGACTGGGGTTTGAGGTGGTGTCAAAGGCATTGTCTTCTGCCTGCCCTCGGTCCATGACAGCCCAGATCAGGACGCCACCACCCACCCTTGAATTCTGTCATCACTTCATTCCTGACCCTTCTCTTGCATCTGAATCCCAAACCACCCAACCTCCTTACTGCCTCAGTATCCTTTTCCTCTACTATAGTCTTTTTATTATTATTTACTAATTTATTTATGTGGGAGAGAGAGAGGCAGATATATAGAGAGAATGGGCATGGCAGGGCCTCTTGCCACTGCAAATGAACTCCGCATGCATGCACCACTTTGTGCATCTGGCTTACAATGGGTGCTGGGGAACCGAACCTGGGACCTTTGGCTTTGCCAGCAAGTGCCTTAACCGCTAAGCCATTTCTCCAGCCCTACTGTAATCTTAACTTGTCCCCTTCCTGGTTTAGGGCCTTGGTGGCTCCCAACTGCCCGTGTTGGGAAGAGCGACCTCCTTGTACACTCACCACCTCTCCAGCCCCTTTCCCATGCCCTGGCACTCAACCCCGAGTACCGTGAAGAGTCTCCATCCCCCGGCCTCTGACTCCCTGGTTTTGCATCCTCCACCTGGACCTCCTCACCTCCCCTGCTTTTTACCTGACGGGTGCTGCTCCCTCCTGGGGAAGCCTTTCTCCCCAGGCTGCATTGAATACCCTCCTCTGTGTTTCTACATGAAGGCGACACTTCACTGGAGCACACCCTTGTCCTGTCAGTCTTCGCTGAGACCTGGCTGCCCACAGGCGACTCTATGGCACATGAATGAGGCAGGTCTCAGCAGAAGAAGGGGCACCAGCAGGGAACGTTTCCCTCTCCCCAGAATACCAACATTTTTGTTTTGTTTTTCGAGGTAGGGTCTCATTCTAGCTCAGGCTGACCTGAAATTCACTACATAGTCTCAAGGTGGCCCCGAACTCACAGCGATCCTCCTACCTCTGCCTCCTGAGTGCTGGGATTTAAGGCGTGTGCCACCATACCCGGCCAAGAATACCAACATTTTTATAACATATTAATCTATCTAGAGAAAAATCCTTCCGAATGGGAGCCCAGCTGGAAGGATTTCCAACCGCGTGGCAAGCAAGGCAGGGGTCCTCCAAAGCTCCTGTGTACTCAGGCCTTGAGTGGCTGCGCGTGTCAGCTGGGGAATAGGCAGAGGGCCCACTGTCTGGGGTCTCTTCCTTCCCAGGTGTACAAAATGACCATTCAGTCTAGGGCTGTGGTTGTCCACCTCGCTCTCCCTCCTGAATCTATAGAGAGGCAGTGGAGAAGGTGGACTCCAAAGAAAGATTTGTCCTTTGGGGCTGGGCATGTGACCCTGAGGAAGAGCACTTGTCTAGCATGCATGAAGCCCTAGATTCAGTCCCCCCAGTACCAGAAAACGAAATCCCCAAAGACTGTCACCTGTGAAGGCTGATTCCTTCTCTCTCTCTCTCCATTTTGTAACATAAAAGCACACACTGATGTCTATACTCATTTCTGGCTAGGTTCCTGGTCTCATGGCTGAATGCCTTCCCAGGATCAATACTATGTGAACCTTAAGTTCTGGGGAGAGCCACAGGGTTGAATGGAGAAGGCGGGCGGTGCAGAGTTCTGGAAAATGCAGTGGGTGGAGCAGCTCTGTGCGTCTGGGCTGCTTGGGAACTGTTTCGTGCTTCTGTGACAGGGCGGCCTCAGCAGTTGACAGATAGCCCAGGCAGCCTGCCAGGAGCTCGGGCTGCCCGTGCCACCTCAGGCAAGTGCCTTGACCTCTCCCAGAGCTCAGCTGCCACGCCGATCTGAGTTCTCCTCTGACTCTGAGAGGCCTGTCGCTAAGCGTGCTGGCTCTGGCCTCCTGGGTGACCCATGGTACTCTCCCGAGTGTGGGACCAGAGTGCTGGGAAATCCTTAGTCAGCTCCAGGGGGAATGCAACTCCCTGGAAAGAAGCCAGGGCAGGCTTGTGACAGCCAGCAGTCCCCTGAGTCCCTGCTGTCGTTAACCTTCTCGCTGCTGGGACAAAGCACCCAACCGAAAGCAGCTGGCGGGAGGAAATGGGATTTGGGCTTTCAGTTGTGAGGGTGTGATGGCAGGGGACAGCATGGCATGAGCATGACAGGGTGGACAGCACCTCTGCCACACCAGGTGGAAAATAGTAGCAAGTGACTGAGCTGAACTCTGGCAAGGGGGAGCTGGCTGGAACACCCCAAAGCCCACCCCACCCCAGCAATATGCCTCCTCCAGCAAGGCTCTCTACCTCCCAAATTGTCACCAGCCGAGAACCACCTATACAGACCACTTAAGTTTATGGGGGACAGCTGATCCAAATCGCCACAGTCCCCCACCCAACCTGCTCCCCACCTGGCTTGGCAACCCCCCCCCCCTGCCACTTCTCTGGCCCTGAGGATGTCCTTCTGACCAACATAGCATATTACAGATCTAGGGAGACTAAAGTGTCCAATCTATGGCCCATGTAACTTACTTAAAAACATGAGATTTCTTTCTTTCTTTTCATTTTCCCGAGGTACAGTCTCGCTCTAGCTCAGGCTAACCTGGAATTCACTATGTAGTCTCAGGGAGGCCTCGAACTCATGGCAATCTTCCTACCTCTGCCTCACAGGTGCTGGGATTAAAGGCATGCACCACCACACCTTGCTAGATTTCATTATTTTTTAAATACTTATTTGAGAAATGCAGAGAGTGAGAGAGAGAGAGACACTAAGAAAGAATGGGTATAGGCACACTAAGGCCTCCCCCTCCCACAAATGAACACCAACATATTTGCCACATTGTACATCTGGCTTTACGTGTATACTAGGGACTTGAACTCAGGCCATCAGGCTTTGCAAGCAAGCACCTTTCATCACCAAGCCATCTCTCCAACCCTGAAACATTAGATTTTGTTTGAAGGAACACAGATAGCTTGTTTGTTTGCCACTAAGCTTGATAACACTATATGATAAAAATGTACAAAGATTAATGTAGTTTTGAGTTAGATTTAAGTCAAAGATATTCATTAATAAGAAATCCTCGCCGGGTGTGGTGATGCACGCTTTTAATACCAACACTCGGGGTCTGGAGAGATGTCTTAGCAGTTAAGGCGCATGCCTGTGAAGCCTAAGGACCCCGGTTTGATTCTCCAGGTCCCACGTAAGACAGATGCACATGGTGGCGCATGCGTCTGGAGATCGTTTGCAATGGCTAGAGGCCCTGGCGCACCCATTCTCACTCTCTCTGTCCTCCTCTCTGTCTCTAATAAATAAATAAAAATAAAATCTTTAAAAAAAAAAAATACCAGCACTCAGGAGGCAGAGGTAGGATTGAGGCCACCCTGAAACTACATGGTGAATTCCAGGTCGGTCTGAGCTAGAGTGAGACCCTACCTCAACAAAACAAAACAAAACAAAAATCCTCACATGTAAATATTCCAGAAATTTTCTTAAGCTGTCTGATCAGAGCATTTGTCTCTGAATATTATCTTGCTTTGGAAGGTATTGGCATACATTTGAATTAAACACAAGATTTTTTCAAGATAAGCTAAAGGTAAAAACTTTTCTTGGACCAGAGAGATGGCTCAGCAGTTTACTGTGTTTCCTGTGCAAACAAGGGGTCTGCGGGGGCCTGAGACCACCAGAGTTTGAACCTCCAGATCTCATGTACACAGCTGGGAGTGGCCATATACCTGTAACCCCAGTCCCACAGGGAGCAGAGACCCAAGAATTGTCGGAGCCTTGCAAGCTCCGGTATCAGTAGAGGTTGGGGCTCAAAACAAAGACCAGGTGGAATACAGACGGAACGAATGTATGGGGCACAACACCACACCACACCCACACCATATCACACATGCTCAAGCAAAAAATAAATGAAATGAAAAGCTTAAAAATCCTGTTCTTGCCAGGCCTGGTGGCACATGCCTTTAATCCCAGCACTCAGAAGGCAGAGGTAAGAAGATTGGCATGAGTTCAAGACAACCCTGAGAACACAGAGTGAATTCCAGGTCAGCCTGGGCTAGAGTGAGACACTACCTTGAAAAACCAAAACAAACAAGCAAACAAACAAACAAACAAACACCTGTTCTTAGGCTGGAGAGATGGCTTAGTTGTCAAAGTGCTTGCCTGCAAAGCCAAAGGACCCAGGTTCAATTCCCCGGGACCCACATAAACCAGATGCACAAGGTGACACATGTGTCTGAAGTTTGTTTGCAGTGGCTGGAGCTGGCGTACCCATTCTCTCTCTCTCTCTCTCTCTCAAATAAATAAATAAATAAAAACAAAATATTTTAAAAATAATAACATTCTTTAAAAAATATTGTTCTTGGGCTGGAAAGATGGCTTAGCAGTTAAGGCGCATGACTGAGAAGTCTAAGGACCCATGTTCAACTCCCCAGATCCCATGTAAGCCAGACGCACAAGGTGACACATGCACAAAGTCATGCAGGCACACAAGGTGGTCCATGCATCTGGAGTTTGGTTGCAGTGGCTGGAAGCACTGGCACACCAATTCTCTCTCTCTTTCTTGTAAAAAAATCCTTTCTTGGGCTGGAGAGATGGCTTAATGGTTAAGCGCTTGCCTGTGAAGCCTAAGGACCCTGGTTCGCAGCTCGATTCCCCAGGACCCACGTTAGCCAGATGCACAAGTGGGCGCATGTGTCTGGAGTTCGTTTGCAGTGACTGGAAGCCCTGGCGTGCCCATTCTCTCTCTCTCGCTCTCTCTCTCTCTGTCACACTCAAATAAATAAGTAAATAAATAAATAAATAAATAAATAAAACAAAAACATCTTTTAAAAAAATCCATTCTTGGGGCTGGAGAGATGGCTCAGTGGTTAAGGTGCTTGCCTGCAAAGCCTAAGATACACAGGTGGCACATGTGTCTGGAGTTTGTTTCCAGTAGTTAGAGGTCCTCGTATGCCCATTCTCCCCCCCCCCACCTCTGCCTCTTTCTCTCTCTCAAACAAATAATTTTTAAAAATCCTATTCTCAGAGTGAGATCCTACCTCGAACCCCCCCCCCCAAAAAATTCTATTTTCTTTTTATGGTTCTATCTGAGAGAGAGAAAAAAAGAGAGAAAAAGTATGGGCACACCAGGGCCTCCTGCCACTGCAAACCAACTCCAGATACCACTTTATGCATCTGGTTTTACATAGGTACTGGGGAATCAAACCTAGGCCGTCAGACTTAACAATCAAGAGCCTTTAGCCACTGAGCAATCTCTCCAGCCCCAAAAAAACCTCTATTCTTTTTTTTTCTTTTTGATTTTTCAAGGTAAGGTCTCACTCTAGTTCAGACTGACCTGGAATTCACTATGTAGTCTCAGGGTGGCCTCGAACTCTCGGTGATCCTCCTACCTCTGCCTCCCGAGTGCTGGGATTAAAGGCATGCACCACCATGCCTAGAAAAACTCTATTCTTATATTCAAACTAAAACAACTTGAACAGAACCTTCCTTTCTGAAATAATACTAAAGGAAATAAGACATTTTGTAAAATGTAGCGTCACTGAACAAGTCATAGTGAAAAACAGATGTAGATGACATAACTTCCTCCTCCTCGCAGCAGAGGCCACTCTCTCTGCCACAGCCTTGGAACCAAGGGCGAGAGCAGCCCAGAAAGCACTTCGAACAGGGAGTCACCAAAGACAAGTTCTGTACAATTGAAAATGGGAACCTCAGAGCTGGAGGGATGGCTTAGCGGTTAAGGCATTTGCCTGCAATGCCAAAGGACCCAGGTTTGATTCCCCAGGACCTACGTTAGCCAGATGCACAAGGGGGCGCACGCATCTGGAGTTCGTTTGCTGTGGCTGGAGGCCCTGGCGTGCCCATTCTCTCTCTCTCTCTGTCAAATAAATAAATAAATAAATATTTTAAAAAAGGAAAAAAAAATGGGAACCTCAAGTGAGTTTGAGGGAACCTGACCATGGGATTCAGATTCTATCTTTCAAACTGACACAGAGATGAGGTGGGTCCTCCCAAGTCCCAGAGCTGCTGAGGCCTGGCCAAGCCTGTGACACCGGCCCCCCAACATGTTACACTCCCAAGCAAACCCGACTTCTGCCCTGGGTGGGGCGGGACCTATTTCCTGTAAAGTTCAGGGTTTCAGGAGCTCCTTCATGGTGTGGATGAGGTGAGCACAGGCTCCACAGGACATTTCAAGGGTTGGGATGAAAATATTTACGAGATTTTTTTTTTCTTTTTGTAACTTGAATGTGCGGTTCTCTGGCATGAGCTTTGTCGATGACAACCTGCATCACAATGTCATGCAAATGAGTCTATGTGGGGCTGGGAGATGGCAGGAGTGGATAAAATCCTCACCAAGGGAGCGTGAGTGCCTGAGTTGGGATCCCCAGAACCTGTGTAAAGCAGGATAGGATAGCATGCTGCAGAGACGGGGTGTGCAAGCCCAGAGTGCTCAGCAGGAAGGGAGGCGCAGACAGGGCCATCACCTAGAAGCTCGCAGGCCTCCTAGCCTGGCAAACGCAGCAGTAAGTCACAGAGACGGCCTCAGACAAGGTGGAAGGCAGGGACTGACTCCTGAAGCTGTCTTCAGACCTCCACAGGACTACTGTAGCACACCCACCCACCAACACACACACACACACACACGCACACACACACACACACACGCCCCACAGGCAGCGGGTGGGACAAAACCTGGCTCTGCTGGTTCTGAGTTGTGGCCACCGCTTTGAGTGACTAGGCCCTATTCTCTTGAATCCCCCATGGCTTTAGTGCTGTCAGGCCCCTGCAGACCGACACTGTGATTGATGTCCCTGATACAAAGGGCACACACGTGCCCCACACTAACACAGGAGGGCCCTGGACTCTGCTCCCACCGAGCGGTGGCAGAGATGAAGGCAGCCATAGGCTGTCCACAGAAGCGGGTGGCAAGAGGGAGAAAAAAAAAAAAAACAGGGCTGGAGAGATAGCTTGGTGGTTAAGGCACTTTGCCTGTGAAGCCAGGTTTGATTCCCCAGGACCCACGGAAGCCAGATACACAAGGCGGCACGTGCGTCTGGAGTTCATTTACAGTGGCTAAAGGGCCTGGTGCACCCATTCTCTCTCTATCTGCCTCTTTAAATAAATAAGGATTAAAAACAACCCTGACCTGCCTCTCCTACAGCCTTGAGCCTGGAAGAGGCGAGGGGCCTCGCTCTGAGGAGTAAGTAGGCTGTCCGGTGCTCAGAAGCAGGATCCGCCCTCTTCCCTCCATTCACGCTGAATTTCTTTACTCCCCTGGCCCAGGGCGCAGGGAGCGAATCTGAGACACCATGAGTGTCAGCCCCAGCTGAGAAGAGAGTGACTAAGGCAGGCTTCTGAGAAGTGGTGGCCTCAATATTGTGTCACAGGCTGAGTAAGAGCTTGTCTGCAGAGCAGAGAGAAATTCCAGGCAGAGAGAAGTCAAGGGCGAAGGTCAGCAGGCTCCTGGGGGGAGGGAGGTGATACTGTCACCCATCCTTGCAATCTCCAGAGTGGGAAAGGAGGGGACAAGGATGGAGGGGCCAAAGTGGTTCTTCTGTGCCTTGGACATTGGGCTAAAAGTGGGAACAACAGTTCCCAAGTGGAGTCACGGGGCCTGAGGGTTCCTGATAACCTTCCCGTGGTTCGGGGAGACTGCTGTTTCTAAGCACTTACCCGTGTAACACAGGCTAGTTCGCACACGTCCACCCACCACACAGCCCAGCAGACTGAGGCGGAGACAGGAAAGGCAGATGTCACCAAGGCTAGCAGACGTGTAAACCAGCCAGGGCTGAGGTCTGCTTAGCATGTGCGAGGCTCTGGGTTTGGTCCCCAGCACCCCACATGTACGCACAAATACATACACATGAGGGCTGGAGAGATGGCTTAGAGGTTAAGGCCTTTGCCTGCAAAGCCAAAGGGCCCAGGTTCAATTCTCCAGGACCCACGTAAGCCAGATGCACAAGGTAGCGCATGCATCTGGAGTTCGTTTGCAGTGGCTGGAGGCCCTGGTGCACCCATTCTCTCCCTCTTTCTCTCTTTCTCACTCTTTCTGCCTCTTTCTGTCTCTCAAATAAATAAAATATACAAATATATATATATATACATGACATGAGAAGAGCCCATTCTGCTTACTACATTTAAAAATATAGTTATTTAAGCCGGGCGTGGTGGCGCACGCCTTTAATCCCAGCACTCGGGAGGCAGAGGTAGGAGGATCACCATGAGTTCAAGGCCACCCTGAGACTACATAGTGAATTCCAGGTCAGCCTGGACCAGAGTGAGACCCTACCTCGAAAAACCAAAATATATATATATATATATATATATATATATATATATATATATATAGTTATTTTCATGAAGCCTATTATTTTATATTACCATATAATAGGGTGATGATTGATATAAAATTCAACTTTTAAGTCTTAGTTTCTCATATCGATAGCTGTAATATACATAGAAGGGCTTTTTATTTATTTATTTATTTATTTTGGTTTTTCGAGGTAGGGTCTCACTGTAGCCCAGGCTGACCTGAAATTCACTATGTAAGTTTCAGAGTGGCCTCAAACTCATGGCAATCCTCCTATCTCTGCCCTCCGAGTGCTGGGATTAAAGGCATGCGCCACCACACCTGACACAAGAAAGGTTTTTTGAGATAATCAATAATTTTTAAGCATGTAAGATGATGTCCTAGATTAAAAAAAAATCTGGGCAAGGGCTGGAGAGATGGCTTAGTGATTAAGGCGCTTGGCTGCAAAGCCAAAGGACCCAGGTTCGATTCCCCAGGACCCATGTAAGCCAGATGCACAAGGGGGCACATCCATCTGGAGTTCATTTGGAGGCCATGCCACACCTATTCTCTCTCTCTCTCTCTCTCTCTCTCTCTCCCTGCCTATTTCTGTATCTCTCTCTCTCTCAAATAAATAACAAAAAATTAAATTAAAAATCTGGGCAAGCCCAATGCCAGTAGAGAAACTGGAGCAGAGATCAAGCTGGCTCACCCTCCTGGCAGGAAAACAGGACAGGAATTCTTCCTTTTTTACTGTGGAATGGTGGAGGCCCTGGCTGTGGGCACCTTCCTCGCTTTCTCGCCCTGTGGCTTTGGAGAGCTGTTGGCACCTCTGGCTCCTCGCTGGGAAGCAGAAGGACGAGTGTTAAGGCAGTCACCTGAGCTGAACCTGTGGCTGTGGCAGGTGCTCTGTGAACTCCTACCATGGCTACTACCCACCAGTCAAAAGCAAAATCACACACACAAAAAGAGCATAGATAATAGAAAACAAAGAAAAGTAGGGAGATACTGGGTACCCCAATGCCTAGCCCCAACACTAGTGAAGACTGTCAGGACTCGAATCCCATTTCCCCTCTCAACCCCTGCTCTTCCACATCCATCAGGTCTTCCAGCCAATGGGGAGTGACCATGGGCCACAATTTGGGGTCCACAGAGCACGGCCCCATCTGCTCCACACCCCCTCCATCTCTGAGGAAGCTACGGATTCCTAGAGGCAGACTAGCCTGCCAGACTCTCCTTCCAAACCACCTTTCCTCTTTAGCAAGAGACTCTCAGGCTGGAGAGATGGCTTAGAGGTTAAGCGCTTGCCTGTAAAGCCTAAGGACCCCGGTTCGAGGCTTGATTCCCCAGGACCCACGTTAGCCAGATGCACAAGGGGGCGCACGTGTTTGGAGTTTGTATGCAGTGGCTGGAGGCCCTGGTGAGCCCATTTTCTCTTTCTCTCTCTCTCTCTCCTGCTCTTAAATAAAACTTTAAAAAAAAAAAAAGACTCTTGTGGAAGAAAACAGTTTATTCTCGTTTATAAGGTGGGGACCACATGAAGCAGAGAGGAAGCAGCAGCACGAGCGAGTGAGACACTTAGAAAGCGAACCTGGACAGCAGCGTGGTGGCGCACGCCTTTAATCCCAGCACTGCGGAGGCAGAGGTCGGAGGATGGCCGTGAGTTGCTGAGACGACATAGTAAATTCCGGGTCAGCCTGGGCTAGAGCAAGACCCTACTTTGAAAAACCAGAAAAAAAAAAAAAAAAAAAAAGCGGGACCTGGATTATAAAATCCCAAGGCCCACCTCCACTCACACATCTCCAGCCAGGCTCTGCTTCCCAAAAGCTGCACCAGCTGGGAATTCTGTTTAAGGTTTAACCACAAACAATTGAGGCTACGGGGACAATTTTACATTCGAGCCACCCCACAAAGGGTTTCCTCGCTCCCTTCTTTTTCTCTAATCACACCGGTTGACCTTAACCCATCCCACTCTGTTCCTTTGGTTTATGCCCACAGAGGAGTGGTCCTAATTTTAACTTTCTTCCGTAACCAGAATTAAAGCAACATGCTTGCATAAGACTTTTCTGATATTACCTACACTTTCTTATCAATTGCACATATAAAACAATAAGTCATACTTTAAAGCTCATTTTAAAACACCCACCTATATCTTCATGCTTTGTTTGCTTTTTTTGGTTGTTTTTTGTTTTTTTGTTTTTTTGGTTTTTTTTTTTTTTTGGTTTTTCAAGGTAGGGTCTCCCTCTAGCCATGCTGACCTGGAATTCACTATGTAGTCTCAGGGTGGTCTCGAACCCACGGCAGTCCTCCTACCTCTGCCTCCCAAGTGCTGGGATTAAAGGCGTGCGCCACCACGCCTGGTTTGTTTGTTGTTTTCTACATTCGCCAGCTTATGGTTAGACCCACCTTGCATGGTAACTAATGCTCCATTGTTAAGTAGCATTCTTTTTAGGTAAGGAAGAGGTCCAGAGGAGCCACGTGGCTTTTCCAGAGTTGCCCAACTGGTTTCCAGCAGCTCCAGGATTGGAGGGAAAGTTCCTGACTCCTAACATCACACACTTGGTGGTTTACAACACCAAGAGCTTATTCCCTCACGGTTCTCCAGACGGGAAGAATGAACGGAGGTGTCAGCTGGGCCATGCTCTCCCAAAGGCTCTGAGAGGGAGGGTACTTTCTTGCCTTTCCCATGCTCCTGAGGCCCCGTTCCTATTGTCCTCGGGCTGCCTAGCACCAATCTTGGCCCTCACATGGCCTTGTCTTCTCCCTGAAGCTCTGCTCAGCTATCTCTCCGGTATCTTTTTTTTTTTTTTTTTTGGACAGTTGTGTAGCCCGGGCTGGCCTAGAACATGTGATCTTCCTTCCTCACACTCCTGAGTGCTGAGATGCAGGCATGTGCTATCACGCCTACTTCCTCTGTTACTTCTCTAGTGTGCAGTGTCTGTGCAGGGCTTCATGTCTGTATGTATGGGAGGGCTATGTGTGCACGTGTGTGTGAAGGCCAGAGGTCGACATCAAGTGTTTTCCTCAATTGTTCTCCACTTTATTTATTTTATTTTATTTATTTGAGAAAGAGAGAGGCAGAGAAGGGAGGGGGGAGAGAATGGGCATGCCAAGGCCTTTAGCCACTGCAAACAAACTACAGAAGCAGGCACCACCTTGTGCATTTGGCTTACGTGGGTCCTGGGGAATCCAACCTGGGTCCTTTGGCTTTGCAGGTGAGCTCCTGTTGCAACCAGGTCCGCATTGCTGGTAGAAATCACCCAACCAAGAGCAGCTTGTGGGAAAAAGAGGTTTATTTTGGCTTACAGGCTCGAGGGAAAGCTCCACGATGGCAGGGGTAAACAATGGCATGAGCAGAGGGTGGACATCAGCCCCTGGCCAACATAAGGTGGACCATAGCCACAGGAGAGTGTGCTAAACACTGGCAAGGGGGAGCTGGCTATAACACCCATAAGCCTGCCCCCAACAATACACTGCCTCCTGGAAATGTTAATTTGCAATTCTCCATCAGCTGGAAACCTAGCATTCAGAACACCTAAGTTTATGGGGCACACCTGAATCAAACAAGCACATTCTGACCCTGGGCCCCATAAACTGATAACCATACATGATGTAAGAGTCCCCATAGTTTTTATCAATTCCAATGGTGTTCATACATCCCCATAATCCAAGGTCTTTTAACTGAGCCATACCAAAAAATAGCCTCAAAAAAAAAAAAAACCTATAATGGCACAGAATAAACATTCACACTGCAAGAGATGGCATTGAGCATAGCAAAGAAACATTCAACCAAATACAAGATTTAAACAGGGCAAACATCAAACTCTGTAGCTACAAATCCAACAACTCTAGCCAGTGACAAGTCTCCAAGTCCAATAATTCTAACCAGCAACAAGTCTCTGGAGTTCCAATGCCGCCCCTCCAGATAGGCTACTCACAGTCTGGAAAACTTCATATGGGGCCAGTAGCTCTCCTTGGCAGCCATCTCATGGTCCCGGCATTTCCACTGGGTCTCCACTGCAATCCACGGTTCATCCTCATGGCTCCATGGGGTCTCCATGCAGGCATCCAACAAAACCTGCTTCACACTGCCCATGGCCATTTCCAAAACACAAGACCGTGTTGCAGACTCAATGACTCCACCACCACAGCGTCTTAACCACTAAGCCATCCCTCCAGCTCTCCATTTTATTTTTGAGACAAAGTCTGTCATTGAACTCAGAGCTCACTGATTCACCTAGATTAGCTAGTGACTGAGCCCCAAAGATTCGTTGGTCGCTGCCTCCCCCCGCCCTGACATTATAGGTACATACCACCACATCTGGCTTTTACGTGGGTGCTGGGGGTGGGAACTCAGGTCTCCGTGCTTGCATGGCAAGCACTTTACTCACTGAGCCATCTCTCCAGCCTCTCCTCGACTAATTCATTTTTAATCACTCATTTATTGATTTAGTCATCTATTAATTTGTGTATGTGCTTGGGTACACATGCCATGACCAACATGTGGAAGCAAAATAGAAACTTCATCCAAGAGCTGGGCGTGGTGGCGCACGCCTTTAATCCCAGCACTAGGGAGGCAGAGGTAGGAGGATCGCCGTGAGTTCGAGGTCACCCTGAGACTCCATAGTGAATTCCAGGTCAGCCTGGGCTAGAGTGAAACCTTACCTCGAAAAACCAAAAAGAAAAAAAAGAAAAAGAAAAAACTTCATCCAAAAAAAAAGCCAGGCATGGTGGTGCATGGAGGTAGGAGGATCACCCTGAGTTCGAGGCCCCCTGAGAATACATAGTGAATTCCAGGTCAGCCTGGGCTAGAGCGAGACCCTATGTGGAAAAACAACAACAAAAGCCACATCCGTGCTGCTGCAAACGAACTGCCTGACTGCAGACGAGCATCTGAGTAGTTGGTGCAAACACTGCAGCTTCCAGGGAAAACACCATCAATGGTGGAAGGAGCTGGCTTACTTTAGCATCCGCACACAGTAGAGAGAAAAACAAATGAACAAAAAAACCAAAACCAAAACCGGCAAGCATCAACAGCCAGAGCTGAAACAGGCTCTTTACGCATCTTAAAGATGGATTGAAAGATCTGTCCCCAGTGACACTGCCTCCATCAGGCTGAAGGAGACTTTATTTACAAGCTTTATCAAAAAATATCTCGGGGCTGGAGAGATGGCTCAGCCGTTAAGCGCTTGCCCGTGAACCCTAAGGAACCTGGTTCGAGGCTCGATTCGCTAGAACCCACGTTAGCCAGTTGCACAAGGGGGCACACACATCTGGAGTTTATTTGCAGTGGCTGGAGGCCCTGGAGCGCCCAATCTCCCTCCTTCTCTCTCTCTCTGCCTCTTTCTCTGTCTGTCACTCTCAAATAAATAAATAAGAATGAATAAAATATTTTTTAAAAAGCTTGGGCTATGGAGTACATACAGTTACGTTCAAACCACCGCAGTCACTGTGCATTCAATTTTACTTGGGTACTGGAGAACTGAACCCAAACTTGCAGGCTTTGACAAGCAAGTGCCTTTAACTGCTGAGCCATGTCCCTAGCCTGTTCTGTTACTACTTGTCATTGGATTCAGGCCCAGGAAGAGCTTACCTTGTGATCTTTCACTTCACTCCATCTGCAAAGACCCTTTCCCCAAATAGGTAACATTCACAGGCTCTAGTGGTTAGAATATGGATTCTTTTTTTTTTTTGGTTTTGGTTTTTGGTTTTTTTTTTTCAAGGTAAATTCTCATTGTAGCCCAGGCTGACCTGAAATTCACTATGTAGTCTCATATTATGGTAATCCTCCTACCTCTGCCTCCCGAGTGCTGGGATTAAAGACATCAGCCACCACGCCCGGCTTAATTTTTAATTTTTTTTGTTTGTTTTTCAAGGTAAAGTCTCACTGTAGGCCAGGCTGACCTGAAATTCCCTATGTAGTCACAAATTCATGGTGATCCTCCTACCTCTGTGTCCCAAGTTCTGGGATTAAAGAGGTGAACCACCACGCCTGGCTTAATTTTCTTTTTTTTTCTTTCTTTTTTTTTTTTTCTGGGTAGGATCTCACTTTAGCCCAGGCTGACCTGGAATTCACAATGTAGAATGTAGTATCAGGGTAGCCTCAAACTCACAGTGATCCTCCTACCTCTGCCTCCCGAGTGCTGGGATTAAAGGAGTGCACCACCACGCCCGGCAATTTTTAATTTTTTTATTGACAACTTCTATACTGACAGACAATAAATCATGATATTTCCCTCCCCTTCCCCATTTTCCCTTTTACAACTCCGCTCTCCATCCTACCCCCTCCCTCTCTCTGTGAGTCTCTCTTTTATTTTGATGTTATCATCTTTTTCACTTTTTATGAAGGTCTTGTGAAGGTATTGCTAGGCACTGCGAGGTCATGGATATTGAGGCCAATTTCTGTCTGGACAGTTGCATTGTAAGCAGTCCTACCCTCCCTTTGGCTCTTACATTCTTTCTGCCACCTCTTCTGCAATGGACCCTGAGCCTTGGAGGGTGTGATAGAGATGTTTCGGTGCTGAGCACTCCTCTGTCACTTCTTCTCAGCACTATGTTGTCTCAAGGTCAAGTTTTATTCCCCACTGGATTTACAAATTTGCCTATGCTGACCACCTGGTACTGGTTTTAAAAGCATGAAAAATGCAGGGAAGTAGGTCATGAAGTATGCATGGTTCCAGGATCCTGAGATGTAGCAATGCAAAGCAGGGTTGAAATCCCTGTATGGAGCTATGAAGATGGACTGTGGTTTGCAGTGTAGACCTGAAGATGTTTTGGATATACCAGGACTGTGGATCAGCTACCATGGAGAGCTACCAGCTTGAAATAGTGTTTTCCCAGGCTGAGGGGCAGAATTGGAACCCAAAGACTTCATCTCTGGTTATAAATGTTGGACTTGGAACTGCAGATGTTTGATGTTTGCCTGCTGGTTATTGATCTTGCATTGGTCATCTTTCCTTGTAATGCCTTCTTTTTGCAATGGAAATGTTTACTCCGTGCCATTACATGTTAGAAGTATGTAGCTTGTCTGTTTTTTTTTTAATATTTATTTTTATTTATTTATTTATTTATTTTAGACAGAGAAAGAAACAGAGAGAATGGCCACAAAAGGGCCTCTAGCCACTACAAACTCCAGATGTGTGTGCCACCTTGTGTATCTGGCTTATATAGGTACTGGGGAATTTAACCTGGATCCTTAGGCTTCTCAGGCAAGTGCCTTAACCACTAAGCCATCTCTCCAGACCTGTAACTTGTGTTTTGATTTTACAGGGCTCACAGTTAAGAGATAGTCTTGAATCTCAGATGAGACTTTGAACTTTTTTTGTTTATTTTATTTATTTATTTGAGAACGACAGACAGAGAAAGAGACAGAGAGAGAGAGAGAAAGAGAGAATGAGCATGCCAGGGCCTCCAGCCACTGTAAATGAACTCCAGGCGCATGCGCCCCCTTGTGCATCTGGCTAACATGGGTCCTGGGGAATTGAGCCTCAAACCGGGGTCCTTAGGCTTCACAGGCAAGCACTTAAACACTAAGCCATCTCTCCAGCCCAAGGCTTTGAACTTTTGAACAATGTTAAAGTTGATGAAGACTACCAGGGACCTTTGAGCTTGGAGTAAGTGCAATTTGCATTGTAAGATGAACATGAATTTTGGGGGACCAAGGACAGAATGTGATATTTCGATGTAAGTGATGTAAGTATATATCCCCCATAGCCTTAGGTATTTATTTATTTATTTTGGAGGTAGGGTCTTACTCTAACTCAGGCTGGCCTGGGATTCACTGTGTATTCTCAGGCTGGCCTTGAACTAATAGTGATCCTCCTACCTCTGCCTTCCAAATGCTGGGATTAAAGGTGTGTGCCACCACACCTGGCCTGCCTTAGGTTTGTTGTTGTTGTTGTTGTTTGGTTTTTCACTCTAGTCCAAGGCTGACCTGGAATTCACTATGTAATCTCAGGGTGGCCTCGAACTCATGGTGATCCTCCTACCTCTGCCTCCCTGAGTGCTGGGATTAAAGGTGTGCGCCACCATGCCTGGCACCTTAGGTATTTTTGATTAAGCTTCCTACTTAGTCTTCAGCAGGTGGGACCCAGCTGGAAGAGGAATGTCACTAGGAGTAGTTCCTGAGTCCAGTCCTGGGAGGCGTGTTGGGATTCCGCCCCTGGCCCCCATAAACTGATAACTATACATGATATAAAATATAATGCATTCATCCAACTTTAAAAGTTCCCATAATTTTTGTCAATCCCAATGATATTCAAATATCCCTATAATCTAAGGTCTTTTAACTGAGCCATAACACCAAAATATTCCCCCAAAACCCACAATGGCACAGAATAAACATTCACACTGCAAAAGATGGCATTGGGCATAGTAAAGAAATATTCAACCAACACAAGATTTAAACAGGCCAGGCATGGTAGCACATGCCTTTAATCCCAGCACTTGGGAGGCAGAGGTAGGAAGACCACTGTGAGTTCAAGGCCACCCTAAGACTACATAGTGAATTCCAGGTCAGCCTGGTCTAGAGCGAGATCCTACCTCGAAAAACCAAAAAAAAAAAAAAAAAGAAAAAACTTCATCCAAAAAAAAAAGCCAGGCATGGTGGTGCATGGAGGTAGGAGGATCACCCTGAGTTCGAGGCCCCCTGAGAATACATAGTGAATTCCAGGTCAGCCTGGGCTAGAGCGAGACCCTATGTGGAAAAACAACAACAAAAGCCACATCTGTGCTGCTGCAAACGAACTGCCTTACTGCAGACGAGCATCCAAGTAGTTGGTGCAAACACTGCAGCTTCCAGGGAAAACACCATCAATGGTGGAAGGAGCTGGCTTACTTTAGCATCCGCACACAGTAGAGAGAAAAACAAATGAACAAAAAAACCAAAACCAAAACCGGCAAGCATCAACAGCCAGAGCTGAAACAGGCTCTTTACGCATCTTAAAGATGGATTGAAAGATCTGTCCCCAGTGACACCGCCTCCATCAGGCTGAAGGAGACTTTATTTACAAGCTTTATCAAAAAATATCTCGGGGCTGGAGAGATGGCTCAGCCGTTAAGCGCTTGCCCGTGAACCCTAAGGAACCTGGTTCGAGGCTCGATTCGCTAGAACCCACGTTAGCCAGTTGCACAAGGGGGCACACACATCTGGAGTTTATTTGCAGTGGCTGGAGGCCCTGGAGCGCCCAATCTCCCTCCTTCTCTCTCTCTCTGCCTCTTTCTCTGTCTGTCACTCTCAAATAAATAAATAAGAATGAATAAAATATTTTTTAAAAAGCTTGGGCTATGGAGTACATACAGTTACGTTCAAACCACCGCAGTCACTGTGCATTCAATTTTACTTGGGTACTGGAGAACTGAACCCAAACTTGCAGGCTTTGACAAGCAAGTGCCTTTAACTGCTGAGCCATGTCCCTAGCCTGTTCTGTTACTACTTGTCATTGGATTCAGGCCCAGGAAGAGCTTACCTTGTGATCTTTCACTTCACTCCATCTGCAAAGACCCTTTCCCCAAATAAGGTAACATTCACAGGCTCTAGTGGTTAGAATATGGATTCTTTTTTTTTTTTTTTGGTTTTGGTTTTTGGTTTTTTTTTTTCAAGGTAAATTCTCATTGTAGCCCAGGCTGACCTGAAATTCACTATGTAGTCTCATATTTATGGTAATCCTCCTACCTCCGCCTCCCGAGTGCTGGGATTAAAGACATCAGCCACCACGCCCGGCTTAATTTTTAATTTTTTTTGTTTGTTTTTCAAGGTAAAGTCTCACTGTAGGCCAGGCTGACCTGAAATTCCCTATGTAGTCACAAATTCATGGTGATCCTCCTATCTCTGTGTCCCAAGTTCTGGGATTAAAGAGGTGAACCACCACGCCTGGCTTAATTTTCTTTTTTTCCTTTTTTTCTTTTTTCTGGGTAGGATCTCACTTTAGCCCAGGCTGACCTGGAATTCACAATGTAGAATGTAGTATCAGGGTAGCCTCAAACTCACAGTGATCCTCCTACCTCTGCCTCCCGAGTGCTGGGATTAAAGGAGTGCACCACCGCGCCCGGCAATTTTTAATTTTTTTATTGACAACTTCTATACTGACAGACAATAAATCATGATATTTCCCTCCCCTTCCCCATTTTCCCTTTTACAACTCCGCTCTCCATCCTACCCCCTCCCTCTCTCTGTTAGTCTCTCTTTTATTTTGATGTTATCATCTTTTTCACTTTTTATGAAGGTCTTGTGAAGGTATTGCTAGGCACTGCGAGGTCATGGATATTGAGGCCAATTTCTGTCTGGACAGTTGCATTGTAAGCAGTCCTACCCTCCCTTTGGCTCTTACATTCTTTCTGCCACCTCTTCTGCAATGGACCCTGAGCCTTGGAGGGTGTGATAGAGATGTTTCGGTGCTGAGCACTCCTCTGTCACTTCTTCTCAGCACTATGTTGTCTCAAGGTCAAGTTTTATTCCCCACTGGATTTACAAATTTACCTATGCTGCCCACCTGGTACTGGTTTTAGAAGCATGAAAAATGCAGGGAAGTAGGTCATGAAGTATGCATGGTTCCAGGATCCTGAGATGTAGCAATGCAAAGCAGGGTTGAAATCCCTGTATGGAGACCCAGTCGGGCCATTATATGGAGACCCAGTCGGGCCATTATATGGAGCTATGAAGATGGACTGTGGTTTGCAGTGTAGACCTGAAGATGTTTTGGATATACCAGGACTGTGGATCAGCTACCATGGAGAGCTACCAGCTTGAAATAGTGTTTTCCCAGGCTGAGGGGCAGAATTGGAACCCAAGACTTCATCTCTGGTTATAAATGTTGGACTTGGAACTGCAGATGTTTGATGTTTGCCTGCTGGTTATTGATCTTGCATTGGTCATCTTTCCTTGTAATGCCTTCTTTTTGCAATGGAAATGTTTACTCCGTGCCATTACATGTTAGAAGTATGTAGCTTTTCTGTTTTTTTTTTTAATATTTATTTTTATTTATTTATTTATTTATTTTAGACAGAGAAAGAAACAGAGAGAATGGCCACAAAAGGGCCTCTAGCCACTACAAACTCCAGATGTGTGTGCCACCTTGTGTATCTGGCTTATATAGGTACTGGGGAATTTAACCTGGATCCTTAGGCTTCTCAGGCAAGTGCCTTAACCACTAAGCCATCTCTCCAGACCTGTAACTTGTGTTTTGATTTTACAGGGCTCACAGTTAAGAAGATAGTCTTGAATCTCAGATGAGACTTTGAACTTTTTTTGTTTATTTTATTTATTTATTTGAGAACGACAGACAGAGAAAGAGACAGAGAGAGAGAGAGAAAGAGAGAATGAGCATGCCAGGGCCTCCAGCCACTGTAAATGAACTCCAGGCGCATGCGCCCCCTTGTGCATCTGGCTAACATGGGTCCTGGGGAATTGAGCCTCAAACCGGGGTCCTTAGGCTTCACAGGCAAGCACTTAAACACTAAGCCATCTCTCCAGCCCAAGGCTTTGAACTTTTGAACAATGTTAAAGTTGATGAAGACTACCAGGGACCTTTGAGCTTGGAGTAAGTGCAATTTGCATTGTAAGATGAACATGAATTTTGGGGGACCAAGGACAGAATGTGATATTTCGATGTAAGTGATGTAAGTATATATCCCCCATAGCCTTAGGTATTTATTTATTTATTTTGGAGGTAGGGTCTTACTCTAACTCAGGCTGGCCTGGGATTCACTGTGTATTCTCAGGCTGGCCTTGAACTAATAGTGATCCTCCTACCTCTGCCTTCCAAATGCTGGGATTAAAGGTGTGTGCCACCACACCTGGCCTGCCTTAGGTTTGTTGTTGTTGTTGTTGTTTGGTTTTTCACTCTAGTCCAAGGCTGACCTGGAATTCACTATGTAATCTCAGGGTGGCCTCGAACTCATGGTGATCCTCCTACCTCTGCCTCCCTGAGTGCTGGGATTAAAGGTGTGCGCCACCATGCCTGGCACCTTAGGTATTTTTGATTAAGCTTCCTACTTAGTCTTCAGCAGGTGGGACCCAGCTGGAAGAGGAATGTCACTAGGAGTAGTTCCTGAGTCCAGTCCTGGGAGGCGTGTTGGGATTCCGCCCCTGGCCCCCATAAACTGATAACTATACATGATATAAAATATAATGCATTCATCCAACTTTAAAAGTTCCCATAATTTTTGTCAATCCCAATGATATTCAAATATCCCTATAATCTAAGGTCTTTTAACTGAGCCATAACACCAAAATATTCCCCCAAAACCCATAATGGCACAGAATAAACATTCACACTGCAAAAGATGGCATTGGGCATAGTAAAGAAATATTCAACCAACACAAGATTTAAACAGGCCAGGCATGGTAGCACATGCCTTTAATCCCAGCACTTGGGAGGTAGAGGTAGGAAGACCACTGTGAGTTCAAGGCCACCCTAAGACTACATAGTGAATTCCAGGTCAGCCTGGTCTAGAGCGAGATCCTACCTTGAAAAAAAAAAAAAAAAGATTTAAACAGGGCAAACTTCAAACTCTGTAGCTACAAGTCCAACAACTCTAACCAGTGACAAATCTCCAAGTCCTATAATTCTAACCAGCAACAAGTCTCTGGAGTTCCAATTCCACCCCTCCAGCTAGGCTACTCACAGTCTGGAAAGCTTCATCAGAGCCAATAGCTTTCCTTAGCAGCCATCTCATGGTCGTGGCATCTCCACTGGGTCTCCACTGAAATCCACAGTTCATCCTCATGGCCCCCTGGGGTCTCCATGCAGGCATCCAGCAAACCTGCTTCACGCTGCCCATGGCCATTTCCAAAACACAAGATCATGTTGCAAACTCAATGACCCTCTCTTCCCTGCATTTCTTACACTCCACAATACCAAGTGGGGTGCCAATTTATTAATCCAGGGGGGAATAAAGCAGACTTTGAAGAACAGGACACTCCTTGAGCACTCAGGCCCCTTCAAAAGAATCTACATTCTTCCTGTTGCCCCAGTGCAGGTCAGATGGCCCAATCTCAAAGGTTGTAATCTCTCAATTGCAGCTGAGCTGGCAGAAGTTTCAGCCCAAAGATTTCATTTCTGTGACATATCCCTTTGCTCACACCAGTCCATTTCTATGTGAAGCAACCCTGCACAAATTCGCAGGACAGGGGCACAATGGCAAGCCTCTCACACAAACTGCTTCTAGCCCAATCCAAGCAAAGCTCTTTCTCACTGTAATAAGCCAAACCTCACAGTCCATAGTTCTTACTGCATTCAGGTCTGAGTTTGACCAGAATAGTCCATCAAGCTGTACTTACAGCACTGCAAAGCATCTCTTAGGCCAAGATTTCAAATCCTTCCACATTCCTCTTGAAAATCAGCTCCAACAGGCCAAAGCCACACAGTCAGGTGTCTAGCAGCAATCCCACTCCTCTGGTACCAACTTTACTATTGCAGTCAGGTTTGCATTGCTGGCAGAAATCACCCAACCAAGAGCAGCTTTTGGGGAAAAAAAAAAAAAGGGTTATTTTGGCTTATAGACTTGAGGGGAAGCTCCATGATGGCAGGGGAAAACAATGGCATGAGCAGAGGGTGGATAGCACCCCCTGGCCAACATAAGGTGGACAATAGCAACAGGAGAGTGTGCCAAACACTGGCATGGGGAAACTGGCTATAACACCCATAAGCCCGCCCTCAACAATACACTGCCTCCAGGAGGCATTAATTCCCAAATCTCCATCAGCTGGGAATTTAGCATTCAGAACACCTAAGTTTATGGGGGACACCTGAATCAAACCACCATACCTTGCTACACCCAGTGCCATCTTTTGCAATGTGAATGTTTATTCTGTGACATTATGTTTTCTGGTTTTACAGCTAACAGTTAAGAGACCTTGGACTATAGGGATGTTTGAACAGTACTGAGATTGATCAAAACTATGGGGACTTTTTTTTTTTAAGGTTTAGAGAGATTTTATTTAGATTAAGAGAAGGAAAGAGGAGAAAGCACAGAGAGCTCCTGCCATGGGGAAGGCAGGAGGGGGTAGGGAGCTCACGTGAGAGTAGGGGTCCCCTCCACATCTCAGCTCAGACAGGCTGAGACAAAAGGTGCTCGTCAGAGCAGGGACCTGGAGGTTCAGGAGAGGTGAAGAGTCAAAAGAGCGGGACTTCTTTTTAATGGAGACTTTTTTTTTTTTTTTTTTTTTTTTTGGTTTTTCGAGGTAGGGTCTCACTCTGGTCCAGGCTGACCTGGAATTAACTCTGTAGTCTCAGGAGGGCCTTGAACTCATGGCTATCCTCCTACCTCTTTCTCCCAAGTGCTGGGATTATAGGCATGTGCCACCACGCCTGGCTTTTAATGGAGACTTTTTTTAAATTTATTTATTTGAGAGTGACAGACAGAGAGAAAAAGAGGCAGATAGATAGAGAATGGGCACGCCGGGGCCTCTAGCCACTGCAAAGGACCTCCAGACGCGTGCACCCCTTGTACATCTGGTAAACGTGGGTCCTGAGGAATTGAGCCTCGAACTGGGGTCCTTAGGCTTCACAGGCAAGTGCTTAACCACTAAGCAATCTCTCCAGCCCTTAATGGAGACTTTTAAAGATGGACTAAATGCATTGCATTTTGCATCATGGGTGGTTATCAGTTAATTGAGGACAGGGGTGGAGTGTGGTGGTTTGAATTAGTTGTCCCCCATAAACTCATGTGTTTTGAATGCTTGGTTCCCAGCTGATGGCAATTTGGGAACTAAAGTCTTGCTGGAGGAGGAGTGTTGTTGGGGGTAGGCAAATACTCCTTGCCAGTGTTTGGCACACTCTCCTGCTGCTGTTGTCCACCTGATGTTGGACAGGAGGTGATGTCCACCCTCTGCTCATGCCATCCTTTTCCTGCCATCATGGAGTTTCCCCTCAATTCTGTAGGTCAAAATAAAACCTTTCCTCCCACAAGCTAATTTTGGTCAAGTGTTTTGTGCCAATAACAAGAAGGGAACAGCAGATGTTTAATTAAATGATATTGGTCCTGATTTCTGTTGTAATGGAGCCTTCTGCCCTGGCCCAGGTCCTGGCCATCCTGATGGATGTATTCACAGATGTGGAGATCTTCTGTGACATCCTCGAGGCAGCCAACAAGCGTGGGGTATTCGTCTGTGTGCTCCTGGACTGGGGAGGCGTGGAGCTCTTCCAGGAGATGTGTGACAAAGTCCAGATATCTGACATCCACCTCAAGGTAGGGACCTGATGAGAGACCCAAGGGTACTTTGTATTCATCGGGACGCAATAGGCTAAGTCATGACAACAAACGTCCCCATCTCGGTAGTTCAGTACAATGAAGGCTTATTTCTTGCTCAGTTCTACTTAGGTGAGACAGCCCTCGTCCATGTGGTAGCTGTACCATAAGGAATGAGAGGCCTGGAGAATTCTGCAGGACATTGTTAGGGTCTGATCTGGAAGAGATCTCTGTCATCACTTTTGGCTCTAATTCACTGAGCTCTGCTTACATGCACAGGGCCTTCGAAATGGCATAGTACCATGGGTGTCTGGGGAGAGGTATCCCTGCCACACACTCCTTTTCTCTTCTTGGCTGAGGGAATCTAGTGTCTCCCAGCCCGGGAGCCTGAAGGAGCTGCAGGATACAGGGTCAGAACTCCATGGTCCCAACACGAAATGGTGTTCTTGAACTTAACTGGCCTCTCTTCTACTTGCCTCTCCTGACAGGAAGAAAAGAAACCTAGACGTGAGAGATTAATTAGTCACACAAACTAGAGGGCAATGAACCCACAGTAAAGAGGAAATCCACCCATAACTTTCATGCACAGGCTTAGCTCAACAGCTGATGGGTGGTCCCCAGGGTTCCTTTTTTATTTTTAATTTTATTGATTTGACAGAGAAAGAGGGACAGAGAGAGAGAGAGAGAATGGGTGTGCCAGGGCCTCCAGCCACTGCAAACGAACTCCAGACGCGTGCGCCCCCTTGTGCATCTGGCTAACATGGGTTCTGGGGAATCAAACCTTGTTCCTTTGGCTTTGCAGGCAAATGCCTTAATAGCTAAGCCATCCCTCCAGCCCCCTGGGGTTCCTTTTAATGACTCCCCTCCAGCTCAGGCATAAGAGCCACTGGAGAACCTCCCTGTCATCCTAACTGGGAAGCAACTGAGTTCAGATCTTCCTGCTGGTTCCACAAGCCACAGCATCACCGACTATAGGGTCTGCCTGACACTCCCTGGTCATACCTCCACCTAGCAGGAAGCCACTGAAACAGGTCCAACAGACCCTGCCCTCATGGCCCACACGTGACAGTCATCTTCTCACCACAGGACAATGGATGCATCCTTCTGCAAGCTCACAAAGAAGCTGGGAAGAGCGTCTGGGGACACTGAGTGTGCCCTTCCCTGCCAGAGCCCGCTGGGCAGTAGGGGCCTGGCAGTATTCCACATCCCTCAGCCTTAAGCCCAGGACAGATCCTCACACTTCACCTGCCCTTTCACTTCTCCAGGCTTCCATGCGGTCCAGTTGAGGGCTGGGCAGGACCTGAGCAGTGGGCACACCATTTCTTGGGGTAATGCAGGGTCCACTGGGCCATTGCAAAGCTACCCCATCCTGCTGTGCTGGACCATCCCTCTGACCAGCTTGGGGTCAAAGACTCACATCACTAAGGATAATTAAAGGCAAGGCTAAGCTTGCCACTAAGACCGGCCTCTTATGATCCATGGAGACCGAGACTAGGGACTTCTTGAGCACGAAACACTTGTCTACTTTTCTGTTTTTTCCGTTACTAGCTAATGAAGAAAACTTGGAAAACTCATAGCCAATAAAAAAAATAGACAAGGAGCCGGGCGTGGTGGCGCACGCCTTTAATCCCAGCACTTGGGAGGCAGAGGTAAGAGGATCACAGTGAGTCAGAGGCCACCCTGAGACTACAGAGTGAATTCCAGGTCAGCCTGAGCTAGAGTGAGACCCTAACTCAAAAAACAATATATATATATAGATATATATATATATAACCTATAATTCCACCAAGCAGAGGTAAAACCTTGGTGAACGTCCTTCCAATGCCCTATGCAAATTGTCTTAATGTATGGGGACGGCTATAACAGACTACCATAGACTAGGTAGCTTCTCAGCAATAGAAATTTGTTTCTCACAGATTTGGAGCCGGGAAATCCCGGATCAAGGTGTGTGCAGTGCAGGCCTCTCTCACTGCCGTGTTCATCAATGGCTCTCACTGCACCCTCCTACGGCAGAGCTCCCTGGGGTCTGTTACACAAGGGCACTAATCTCCTTGAAGAAACTCCACCCTACTGAGCTAACTCCTTCCAGAGGCCCAACTTCCTAATGTCATCACCCTGTAGTAGGTTTCACCATAGGGCTGGGGACATACATATTCAGCCTGTAACTCAAATGCGTATCTGTAAGCATGCAGTTTAGTAAGTGATAACCTTGAGTTCATTTTTAACAGAACATTTGCATCCGGAGTGTGGAAGGAGAGGTGTACTGTGCCAAATCAGGCAGGAAGTTCGCGGGCCAAATCCAAGAGAAGTTCATCATCTCAGACTGGAGATTTGTCTTGTCGGGATCATACAGGTGAGTGCTGGGTTCCGCTCCTGTCAAGGTTTCACGGGAGCCAAGGGCTGGGTGAAGTACCAACGGGCCCAGCAACCTCTAGGGTGTCTGCCCTCTGTTGTCCAGAGCTGTAGCTCCTCACATTCCTGAGGGGACTTTGGGTTAAACAGGCTTTTCCACTGCTTCAGTTTCCCCTCGTATTGCAACAGGGCATAGAATCCTTTTATCCTTCTCAGATCTCCTAGGAATGATGATAAAGTGATGGCTTTGTTTTACCATGTGTGTGTATACTGGCTTTATTTATTTAATTAGTTTTTTTTGAGGTAGGGTCTCGCTTTAGTTCAGGCTGACCTGGATCTCACTCCGCAGCCTCAGGCTGCCCTCGATTGAACTCAGTGATCCTCCTACCTCTGCCTCCCTGAGTGCTGGGATTAAAGGTGTGCACCACCATGCCCAGCTTAGTTTTATTTATGGGGGGGCACACCTCAGGGCCTCTTGCTGCTACCAAGGCACTCCAGTTGCATGCGCCTCTTTGTACATCCAGCTTTACACGGGTACTGGGGAACTGAACCTATGCCAGCAGGCTTTGCAAAACAAGCACCTTTCACCCCTGAGCTATCTCCCCAGCCTACTTTTAAATTTTTATTATTTTGTTTCTTACATGTACTTGTGTGGTATACATGAATGTGCGCATGCAGTTGGTATGTGTGTGAGTGCACAGGTGTGGCGGCCGGGGCAATGTAGAGTGTGTTCCTCAGCTTCTCTTGTTTTTTTTTTTTTTATTTTATTTTAGAAAGACAGAGATAGAGAATTGGCACGCCAGGGTCTTAGCTACTGAAATCGAACTCCATACACTTGCACCACCTAGTGGGCATGTGTGACCTTGCACTTGCCTCACCTTTGTGCGTCTGGCTTATGTGGGATCTGGAAAGTCAAACATGGGTCCTTAGGCTTCGCAGGCAAGCGCCTTAACCGCTAAGCCATCTCTCCAGCCCCGCCTTATTTTTTGAGACAGTGTCTTGCACTGAACACAGAGACCACTGATCGGCCTGGACTATGTAGTCGGCACGCCCTGGAGCTCCTCCTGTCTGGGGTCACAGGTGCAGCCACCACACCTGACTTGTACGTGGGTGTTGGGGATCTGAACTCAGGTCCTCATGCTTACATGGCAAGCACTTTGCCCACTGAGCATCTCTCCAGTCTGACTTTTTTTTATTCCTTTAATACAAGAAATTTAATAAGGTTTATTATCTCTCCTGAGCGTGAAGCCAGCTCTTGGTGTGCACTTTTACAACTGCAGCTTGCCATGGATGATCGTCCCTTTTCTCTTTCAGGAGAGGATGCAGTCTGAGTGGCCAAAAAGAAAAATAAAAATAGATTTATTAATTCATAAAAGACAATTTTCCTATTTAAATATGCAGTTCACCTCTTAGCATATTTACAGTGTTGCTTAACCACCATGACAGTCAATTTTAAAACCCTGTCATAAGAAACCCCATAGCTATTAGCAGTCACTCCCTTTCCCCCTCAGTTCAGTTAGTAACTGGTTGACTAGGCAACCATTAATCTACTTCCTGTCTCAATAGGTTTGCCTATTCTGGGCATCTCATATAGATAGGACCATGTATGTGGTCTTCTGTGGCTGGCTTCTTTCCCTTAGCAGGATGTCTCCAGTGTCTGGCTGTGCAGACGCATCACATTTTATTTATCCAGTCAGCTGTGAGTGGATAGTTACAGTGTTTCCACTTTTCAGCCTTTGTGACTGACACTGGTAAAAAACACTCAAGTACAACAACTTATCGGGTACACTTGTGTATTTCACTCCCTTGAGTATATGCATAGTGGTAGACTGGGTGGCTATAGTAATTCTGTTTCTCCTTTTGATGAACTGATGGAATTTTATTCCAAACTGGCTATATCGTTTTTGTCCTGACCTGCGGTGTCTGGAGGCTCCAGTTTCTCTGTTCTTAGGCAACACCTGTTATTGGCTGGCCCTTGTGTTCTAGCCATCCCCGGGATGTGGAGTGATACTCCTTGTGGATTTGATTTGCATTTCTCTGAGAGCTAAAGATGTTGAGCTTTCCTGCTTGTTGGCCTTTTTTATTTATTTGTTTATTATTATTATTATTTTGTTTTTGTTTTTCAAGGTAGGGTCTCTCTCTAGCCCAGGCTGACCTGGAATTCACTATGTAGTCTCAGGGTGGCCTCGGACTCACAATGATCCTCCTACTTCTGTCTCATAAGTGTTGGGATTAAAGGTGTGCGCCACCACGGCTGGCCTTGCTGGCCTTTTGTAGATCTCTTTGGAGAAATGTCTACTCTGTTCCATTTGCTGATACACAAGACTCCTGCATCAAATGTCTGACTATCCGAGATGCCATTATACAGCCAGGTGGAGGCAACAGTAAAATCTCCACCCAGGTAGCCGGGCGTGGTGGCGCACGCCTTTAATCCCAGCACTCGGGAGGCAGAGGTAGGAGGATCGCCATGAGTTCGAGGCCACCCTGAGACTCCATAGTGAATTCCAGGGCAGCCTGGGCTAGAGTGATACCCTACCTCGAAAAAAAAAAAAAAAAAAAAAAAGAAACAACAAAATCTCCACCAGGAGAGATGGCTTAATGGCTCATAGACTTACTTGCAAGCCTGACAGCCCAGGGTCAAATCCTCAGTACCCACGGAAAGCTAGATACACAAAGTTCTGGAGTTTGTTTGAGTGGTTAAGAGACCCTGCCCCCGCCATTCTCTCTCTCCCTGCTTGTAAATAATAAATTAAAAAAAATTTAAGACTCTATGAGGGCTGGAGAGATGGCTTAGCAGTTAAGGCATTTGCCTGCAAAGCCTGAGGACCCAGGTTTGATTTCCCAGTACCCACATAAGCCAGATGCACAAGGTGGCACATGTGTCTGGAGTTCATTTGCAGTGGCTGGAGGCCCTGGTGTGCCCATTCTTTACCACTTTCTCTTTCAAATAAATAAATATTTTTTAAAAAAATTTTTTTGTTTATTTATTTATTTGAGAGAGACAGACAGAGAGAAAGAGGCAGAGAGAGAGAATAGGCCCTTGAACCAGGGTCCGTAGGCTTCACAGGCAAGTCCTTAACTGCTAAGCCATCTCTCCAGCCCAAATAACTAAATATTTTTTTAAAGTCTCTAGCCAAGTACCAATGAGCATAAAGGGAAAAATAAAACAGGGCAAGGCATGGGGAGGGAAGGGCTCTTTCTTTAGCTTTTTAATGCCTTTTAGCTTAAATCTTATTTTTGTGATATTAATATTCCACCTCCAGTTTTCTATCGGTTCACATTTGTACAGTAGCTCAATCCACTTGAACAGTTATATCAAAATACTATAAGCTGAGGGGCTTACAAATAGATAAGTTTCTATCTCACGCTTCTGAGTCTGGAAAGTCCAAGATCAAAGATAATCATCAACTCGACACCTGGCAGGGACCCACTTCCTGTTTCACAGAGCACTGTCACTTCACCGTGTCTACACAGTGACAAAGTCTGCGTGTACCCCTGTGTGGCAAAAGGGGTCAGGGCAATTCTCTGCGATCTCTTTTGTAGGGCCACCCTATTGGTTACTCTCACGGTGACATAATGCGTAATAGAAGGAGCTTGAGGGAGGAAGGAGGCGTCTTGGTGCCCCATGTAAGGGCATGCAGTCCCTCTTGGCAGGGAGGGCGGGCAGCTGGGGCTCCGTCTCTGGCGCCAGGGAAAGGGAGAGCTGGGGCGAGAAGCACAGGCGAGCTGTCACTGTCCATGCCTGCGCCCCTCACCGCAGCAAGCCCCTTCCTCCAGCCAGGCTCCACCTCCTAAAGGCCTTCACAACCTTCCAGAACAGTGCCATCATGTGGGGACAAAGTGTCCCAGCGCATGAGACTATGAGGGACATTTCAGATCCAAATCCAAACAGATACTAATCTCATTAATGAAAACTCCATCCTATTGACCAATACCCTCCCACAGGCCTTACCTCCAATGCCATCTCATTGGGAAATAAGGATCTTACCATATGACTTTGGGGGAGACAAAGACACTGAGTCATAGCACACAACACCTTCTTTTTTCCAGATAATTTATATTAGTCATATAATAGGTGACATTTAGGGTTAGTATTTTTACTTAAAACAGTGTTTTTGAGGTTCATACCACCTATAGCATGTATCAACATTTCATCCTTTTTCTGGCTAAATAATATTCTATTTATTTATATACCACAATTGGTCCAACCATTTCTCCATTCCTAGGCATTTTGGTTGTTCCCAGCTTTTGGCAATTGTTAAGGTCTGGAAGACCTACTCTCAAGCTCATTCTCTTCTGAAATTGGGTTTTTCCTCAGTAGAGGGAAAGGAGAAGGTTGGGCCAATGGCTGGAAAAGCTGAAAGATGCTAGAACTTGAGTAAAAAAAAAATCACAGAACAGGTGCCCTGTGGGCTCTATCCCTTAAGTGGCCCTTAAGCTTGATCCACTTTGAAAGGGTCTGAATTTCAACAGAGCAAAGTTATGATGTGTTAAAACAATTTTTTTTTTCTTGCTACCAAACTCTTGTTTATTAGTCCTGCTCTGAAGCTAATGACTGAACTGCTTCTTCGGGGCCATTTCTTACCTTCCAGAGCCCACCAGCTGTGACCCACATAACCACAGAGTAAGCGAATAACAGTGACCCAAGAAATAAATTTCCCCAGGAGATTCTATGAGGAGGGAGGGAGGACGGGAAGAGGGAGGGAGAGAAGGGGGGGGAGAGAGAGAGATTTACAGAGAACAGGCTGAAACTCTGACATAGAAAAGGGGAGAAGTTATGATAACTTGCCGTGAAGCAAATCTGCCTAAGCAAGCTTCCTGGCCTGGTCTCAGCTCTCCTACAAAATCACAACAGTGCCACAGGAAAGGTAGAGGAGGACCACACACACAACTTTTTATTTTCTTTGGCTTTTTTGAGGTATGGTCTCACTCTAGTCCAGGCTGACCTGGAATTCACTATGGAATCTCAGGCTGGCCTCGAACTCATGGAGGTCTTCCTGCCTCTGCTTCCTGAATGCTGGGATTGAAGATGTGCACCACCATGCCCGGCTAAAAGAACTTTTTTCTCCTTCTTCCGGTCAACACTGTCCATGAATTCACTTCCCTTTACCAATTCTTGTCTGCTAGTCTACTTTTGGCATGCCCACAAGCTTCCGGCCTCACATTCTGAAATCTGGTAACAGTTTTTGGCAAGCCATTTGGAAGCATGAGCTTTTGACTGTCCACCCCGTGGCTGGAATATTGGGGATTCTCAGTAGTTGCTGGGAGCCCAGAAATCCTCCCTCTTTGTTAGTGCCTATACGTATATTTTATCACTCAGTTGGAAACGGGAACAGGATTTGGGGTTTTGACTTGCTTTTTGTTTGAAGAGAACTCCGGTTTTGTGGTTTGGAAAGTCCCTGGTAAGCTCTCAAAGTCAGGGCTTGTTTTGTTTTGTTCTGTTCTGTGCATTCCTGGCACTATTTGTGAGGTTTGAGAGAAACCAGGTACATTTGGAATTCCTGTCACTTAGGGGTGGCATTGTGGAAATAAAGATTCCATGTCTGGGGGTTTACCTAGTGACTTGGTCAACTATTCTTGGGTTGAAGGGGTTCTTAATTTTTCCATTTTTAGTCTATAAACTTTGTATTAGTTAGTAGCTGGGAAAGGACTTGAAAAAAACAGAGTTTTTTTGTTTGTTTGGTTTGGTTTGGTTTTTCAAGGTACAGTCTCACTCTAGCCCAGGCTGACCTGGAATTCACTATGTAGTCTCAGGGTAGCCTTGAACTCACAGCAATCCTCCTACCTCTGCCTCCTGAGTGCTGGGATTAAAGGTGTGCACCACCATGCCCGGCTGAAACAGTGGGTTTAAAAAATATATTTTATTTATTTATTAGAGAGAGAGAGAGAAGCAGGTAGAAAGACAGAGGATGGGTGCTCCAGAGCCTCTAACCATTGCAAACAAACTCCAGACACATTCACCATCTTGTGCATCTAGCTTACGTGGGTCCTGGGGAATCAAACCTAGGTCCTTAGGCTTCGCAGACAAGTGCCTTAACCGCTAAGCCATCATCTCTTCAGCCCGAAACAATGGTTTTGAGGTCGCATAAGAATGGACATGCTTAGTTACAGGCACCTGTTGCATGCTAATGTACTATGATCCTTTTTATGTGCCATGCTGCATGCTAATCTAATGCATTTGTGTGATCGATGCAATGAGGACAAAAAAATCTGACGATGACTGTAGCAATGGTCCTATTTGCAAATAGAAAAGACAAATGCCCTCTCTGGCCCATTTTGGGTGACTCTAGATGACAAGAGGGCTGTGTGTGTGTGTGTGTGTGTGTGTGTGTGTGGTGTGCATGCATGTAGAGGTCAGATGTCAACATTAGGGGTCTTCTTCAGTTGCTCTCCACTTTATTTTTATTTATTTTTTTAATTTTTTTGTTTATTTTTATTTATTTGAGAGCAACAGAGAGAGGCAGAGAGAGAGAGAGAGAGAATGGGCGTGCCAGTGGCCTCCAGCCACTGCAAACAAACTCCAGATGCATGCGCCCCTTTGTGCATCTGGCTAACGTGGGTCCTGGGGAATCGAGCCTCGAACCGGGGTCCTTAGGCTTCACAGGCAAGCACTTAACCACTAAGCAATCTCTCCATCCCTCCACTTTATTTTTTTAAATATTTTTAGTTATTTATTTGCAAGCAGAGAGAGAATTAGAGAGAAGAAAGACAGAGAGAGAATGGGCACACCAGGGCCTCCAGCCACTGCAAACGAACCCCAGAAGCATGTGCCAATTTGTGCAGCTGGCTTTCCATGTGGGTACTGGGGAACTGAACCTAGGTTGTTAGGCTCTGCAGGCTGAGCCATCGCTCCAGCCCTCCCCCTTATTCTTTGAGACAGGGTCACTCACTGAACCCGGAGCTTATCGATTCAGTTACACTAGCTAGCCAGTAAGCTCTAGGCCATCCTCCTGCCTCCACCTCCTGGCACTAGGATTACAGGAGCACACTGTCCCACCCAGCTTACTCAGGTTGTCATCCTGGGTAGCAAGCACTTCACCCACTGAGCCATCTCCCCAGCCCCATGCCTTGAGTTTCAGTGGAGGTGTTAGGGTGTCGGACCCATGACAGGTAGCGACCACGTAAGAACTCACATCAGAACAGTGTGTCTAGTGTCTGGATAGGAAGGAGCTCCGATAGCTTGTTACACATAAGGTTTGGTCACTCTTCACTTTGAGCTGCACCCCATTAGTGTTAAGGATTTCCAAGACATATAAAAGGGAGTGTTCACCCACCATAATGACAGTACTCTGGGAAGGCATCCCCGTTAAGCAGTGAGCCTTACTGACCCCAAACTTCCCTACATTTCACGCTTGCTTCATCCAAGATGAGCCTGTAACCCAATGAGGCCTAAATCAGCCCTGAACAAAACTCGACCTCCCTCAACATTCCTAAAAAGAACGGGCCGCCTGCAGCTGCTGGATTTCTCCATATCTTTAGGCTTATTAAGCTCACTGAAGTTGCGGTTCTTCTCGTGCCTAAGTTAAAAGGCTTTTGCGGCTGCAGCGATGGCATAAGTGGCTAAGGTGCGTGCCAGCAAAGCCAATGGGCCCAGGATCGATTACGTGGTACCCACGTAAAGCCAGATGCACAAGGTGGCGCATGTGTCTGGAGTTCATTTGCAATGGCTAGAGGCCCTGGCATGGCCATTCTCTGTGTGTGTCTGTCTCTCATAAATAAATAAATAAAAATTTAAAAGAATGCTCATAAAAGGTTTTTGCATGTGTATATGTAAACATTATTGCAGTTATAATGTTAAGTGTAAGGGATATTGCCTCTATCTGTTTTCTATTTCCTCTTCTCTGCTTCTTCTGAAAACCAGTTATTCCGGGCCCTGTTACACTGTTAGTTATCCTGAGAAAGGAGAAGGCCTGGGAACACAGTCAGCATTGTCTTTTAGAAATATGCTAAGGTGATGGACAGAGAGATAAAATGCAGAGAAACAAGTTCCTGCCAATGAAACTGATGGAGTTGCAGAAGGGGCCTAGAAATTTTACACGAAATGAGGATTTCAGAGAGGTCGAACCAGGCTTGGGCTAGGAGGTGGCTTCCTCTTGTAAATTTCCTGTCACCACCCTAAATGAAACCCAATCTCTGTTTACTTTAACTTCTCAAAGTGTGCATTATTTCACTCTCTAATCCCAAATTAGTGTTGTTTTCACTTCTGAACAAAGTAAAACAATCTTCTACATTATGTTTTCCCAAGAACAAGAAGTTGGGCCTGTTAGCTCATATCTGTGCACACCTCCCTTGGCCTACTTTCTCACCGGAACAAAATAAAAAACAATCAATTATGGGCTGGAGAGATGGCTTAGCGGTTAAGGCGCATGCCCGCAAAGCCTAAGGACCCAGGTTCGATTCTCCAGGTCCCACGAAAGCAGATGCACATGGTGGTGTATGCGTCTGGAGTTCATTTGCAGTGGCTTGAGGCCCTGGCACACCCATTCTCTCTCTCTCTCTCTCCCTATTTCTAGTAAATAAAAATAAATCTTTAAATAATAATCAGAATTGGTAAAACTAAAAAAAAAAACAGCACACACACAAATGCTTGTTTATGACATTGGTATTAACTGGGTATGGGGCTCATGCCTATAATCATAGCACTCAGGAGGGTGAGGCCAAAGATCTCTGTGAGGCCAGGCATGGTGGCGCACTCGGGAGGCAGAGGTAGGAGGATCGTCGTGAGTTCGAGGCCACCCTGAGAGTACATTTTGAATTCCAGGTCAGTCTGGGCTAGAGTGAGACCCTACCTTGAAACCCCCCCCCCCCAAAAAAAAAGCAATGAAAAAATACATATACGTTCAAGTTCATTGTGTTGCTTACACAACAGGCAGGGTTTGACTGAGCAGGCCGGCCCACATACCTAGGTCTGCTGCACAAAGTGGCCTGACCAGGAGTAGTGTGAGGATTTATGACACCAGCTCATCTTTCCACCCTGACCCCATGACCACCCACAGATTTTCTCTGCCCAGATAGAAACATAAACCAGATAAAGTCACTTTAAAAAAATTTTTTCTATTTATTTATTTGAAAGAAAGACAGAAAGAGGCACTTTAAAAAAGTATTTCTATTTATTTATTTGAAAGAAAGACAGAAAGAGGCAGACAGAGGGAGTGAGTAAGGGCATACCAGGGCCTCCTGCAATTGCCAACACACTGCAGACACATGTACCACTTTGTGCATCTGGCATTATGTGGGTACTGGTGAAGCAAAACCCTCTCTAGCCCCACTTCCATCTTTATTTATTTGTTAATTAATTTATTTTTTATTAACAGCTTCCATGATTGTAAGCAATATCCCATGGTAATGCCCTCCCTCCCCCTATTTTATTTATTTTTTAAATGTGCCTGAATTTTATCTGTGTTAATCTTTTATTTTTATTTATGTATTTGAGAGAGAGAGATACAGAAATAGGCAGGTAGAGAGGGAATGGATGCACCAGGGCCTCCAGCCACTGCACACGAACTCCAGATGCATGCGCCCCCTTGTGCATCTGGCTTACGTGGGTCCTGGGAAGTCAAACCTGGGTCCTTTGGCTTTGCAGGCAAGGGCCTTAACCGCTAAGCCATCTCTCCACCCACCCACCCCCACTTCCATCTTTAAAAAGACCTCTTAAAGAGAATGTAGTCAAGTCAGAACCTGGGCAGAGACGCACATCGAGATCTCCAAGGACTCTTGGAATCAAGACGGCACAACAGGAAGGGGGGCGAGAGTGAGCCCAGGACAGCACAAGCGGCCTGTGGACGGTGTTCAGCGTGGCCAGGGATCAGGGGCGTTTCGACCAAGGCCAGACTGAGCATCTGTTAAGCGAGAGCTCCTGAGCTGAGCGGTCTGGGATGCAATAGGATTTATCACGGCCATCAAGCTCCCTACAGTCTCCATCAGCCCAGTCAGACGGCATTGGCCACGTGACAGCTCGGCCTAGAGCTAAGAGGGCTTTGCTAACCACACACTGGGAGAGGGAAGTGCAAGGCTTGCTGTGACTCTACTGGCTGTAGAGAGGGCGGGTAACGCGGAGCCGGGCGAGAGAGGAGAGGGGAGCGGGCTTGTTGCTCTGGATTGGTCAGGGTAGCAAGCTTGATGAGAGGGTACCGCATGCAGGTCATATGGGATTCCAGGTCAGGTTGGTTTTTTTTTTTTTTTTTTTGGAATTTTGGTTTGGCTTTTGGTATTGGGGATTAAACCTATGGTGGTGCATGGAAAGCAAGTGTGTTTTATCACTGAGCTGTAAGCCCAGCTCTGTTTTATTTTGAGCCCCTTTTATTTTGAGACTAAGTTGTTCAGGCTGACCTTGAACTCACTCTATAGGCCAGGCTGGCCTTGAACTTTGGGTCTTCCGTGCCTTAGCTTTCCTAGTAGCAGGGAGTATAGACCAACCCAACTAGGTCCGGGGCCGGGTAAGATTTTTAACTTACATTTAGAAATTTGAAAAGAAAGATCTTTTTTGTTTGTTTGTTTTTTATTTTTATTTATTTATTTGAGAGTCAGACAGAGAGAAAGAGGCAGATAGAGAGAGAGAGAATGGGTGCGCCAGGGCCTCCAACCACTGCAAACGAACTCCAGACGTGTGCACCCTCTTGTGCATCTGGCTAACGTGGGTCTTGGGGAATCAAGCCTCGAACCGGGGTCCTTAGGCTTCACAGGCAAGCGCTTAACCGCTAAGCCAACTCTCCAGCCCAAGAAAGATCTTTTGATAACTGAAAAAGTCCCCTTCATCCTCAGGCCCTTCTAATTAAATTTAGGATCGCTCAGATGTTTTCTTCTTATCACTTTTTCTATCTTTTCAACTAGCACAAAAAATAAAACCACACTGACAATACCAAATGTTGTATTTGTCGGATCTTTAATTATGCACTGTTGATAGAATTGCAGATTGGGAGAATGGAAATGTTTAAGGTTTTCTCTTGAAGGTAAGTATTCGTCATTTAAAACCTAGCAATTTGGAACTGGAGAGATGGCTCAGTGCAAGCATGAGGGCCTGAGTTCAAAAAGCAATAAGATGGGGCTGGAGAGATGGCTTAGCGGTTAAGGCACTTGCCTGCAGAGCCAAAGGGCCCAGGTTTGACTCCCCAGAACCCACATTAGCCAGATGCACAAGGGGACGCACACATCTGGGAGTTTGTTTGCAGTGGCTAGAGGCCCTGGCACCCCCCATTCTCTCCCTCTCTCTCTCTCTATACCTTCCTATTTCTGTATCTCTCTCTCTCTCAAATTAATAAATAAAAATAAAATAATTTTTTTTTTTTTTGGTTTTTTGAGGTAGGGTCTCACTCTAGCCCAGGCTGACCTGGAATTCACTATGGAGTCTCAGGGTGGCCTTGAACTCACGGCGATCCTCCTACCTCTGCCTCCCGAGTGCTGGGATTAAAGGCGTGCGCCACCACGCCCGGCTTTAAAATAATTTTTTTAAAAAAAAAAGCAATAAGGTGGAGAGTGGCTGAGGACGTTCCCCAACGTCAGCCTCGCTGCCTTCCTCCTGCTCACGTGCACCCAGGTGCTGAGAGAACCGAGAAGCTAGATGCAGGTCAGGCTCGAGCCTAGCTTTCATTTCAAGTAGTGCTAATGACATTATTGGAAATAAAAATTAAATAGCTAAATGAGTTGAATAGGCCGTGAATAGACCTGTGAGGAAAGTGGGATCACGAGTCGAAGATTATGAACCAGTGAATGCTGTGCCTTGGGGCTCAAACACAATAGAAATAAAATTCAGGTCTTCCCCTGGTTTTGGTGAGCAAAGTCTGAGAGCTAAAGTATGTGATATTCAGGGAGCATGGAGACACGTGGGCAATGAAGGAGAGAGACATGAAGTGGACTAAGAAGTTGCCAGGGCATCTTTGGACTTGTTTTGTTGAGCAAGGTACACACCTATGTGGCCTCACCTTGCCTGATTCCAAACAACACAGGGCGATTGGTTTCTCAGTCTAGCCAAGTCTCTGTGTTCACGTCCCTCCCCGCCCTGGCTGGCCCCAGCTCAGCCGTGGTGCCTCATCTTTCCAGGCTGTGGGCACTCCTGCGTGGGAGGAGAGGTTTAAACAAAGCCTCCTAGGTGTTCCCAGGATTACCCTGACCTGTATGGGCCCGCCCTGCTTCACAGATGGGGAACCCTACCTGGAGGCTGGGCCAGGACCAGGTACCAAGACAGGCAGGCAGGGGCTGGAAACTGAGGAGTTTGTCCCTGGAGGTCACTTTCTGCCCAAATCTGCCCCTGCCCTTCCTGGTGACCCTGGTTCTTTCCAGCCCTCCTTCCCCAGTTGCTCCCCACCTAAGTAAGAACTCAGGAAGCTCTAGCCTGCTCCTCCTGGCTTTTCAGGAAATTCACAGGGGGGTTTTCATTAGAAGTATAAAGTAACTCAGTGAAACAAGATAATCATAAGAAGTCAAACATAAATACCGGAAAGTATATAAATACCATTTTGTTTTTATCTAAAACCTCTAGGGGCTGGGGATGTGGCTCGGTGAGTAGGCTGCTTGCCTAGCACGCGCGAAGTTAAGTCCTGTGTTCCTCCCCTGGGACCACATAAGCCAGGCATGATGGTGGGGGTCTGTAATGCCAACACTGGAGAGATGGAAACAGAAATTCAAGGGCATCCTCAGCTACCAGGGAGTTCAGACCACCCTGGGCCACATGAGACTCTGTCTCAAGATAAAAATTAAAGGCAGTATATAGGGAGAGAGGGCCAAGGCCTGTCCAGGGTGTTTTCCAGAGGGTGCCCGGTTCATTCTCTTACTTATACCACATGTCACATGTCACAGCTGTCCATAGTCTGGTCCTTGTGGGCTTGGCCCTGCATTTCATTTTCTATCACTCAAGAGTGCATGCTTAGCCGGGTGTGGTGGCGCACGCCTTTAATCCCAGCACTTGAGTGGCGGAGGAAGGTGGATCGCCATGAGTTCGAGGCCAGCCTGATACTACATAGTGAATTCCAGATCAGCCTGGGCTAGAGTGAGACCCTACCTCGAAAAACCAAAAAAAAAAAAAAAAAAAAAAAAAAAAAAAAAGAGTGCATGCTTAAAGATGGGTTTAGGTCCTCATCCAGAAGCTATTACTTATTTGCTTATTCTCAAGGTCTTGCTGTGTAGCCCAGGCTGGCCTGGCATTTGCAGCAATCCTCAGCCTCCTGAGTGCTGGGACGGCAGGCCTGCGCTACTATGCCCGGCTTGAAGGCCACTTTAGATTTCAGTGAAGCATGTGGGCCTTTCAAGTTAGCAGCCACCTTTTGCAGCTGTCTCGTGGGGGCAGGAGGCAGATGTCCCAAGTCACAGGTGGGATCACTAAGGGTACCCCATGGCAGGTGACTTGTCAGCTCATCCAGGGAGCTTCTAAGAGGTCCACAGGGTGTGGGGGGGGGGGATCTGAGCACCAGGAGGGAGCCTTGAGTTGCCAGGAGCTCACACTATCACCTCAATGATTCACCTGCTGCTGGGACCTGGTCCCTGCTCCTCAGGCTCCAATCACTAAGAGCAGAGGGCCTAATAATGAAGAAAGAGCTAGGGCTTCTAGCCGGATGAAATACCGTAGCCTGTGCAGGCAGATTGGTGGTGGCCCGGAGGCCCACTCCCCGACCCTCACTGCCATTTTCTCTCGTCTTCCCCTCCAGCTTCTCCTGGCTCTGCGGACACGTGCACCGGAACATTCTCTCCAAGTTCACGGGCCAGGCGGTGGAGCTGTTTGATGAGGAGTTCTGCCACCTCTACGCCTCTTCCAAGCCCGTGATGGGTCTGAAGTCGCCCAGGATGGTCGCCCCCCTCCAGCCCAGGAAGGGCCCTGGCGCCCCCAATGGTCACCTCAGTGGCAGCAGCTGCTCCAGCAGCGAGCGCACATCCTCCAACCCCTTCAGCAGCCTGTCCACCTGCAGCGAACCCCAGAACCAGAGTGTGTCCACGTCCTCCGGGCCGGGCAGTCCCCTGGCCCAGAACCCACCTTTGCCCTCCAGGCTTCAACCTTACCACAGCCCCTGGAGAGCCCTGGTCCCACAGGCCTTGATTGTCCCTAGACCACACGAAGGCCCGCTTGCTCCCTACTGCAGCCTGGCGGCTTACAGGCCCACACGGCTGCAGCTCCAGCAGCTTGGCCTGGTGCCCAGGGTGCCCCACGCCCGGAGGCCTTTTCTACAGGCCTCACCCCATTTCTGAGGAGAACCTTCCCACCATACACTGCCCTCCTCAGGACCAGGGCCAAGCATTCCTGAATGTTCTGCCTTAAAAACTGGCCCTTAAGGACCAAGAGCGTTGAATCTGATTTCCTCTGGGCTAAAAGCACAGGATGAAATCGCCATGTACCTTTGAACGTTCTCAGCAGTCTCTGGGATTTTCTCTCTGGTTTAGCCTGTATAGCCCTTTCTAGAAGGTTCCAGGGAAGAAATGGGGGAAAGTCAAGAACAAAATCTGGTAACAGAGCCTGCCTTCCAATGGTCATCCAGAGCTTTGAGATTAATGTCCCCAAGGCTCCATGACGTGAGAAGGGGCAGGTGCCACCCAAGTGTTACAAACAGGTAAACTGAGGCGCCAAGATGTAGCTAAGGGATAGGTACTTCCTTTTCCCTTGGTCAGGAATGGTACCCTCCCTAATGATACAGAAAGGATTCAGGAGAGGGTCTGGGAACATTCTGGATGTTCTGACAGGAAACATCTTCCCACCAGGAAAAGATAAAACTGGGGGGTTCCCTGGGCCCAGTGGATTAGAGTTGAGGCCCCGGTACCTGTTTGTGAACCATGTGGGGCCATCTGTGGCAGGCAGGATGGGACAGGCTGGGGAGGCGGAGGGGGTCACTTGGACAAGGCCTTTTAACAGCCTCTGGTTCTGAGCCCCAGCTGGCCTGGAGTGGCCCAGAACAGGGGGGCTGGCCACAGGGGTCTAGCTGTCAGGGTGGAGAATGGCCATCAACAGGCCCCAGGGCAGCCTCCTGGCAGTCTGGAAAGAGTCACTTGGCCTAGGGAAGCCAAGGGCCTCCAGCTCCAGGAGGTGGGAGGGAGAGGGAATGGAAGACTCCTCATAGGCCAGTCTCAGAGAACTTGGCAGTTGGCCCTGAGGGCTGCATGGCTGTGAGAGGCGCAGGACAGTGGGATTGGCCCCGGGGCTGCTCCAGTCTGCAGTAAAGAAGTGCAGAGCCCACCACCCCCTGTTGTTTCCATGCCCTCTCCTGTCTCCCACAACTTATTGGGCCCCATTCTGACGCAGAAGCCTGGCCTTTGCTGAGGAGGCTTGGGGCGCAGAGCTCTTCCTCCACTCCCCTGTTCTTGACAGGATGTGTTGAGCCCAGGAGCACCCTGCAGGGGACGTTTCCCCTCAGCACATCCACTCTGTTCTTTTTGGTCTTTCAAGGCAGGGTCTCACTCTAGCCCGAGGCTGTCCTGGAATTCACTATGTAGTCTCAGGGTGGCCTCGAACTCACGGCGATCCTCCTACCTCTGCCTCCTGAGTGCTGGGATTAAAGGCGTGCACCACTGTGTCTGGCTCATTCCTTTGTTCTCATTTGTCCAACACTCCTGGCAAGGGACAGGGACACCCTGGCTTGTGCTTCTTTGCTTCTCTTAAGTTTTTTTCCCTTATCCTCGCTTTACTTTTTCACATCTTTGTTTCTGGTCATTAAAAAAGAAAGAAAGAAAGACAAAACACCTTTGGTTCCCGATGGTTTCTCAGCCCCAGCCCGGAGGCTGCTGCTGTCCTGCTGACGCTCAGAGGAGGGTAGAATTACCAGGCCTCGCTGTGTTCTAAATTGGATTTCACAGTGTGCTGAGAAAGTTGTAGATAGGGAAGGCTCTCAAACCCAACTTTCCTGTCCTGTGGGCTCCTGCCTGGGGAAAGGAGACCCAGCCTGCTCCTGACCATGCCCAGCCGGCAGTGTCCCCTCACTGTCTTTTGCTGTTCAAGAATATACTGTTTCTGGGGCAGGCAGATGGCTCAGCGGTTAAAGGTGCTTGCCCCACAAGCCTGCCAACCAGAGTTCAGATCCCTGCACTCATGTCAAAAAGCCAGACACAAAAAAGCCGGGCATGGTGGCGCACGCCTTTAATCCCAGCACTCGGGAAGCAGAGGTAGGAGGTTCACCGTGAGTTCAAGGCCACCCTGAGACTACATACATAGTGAATTCCAGGTCAGCCTGGGCTAGAGTGAGACCCTACCTCAGAAAACCAAAAAAAAAAAAAAGAAAAAAAGAAAAGAAAGAAAGAAAAGAAAAGAAAGCCAGACACAAAAATGGCACGTACATCTGTAATCCCAGTGTAGTTAACCCAGTAGGAGATGGAGTCAGGAGAACCCCGAAGCTGACAGGGGCAGCTAGTCTGCCCTTCCCAGCAGCACACACCCCGTCTGACAGGGGAGTAAAGTTCAATATCAGTACCTTGAGCACTGTCCACGGGCCACACATCAGTCTTGAGGATGCAAAGTCCATGGGAGGGACCTGCCCACGAAGGCCATCAGAAAGCACGGGAGAGGGCTGGAGAGATGGCTTAGCAGTTAAGGCGCTTACCTGCAAAGCCTAAGGACCCAGCTTCGATTCCCCAGAACCCACGTAAGCCAGATGTACAAAGTGGCACGCGCATCTGGATTTTGTTTGCAGTGGCTGGAGTCCCTGGCACACCCATTCTCTCTCTCAAATAAATAAATAATTGTTTAAAACAAAGCAGGAGAGAGTGAAAGAGATGGCAGGATTGCTATGCCCTGGGGAGGGAGCTGTGGAAAAGGTGCTATTGTAGTTAATTTCTCATTGCTGGCACGAAGCACAACCAAAAGCAGCTGGTGGGAGGAAAGACTTTTATTTTGACTTACAGACACAAGAGAAAGCGCCATGATGGCAGGGGAAATCATGGCATGAGCAGAGGCTAGACATCACCTCTGTCAGGGCAGATGGCAGAAGCAGCAGGAGTGAGCACTGGATTCTAGCAAGGGGGAAAACCGGCTATGACACCCATAAGCCCTCCCCCAACACCACACCTTCTCCAGCAAGGCTCCCCCTCCCCAGATTTCTACCAGCCGGGGTTCAGGCCTTCAGAACATGAGTTTATGGGGGACATCTGATTCAAAGCACCACAGGTGCATTATCCATGGCCAAATGTGTCCCTTAACCCAGAAGTTGGGACTCACAGAGTGTACCTATGGGACTGTGGGCTAGCAGAGACTTGGATGCATTGGCTACTCCGAGAGCCTCTCTCCTAGCCAGTGTCTGTTGGTTCACTGGTTCTCCTCCAACACTGACCTTCTGCACTTAACAGCCCGGAGGCTAAGGGCATTTCTGCGGGCCCCAGGAGGACAGCTAGTCCAAGTGCGTGGTCCAGACTCCTCAGTGGAGTACTGTGGGCAGCTCTGTGCCCCCCAGAGCAGACAAACACTGGGACACCTCAGGACTTCCTCGGCGGGGCAGGAAGGGCTGCCTGCACCTTCGCCTGGCTTCCTTGCGAGCCCTGTCATACAGGCGCCGGAGAAGCGCCTTGAAATGCTTCACTTTGCACACTTGATGCTAGAAGCTGTTGGACAGAGAGAAACTGTCACTCACTTTCTCAGCTTTCTCCTGAAGAGTGTCTATGTGTCAGAAAAACTGTTATTACAAATGTAAATACCGCAGGCGTACATGGCGAGCAGAGATCCAGCCTCCTCTGCCATCCTTCAGTGTATTCTGAGACAAATGGGGCTTCTTTTTTTAAATTTAATTTTAGCTTTTTAAGTGTTTATTATTATTATTATTATTATTATTATTATTTATTTGAAAGAGGCAGAGAGAAAGGGAGAGAATGGGCACGTGAGGGCCTCCAGCTGCTGCAAATGAACTCCAGATGCATGCTCCACCTTGTGCCTCTGGCTTACGTGGGTCCTGGGGAATCGAACCTGGATCCTTTGGGTCCTTTGCTTTGCAAGCAAGTGCCTTAACTGCTGAAACATCTCTTCAGCCCTACATGGGGCTTTTGTGGGGGGATTTTCAAGGTAGGGTCTCACTCTAGAGCCCAGGCTGATCTAGAACTCACTATGTAGTCTCAGGGTGGCCTTGACCTCTCGGGGATCCTTCTACCTCTGCCATCACAAGTGCTGGGATGAAAGGTGTGGGGCCCCCACGCCCGGTTTAGGACAAGGCTTCTAGAGCACATGTCCATCCTTCTTTTTCACGGGTGGTGAAGGAAGATGTGCAAATGATGAGGCGCAGTGTGCTGAATGGGGCGACTGTCCCAGGGAGCCGGCAGCAGTGTGGACACAGGACCACGGGGGGCTTCCCACACCGTCTGCCCCAACAGTGCCTCTGCAAACTCGGAGATGCCTTCGAGACTGGTGGCCCTGGCTTGGGAACAGATTTCTAGAATCTTCTGCTGAAATGGGTGCTAGGGAAGAAGCCTAAAACTTGGAGCCCTGACTTCCTACCTCACCCGAGAAGCACCAGCCAGGCTTTTCTGGATCTCTGGGGAGTGTAGAGGGAAGAGCAAGGCAGAGCTTGGAGGTCAGGGCGCTGAGGAAGGGGAAAGGAGGGGACAAGTCCTCTCAGGGGACAGCGCACTCCTAGAGCTGCTGAACACAAACACCACCAGCAGGGCAGCTTAAACCCCCCGGGGTCTGGAGGCTGGAGGCCAAGATCGAGGTGCGGGAAGGGTGCCGCTCTGCTGCCTCTCTCCTGGGCTTGCAGATGGCTCCTCTCCTGCTGCTTCTTCACGTGCCAAGGTTCACGGTGGTCCTCACTCAGTGAGCCCACCATTGCTAATGTCTACACCAGCCACGGGCTCGTTTGCTAGAGACGTGAGCCACCATTTGCCCACAGTGAAGCTCACGAAATGTCATATTGCATCAGTAGCACGTGGACACCTTTGGGACTAGTGGCCCAGCTAAGCAGGGAGTGGCTGCTGAGATTCAGGCTCCCGGGCTCAGGCTCCCTCTGCGAGGGACCAAGGCGCCAGGGAGGCGGCAGCAGGAAAGTTGTGGCCATCAGGAAGGACAACCAAAGACACGGTTCAGGGCTGGTGATCTGCAAAGAGGCGACCCTACATGGAATCATGTCACTGCAGCCATCTTTGGAAGTGAGGACATGACAAATGTAGGGATCAGGAACCCGTCTGCTCGTGACCTTTGTACCTTTGGGCTGAGATGGTTACTAGAGTCTTCATTCTTGACTTCTTGAGAGAAAGACTTGAGTCAAGAAACCGTTTATGGACTCCTTACAACGTGCTCCTCCAGACACAAAATGGCCTGGATATCCATGACCTCACAGCGCCTGTCACTTCCTACACAAAAGACCATCATAATAGGAGGAAAAGATGATGACATCAAAATAAAAAAGAGACTGATTGAGAGGGGGAAGGAGGATGATAGAGAGTGGAGTTGCAAAGGGGAAAGTGGGAGAGAGGGAGGGAATTACCATGTGTTATTGTCTACAATTATGGAAGCTGTCAATAAAAAAATAAATTAAAAAAAAAGCCGTTTAAGGGCTGGGAAAGCTCAGCGGGTAAGAGTACTTGCTTTGCAAGCATGAGGACCTGAATTCAATCCCCAACACTCAGGTGAAAATCCGGACATGACCATGCATGCCTATAACCCCAGCACTTAAGGGGGGGGGCAAGACAGGAGAATGCTAGGGTTCACTGGTCAGGCAGTCTAATTAAAAAGCAGCGAGCGGGCTGGGCATGGTGGCGCACACCTTTAATACCAGCACTTGAGAGGCAGAGGTAGGGGGATTGCTGTGAGTTCAAGGCCAGTGTGGAACAACAGGGTGAGATCCAGGTTAGCCTGGGCTAGAGTGAGACCCTACCTCAAAAAAGGGGGGGAGGGTTGCTGGAGGGATGGTTCAGCAATTAAGGCGTTATCCTGCAAAGCCAAAAGACCCAGGTTTAATTCCCCAGGACCCATGTAAGCCAGATGCAAAAGGTGGCACACACATCTGGAGTTCGTTTGCAGTGGCTAGAGGCCCTGGTGTACCCATTCTCTCTCTCTAATAAATGAATAAAAATAAATAAATTTTTTTAAAAAAAGCAGTGAGCCCCAGGTTCCATGAGAAGACCCTATTTCAAGGAAATAGTGAGTGAATAATAGAGGAGATGCTACCTTACAACTCCTCTGGTCCCCGCAGGTATGTCCATCTGTACATGTGTGCATACGCCGCATGCACACTCCACATCACACATTACACACACACAAACACACATAACATGCACACACGCATGAGAATAAAAAGGGACAATTTAAGCCACATATTATTTAGCAGCACTAAGCAAAGCAAAACACTCCAAAGAGAGATCCAAGAGATTGGGATGGGCTGCCTGAAAGACAAGGAGGCCCAGTAGGGTCTGTCGTGCAATCCCAGTAGTCAATTTTACAGAAGCTTTATGAATATTTATGAGGTGATAGCATATTCATAGAGTAAGATAACCCTTTTTCTCTCCCCAATCATGGTGGACCACATCTCCTTTAAAAATTTTTTTAAATTTATTTATTTGCGAACAGATGGATGGATGGATGGATAGATAGATGATAAATACAGATGATAGATAGGTAGATAGATAGATAGATAGATAGACAGACAGATAGACAGAGAGACAGATATGGGCATGCCAGGGCCTCTAGCCACTGCAAAGGAACTCCAGATGCATACACCACTTTGTGCATCTGGCTTTACATGGGTACTGGAGAATTGAACCTGGGTCGTTAGGCTTTGTAGGCAAGCGCCTTAACCACTTGATAAGCCATCTCTCCAGCCCACATCTCCCTTTTAAGATATTTTTATCCTCAGGGGCTGGGAGATGGCTCATAAATTAACGGCGCTTGCTTGTGAATGAAGCCTGCCAGCTATGTTTAATTCCCCAGTACCCACGAAAAGCCAGATGACCAAAGTAACGCATGTGGCTGGAGTATGTTTGCAGTGACAAGAAGCCCTGGTGTGCATATTCTCTTTCCCTCCAATAAATAAAATATATTAAATATTAAAAATATTTTCTAGGGCTGGAGGGATGGCTTAGCGGTTAAGGCATTTGCCTGCAAAGCCAAAGGACCCAGGTTCAATTCCCCAGAACCCACATTAGCCAGATGCACAAGAGGACACACGCAACTGGAGTTCATTTGCAGTGGCTGGAGGCCCTGGCGTGCCCATTTTCTCTCTCTCCCTTTATCTGTCTAATAAATAAATAAAAACAAAATATTTTTTAAAATATTTTCTAAAAAAAAGATATTTTTTCATGATGCTCTAGAAAAGCCCATAAAAGGGGGATGTCCAAATGACAATGCAAGTGATATAATGATGTCTGGATCCTTTGAGGCTACAGATCCTTCATTAGTGCTCATGTGTGGGAAAGTGCCCTGGAGACTTGGTGTCTGATGTAGCAGGAACAACCTCACTGCAGCATCAAGGCGGGTTAACCACAAGGGGCGCTCTGACCAGCAAGAGACCCAGCTTTCCTTGTTTGCCTCAAATCTAACTCCGTGCCGCCCCAGCGTCAAGATCTGTAGAAAGGGCTGGAGGGCTGGCTCAGCAGCTAAGGCGCTTGCCTGCAAAGCCTAAAGATCTATGTTCAATTCCCTAGCACCCACTAAAGCCAGATGCACAAGATGGCACGTGTGTCTGAAGTTCATTTGCAGTGGTTGCAGGCCCCAGAGTGCCCATTCTCTCTCTCTCTCTCTCTCTCTGCCTCTGTCTCTTTCAAATAAATACTTAATAAAACATTTTTTAAAAAGATCTGTAGGAAGCAGAAACAGGCTTGGGTGTGGGTTGCAAGGGGGAATATTGACAGCGTGTGTGGGAAAAGCTCAAGATGCCAAGGAGTATGGGTGGGAGCCTGAGCCACTGCCTAGAGTGAGCTGGGCTGCCGTGGAGTAGGACCTCACAGATCTCATGACAACTTTGAGAATGATCTGCGAAAGCCCTGGTTCCAACTTGGGACTTGGAGGTGGACAAATGTAAAAGAAGACACTGTCACCAGCTCAAACACCCAGCAGACTCCCCTTGGGACAAAGGGCTTTTGGGAGAACAAGAGATGGTAAATCCTTGGGCTGGAGGGATGACTTTGCGGTAAAGGCATTCACCTGCAAAGCCAAAGGACCCCAGGTTCGATTCCTTGGGACCCACGTTAGCCAGATACACAAGGGGTCACACGCGTCATTTGCAGGGGCTGGAGGCCCTGGCATTCTCTCTCTCCCTCCCTCTTTCTCTGTCAAATATATATATATATATATATATACATATATATATATAATTAATATTAATAATATTATATATTATAAATATAAGTAATGTATTAATTTATTTATGTAATATACATATATGTATATGTATATATATATATATATATATATATTTGACATATATATATATATATGGTTTTTCAAGGCAGGGTCTCACTCTAGCCCAGGCTGACCTGGAATTCACTATGTAGTCCCAGGGTGGCCTTGAACTCACGGGGATCCTCCTACCTCTGCCTCCCAAGTGCTGGGATTAAAGGCATGCGCCACCACGCCCATCTTAATAAAATATTTTTTTAAGGAGAAATGGTAAATCCTCACTGTCAACTTCACAGGACTTGGAATCATCTAGGAAGGAACCCTCTGGACTTGTCTGCGAAGGTGTTTCCAGTGCATTTCACTGAGCCAGGAATACTCACCCTGAATGTGGTCTGCACCATCCCATGGCTGGGGCCACCTGAATAAAACGTAGAGGGCGAGCTGGGCACCAGCATTCATTTCCCTCTGCTTCCCGACTGCACACACAACGCAGCCAGGCGTCTCACGTTCCCGCCGCCAGGCCTTCCTTGCCATGGTTCGCGGTCCCCTCAAACTGCAAGCCAGAATAAGCCCTTTCTTCCTTCTGTTGCCTCTTGACAGGTATTTTGGTCACAGCGGTGAGAACAGCACCACGGGTCACACCCCCACTGGAGTGCCGACTGTCACACCCGTGGCAGCCACATGCTCATTTCCCAGTGATTCATTCACAGGCGAGAGCGTGGGGGAGGGGTGAATACGCAGGTCTGAAGACCTTTCTTTGGCACAGCCAATGCCCAACTCATCAGCTTCCTCATCTGTGCTGGGAATAAGCAGGATGACTTTTTTTTCAACTATTTTTTATTAACAACTTGCATGATTATAAAAAATATCCCATGGTAGCACCCTCCCTCCCCCCCCCCACTTTCCCTTTTGAAACTCCACTCTCCATCATATCCCTCCCCCTCTCAATCAGTCTCTCTCTTTTTTTTTTTTTTGTTCATTTTAATTTTTATTTATTTGAGAGTGACAGACAGAGAAAGAGGCAGATAGAGACAGAATGGGCGTGCCAGGGCCTCCAGCCGCTGTAAACGAACTCCAGATGCGTGCGCCCCCTATGCATCTGGCTAACGTGGGTCCTGGGGAATAGAGCCTTGAACCAGAGTCCTTAGGCTTCACAGGCAAGCGCTTAATCGCTAAGCCATCTCTCTAGCCCTCTCTCTTTTATTTTGATGTCATGATCTTTTCCTATTATGATGGTCTTGTGTAGGTAGTCGGGCACTGTGAGGTCATAGATATCCAGGCCATTTTGTGTCTGGGGGGAGCATGTTGTAAGGAGTCCTACCCTTCCTTTGGCTCTTACATTCTTTCCACCACCTCTTCCGCAATAGACCCTGAGCCTTGGAAGGTGTGATAGAGATACTGCAGTACTGAGCACTCTGGTCACTTCTTTCCAGCACCATGATGCCTTCTGAGTCATCCCAAGGTCACTGCCACAGGATGACTTTAAAAAAAAAATTATTTATTTGAGAGAGCGAGAGAGGGAAACAGGCAGAGAGAGAGAGAGAGAATGGGTGCACCAGGGCCTCCAGCCACTTGCAAACGAACTCCAGACATATGCGCCACCTTGTGCCTCTGTCTCACATGGCTCCTGGGGAGTCGAACCAAGGTCCTTTGGCTTCGTAGGCAAACACCTTAACCGCTAAGCCATCTCTCCAGCCAGCAGGATGACTTTTGTGTGATGGAACCCTGCAGTGCCCTATCCTCCTGGTGCCCTTGTCCCCTCTCCATGGCACTGGAGGCTTCAGAGCCCAAAAGGCCTGGTTCTGTTATTACCATGGCAATGCAGGAAGGTGTTTGGGTACGAGTGAGGGGTGGACAGATCCTGTGGAAGCCACTGGACCATCGGGTGTAGGTGGCAGGTCTGGGAGGGGAGCCGGAGCACTAACAGTGCAAAGCATAGACGAAGTTGGCAAGGGGCTAGGGTGAAGCGTGAGCCAAGGGGAGAACTAGGGGAGAACGGGCGACACTTCTAGGAAACCTAGACAAACGGGGAAGGCTCAGCTGCAGAAAGTGAATAGGCAGGTGCCAGGATTGCCTTGGCCTGCACCAGATCTATAGAGTATTGATCTTTCAGGTAAGATACTGTGGTGGTTTGATTCAGGTGTCCCCCCATAAACTGAAGTGTTCTGAATGCTAGGTTCCCAGCTGATGGACATTTGGGAATTAATGCCTCCTGGAGGGAGTGTATTGTTGGGGGTGGGCTTATGGGTGTTATAGCCAGTTTCCTCATGCCAGTGTTTGGCACTCCCTCCTGTTGCTATGGTCCACCTTATGTTGGCCAGGGGTGATGTCCATCCTCTGATCATGCCATCGTTTTCCCCTGCCATCATGGAGCTTCCCCTCGAGCCTGTAAGCAAAAATAAATCTTTTTCCCAGAAGCTGCTCTTGGTTAGGTGATTTCTACCAGCAATGTGAACCGGACTGCAACCGATACTGATCAATGAATTTAACAATTTGTGTGTGTGTTTATTTGAGTAAAAGCACACGTTTAACAGTGTGCATTCTCTGGCTTAGCGGTTAAGGCACTTGCCTACAAGTCCCCAGAACCCACGTAAGCCAGATGCACAAGGGGGTGCATGCGTCTGGAGTTTGTTTGCAGTGGCTGCAAATAATAATAAAAAAATAACAACAAAAAAGACTGAAGACAAGCTGTGAAGGGTAACATGGGATGAGGTTTGGATTCATTATTACATTCACTTGTAAGGAGAGCATCCATCCCCAATTATTCCTGAGTAAGAGAATGGCCCTTGGTGTGTGTTGATGACATCAGAGGTGGTGATTGGTGTGGCTAAAGGATGTGACAAGGCTCTACCCATCTCTTCCGAGACTCTCGGTGCTCCGTCCCAGACTACCTTTCAGGATGGCTGCGTAGCAACAGGCTTACAAAGGAGCTGGTGTCTCCCTCTGAGCAAGCGTGCTTACCGCCCTCCTAAACTCGGGGCCCTTCTCCTGTAATACAAGCCAGAACGCGTGTAACGGGAGGCAGCACTGATCGTTGCGTGACCGGAGGCATTCACGGGTGCTCTTGTGTACAGCAGACGAAAGCAGCTTATCCTGCTGGCTGGGTCCTGCATAATGGAATGCTCCGTCTCTCAGCCAGGAGTGTCTTACCTGCTGCCAGTACCTGGGAACTGGCAGCTGGCGTGCTAGCTTTCAAGTAGGGTAAAATCTCAGACCCTTATACTTCCTGACACACCCTGCTTAGCTTAATCTCACACTTCAACATTCTTGGTCATTCCCGGTGACTCGGTAGCTGGGCTCAGCACCACTAGCTACAGCGCACAAAGTCTAAAGTCTCTTGCTATGTTGTTCCGTTTTTTCGAGGTAGGCTCTCGCTCTACCCAGGAATTCAATGTGTAGTCTCAGGGTGGCCTAGAACTCAGTGATCCTCCTACCTCTGCCTCCCAAGTGCTGGGATTAAAGGCGTGGATCACCACGCCCAGCTCCCTTGCTGTTTTGAATAAGAAATGCCCCCACTGGCTCACTGTCGAGATCTTGGTCCCCAGCTGGTGGTAAGTGGGAGAAACCTGGGGTGGCAGGGATGTCTTTGGAGGCTAGTGTGTCTTGTCCCAGGCCCCTCTGTGTCTCTTTTTCTGCTTCCTGACCACCACGGCACGAGCAACTTTGTCTTCCCTTGCCCTCACCATCATGGTGAAATAAAGCCTCTGAAAGCATGGGCTGGAAAAATCACCCTCCCTTGAAGTTATGTCAGGTATTTTGTCACAGCAAAGACGATGCTGACATACTCCCTTCATACGCCTTCCCAACAGACAGCATCTAAACAGGCAGAAGCTAAGGAGGGGGGACAGCAAAAATCTGAAAATACAAAATAACAAAAATGCACTTGGAATAGTTCAGGAAATAAGCCATTTTTATAAAAAAATATAAATAACCATCTTTATTTCACTGTTTTCCATGATTATGCCGGAGACCCTGTCTGAAGTAAACGAGGACACTGATACACAGCAAGATGTTTTTGTTTTTAAATGGTCTCCTAAGCCAAGATTGCTATCTCTGTGTGGAACTGATTTTCCAAAGGACAGAGACGGTCTTTGATCTTTCTAAACCACTTGTCTTCAAATTCTCGGGCGGATGCGGTCACCAAGGCAGCCAAGGCTGCAGGGCCCACACACTTCACCTCCGAGTGAACTTCGTCTTTGATTTTTTCGGGGACGATATCTTCTCCCATAACCTGCGGCAGGGAGGAGAGGGGAGGAGCGTCCCAGTTAGAGAGGCGGCGGGCACAGGATGGAAGGCTTTCATACCAAACTCTTGAGCAGCCTGGGGACACTTCCAACCCACTGAGCTGCCACACAAGCGTTAGAGATGTGAACTTCCCCGTTGCCACCCTCATCCTCCCCCGAGTGAAGGGATCCCTGAAGTCCTAACACGGCAGCTGCACCAGATATAGTGTGTTTGTGGGAATGCAGCTGAGGTTTTCCCTCCTGGTACAAGGCTGAAGTTGAAAATAGGGGCAGAACTAGGTTAGAATGAGATGCAAGGGGGGGGGGGGGGAGCACAGATCTGTCTTCTGTAAATTCACCAAAGTGACAGACAGTAAAGAATCAAGCAAGCCGGGCGTGGTGGCGCACGCCTTTAATCCCAGCACTCGGGAGGCAGAGGTAGGAGGATTGCCGTGAGTTCAAGGCCACCCTGAGACTCCATAGTGAATTCCAGGTCACCCTGGACTAGAGTGAGACCCTACCTTGAAAAACCAAAAAAAAAAGCAAGTTGCTAGGGCCACCCTTTGCCCCCAGAAGTGGACGCCAACCCTCCACAGCCACAGCAACCTTAGGGCACTGGCACACCCGCCCAACGAAGGCACAACACTGCTCTCTTCTGGTGAGAACAGCTCCGATGAACTCAGGGTCCAGGCCCTGGATAAGACACCGCTAAGTTAGGGTCTAGGAAACCTTTACCTACCAACCTAGGTGATCAGCCCTACCTTTGGGAATGACTGAACTCAAATGAAGTTCTAACACATTTCATGGCATTTGGTATGTAAGGTTATACAGTCATCTAGCAGGATGTGGTATGGGGATTCAAGGCACATGGACTTGGGCCAGATTTCTGCAGCTCCTGAAAAGCTAGTGTGTTCATGAAAACCCTAGTTAGAAGCGCAATCTAAGAATGGCTCCTCACAGATTACACATCGTTTTCAGGTAACTGCCAATGAGATGCAGAGTATCTACTAAAGCATCAGTATTTCATTAATTCTAAGAAACCTGTTTTTGTATTTCGACATATCGGAAATCAAGATGTTATCTTATAACCCCTGGTATGTCATGTGTAAATGGCAAGTTATTTTTCTTCTATTGGCACATCAATGACATGGTCTCACAACTGATGAATCTTTGGATTCAGTGAGTCAGTATTTTTATTATTTTATTTTTGAGAGAGAGAAAGAGATAGCAAGAGAGAGAGAGAATGGGTGTGCCAGGGCCTTTCAGCCGCTGTGAATGAACTCCAGACACGTGCTCCCCTTTGTGTGTATGTGCGACATTGTACAGTCACATCACTTTGCATCTGGCTATGTGGCACCTGGAGATTCAACATGTACTCTTAGGCTTTGTAGGCAAGCACCTTAGCTGCTAAGCCATCTCTCCAGCCCAAAAGTCAGTTGCTTTTTTTTTTTTTTGGTTGGTTTTTTGAGGTAGGGATTTCACTCTAGTTCAGGCTGACCTGGAATTCGCTATGTAGTCTCAGGGTGGCCTTGAACTCAAGGCGATCCTCCTACCTTTGCCTCCCAAGTGCTGGGATTAAAGGTGTGCACCACCACACCCGGCCCAAAAGTCAGTATTTTTAGATCTGAAATAAATGAATAAAGCTACTTGGGATGCTGAGGCAGGAGGATTTCAAGTTTGAGACCAGCCTGGGAAAAGACCAAGATGTTGTCAAGTCAATCGTCAGCAGACATTAGCAACAGTGATACTCAAACAAAACAGTGCCAAAGAAGAGGACAGGCTAGGACAATGTCCATAAGCTCCCTGGTGACAGGGAATTTTAAACTTCTGTATCTCAAAAAATCATAAACATAAGAAAATACTAGGTTGGAGATGACTTAGTGGTTAAGGAGCTTGCCTGCAAAGCCAGAAAAAGAAAGAAAACAGAAGAAAATCTAGGGCTGGAGAGACGGCTCGGTGGTAAAGCCTAATGACCTGGGTTAAATTCCCTAGCACCTAGTAAAGCCAGATACACAAAGTGGTGCATGCATCTCGAGTTTGTTTACAGTGGCTAAAGGCCCTACCAAGCCCATTCTCCCTCTCCCTCTGTCTGTTTCTCTGTCTCTCTTCTCTAGTCTCTCTATGCTTACAATAAATAAATAAATAAATAAATAAATAATTTTGTTTTGTTTTTTTGAGGTAGGGTCTCGCTATAGGCCAGTTCACCTGGAATTCACTATGTAATCTCAGGTAGCCTTGAATTTACACTGAACCTCCTACCTCTGCCTCCAAAGTGCTCAGATTAAAAGTGTGTGCCACCATGCCTGGTATAAAAAATTTTTGAGGTAGGGTTTTACTCTAGCCCAGGATGAGCTGGAATTCATTATGAAGTTTTAGTGTGGCCTTGAACTCCCAGCAGTCCTACCGCTGCTGCCCAAGCGCTGTTTGGATTAAAATCGTGCATCACCATGCCAGGCTTAGTTTAGCAATTCTTTAAAAAGTTCGGGGGGGGGGGGGGCTGGGCATAGTGACATATGCCTTTAATCCCAGCACTTGGGAGGCAGAGGTAGGAGGACTGCAGTGAGTTCAAGGCTACCCTGAGACTACATAGTGAAATCCAGGTCAGCCTGAACTATAGTGAGACCCTACCTTGAAAAACAAGAGAAAGAAAGAAAAGTTGGCAAAGGTTTAAGAATGACATGTGCATTTCTCCATAGCCATCAAAGTAGTGACAGGGTGGGACAGCAACCAAACAACCTGTGGCTGGCCACACAGGCTTTCGGCCCACCTCTGTCTACCACTGACAATCTGACCTCAGGGAGTCATGACCGCTGTGCCTCAGTCCCAGCTCTGCCTGGCTTTACTGCTGTTAGGGCAAAACAAAATTAGAAATTAATTAGCTAACTAACTAACAGTACTGAACAATCAACCAGGCGTTTGTTTAGGACGTGAGAAGCAGGCAGGTGCTAACTAGCACTGACAGCCCAAGAAACCCAGCCTGGCACCCTAGCACACCACAGGATGATGATGAAGGGGCTGCTTTGGTGACTGCTGGCAGCTCAAGGTCACGGAAAGAGGAAACGGAAGTCTTTCCATAGATGAGATCTGCCTTGCTTGGTACAGGTCTGAGCCCCGCCACACAGCCACGCTGCTGCTTCCATAAACCAGCGGGGTCACAGGGTTACTCACCTCAGTGAAGAACAGCAAAGTGTCTTCCTTGAAGCAGAATCCCTTCATTTTATCTTCAATTTCCTGCTGAGTCCTTAAGTTCTTCTCCAAAGCAAATGATGTTTGCTGAGACTGGGTGAGCTGAAGCAAAAGCCTGAAAAAACCCGAGTGTCTCAGAGCGCAGGCTCTCCCAGAGGACAGCAGTGAAGATATTCGAGGGCACTGACAGCTATGTCTTACTGAGTAAACAGCACTTTCACTTGCTGGAGAATCATGTTTTTTTTTAAATTTTTGTTGACTTTTATTTATTTGAGAGTAACAGAGAGAGAAAGAGGTAGATAGAGAGAGAGAGAGAATGGGCATGCCAGGGCTTCCAGCCACTGCAAATGAACTCCAGACGCATGCGCCCCCTTGTGCATCTGGCTAACGTGGGTCCTGGAGAATCCAGCCTCGAACCGGGGTCCTTAGGCTTTGCAGGCAAGCGCTTAACCGCTAAGACATCTCTCCACCCCTGGAGAATCATTTTTTTCTTAAACAAAAAGTTAAGGACAAAAGCTGCAGAGATGGCTTATTAGCTTAGTGGAGAGATGGCCTGTGAAGCCTAAGGACCCAGGTTCAATTCCCTAGTACCCATGTAAGCCAGATGACAAGGTGGTGCATGCATCTAGAGTTCATTTGCAGTGGCAAGAGGCCCTGGTGCGCCCATTCTCTCTCTCTTTCTATCTGCATCTCTCTCTCAAATGATAAAAATTAAAAAAAAAAAAAAAGTTAAGCGGGTGTGGTGGCCCACACCTTTAATCCCAGCACTCCCTTCAGATGCTGAGGGATGGGCCAGACACAGCTGTAGGTGCTGAGAGATTTTGGTCAGCAAAAACCCAGGTGCCTGCCTCATGGAATGACGGGAGAGATCTCTCAGATAGTGTAAGTGTCATGATCGAGGCAGGATGGCTGCAGGGTCGATGTAGGGAGGTCTGGTGCCACCCCCCCACCACCACCCCCCCCCGCCGTTCTCCTCACATTACACACCATTCAAGACCTAACTGTCGAGGAGCCTGACGGAGAATACATGAGGGACAGGCCTGGCGGGGACAGAAAGGCCCTAATACAAGAACTAGCTTGACATATGTGTAATCTAAAAGACCATCACTGTGGACAGAACATAGAGGTGAAAAAAAACACAACTACAGTTAAGTGGGGTGAAAAGAAAGGCAGGGCTAACATAAATAAGCCTTGTCAGCCATGGTTTAAATGTCCTCCAAAACTCATGCTGAGATTTAACTGCCGTCATGGCAGCACTGAGAGGCGGGACAGTGCGACTGGCACTCAGGTGGTAGACACAGGAATGCCACAGTTCAAGGCCAGCCAGGGATTTGTACCAAGAGGCAATCTCAAGAAAAAAAGAAAGTGATCAACATTACTGGGATGCTTGTCATCCTAGCACTGACGGTGCTTGAAGCTCTGAGTACCGGGCCAGCCTGGGTTACAGAGTGACACTCCGTGTCAAACAAACAAACATAAGCAAGCAAACGCGTGATCAGCACAAGCCGCTGTGGTGATGCACTCCTACAATTCCAGCACATGAGGATTGTGGGCCAGCCTGAGCTACACAGCAAAACACTGTTTCCAAAGAAAAGAGGGGCCGGAGAAGTGGCTCAGCAGTTAAAGGCACTTGCTTGCAAAGCTTGATGGCTGGTTCAGAAGTGACTCCCCAATACCCATGTAAAACCAGGTGCACAGAGTGCTGCATGCAGCTGGGGTTCATCTGCAGTGGCTGGAGGCCCTGGCGTGCCCATTCTCTCTCTCTCTCTCTCTTTCTCTCTCTCTCTCATATATCTGTCTCCCTCATATGTCCCTCCCTTTCAAATAAATATTTTTTAAAAAACGGGCTGGAGAGATGGTTTAGTGGTTAAGCACTTGCCTGTGAAGCCTAAGGACCCCAGTTGGAGGCTCAATTCCCCAGGACCCACTTTAGCCAGATGCACAAGGGGGCGCACGGGTCTGGAGTTCGTTTGCAGTGGCTGGACGCCCTGGCATGCCCATTCTCTCTCTCTCTCTGCCTCTTTCTCTCTCTGTCGTTCTCAAATAAATAAATTTTAAAAAAACAACCAAAAGAGGGCTGGAGAGATGACCCAGCAATTAAAAGTACTTGCATGCAAAGCCTAACAGCCTGGCCTAGATTCCCTACTACCCACATAGCACCAGATGCACAAAGTGGTACATGCAAGTGGATATCATCTGCAGTGGCAGGAGGCCCTGGTACGCCCATTCTCTCTCTCTCTCTCTCTCTCTCTCTCTCTCACACACACACACACACACACACACATACTCTCTCTCTCTCTCTTCTCCCCCCTCTCTCCCTCCCTCCTTTGCAAATAAAATCAATCAATAAACAAAAACAAAAGAGTGATCGTCATAAGTATATCGATGCTATGACCTAAGGAATGGTTCCTCACAACAAGAATGAGCTCAGGGCTGGGAGATGGCTCCGTGGACAAGGTACTCGTTATACGTGCTATACATGTTCAGACCCCCAGAACCTACGTCAAGCCAGACGCTGCAGTGTGAGCATTTCTAACTCCAACAGGCCTACGGCAAGGAGAGAGGCAAAGACTGGAGAATTCCCCCAGAAGCTTACAGGCCAGCTAGCCGGGTGAACAACTCTGCCTCATTTGAGGTGGGACGTGAAGAATGACACCCAAAGTTGTACGATGACCTCCACATGTGCGCTGCTGTATGTGCGAGCCTGTACTTACACACATGAGCACACACACAAACACACACACCAGGAAGGAGGAAGGGAGGGAGGAAAAGGAAAGGAAGGGCAAGCTTAGCTAATTAATTTCCTGTCTGGTCCTCTCGCTTACTGTGTGATAGACTCTACCACGGAGGGAACAGAAGTAAGGCCCTCATGGAGTCATCGAGGCTGGCACCTTGAGCCCGGGCTTCCTGGACTCAATACTATAAGAAATCAAATATGCATCAGGCGTGGTGGCGCACACCTTTAATCCCAGCACTCGGGAGGCAAAGGTAGGAGGATCGCTGTGAGTTCGAGGCCACCCTGAGACTCCATAGTGAATTCTAGGAGAGCCTGAGCTAGAGTGAAACCCTACCTCAAAAAACCAAAAATAAACAAATAATAAATAAATATCTTCTCTGTGAGTTGTGTTCTGAGACAGGGTCTTGCTATGTAGGTCAGACTGGGCCAGAACTCACTACATAGCCCAGGCTAGCCTCAAACTGCTGTCAATCTTCCCGCTTCCCATCCTGAGTGCTGGTATTACGGGCATGCACCACCATGCTAGCTAGCTTTTTTCTGAGACAGAGTCTTACTAAGGCTGGCCTTGAACACTTGACCCTTCTGCCTCTGCCACCCAAGTAAAGGACTACAGGCATAGGCACGATGCCCAACCAATTTACTTTCTTAGTAAGTTACCCAGTCTGTGGAAGGACATTCAGGGAGTTTGAATGAGTACTGAGGAGAGCCACTGGAGCAGGGAATGAATGAGCAGGACTTGCCACATACGTTTAAAGATCCTGTCTGCCTGACCCAACCTGTCCACATCACCTCTGGGAGAACTGACACTGGAGACCCCTTTTCTGTGCTTGCTTTTTTCCTTGTCAATTACTTGAAAACACAGCTTTCTTTTCATTTCACGTTCATGTTCTTCAACCTTCAGACCTCTGCAGTCAGCCTCCCCACCCCATCCCTGCTGACATTGCCTTCAACGGTCACAAAAGACCGCCTCTTCTCACAGCCCCTCTTGACTCTCACCACCACCTCACAACTGACCTCTCTCCTGTCACGTTCCAGTCTGTAGCTCCCCTCTTCTAAGCCTAGCTCCTGTTTCCTAATTAGGAGCTCGAGCTGGATGTCCCACAGACACCTGACTCTCAGTACAGCAAGCCCAAGTCGCTCCCTCCATCCCAAATCCGCTTTGCTTGTCCTTTCAGACACTTCCGTGCACACAGGGATGGCAGACTCTTTCGAGCCACACCCCTCCTCCTCTCTCCCATCCTTCCCACCCCCTCATCTAGTCACCAAGTCCCAGCTACTCCATGTTGCAAGAACATTCTTCTTTTATTACCCCTGTGCTATCCCAGGCACCAATCCCATCACCAATCATCAACTCCTCATGCTCAAAGCTCCAAACACCTTCTTCCAGCCCACCATGGCACCACAGATCCCCTCTGAATCACAGCTCTGACCATACAGCCCCAACTCAAAGCCTTCTAGCATTTGCTGGGCCTCCAGCCCAAGTACCAAATCATTAAGACCAGGGGTGATTGCTGAGGCAGGAGGATCACAAATTCTTGCCAGCCTGAGCTATATAGCGAGCACTGCCTCAAAAAACCATCAAACAAGCCGGGCATGTCAGCGCATGCCTTTAATCCCAGCACTTGGGAGGCAGAGGTAGGAGGATCGCCAACAGTTTGAGGCTACCCTGAGACTACATAGTGAATTCCAGGTCAGCCTGGGCTAGAGCGAGACCCTACCTCGAAACAAACAAACAAACAAACCAACAAACAAACAAAAACATCAAACAGAAAACAATGTCTTATGCTAATAATTTTAAAAAAATATGGAAGCCAGGTGTGGTGGCGCACGCCTTTAATCCCAGCACTCGGGAGGCAGAGATAGGAGGATCGCCAACAGTTTGAGGCTACCCTGAGACTACATAGTGTATTCCAGGTCATCCTGGGCTAGAATGAGACTCTACCTCAAAAAAACCAAATCAACAACAACCAAAACCAAATACAATGTAGCCAGGCATGTTGGCACATCCAGCACTCAGGAGGTAGAGGTAGGAGAATCGCCATGAGTTCAACGCTACCCTGAGATTACATAGTGAATTCCAGGTCAACCTGGGCTATAGCAAGCCCCTACCTTGGGAAAAAGAAAAAGAAAAAAGAAAATACTGATAACTTACATTTATTTACTAAGTACCTGTCACATACCACACTATTTCACTAAGCACTTCAGATAAATTTACTCTCCTACCTCATGAGGTAGGCATTTTCCACATTCCTCCATCTGCTGAAATGAGGAATCTACAGCCCACAGCTTCCATAACTTGTGTACGGTCAGCTAACTGGCAAGCAGACAAGTCTAGCCTCATCAGCTCAACACCAGCAATTTCCTTAAGTTCTTCAAAATTAGACCTGACTCCAGGTCTTATCACCCTACTTTCTCTGTCCCCTGGGGCTGTGGTCTATAGCCCACCTCAAGCTCCCACCACATGACTGCTTCTCCAGTCCTGCAGGGGTGGACGGACATAGGGACAAGGGAGATGCTGTTTCAAGCAGGGTGGAAGGAAAAGACAGCTGCCCCGCAAGGTTGTCCTCAGCCCTCCACGTGTACACCAAGGCATGCACATCCCCAAACACACACACACACATACCATACATATATACTCATATGCACACACAGTAAAAAATAATAAAAAAAAAAAACCCTCGTGACCCTCCTGCCTCAGGCTCCCAAGATTCTGAGCCTTCACCAGTAGCACTGAGGATCTTCAGCATTGCCTTGTGTCCTATTGTGGTTTTAGTTTCATGTCTCTGATCAGCACCAGCTTGGGCATCCTATATGTTAATAAAATGTGAGACATAAAAATAAAAGAAAAAAGAAAAAAGAAAGAAAGAAAGAAAAGGGCTGGAGAGATGGCTTAGCAGTTAAGCACTTGCCTATGAAGCCTAAGGACCCTGGATCAAGGCTTCATTCCCCAGGACCCACGTAAGCCAGATGCACAAGGGGGCACATGCATCTGGAGTTCGTTTGCAGTGGCTGGAAGCCCTGGTTCGCCCATTCTCTCTCTGCCTTTCTTTCTCTGTCTGTTGCTCTCAAATAAATAAACAAAAATAAGATGTGAGATATCATCACATGCATTTCTTAGTTACTGTAATATCAGAAGTAACCATGGATATCCAAGAACCTAAGTAGTATGTTCATTTAGGTCAATAAATGCCCAGGAGTGTGATAGCTGGCTCACATGGTACTTCTATTTTTGTTTTTTTGATGGACTTTCCTATTGATCTCCATGGTGCTATACCAGTTTATGTTCCCACTAGCAGTGTATAAGGCTTCCCCTTTCTTCTTTCACCACATACTTTAAAAATGTATTAAAAAATAAATCCAGGCTGGAGAGATGGCTTAGCACTTGCCTGCAAAGCCAAAGGACCCAGATTCAATTCCCCAGGGCCCACATAAAGCCAGATACACAAGGTGGCCCATGCATCTGGAGTTCATTTGCAATGGCTAGAGCCCACCCATTTTCTCTCTCTCTCTTTCCCTCTTTTCTTCTTATTTATTTTTAAATATTTTATTTGAGAGAGAGAGGGAGGATGGGTGTGCCAGGGCCTCCAGCCACTGCAAACAAACTCCAGCTGCATGCGTTACCTTGTGCATCTGGCTTACATGGGTCCTGGGGAAATGAACCTGGGTCCTTCGGCTTTGTAGGCAAGCACCTTAACTGCTAAGCCATCTATCCAGCCCTTTTTATTTATTTCTGAGAAAGAGAGAGAGAATGGACAGGCCACGGCTTCCAGGTGCTGCAAATGAACTCCAGACACATGTACTACCTTATGCATCTGGCTTACAGGGGTCCTGAAGAATCGAACCTGGGTCCTTTGGCTTTTCAGGCAAGCGCCTCAACCACTAAGCCATCTCTCCAGCCTCCTGTTTGCCTCTTTCTCTCTCTCAAATTATAAAAAATATTTTTAAAATAATAAAATAGCCAAGTGCAGTGGCACATGCCTTTAATCCCAACACTTGGGAGGAAGAGGTAGGAGGAATGCCATGAGTTTTAGACCACCCTGAGACTACATAGTGAATTCCAGGTCATCCTGGGCTAGGGTGAGACCCTACCTCATAAAACCAAAATAAATAAATAATAAAATAAATCTCCCCCCGCCCCCCCCAAAAAACAACCCTTCCCTAAGCTCACTGCCATGCCCTGGCATATCCTGTCAGGTTACCTGGCTCGAATCAGAGAGGCACAAGCTTTCATCTGGGTCTCCCTCCACACCGCTTCTCTCCTTCCTGCCATCCAGTTCTGAGCATTTTTAGGTGCTTTCTCAGCCTTCTGGTTATTACTGCCACTTGCTTCCATGGAAAACACGGAGCTCTCAGGCAAGGTTTCAGGGAAACACAAAGGACAGTCTTTCCCTGGGTGGGGAAAGGAGCATTCAATAGCTTTGTCATTTGAGGTGCAACCGTTCTGTCCCTGAGATGGCACAAATGATGCTGCGCGTGCTGGCTCCAGACTCAAGTAGGCCTCTGCCAGTCGGCCCCAGCTCCAAGGGTCCAAAGGATGCAAGCAGATCAGCTTTTGCAGGTACAGTATCATTTTCTCCAAGTTCTGCAAGCTTGAACAAACAGCAAGCTGGAGGTGGAGCACGGTGGTCAGATGGTCTGTGTTAGTTGCTTTCTTTTCCTGAGGAGGGGGAAAAAAAGGCAAAAAGCATTTTGCTGCAAAATGTTTTCCACATAAAAATGAAGGTGTCTAAAACCCAAGCTGTATATGCCATGAAGTACAAGTATTTTCCAGTACTTGTACAAGTCAACCAAAGTAAATGTACCTCACGGATTTCATGTTTAAAATCAAAAACCTAGAGAAACACATACTACCTAGCAAAATGGTCACCAGTCATCCTCAAACATCCTAATGTCATAATAATTCTTACAAGAGTGACTTGACAAAAGTTCACCAAAATGTAAATGTCAGATTAGTTTCAACTTTTACTAAAAGCTTGTTGTGGTTTAAGGAGGTATGTTTGGGGTGTCATGTTGACAAGGGTGAACTTATGATGGTTAGTCTTGATGTGTCAATTTGTTTGGCTTGAAAAGCACCTAGATTAGTGGAGCACACCTCTAGGTCTGTCTGTGATGGAGTCTCCAGAAAGGACTGACTAGGAGGAAGACCACATAGGCTAAGGTCCCAGATGAAGTAACAGGGGACAAAGGAGAGAGGCGGCCACCGACAGCACCCTCTCATCTCCCTAGCAGCCAAGACAGTCTGACACACACTGCCCCACGCAGATACTCTCTGGCCTCACTATAGGCCCCCAAACAGAGCCTAGGAACTGAAACCTCTTTAACAGGAGCTGAAATAAATCTTTCCTCTCACAAGTTGTCTGTGTCAGGTATTGTCATAACGATGCAGTCTAACACAAATCTTTACTGTCTTCAGTGGGATATTGAAAAAGCAAAAAATAAAAGCAGCCAATTTTCTTGGAACCTGGTTTAAATGGTTCCATTTTAATATGTGTTGCTTTCTAAAACCCCATAGGTGCTTCTGTCAGGATGTGAACAAACCCATCTGCACATCTGACTCAGCTTGGCCATCGCACAGGGCTGCCTTGAAGCTCTCAGTGCTTCATGAGACAATGTAATTGAACACAAATGTCTTCCTTCCCTGCTGTAGCCAAGGCCAATTATTTCTGGCCAGAGGAGGCTTCCTGGGTTTCTTCTGACCAGAAAACCCTTCTCCAGTCTCCTTAACTGGAAACACCATCTCTTGCCTAACCTGCCATCTGGAAACGCCCTGGGGTTAGGAAAAACAGGCCTGCCTTTTCTAGGTTAAAGTCTGTAGAGAGCAGATGGCAAAGCAACACCACCTTCGAGCTCCTATGACGTCTAAGGAAAGCTGGGCCTGCCACAGTATGCAGGAAGCTCCTGCCCAGAGCTATGAGCATGAAACAGGGACCAAGCTATCCAGCATGCAGCCCAGTGAACTGTAGACTAGCAAGAGAAACATTGCTTTATTGAGTGCAGAGATGAAACAAAGCCCCACACTTACTCGATGAGAGCACACCGCATTTTATTAGTACTGTTCAGTACCTGTCCTTCCCAAAAGCCTACCCTGAAGGTCTTATGACAGCCTGGTACACAGCACTGCCCCGTCCACCACGGATGTTAGCTACTGAGCAATGGCTTTTATCGTCAGATTGGGCCTTTTATGTCTAATAAGGAGAACATGTCTAGACCACCCCATAGCAAATGTTCCTCTTCTCCACAACGAGCCCGCAGTACACTGTGTTATTCAAACACATGTTCCCGTTAAGGAAGCAGCTGTGTTAAGGTGAAGATGCCACATGCAGACTATGATTTTCCCTCCTTTAAAAAACTTCTTGAGGGCTGGAAAGATGGCTTAGCAGTTAAGGCACTTGCCTACAAAGCCAAAGGACCCAGGTTCAATTCCCCAGGACCCAAGTAAACCAGATGCACAAGGTGGCACACGCATCTGGAGCTCGTTTGCAGTGGCTAGAGGCCCTGGCACACCCATTCTCTCTCTAACATACACACACACTATCTGCCTGCCTCTCTCTCTCTCTCTCTCTCTCAAATAAATAAATAAAATAAAATATTTTTTAAATATTTTTTTAAAAAACTTATTTATTATATGGTGTCACAATGTAGCCCAGACAGACTGGCCTTTAACTTGTGATCCTCCTGCCTCAGCCTCCCAAGAGCTGAGGTTACAGTCATGTGTCACCATGCTTGGCTCCACACTGATTCTGACAGCATGGTCAATAAGTACAAGTCTACTACTGAACTGGGTTAACTAGGCTCTCATAGTACAACTCATGAACTTCTCTTGTACCTTAGATCTACTTAAATGCCTGCAAGGGATTCCTCCAGAATACCTCAACTCCTCTTTCAATAAGATGATAGTAGTGACAGCTACTTGAGGGCCTGCCACATGCCAGGCACTATTCTAGGTGTTGTATTCATTTAAGCCTCATGACAATCTTTCATTTATTTATTTGTTTATTTATTTATTTATTTATTTGAGAGCGACAGAGAGAGAGAGAGACAGAGAAAATGGGCATGCCAGGGCCTCCAGCCACTGCAAACAAACTCCAGATGCGTGCGCCCCTTGTGCATCTTAATGTGGGTCCTGGGGAGTCGAGCCTCAAACCAGGGTCCTTAGGCTTCACAGGCAAGCGCTTAACCGCTAAGCCACCTCTCCAGCCTGACAATCTTTTTTTTTTTTTTAATTCATATGCGTGTGTGTATGGGTGTGCCAGAGCCACTTTCCACTGCAAGTGAATGTCAGATGCTTATGCCACTTTTTTGTGTCCACCTTATGTGGGTGGCTTGGGAACTGAACAGGCTGGCACGTTTTGCAAGCAAGTGCTATCTTCCCAGACTCTATCTTTTAAGACTTTTACAGATGAGGCAGCTGAGTCACAGAAAGGTTAGATAACCGGCCTGAGGTCACAGAGCTAGAAAACAGCAGAGCTACAGTCAGGTAAACTAGAAGTATACACTTGCTTTTCTTTCTTATTCTTTTCAACACTATAGACTAACCGTCCCCTACAGAGAGTGTCAGGACAATAACCACCAAGACAAAACAGACATGTGTCAAAGCTAACAACAAAAGAAGAGAGTCAGGGCTGGAGAGACTGCTTAGAGGTTAAGGTGCTTGCCTGCAGAGCCAAAGGACCCAGGTTCGATTCCCCAAGACCCATATAAGCCAGATGTACAAGGTGGTACATGCATCTGGAGTTCGTCTGCAGTGGCTGAAGGCCCTGGCATGCCCAATCTCTCTTTCTCTTTCTCTCAAGTAAATAAAAAAAAATAAATCAATAAATTTAAAAAAAGTGTCTTCAAGTATAGAAATTTAAAGAAGGGTGAGAGCCACTAGCTCACTGTTCACTTCCAAACCAACAGTCCTCCACAGTAGGGGGATGGAAATGCCAATGAGCAGCTCTCAAGTCCTGACATGCTGCCTATACCTTTGGACAGGCCTTCTCCTGCCTGTTAATTTACCTGAGCTCTGGAGACCCAGTGTCTGCTGGCTGCCAACAGCCTCTCTCTAATCCACACACCCCTATCAGTACCCTAGATGCCAGGCCTCCTTCAACAAGGCAGAGGACAAAGCTCAGCAGTGTGTGTGCGATGGAGCTGATAGGAGAGCAGAGTGGGTAGTGCTTGGAAAGAGCCCAAACTGAGAGGGAGACTAGAAATAAGCAGGATTAACCCAAGCTCACCACTCATGCCAGTGCTGCCTAACCAGGGCCATCTACCTACCTGATTAAAAATCAACCACACTTAGGGATTCCCCAGATGTTTCCTAGGGACCCCTCCCAGCTGTAGCAGGGGCACTCTTCTCAGCTCAGGAGCTTTTCTACTTCTGCTCTCTTGAAATAACTCTTTCATAATTAAAAAGAAAATTAACTCCCAATAGTAGAGATGGGAAAAGAGAGACCCAAACACAGCTGTTCCCTACCTTTGTGTGTGGGGGGGGGGGTTGGTATATGAGGTGTGGTATGTGTGCAGGGTACGTGTACGTATGTGCCCAGAGGGCACACCAAGAGCGTGCCGACTGTGGGGTGCACTTGCCTATGGGAAATGCCGGGTGCCCCCCTCCCTCACTCTAATGCTTATTGTGACTTGAGCTGGAATCTCTTACTGATGCTGGACTTTGACATTCTGTCCCTCCTGCAAACCCCAGGGATTTTCCAGTCTCTGCTCCCCACATGACTGAGGCCTACATGGTCACACCTAGTTTATGTGGGTCCCAGAGATAAAACTCTAGTGGTCTCTAAGGCATCCTCGGGCTCTCATGCTTGCATAGGAAGTACTCCTAACCACTGAGCCATCTCTCCAGCTGTTTCCCACCAAGGTTTCCCCACACTGCAAAAGGCTGGTGTTCTAAGTGGTGAGACCAAGGGGTTTGTCTTATCTGCATATGTGCTTCAAGCTGACCTCTGGTTGGCTACACCCTCAAGGTTCCAGATAGTGCCACCACGCTATATTAACTCCCAGGGAGGCAAAAATACGTACGATGATATGATCATCACAGACTAGGGCCAGAGGACAGATGAAAGCCCACAGAACTTCCCCAAAACAACATTAAGTAAGCTTTGCATGTCTTAGCCAGAAAACAGAAACGAGCAGAATGTAGAATTATTAAAAAAAAAAAAAAAAACTGCCTCTAGCCTTTAAAATTCTGCAAATTCTGAGCTGAAGAGTTGACACCAGCCATTAAAAGCATTTCCTGTACGAGCGTAAGGGCCACCCACATCAGTGACCCAGTCCTGAAGGAGAGCAGAGATGTGAGTGAGAATCACCACACCTTGTGGAAAAATGACAAGCTCTGGGATCAATAAGAGATTCCAGATCAAATAAGAACAGGCAGAAGAGCCTGGAGTGGAACACCCAATATTCTACTCCGACTACCACAGGTGAGCACACAAGGCACCACCTGGGCACAAACATGTGCATATACCACACACACCGATGCAAGCAAAAAATAAGGGCTGGACGGATTGCTTAGTGGTTAAGGCGCCTGCCTGCAAAGCCAAAGGACCCAGGTTGGATTCCCCAGGACCCACATAAAGCCAGATGCACAAGGTGTCTGGAATTCATTTGCAGTGGCTAGAGGCCCTAGTGTACCCATTCTCTTGCTATCTGCACTCCCCCCCCCATTCAAATAAATAAATAAAAATATTTTTAAAAATAAATAACATGAGCGACTGAGGGAAAATAACCAATATCTGTCCAAGCAACTCATGGTCTAAGCTACTCAGCAGCAAACAACCTGGTGTGATGCTCACACAAGTGCAATAATGGTACAAGCTATGGTGGGTAACCAACTGCTCTTGATTTGGCTAACTGATCTGCTCAGTGAACAGAACCCACAGCTGACTCTGGGAAACAAGTCACAACCATAGCCAAAAAATGAGCTGCTCTCCATTATCAAGCTCCCACCAATTGTGGGCTACAAGAGGGCCTACACCTATTAAATTCTCTCTAAAATAATAATGGTTATCCCATTTATCTGGTGCTAACTTTACTTTCAGTTGGAGAATTTGCTTCTCTTTTTCAGATGGACGCATATCCGGAGGAAAGAATCTGCCCACTGCACCTCAACAGGGCCCCAGCTGAAACCAAGAGAAATTGGGGAAATGAGCAAGAGTGCTGCTTTCTTGGTGAAGCTGGTACCAGCAAGGAGATAGACACAGAGAACACAGAGATCCAGAGACACAGAGGCTCCCAAGACCTCATCACTGAAGTAGACCTAAAACGAACCCAACATGGCTCAGAGAAATTTGCGGAAGAGGGGGCAGAAAGAATGTTAAAGCCACACATTGGGTCATTATGCACAGACATTGCCTCTTACCCATAACTGATGGCTAACCCCATAATGCACAACCCATATTCCACAACAAGGAGGGTCCCTGTGGAAGGGGGAGGACATGGAGGAGGCTAACCATGGTACCAACATGACTGTATACACACTGTGTACATAACTTAATAACAATAAAATAAAAATAATAAATAAGGGCTGGAGAGATGGCTTAGCGGTTAAGGCACATGCCTGTGAAGCCTAAGGACCACAGTTCAATTCTCCAGGTCCCATGTTAGCCAGATGCACAAGGGGACACATGCATCTGGAGTTCATTTGCAATGGCTAGAGGCCCTGGAGCTCCCATTCTCACTCTCTCCCTCTCTCTTTCCCTCCCTCTCTCTGTCTCTAATAAATACATAAATATTTAAAAATAATAAATAAATAAACTATTCAACTGTCCCTGACATAGGAACATGTATGAAAACAAGTGGCAAAAACACTCACCAAGTTTGCAGCAATCTCCAGTGCTTCCGCATGTCTCCCTAGGTGAGCCAGACACCGAGCCTGGCCTTCTTGGACATCCCTTTTCATGGCAAAATTGGTAGGTGACAATTTTTCAGAGATATAGGAGTATTCCTCCAGTGCCTTCTGGCAAATAATTGTTAAAAAGAAGAGGGAAAAAAAGATTCAGTATAGGGGATGCTTTATTCCTATGCAGAAAGTCATATGATAATTAACCTCCAATAACCTAAGGGAGACCTAAGTGTGTGTGTATGTGCGTGGCATGCATGCATGCACATACATGTTTGTATATGTACAGGTACATGTGGCATGTGGGTGAGCATGTGCATGGAGGCCAGAGGGGACATTGGTGTCTTCCTCAATCTCTCTCCACCTTTTTTTGTTTGTTTTTCAGATAGGGTCTCACTCTGGCCCAGGCTGACCTGGAATTCACTATGTAGTCTCAGGCTGGCCTTGAACTCACAGTGATCCTCCTACCTCTGCCTCCTGAGTGCTGAGATTAAAGGCATACGCCACCATGCCTGGCCTTCTCAACCATTTTAAATTTTATTTTATTTTTTATATATTTTTTATTGATAACTTCCATAATTGTAAACAATATCCCATGGTAATTCCCTCCCTCCCTCCACTTTCCCCTTTGAAACTCCACCCTCCATCATATCCCCGCCCCCTCTCAATCATTCTCTCTTTTATTTTGACGTCATGATCTTTTCTATTACGATGGTCTTGTGTAGGTAGTGTCAGGCACTGTGAGGTCATGGATATCCAGGCCATTTTGTGTCTGGAGGAACACGTTGTAAGCAGTCCTACTCTTCCTTTGGCTCTTACATTCTTTCCGCCACCTCTTCTGCAATGGACTCTAAGCCATGGAAGGTGTGATTGCTTCTCTACCATTTTTTTAAACATTTATGTATTGCGCATGTGCATGTGTGTGGGCCAGGGTCGCTTGCCACTGCAAATGAATGCAAGATGCTTTATTAGATCCACAGTTGCATATGCCACATTGCATCTGGCTTTATATGGCTACTGGGGGACTGAACCTGGGCTGGCAGGCTTTGCAAGAAAGTACCTTTAGAGCCAGGCATGTTGGCGCACACCTTTAACCCCAGCACTTGGGAGGCAGAGGTAGGAGGATTGCCATGAGTTTGAGGCCACCCTGAAACTACGTAGTGAATTCCAGGTCATCCTGGGCTAGAGCAAGACCCTACCTCAAAAAAAAAAAAAAAAAAAAAAAAAGGAATAAGTGAAAATATTTTATTCATGTGGACCTATACAGAACAGCACAGAAAGGCGAGAACGTGACTCATGAAAGATCAAGTTCATTTGCACAAGCAACATTCATAATTTAGTGCACTACCATTTACAGAGGCCGTCACTGGTAAAAGCTCACTTCAAATACCACAGTCCTACACGTGTCGACACGTACCTGATACTCCTGCCGCCTGTAGGCCAGGTCCCCTTTGAATTTCTTCACAGTCACAGCTTCAACCTCATCGCTGCTCTCTCTTTCTTCATCAAACCACTAGCAATCATAAACACAGCATGCAATACAGAATGAAGCGATGCTCTCCCCAGAAGCAATTTCCCACAATGTAATTGATTAAACCTTTAAAAAGACACGTCTTCAGAATAAGCTTCAAGGGAAAACACTAGGCAGAGAATGGCTGTATTTTGGGCTGGAGATGTAGCTCGATTGTGTAAAGTGCTTACCTAGCATGCACAAAACCCTGGGTTCAATCCAAACACCCCATAAATCAGATGTGATGGTTCACACTGGTAATTCTAGCACTTAAGTGAAGGCAGAAGAATCAGTAGTTCAAGATCATCCTTGGTTATATAGCCACCTGGGATTGTCCAATACACTGTAACCCAGGCTGACCTGGAATGTATGACCCTTTTGCCTGAGCACTCCCAAGTGCTGGGATTACAAGTATGGCCACCACATTGGCTAAAGAGTAACAATCTTAATGATAACCCAGTTTTTTTATATTTTATTTATTTGACAGAGGGAGAGAGAGTATGGGTGCACCAGGGCCTCCAGCCACTAAAAACGAACTCCAGACACATGCGCCCCCTTGTGCATCTGGCTAACGTGGGTCCTGGGGAATCAAACCTGGGTCCTTTGGCTTTGCAGGCAAACGCCTTAACCACTAAGTCATCCCTCCAGCTCGATAGCCCAGCTTTTATTGTAATTACAAGTACAAACATACTATCATTTTTGTGTATGTGCTATGTGTGCATGTGTGTGTAGATGCACGCACGCGGGCAGAGGCCAGAGGCCAACATCAGATGTCTTCCTCAATCACTTTAACTTACATTCTGAGACAGTCTCTCAGTGGACTTGCAGTTTACTGATTTGGCTAGACTAGCTAGCCAGAAAGCCTCAGGAATCTTCCTGTTTTTACTCCCCCAGATCCAGAGAAATATCTCATATACTCATAATAAAACACACTGGCTGAACAAAGTCTATACACCATTAATTCAAATGCAGCTGTCACACCTCATGTGATAATGAGCTGATATCAGCGCTCACCCCCAGCTTCCTCAATCAGTTTCTCTTTACTCTGAGCTACCACAGTGGGGAAAGCCAGGAGCCAGCCTTTTCTACTCTCCCTCAAGTGCCACACCCAACACAGGTACTTGACCCACGATTACCCTCAGTCCTCTCCAGCTATTAGTCATATAGTGTTTTATGTAGCCATTGACAACTTTCTAACAATAATAGATGAGCCTCCATTCAACTGTCATCACCCTACTAGGAAATGATGGTACAACACTGGCTTTCACATATATATGTATGTATATGTATGTATAATTTTGTTTGTTTTGGGTTTTTTGAGGTAGGGTTTTGCTCTTGCCCAGGCTGACCTGGAATTCACTATGTAGTCTCAGGGTGGCCTTGAACGCAAGGTGATCCTCCTACCTCTGCCTCCTGGGTGCTGGGATTAAGGGTGTGCGCCACCACACCTGGCTTTCATATATTTTTTCTCCCAGGAAACCCACAGGCTGGAAGAATGCAGGCAGATGATAAGTGGAGGGAGGACGGAGGGAGGGCGGAGGGAGGAAAGAACTCAGTGAACAAGTGTATTGGCTTCTTTGCTGTGACAATATGCCTGACAGAAGTGACTTGAAGGAAGGAAGGGGGTAGGGAAGGATGTATCCTGGCTCACAGTTTTGGGAATTATGTCACAGCGGCTCGGGACATGATGGCTGGAGCTCACGGCTGGCCTTCTCACATCTTGAGGAATCAGGAGGCAGAGCAAATGAGCCTGGCTACGTCCTCCAAGGCCTGTCCCCAGTGACCCACCTCTGCAGGACCGAACAGACAAAGCAGCCCCACTGGTACCATACACACAGCCTGTGAGGGACATTTCAGATCCAAGCCCTACTCAGGGCAGGCGTGTGGGGAAGGCTAACAGTGCTGAAGGCTGGAACGGAGGCTCATCCAACTCATGAACTTCTCTTGTACCTTAGATCTACTTAAATGCCCTGCAAGGTATTCTCCAGAATACCTCAACTCCTCTTCAATAAGATGATAAAGAGCCAGCTACTTGAGGCCTGCCCACATGCCAGCACTATTCTAGGTGTTGTATTCATTTAAGCCTCATGACAATCTTTGCATTTATTTATTTGTTTATTTATTTATTTATTTATTTGAGAGCGACAGAGAGAGAGAGAGACAGAGAAAATGGGCATGCCAGGGCCTCCAGCCACTGCAAACAAACTCCAGATGCGTGCGCCCCTTGTGCATCTTAATGTGGGTCCTGGGGAGTCGAGCCTCAAACCAGGGTCCTTAGGCTTCACAGGCAAGCGCTTAACCGCTAAGCCACCTCTCCAGCCTGACAATCTTTTTTTTTTTTTTAATTCATATGCGTGTGTGTATGGGTGTGCCAGAGCCACTTTCCACTGCAAGTGAATGTCAGATGCTTATGCCACTTTTTTGTGTCCACCTTATGTGGGTGGCTTGGGAACTGAACAGGCTGGCACGTTTTGCAAGCAAGTGCTATCTTCCCAGACTCTATCTTTTAAGACTTTTACAGATGAGGCAGCTGAGTCACAGAAAGGTTAGATAACCGGCCTGAGGTCACAGAGCTAGAAAACAGCAGAGCTACAGTCAGGTAAACTAGAAGTATACACTTGCTTTTCTTTCTTATTCTTTTCAACACTATAGACTAACCGTCCCCTACAGAGAGTGTCAGGACAATAACCACCAAGACAAAACAGACATGTGTCAAAGCTAACAACAAAAGAAGAGAGTCAGGGCTGGAGAGACTGCTTAGAGGTTAAGGTGCTTGCCTGCAGAGCCAAAGGACCCAGGTTCGATTCCCCAAGACCCATATAAGCCAGATGTACAAGGTGGTACATGCATCTGGAGTTCGTCTGCAGTGGCTGAAGGCCCTGGCATGCCCAATCTCTCTTTCTCTTTCTCTCAAGTAAATAAAAAAAAATAAATCAATAAATTTAAAAAAAGTGTCTTCAAGTATAGAAATTTAAAGAAGGGTGAGAGCCACTAGCTCACTGTTCACTTCCAAACCAACAGTCCTCCACAGTAGGGGGATGGAAATGCCAATGAGCAGCTCTCAAGTCCTGACATGCTGCCTATACCTTTGGACAGGCCTTCTCCTGCCTGTTAATTTACCTGAGCTCTGGAGACCCAGTGTCTGCTGGCTGCCAACAGCCTCTCTCTAATCCACACACCCCTATCAGTACCCTAGATGCCAGGCCTCCTTCAACAAGGCAGAGGACAAAGCTCAGCAGTGTGTGTGCGATGGAGCTGATAGGAGAGCAGAGTGGGTAGTGCTTGGAAAGAGCCCAAACTGAGAGGGAGACTAGAAATAAGCAGGATTAACCCAAGCTCACCACTCATGCCAGTGCTGCCTAACCAGGGCCATCTACCTACCTGATTAAAAATCAACCACACTTAGGGATTCCCCAGATGTTTCCTAGGGACCCCTCCCAGCTGTAGCAGGGGCACTCTTCTCAGCTCAGGAGCTTTTCTACTTCTGCTCTCTTGAAATAACTCTTTCATAATTAAAAAGAAAATTAACTCCCAATAGTAGAGATGGGAAAAGAGAGACCCAAACACAGCTGTTCCCTACCTTTGTGTGTGGGGGGGGGGGTTGGTATATGAGGTGTGGTATGTGTGCAGGGTACGTGTACGTATGTGCCCAGAGGGCACACCAAGAGCGTGCCGACTGTGGGGTGCACTTGCCTATGGGAAATGCCGGGTGCCCCCCTCCCTCACTCTAATGCTTATTGTGACTTGAGCTGGAATCTCTTACTGATGCTGGACTTTGACATTCTGTCCCTCCTGCAAACCCCAGGGATTTTCCAGTCTCTGCTCCCCACATGACTGAGGCCTACATGGCCACACCTAGTTTATGTGGGTCCCAGAGATAAAACTCTAGTGGTCTCTAAGGCATCCTCGGGCTCTCATGCTTGCATAGGAAGTACTCCTAACCACTGAGCCATCTCTCCAGCTGTTTCCCACCAAGGTTTCCCCACACTGCAAAAGGCTGGTGTTCTAAGTGGTGAGACCAAGGGGTTTGTCTTATCTGCATATGTGCTTCAAGCTGACCTCTGGTTGGCTACACCCTCAAGGTTCCAGATAGTGCCACCACGCTATATTAACTCCCAGGGAGGCAAAAATACGTACGATGATATGATCGTCACAGACTAGGGCCAGAGGACAGATGAAAGCCCACAGAACTTCCCCAAAACAACATTAAGTAAGCTTTGCATGTCTTAGCCAGAAAACAGAAACGAGCAGAATGTAGAATTATTTAAAAAAAAAAAAAAACTGCCTCTAGCCTTTAAAATTCTGCAAATTCTGAGCTGAAGAGTTGACACCAGCCATTAAAAGCATTTCCTGTACGAGCGTAAGGGCCACCCACATCAGTGACCCAGTCCTGAAGGAGAGCAGAGATGTGAGTGAGAATCACCACACCTTGTGGAAAAATGACAAGCTCTGGGATCAATAAGAGATTCCAGATCAAATAAGAACAGGCAGAAGAGCAATGGAGTGGAACACCCAATATTCTACTCCGACTACCACAGGTGAGCACACAAGGCACCACCTGGGCACAAACATGTGCATATACCACACACACCGATGCAAGCAAAAAATAAGGGCTGGACGGATTGCTTAGTGGTTAAGGCACCTGCCTGCAAAGCCAAAGGACCCAGGTTGGATTCCCCAGGACCCACATAAAGCCAGATGCACAAGGTGTCTGGAATTCATTTGCAGTGGCTAGAGGCCCTAGTGTACCCATTCTCTTGCTATCTGCACTCCCCCCCCCATTCAAATAAATAAATAAAAATATTTTTAAAAATAAATAACATGAGCGACTGAGGGAAAATAACCAATATCTGTCCAAGCAACTCATGGTCTAAGCTACTCAGCAGCAAACAACCTGGTGTGATGCTCACACAAGTGCAATAATGGTACAAGCTATGGTGGGTAACCAACTGCTCTTGATTTGGCTAACTGATCTGCTCAGTGAACAGAACCCACAGCTGACTCTGGGAAACAAGTCACAACCATAGCCAAAAAATGAGCTGCTCTCCATTATCAAGCTCCCACCAATTGTGGGCTACAAGAGGGCCTACACCTATTAAATTCTCTCTAAAATAATAATGGTTATCCCATTTATCTGGTGCTAACTTTACTTTCAGTTGGAGAATTTGCTTCTCTTTTTCAGATGGACGCATATCCGGAGGAAAGAATCTGCCCACTGCACCTCAACAGGGCCCCAGCTGAAACCAAGAGAAATTGGGGAAATGAGCAAGAGTGCTGCTTTCTTGGTGAAGCTGGTACCAGCAAGGAGATAGACACAGAGAACACAGAGATCCAGAGACACAGAGGCTCCCAAGACCTCATCACTGAAGTAGACCTAAAACGAACCCAACATGGCTCAGAGAAATTTGCGGAAGAGGGGGCAGAAAGAATGTTAAAGCCACACATTGGGTCATTATGCACAGACATTGCCTCTTACCCATAACTGATGGCTAACCCCATAATGCACAACCCATATTCCACAACAAGGAGGGTCCCTGTGGAAGGGGGAGGACATGGAGGAGGCTAACCATGGTACCAACATGACTGTATACACACTGTGTACATAACTAATAACAATAAAATAAAAATAATAAATAAGGGCTGGAGAGATGGCTTAGCGGTTAAGGCACATGCCTGTGAAGCCTAAGGACCACAGTTCAATTCTCCAGGTCCCATGTTAGCCAGATGCACAAGGGGACACATGCATCTGGAGTTCATTTGCAATGGCTAGAGGCCCTGGAGCTCCCATTCTCACTCTCTCCCTCTCTCTTTCCCTCCCTCTCTCTGTCTCTAATAAATACATAAATATTTAAAAATAATAAATAAATAAACTATTCAACTGTCCCTGACATAGGAACGTGTATGAAAACAAGTGGCAAAAACACTCACCAAGTTTGCAGCAATCTCCAGTGCTTCCGCATGTCTCCCTAGGTGAGCCAGACACCGAGCCTGGCCTTCTTGGACATCCCTTTTCATGGCAAAATTGGTAGGTGACAATTTTTCAGAGATATAGGAGTATTCCTCCAGTGCCTTCTGGCAAATAATTGTTAAAAAGAAGAGGGAAAAAAAGATTCAGTATAGGGGATGCTTTATTCCTATGCAGAAAGTCATATGATAATTAACCTCCAATAACCTAAGGGAGACCTAAGTGTGTGTGTATGTGCGTGGCATGCATGCATGCACATACATGTTTGTATATGTACAGGTACATGTGGCATGTGGGTGAGCATGTGCATGGAGGCCAGAGGGGACATTGGTGTCTTCCTCAATCTCTCTCCACCTTTTTTTGTTTGTTTTTCAGATAGGGTCTCACTCTGGCCCAGGCTGACCTGGAATTCACTATGTAGTCTCAGGCTGGCCTTGAACTCACAGTGATCCTCCTACCTCTGCCTCCTGAGTGCTGAGATTAAAGGCATACGCCACCATGCCTGGCCTTCTCAACCATTTTAAATTTTATTTTATTTTTTATATATTTTTTATTGATAACTTCCATAATTGTAAACAATATCCCATGGTAATTCCCTCCCTCCCTCCACTTTCCCCTTTGAAACTCCACCCTCCATCATATCCCCGCCCCCTCTCAATCATTCTCTCTTTTATTTTGACGTCATGATCTTTTCTATTACGATGGTCTTGTGTAGGTAGTGTCAGGCACTGTGAGGTCATGGATATCCAGGCCATTTTGTGTCTGGAGGAACACGTTGTAAGCAGTCCTACTCTTCCTTTGGCTCTTACATTCTTTCCGCCACCTCTTCTGCAATGGACTCTAAGCCATGGAAGGTGTGATTGCTTCTCTACCATTTTTTTAAACATTTATGTATTGCGCATGTGCATGTGTGTGGGCCAGGGTCGCTTGCCACTGCAAATGAATGCAAGATGCTTTATTAGATCCACAGTTGCATATGCCACATTGCATCTGGCTTTATATGGCTACTGGGGGACTGAACCTGGGCTGGCAGGCTTTGCAAGAAAGTACCTTTAGAGCCAGGCATGTTGGCGCACACCTTTAACCCCAGCACTTGGGAGGCAGAGGTAGGAGGATTGCCATGAGTTTGAGGCCACCCTGAAACTACGTAGTGAATTCCAGGTCATCCTGGGCTAGAGCAAGACCCTACCTCAAAAAAAAAAAAAAAAAAAAAAAAGGAATAAGTGAAAATATTTTATTCATGTGGACCTATACAGAACAGCACAGAAAGGCGAGAACGTGACTCATGAAAGATCAAATTCATTTGCACAAGCAACATTCATAATTTAGTGCACTACCATTTACAGAGGCCGTCACTGGTAAAAGCTCACTTCAAATACCACAGTCCTACACGTGTCGACACGTACCTGATACTCCTGCCGCCTGTAGGCCAGGTCCCCTTTGAATTTCTTCACAGTCACAGCTTCAACCTCATCGCTGCTCTCGCTTTCTTCATCAAACCACTAGCAATCATAAACACAGCATGCAATACAGAATGAAGCGATGCTCTCCCCAGAAGCAATTTCCCACAATGTAATTGATTAAACCTTTAAAAACACACGTCTTCAGAATAAGCTTCAAGGGAAAACACTAGGCAGAGAATGGCTATATTTTGGGCTGGAGATGTAGCTCGATTGTGTAAAGTGCTTATCTAGCATGCACAAAACCCTGGGTTCAATCCAAACACCCCATAAATCAGATGTGATGGTTCACACTGGTAATTCTAGCACTTAAGTGAAGGCAGAAGAATCAGTAGTTCAAGATCATCCTTGGTTATATAGCCACCTGGGATTGTCCAATACACTGTAACCCAGGCTGACCTGGAATGTATGACCCTTTTGCCTGAGCACTCCCAAGTGCTGGGATTACAAGTATGGCCACCACATTGGCTAAAGAGTAACAATCTTAATGATAACCCAGTTTTTTTATATTTTATTTATTTGACAGAGGGAGAGAGAGTATGGGTGCACCAGGGCCTCCAGCCACTAAAAACGAACTCCAGACACATGCGCCCCCTTGTGCATCTGGCTAACGTGGGTCCTGGGGAATCAAACCTGGGTCCTTTGGCTTTGCAGGCAAACGCCTTAACCACTAAGTCATCCCTCCAGCTCGATAGCCCAGCTTTTATTGTAATTACAAGTACAAACATACTATCATTTTTGTGTATGTGCTATGTGTGCATGTGTGTGTAGATGCACGCACGCGGGCAGAGGCCAGAGGCCAACATCAGATGTCTTCCTCAATCACTTTAACTTACATTCTGAGACAGTCTCTCAGTGGACTTGCAGTTTACTGATTTGGCTAGACTAGCTAGCCAGAAAGCCTCAGGAATCTTCCTGTTTTTACTCCCCCAGATCCAGAGAAATATCTCATATACTCATAATAAAACACACTGGCTGAACAAAGTCTATACACCATTAATTCAAATGCAGCTGTCACACCTCATGTGATAATGAGCTGATATCAGCGCTCACCCCCAGCTTCCTCAATCAGTTTCTCTTTACTCTGAGCTACCACAGTGGGGAAAGCCAGGAGCCAGCCTTTTCTACTCTCCCTCAAGTGCCACACCCAACACAGGTACTTGACCCACGATTACCCTCAGTCCTCTCCAGCTATTAGTCATATACTGTTTTATGTAGCCATTGACAACTTTCTAACAATAATAGATGAGCCTCCATTCAACTGTCATCACCCTACTAGGAAATGATGGTACAACGCTGGCTTTCACATATATATGTATGTATATGTATGTATAATTTTGTTTGTTTTGGGCTTTTTGAGGTAGGGTTTTGCTCTTGCCCAGGCTGACCTGGAATTCACTATGTAGTCTCAGGGTGGCCTTGAACGCAAGGTGATCCTCCTACCTCTGCCTCCTGGGTGCTGGGATTAAGGGTGTGCGCCACCACACCTGGCTTTCATATATTTTTTCTCCCAGGAAACCCACAGGCTGGAAGAATGCAGGCAGATGATAAGTGGAGGGAGGACGGAGGGAGGGCGGAGGGAGGAAAGAACTCAGTGAACAAGTGTATTGGCTTCTTTGCTGTGACAATATGCCTGACAGAAGTGACTTGAAGGAAGGCAGGGGGTAGGGAAGGATGTATCCTGGCTCACAGTTTTGGGAATTATGTCACAGCGGCTCGGGACATGATGGCTGGAGCTCACGGCTGGCCTTCTCACATCTTGAGGAATCAGGAGGCAGAGCAAATGAGCCTGGCTATGTCCTCCAAGGCCTGTCCCCAGTGACCCACCTCTGCAGGACCGAACAGGCAAAGCAGCCCCACTGGTACCATACACACAGCCTGTGAGGGACATTTCAGATCCAAGCCCTACTCAGGGCAGGCGTGTGGGGAAGGCTAACAGTGCTGAAGGCTGGAACGGAAGCTTTCTGACCTAAACCCCTAAGTTTCAGTCCAGCAGAAACCAAAGTGACTTGAATACGCCCCTTTGAGCTTGTCGGCAGTATAGTTTCTTTTTTTTCTTTTTTATTTATTTATTTATTTTTCAAGGTAGGGTTTTACTTTAGCCCAGGCTGACCTGGAATTTACTATGCAATCTCAGAGTGGCCTCGAACTCATGGTGATCCTCCCACCTCTGCCTCCTGAGTGCCCAGCTTCTTTATATATATATATTGTATGTATTTTTCAAATTTATTTATTTGAGAGAGTGGGAGAGTCAGAGAGAGAGAGAGAGAGAGAGAGAGAGAGAGAGAGAGAGAGAGAGAGAATGGGTGTGCAAGGGCCTCTAACCACTGCAAACGAACTTCAGACACATGCGCCACCTTGAGCATCTGGCTTACGTGGGCATCAGGTAATTGAACCTGGGTCCTTAGGCTTTGCAGGCAAGCACCTTAACTACTAAGCCATCTCTCCAGCCCACGCAGTGTAGTTTTGTATCCACGTGACATGTGCTAAAGGGGATAGCTGTCTGGGTGTTACTTTGTATAGCTCACCACACTCAACAGTACTTTCCTATGCACTATCTTGCTACATTTCCTCAACGACCCTGGACTGTTTTTCACAAGTGACAAACGAGGACCTGACACCTTAAAAACAAGTGGCAAAGCCAGCACTGGAAAGGGACAGTCCTCAAGCAAGCTCACTCCCTGTACTTAGTTAGTTTCCATGACTGAATTCAGGAGGTGACTTTGAAAGATTCCAAGTAATGAGAAAATATAATTGAAATAAAAACACACTTCAGTCACTTCCCAGTGCCTGGCATCAGAAAGTAGTACCACTGCTGTGAGGAACAACTGAGACAAACTTGTAATGGAACCCAGCACAGAGCTTCCAACATTTCAGGTTTCCAAAAGTATCCGTGGTGGCTGGTGAGTTGTGCATCACACTCAGTAATACTGGACTAAATTCAAAAATATTCACGGAGTTTCTATTTTGAACAAAACTGTCAGGCACTGCGGAAAGTAACAAGTTAGGAACTGTCGTGTCATCATTTGGCTCTGTGGGTCTAAGGACTTTATGGAAATGCTGACAAGAGCCTTAATGGAACTCGAGGAGGGGAGAAGGGTAAGAGGAAAAGGAAAGAAATGAGAAAAGCCTTCCTGAAGGAAGAGGCAGCACTGAAGGTGTGCGTGAGAAAAGGGCATGCGGGAACACTGACCATCTGGGCCGGGATGGTGGACAAGGAGTTAGTTCACTGCACAAAGGTAGGCTGGGTTGAGGGATGGAGAGATTGGTCAGTCGTCAAAGTATTTGCCTGCAAAGCCTAACAACCCAAGTTCGATTCCCCAATACCAAGAAAAGAAGGCCAGATGTACAAACTGGAGCATGAGTCTGGAATTTGTTTGCAGCAGCTGGACCATTCTCTCTCTCTTCTATCTCACTCAGCTTGCAAATAAATAAAACTGATTTTTAAATAAAAATTTAAAGCCGGGTGTGGTGGTGCACACCTTTAATTCCAGCACTCGGGAGGTAGAGGTAGGAGGATCGCCATGAGTTTGAGGCCACCCTGAGACTACACAGTGAATTCCAGGTCAGCCTGGGCTGGAGCAAGACCCTACCTGGAAACCCTCCCCCCCCCAAAAAAAATAAAATAATAAAATTTAAAAAATTAAAGGTTGGAGGGATGGCTTAGCTGATAAGGCGCTCATGTGCAAAGCCAAAAGACCCAGGTTCAATTCACCAGGACCCACGTAAGCCAGATGCACAAGGTGGCGCATGCGTCTGGAGTTCCTTTGCAATGGCTGGGGGCCCAGGCACGCCCATATTCTCTCATTCTCTCTCTCTCTCTTTCAAATAAATAAAATAAAAATTAAATTTTTCTTTAAAAGATCGATTTAAAAAAAAAAAAAAAACACTAGGATGGGCAGTTTCCGAGCCCCAGGCTCTGAGGGCTGCGGATTGGAGGCGGCGCAGCCGGCCCAGGGCGCGGGGTCTCGGGCGAAGCTCGCGGGCATCCTAGGCCCGGAGCTCGCCGTCTCTCACCTGAGGCTCGCAGCGCTTGGCGGCGTAGGGCGCGGGCGTCCCGGGCCGCCGCTCCGGCCTCTCCTCGAACACCGAGTCCTCAAACTCGCCGCCCAGCACCCAGCACTCGGCCTCCATGGCGCGCCCGCCCTCCGCGGCGGCCCGGCCGGAAGTGGCGGGGCGCCGGCCGAGCGGGGCATGCTGGGACTGGTAGTCTCTGGCGGGGCCAACTTGGGGTCCCGAGAGCGCTGAGATTTTCAGACTTCAAGGTTTGGCTTCTCCGTGGAAGGGGATGGATAGCGCGACCTTTACCTGCGCGCATCGGAAAGCACGAGCCCCGGGGGAAATGTTTAAGCCTAGTAAGAACCACTTTGTACAATATTTGTAAGCAGAGAGAGAGAGAGAGAGAATGGGCACGCCAGAGCCTCCAGCCACTGCAAACAGACTCCAAATGCATGTGTCATTTTGTGCATCTGGCTTTACGTGAGTACTTGGGTCATCAGGTTTTGCTGCTAAGTGCTTTAGCCACATCCCAGTAAGAACCATTTTTAAACCGCTGACAATATTCCCTGCTTTGTGTCAGGCACTTTTTTCATTCTATTTTGCGCTTTCTGTCTTCTTCCAACAACACCCTGTGGAAGACAGTAATTACCATTTTGCCAGGAAGAGGCTGGCGGATGAAGAGGTCAGGTAAGCTTGTCAGCTTACATTATTTTTGTGACGAAAGAGCTGGAAAAAACAAGTTCACGTCCCTGGAGCAGAGATACTACCACCAATAATGGCCTCCAGGGTGATACATTTATATAAAACAGACCTGCCAGGGCTCAGGCATTGTTGCTGAACGGGGGGGGGGGGGGGGGGGGGGGGTAGATTCTAAGAGCCACATAGTGGGTAGAAATATTCTGAGGAGAGGGGATATAAGATTATAACCTATGTAAAAAAAAATGAAAATAAACTTTTTAAGGGCTGGAGAGATAGCTTAGCAGTTAAGGTACTCCACTGTGAAACCTAAGGGCCCAGGTTTGACTCCCCAGAACCCACATAAGCCAACTGCACATGGTGACACATGCATCTGTAGTTCCTTTGCAGTGTTAAAAGGCCCTGGGATGCCCATTCTCTCTCCTTCTCTCTTAAATAAATATTTTTGTGCCAGAGCCTCCAGCCACTGCAAACGAATTCCACATGCATGCACCACTTTGTGCATCTGGCTTATGTGGGCCCTGGGGAATCAAGCCTGGGTTGTTAAGGCTTTGGAGTTTTTTTGCAGTGGCTGGAGGTCCTGGAATACCCATTCTCTCTCTCCTCTCTCTCAAATAAAATATATTAAAATAAATAAATGAAAGTAGCATCCAATTGTTTTTAAAAAGGGGGGGGGGCTGGAGGGATGACTTAAGTGGTTAAGGCATTTGCCTGCAAAGCCAAAGGACCCTGGTTCAATTCCCCAGGACACGTTAGCCAGATGCACAATGGGGCACATGCATCTGGAGTTCGTTTGCAATGGCTGGAGTCCCTGGGGCACCCATTCTCTCCAAAATAAATAAATTAAATATTTTTTAAAATAAAGAGGGCTGGAGTTAGGTGTTGGTGAAATGCCTTTAATCTTAGCACTCAGGAGGCAGAGAAGTAAGAGGATCTTTGTGAGTTTGAGGCCACCCTGAGAGTACCTAGTGAGGTCAGGTCAGCCTGGGCTAGAGTAAGACCCCTTCCTTGATAAACGAAAGAGAGAGAGAAGAGAGTTTAGGCAGAAGTATCCTGTGGAAGTGGATAATGTTGTGCCCAGAAGCCATAGATTGGTATTAGAAAATGTCACTACCAGGGGTAGAATACATTCCAGGGAGTTGTTGGCCAGAGAGGCCCCTGATCCTGATGCCCCCAAAATATTACAGACTATTGCCAAGGTTTTGGGTTGCCTATGAAAACTAGATGTTAAGATCCTATTGCTAAAGATTATATGCTTGAGCTACACGTCACTGAGAAATTAAGCTGTATGGGCTGGAGAGACCGCTTAGAGGTTAAGGTGCTTACCTGCAAAACCTACGAACTCATGTTGAAATCTGCAGATCCCACATAAGCCAGACACACAGTGATGCAAGCACACACTTTGTGCATCTGGCTTTACTTGGGTACTGGGGAATTAAACTCTGCTGTTAGGCTTTGCAGGCAAGCACCTTAACCGCTAAGCCATCTCTCCATCTCAATGCAGGTCTTTATAGGTAGTGTCAATCATTTTGTGTCTGGAAGACAGGATTGTAAGCACTCCTCCCCTGACTTTGGCTCCTACATTCTTTCTGCCTCCTCTTCCACTGTGGACCCTGAGCGTTAGAGAAAATGATAAAGATGTCTCATTCAGTGCTGAACACTACACTGTTACTTGTTCTTAGCACTTTGGTGAGTTTTAGTTAGCCCATTGGTCACTGCCATCTGCAAAGAGAAGCTTTGTTACTAAACATGAGAGTAGCATGGGATTAAAGGTGTGTGCCACCACACCTGGCTTCACATCCACCATTTTTTGAGCCAGGGAATGTCACTGGCCTGCATATCACTACTAGGCTACTAGACTGGTTAGCCAGTGAACCCCAGGGATCCTCCTATTTCCACCTCTCCAGCACTGGGAATACACACTCCATATTGACTAAAATTTTTATGTTGGTATTGGGGATAAAATTCAAGTCCTCATGCTTGGGAGGCAAGCACTTTACCAACTGAGCTGTCTTCCCAGCCCAGCAGTGACTTTAGTTGTGACACCAAAAGTATAAGCAACAACAAAATAAAATTAAACTTCAGAAATATTAATTTTGTGCATTACCAAATACAGCCTATACAATGAGATAAACATAACTGTTCTCATTTAGTGATTATGCTGTACAAAGGTGTATTAGAAAACAATGAAGAATGAATAAAAACAAATTTTAAAAATATATTTAATACACTGAATATTTAAAATACTAGAACCCAACACCGTAAGCTAATAAAAAAAATAAGAAAGATGGATTGGAGAAATTGCTTAGTGGCCAAGGCGCTTGCCTGCAAAGCCTAAGAACTCATGGACAAATCTGAAGGTCCCACGTAGCCAGATGCAGTGATACAAGTGTGCAATGTCACACATGCGCACAAGGGGGCACATGCATCTGGTTCATTCTCAGCAGCTGAAGGCCCTGGCACACCCATTCTCTCTCTCTCAAAATAAATAATAATAATAAAATTTAAGAGGGGTTGGAGAGGTGGCTCAGCAGTTAAAGGCACTTGCTTGCAAAGTCTGACAGCCCAGTTCAATTCCCCAGTACCCACATAAAGCCAGATGGCACATACATCTAAGAGTTTGTTTGCAGTGGCAGCAGGGCCTGGTGTGCCAATTCCCTCTTCTCTCTCTCTCTCTCTCTCATTCTGATTCTCTCCCTCTCTTTGCAAGTAAGATTTTATATATATATATATATATATATGGCAAATACTGAACAAGCCAGATATGATGGTGCAGGCCATTAATCCCAGTACTTGAGAGACAGAGGCAGAAGTATCAGGAGTTCAAGTTCTCTTCAGCTACATAGTGAGTCAGAAGCCAGCCTGAATTACTACTTGAGACCCTGTCTCAAAAAAAACAAAATTAAGCAGGGCATGGTGGTACACACCCTTAATCCCAGCACTTGGGAGGCACAGGTAGGAGGATCACTATGAGTTCAAGGCTATCCTAAGACTGCATAGTGAATTCCAGGTCAGCCTAGGCTAGAGCGAAACCCTACCTTGAAAAAAAAAATTAAGAGACCTGGAGAAACAGCTCAGTGGTTAAGAGTGCTTGTTTGCAAAGCCTGCTGGCTGGGGTTCAGCTCCTCAGCATCCATGTAAAGCCAGGCACAAAAAATGGCACAAGTACCTAGTTCATTTGCAGCAGCAAGAGACTCTGGAATGCCACCCCCAACATACCACCACCTCACATACATAAGAAATTAAGAAAAAGGGGGGGAGGCTAGAGAGATGGTTTAGCAGTTAAGGCGCTTGCCAGCAAAGCCAAAAGACCCAGGTTCGATTCCCCAGTACCCACATAGAGACAGATGCACAAGGTGGCACATGTGTCTGGAGTTCATTTGTGGTGGCTAGAGGACCTGGTGTGCTCATTTTCCTCTCTCTCTCAAATAAATAAATATTTATTTAAAAAAAAAACAGCCTGGGGTGGTGGCACATGCCTTTAATCCCAGCACTCAAGAGGCAGAGGTAGAAGGATAGCTTTGAGTTCAAGGCTAGCCTGGGCTAGAACAAGGTCTTATGTTGAAAGCAAACAAATAAATAAAAATCTTTAAAAAGTAATGGCTGACCAATTAGAGTCCTTTTGAGTCTTGGTCCTTTAATATTTTTGTGAGTCAATCAATATATAAACTTACATATTTCTGTTGAAAGACATCTTAGTCAACAAACATTGTTGATGAATTAGCACTGAATTCGTGGCCAACAGCACTAACTCATGCCAGAATGAAGCATATCTAACACGCTTTCTCCACAGGACATACGGCAGGCTTCTTGGACTTAGGAAAACTAGACAGCTCTTCAGCAGTACATTTGGGAACTATTTTAAACCATGAAATTATCAGCAAAAAAAACACAATACTAAACACAGTTCTAAGCTTCAAAAAGGCTGTTTCTTTGCAGTCTGAGTGCTGAGATGTGGCAGAATGTCACCTGTTTGACCTCGCTGGCAGTGTGCTCACTTGGCAACTCAGACAGTCTGCTTTCTGTGCATGTGCAGGAATGGCCAAGAAAAATGCCACGAATGTTTGGGGTAAGTTTTAGTGAGCAGTAACATTCACAGGTACAGAATCCACAAATGAGGACAGATTAAATTTGCAAATCACATATCTGATAAGGCTATAATATCCAGATTATATAAAGCACCCCTAAAAATCAACAACAAAGAGGAAACCAAATAGAAATTGTGCAAAGGATATGAACAGACATTTGCCCAAAAAAGATATATAAGTGGGGGCTGGCGAGGTGGCTCAGTGGTTAAGGCATTTTCTTTCAAAGCCTAACGACCTAGGTTCAGTTCCCCAGTACCCAGTACATGTAAAGCCAGATGCACAGATTGGGCCCTGGCATGTGCATTCTCTCTCTCTCTTCTGTTTCTCTCTGCTTACAAATAAATATATTAAAATTTTTCTATTTTGCTGGGCGTGGTGGCGCATGCCTTTAATCCCAGCACTCGGGAAGCAGAGGTAGGAGGATCCCTGTGAGTTCAAGGCCACCCTGAGACTACATAGTGAATTCCAGGTCAGCCTGGGATAAAGTGAAACCCTACCTCAAAAAGCCAAAAAAAAAAAAAATATATATATATATATACACACACACACACACACACACACACACACATATAATCTGAGAGAAAGAAAGAGGCAGAGAGAGAATGGACATGCTAGGGCTTTTAGCCACTGCAAGCTCCAGACACATGCGCCACTCTGTGCACCTGGCTTTACCTGGGTACTGGGAATCCAACCCGGGTCTCTAGGTTTTGCAGGCAAGTGCTTTAACTGCTAAGCCATCTCTCCAACCCTATGCAATATTTTTTAAATATGTTAAGTGGTTAGTAAACACATGAAAAGATGATGTCATTAGGGAAATGCCAATCAAAACTGCAATGAAATACTTCACATCTACTCAGATGGTTATAATTTTTGTCTCTCACTCTATCCTTATGATTATTAAAATGTATAATAACTTCTGAAACTGAAAAGAAAAGGTATGGGCAAAGATGTGGAGAAACAAGAACCCCTGCATATGGCTAATGACATGTAAAATGGATAGATGCTGGAGAAAATGGTTTGGCATTATGGAGATAAGCTTGGTGATTTCCTCAAAAAGTTAAACAGCCGGGCGTGGTGGTGCACTCAGGAGGCAGAGGTAGGAGGATCGCTGTGAGTTCGAGGCCAACCTGAGACTACATAGTGAATTCCAGGTCAGCCTGGGCTAGAGCGAGACCCTGCCTCGAAAAACAAAAACAAAAACCAGTTAACCAATGTTGGGTGTAGTGGCCTGTACCTGTAATCCCAGCAGTCAAAACACCAAGGCAGGAGGATTGTGAGTACTGAGTTTGAGATCAACCTGGGCTATATATATAGCAAGGCCCTGTCTCAAAAAGCAAATGGGTACGTGTAGAATTACCATGTAAGTCAGTAGTTTCACTCCTGGATACATATTGTAAGAACTAAAACCAGGGACCCAAACAGACCTTTAAAGGTCAGTGCTCGCTGCAGCATTCTTCACAGCAAACCAAATGTGGAAGTAATCCACATGCCCATCAACAGATCATGAAGCCAGACTACTTGTCAGAGACAACTGGCCATTTTGTCTCTGGACAGGGTCAGGGGGACACATGGCTTAAACTTGCATGGGGTCTGAGATAAAGGGGGCATCATCCCTTTTCTCAGAGTCCAGCTTGCCATGACATTAAATAGCTTATAACAATAAGTGGGTAACAAGCGTGGTTAGCACACAATGGAATGTAAAAGGAGGAGTTCTGATATATGCTACAGCATGGATGATCTTGAAAATAGTTTGGTAAAGTAAGCCAAACACAAAAGGCAAAAAAAAAAAAAAAAAAAATCAAGACTTTATGATTCAGCTTATTTGAAATATCAAAATGGACAAATCCAGACAGAAAGTAGGTCAGAGGTTACCAGGGACTGAGGGAAATGGGGAGTTATTGCTTAATGATTATAAATTTCTATATGGGGTGATGAAAAAAATTTTTTGAAATAGTGGGTGACAATTGTGTAACTGTGCATATAATTTAATGCCATTAAGCTGTACACTCAAAATTGGTATAATGGCAGGTATTACATTACATACTTTTTTGCAAAAATGTGTTTTGAAAACTGACTCAACAAAACAGAAAAAAAAATCACTGAAAACTACTAATCACTGCTAACTTTTATTTTGTATTCAAGGGCACAGTCAACCAAGAGAGAGAGAGATTCCTTTGCTCTGTCAAATAAATATATTTAAAAGCTAGCAAACAGAGCAGAATTTCACCAGGCCTATAAAAGATAATGGAAAAAATTATAAACAGTTATTTACAGCTATACAGAGTTAACATATTGCAAGGGAAACATAACATAAATATATCCAAAGGCTTCATTTCTAATACTTGACATTTCAAATTTTGAGAACATTAAAATTACTGTCAAACAAAATTCAGACCACATTAGCAATTGTTTAAAAACAGGAGCAATTTAATCATTATAATACAAAGCTCTTTAAGAAGTGTTTAAATGTGTAAAACAGTTTAGTGCATCCACTGTTACAGTCCTTACATCGCTTCTTGAAAACAAGTTAACAGTAGTATGAAAAAAGCCACCACACAGCCAGCCATCTGAGTGAAGAAATCGGCTAAACTGCAGTATTTTGGAATTGCTAATAAAGCTATAGTTAAAAAATAAAACATTTATAAAATGAAAGCAGCATGCATATTCAAGGCTTTTTCTTAACATATTCATTAGATGACAGACATTTAACTAAGAGCTTAATATCTATTATTCATTAAATTAAAAACTGGCCAAGCACATTACATGTGATCATTCAGAAAAAAAAAAATTTAAGTCCAAATCTAATTAAATTCAACATTTGTATGAAGAAAGCACATTTTGAAAAGTGGTCCTATGATCATCACCAAAGAAAGGGTCCTTCCCAACATGAATTACAGCACCGGTCTTTACAGAGTTTATAAATTAATATGAACTTTCAGTCTCTTGATATGGCCTGAGTTAACAGTTAACACCCCTATGATTCGTAGCTAACTTTTAACTCATGAGGATTAGTGCAGAATTTTTGTTCTCTCTACTAAAACTACTATACAACATGAAATTTCACTGGAAGATGATTCTTGAAAATTCTGATCTGACAGCTGTAAGAACATTTCTGATTCCCATGATTGTAAGAAAACACTACATATATTTTATTGTTATTCTTTTTCACAGTTTTGGTACAATATTTAAAGTTTAACCCTATTCAACTTCTTATGCCAGTTGTTGTTGTTTTTTTTCCTTCTTCAGTATTATCTTCAGTTTAATTAAAAGTAAAGGCATGGTGGCACATGCCTTTAATCCCAGCACTAGGAGGCAGAAGTAGGAAGATTGCTCTGAGTTCGAGGCCAGTCTGGGACTACATAGTGAATTCCAGGTCAGACTAGGCCAGAGCAACACCCTACCTCAAAAAAAAAAAAAAAAAAAAAAAAAAAAGAAAGAAGAAAGAAAGAAAAGAAAAACAAAAAGCAGCAAATCAGCATCTAATGAAAACCAGTGGGAAAAGCACTACAAGTAGGACTGGCGGCCGCCGCCTGAGTGTGCTCCAGAGGCTCCAATCATGAAGGCCAGTGATACAGACTCTGACCACTCCAATGCAAGTAGGCAGTTCAAACACTGCGATCTGTACAAGCCCATGCACAAGTTTTCTTTTATTTTGGTTTGGTGCTGGGATTGAAGACATGTGCCACCATGCCCAGCCCATGCACAATCTTTAATCTTGGTGCACAACCTAATAAATGAGATGCAGAAGTAAATTAGGGTTTGGTTTCTTCCCATCTCAAACAATTTTTACTCTGTAAAATGTTTGGTCACTCAAAGCTGTAAGCTTGATCACATGTTAAGGAGCAGGGCAGGACAGCCCACCCGACTAGACACAGCAGTGAGAGGCCTAAAAGAAAGAACAAGCCCTAGTGGTCAATAACCCCTCAGAAAGCCCAAGATTCAGAAGGTCTCCACCCTGTCAGAATAAAAATGTACTGTATTAAAATTTGATTTTTTACAAGTAGTTTTATAATTAGTGTTCTATGTACAGCAGAACTCCCGCCAGCTGCAGTAGTTTAACTTTGGCACATCAAGTTCCATTTCTTTTGGATACTGGGTCCTGTGTTTTGAGAGTGTGTGCCTCAAAACGTTTCAGTGTCATCAAAGACTGGGCCCATTCACAGTAAATCACACATCTTGAGTTGAAGAATTGATTCTCCTTCAACATTTTAAGCAGCTATAAAAGAAAAACATAAAAATAACCTGAAACTTTAAAGAAAACCATATTTTAATTTTTACTACTTTTAGAATAAAAATGACAACCAATTAGCCACAGAAACATAACCTGGGTTTTTTTATTGATCCTGAGATCACTTACCACACACATCTCATTTAACGCACTTTGTGTGTAACTCATATGTATGTACTATCTTCATGTGCCAGATTTGCTTTCAGATATTTACTACCTTTCTGTAATTATTTATAAAAAATTATTAGTAGGGGATATATTTCATTGGCAGTATTTGTAAGAAATTACGAAGTCTAAAATCTTTTTTTTTTTTTTTTTTTGGTTTTTCGAGGTAGGGTCTCACTCTAGCTCAGGCTGACCTGGAACTCACTATGTAGTCTCAGGTTGGCCTCGAACTCATGGCGATCTTCCTACCTCTGCCTCCTGAGTGCTGGAATTAAAGGCGTGTGCCACCACGCCCAGCTTAAACTGAACTATATTTAACTGAAGAAAATTTTTAGAGGAACCTATGGTGAATCCCATTGTCAGTGAAATTTTTTTTGTTAAACCAGTGAAAACATGCTAATTAATATGCTTCATAATTTTAGACTTTGGTATATATGAAAAGCAAGACATGTATCTATACATACCACAAAATGCATGTATAACACATGACATAAACTTTTGAAAACTAGCTTTATGTGAATCTTATGACCACAATCAGTATCCATAAGCACATTATTATATAATTTAAAGTAAGATCCAGGTACATTGTATGGAAAAGTTCACCTATTATCAGAAGATTACAACCGCCCCCCCCCCCAGAAAATTACCTCACAGGGTACAATTAACTGCGGCAACAGATTTGTTGACTTAATTTTGGCTTTCTTGTGCTCACTCAGCAAATATATCAAAAATGCCTGATAGGAGTTATTTTATGCATCTGGGTCAGAACAACACCTATCCTGAAGCTTCCTGACAGGAGGAAGTGGAGGGCTCTTCTTCAGGATAAAGCTGTACTAAGCTCTTTAGCTTCTTGTGACTTCAGATGATTACAGTATACTCTATAACCAGAATGAGACTGATGCTGCTCACTTAGCTAGTCCGTCTGTTTTCTACCTTAAGAATGTTAGTGAAAAGAAAACGTGAGAAAGAACTGGCAATGGATATGAAGAGTGCATGGCACACAGTACGGTCTCTGTAAGTCATTGTTAAATAAACCAGGAAGAAGACATGGAGAATTACAGAAATACTGTGTCGAAGAAGAGGACATAAAAGTAAAGGTTATAGGTCTAAGAAACCAAGGAAATACACAACTGTACTCACAGGCAAAATAACAATGAAAGCATATGCCTGCTTGATGTCTGACAGCACTGCAGTAGCTTCTGACAAGAAAGATGCTATTTGGTCTGTGGAGACATATACGACATTTCATGACAACTACACTGTTTTTGAAACAGCGTGTCTTTATCCTGGAACACTCCAAAAGAAGTAACAGAAAAGAATGAAACTATGTTCCTAAACTCCAGAAGTAGTAAGAAATGACATCCCAGGCTGAGGAATATAAATATAGCTCAGTAGTAAAGTGCTTTCTTAGCATAGACAAGGCCCAGGGTTCAATCCCCAGGACCATCAAAAACTAAATAAATGCGGGCTGGAGAGAGGGCTTGGTGGTTAAGGCACTTGCCTGCAAAACCAAAGGACTCAGGTTTGATTCTCTAGGACCCATGTAAGCCAGATGCACAAGGTGGCACATGCATCTGGAGTTGGTCTGCAGCATCTGAAGGCCCTAGAACACACATTTTCTTTCTCTCCCTCTCTAAAATTAAAAAAAAAAAAAAAAAAAAGCTAAATAAATGGGCTGGTATATTCCTCGGTGGTTAAAGCACCTGTTTATAAAACCTGATGGTCTGGGTTCAATTCCCCAGGACCCAGATAAAGCCAAATACAGAAAGTGGCACGTGTGTCTGGAGTTTGTTTGCAATGGCTTGAGGTCCTGGCACACCCATTCTCTCTTTCTATCTGCCTCTATTTCTCTCAAATAAATAAATTAAAATTTAAAAACCTCACTAAAGGTGCCAAGGCATGGTGGTACACACCTTTAAAATAAAAAAAAAACCTAAATGAATAAGAAAAGAATTGCAGTCCTAACTCTAAACTGGACAATTGATTTGCAGCTACAGTAAGATTTTAATTCAATTTATAATCTGTTAAAGACCATTTCATATTTAAACCATATTTGTTTGAACTTTTAAGATTACAGAGACTTAATTTTGGGGTTTTATTGTTGTTTTTCCAGGTAGGTTTCGCTCTAGCCCAGGCTAACCTGAAATTCACTATGTAATCTCAGGGTGGCCTTGAACTCACGGCAATTCTCCCACCTCTGCCTCCAGAACGCTGGGATTAAAGGCATGCACCACCATGCCCGGCATTTATTTTGTTTTGAAAGAGGGTCTAGTTATATCAGGCTGGCCTTGAACTCACTATGTAGCCCAGGTTGACCTAAAATTTGTAACCCTCCTGCCTTGGCTTCTATGTTAGGATTACAGGCATATGCCACCACACCCATCAAGAATTTTTGTTTGTTTTTTCAGGTAAGGTCTCTCTTTAGCCCAGCCTGACCTGGTATTCACTCAGTAGTTTCAGGGTGACCTTGATCTCACAGCGATCCTCCTACCTCTGCCTCCCAAGTGCTGGGATTAAAGGTGTGCACTACGATGCCCAGCTAAGAAAATTTATTTGTTAACCAAACATAGTACTTAGGCTGTTTATGAAAGTTTATGTTTAGCTGGAGAGATGGCTCAGCAGTTTAGGTGCTTGCCTACAAAACCTAATGACTCAGGGTTCAAATCCCCAGTATACATGTAAAGCCAGGTGCACAAGTTGGCACATACATCTGGAGTTAATTTGCAGTGGCTAGAAGCCCTTGGCGTGCCCATTCTCTCTCTCTCGAAAGTTTATGTTTTACCAAAGAATAAAAAGGTAGATAACTGAGCTAATTTAACATCAAATCTGTTATTTGCCATTTGATTTCTGCAAGAGAAATAATTTGTACGGCAGTTTCTCAGAAACAGGTGCCACCTGAGTACATGAGTTTACACAGGGCCTAGAAACATACTTTTATCTTTATTTTTTGTTTGTTTTTCAAGGTAGGGTCTCTCTCGAGCCCAGCCCTGACCTGGAATTCACTATGTAATCTCAGGCTGGCCTCTAACTCACAGCACTCCTCCTACCTCTGCCTCCCAAGTGCTGGGATTAAAGGTGTGTGCCACCACGCCCAGCTTGACTTTTGTGTTTTTAACAGAAAAGGATATTGAATATATAATTCATTTTAAACTCTAGCTAAATTTCTAATAAAGTTTTGGATGCAAGATAATGAAAAAGTTCTACTTTCACTTAAGTATTCTAAAACTAAGCAATCCTCATCCCCACGTTTTCTCTCTTTCACTACACTTTTCCTCTTCTTTTTAGTTTTTGTAAATAGACATAAAATGAAGCATTAGTAAAGAAAAGGTCACAAGAAATACCTTTTAGTTATCTTTAGTATTTTGTTTCCCTTCTCCCTTCTTACAGATGAGTAACTTTCCTTGAAATAAACTAAAAAACATTTTGTATGAAAAAGAGGTAAAAGGACCTTACACTCTGGAGAATAGTCAGAATAATCCAATCACATGGTCACCATCCATGCCTAGTGGTGCTGGTCCTCTTGTGAGGGAAAAGTGTTTGGGAAAAGCTATCGCAGGTGAAGGTGACTGCTAAGTAGAGGGGCTGTTAAAACACGTGCATGGCCGGTGACCACACTAAAGTTAAAAACTTACACTCAGTCATCTGATTTGGAAAGCTTCCGCTTCACATGTCGTGGAGGCTCCCAGGTGTCACTATCATCTGTTTCCTCTTCATCGTCTTCCTGATCATCTACAACTTCCTCTTCCTCTTCATTTTCCTCAAATAATTCTATGCCCAGCTCGGATCGTCTCTGTCTTTCTGCAAACCACTCTCTTACCTGCTCGTAGCCCATGTGTGATCGGTTGACAAGTTCATCCAGGTCTTGCTCATTGAGAAATCTGTGCTTCAGGTAATAATCCTTAAGTACTGCAGTTCCAGTTTTAAATTTTATGAGCGTCGATACTCTGTCCCAGTGGTTCAGCCTTTTGCCTCCTCGAGGCCGCCCGCGAGGCCTGCCTCTCCCTCGTCCTTTGGGTCTACCTCTCCCTCTTTTCCGAAGGGCAGACAGACCATTCATGCCGCTGGAATTAGAGCTTTGGTAGTAGTAGTACCATTTCAAGTTTCCATTCTTCCAAGCATAGCGGGTGTCCCCAAACCAACTAACTATGTCTGTCCTAGCCAGCCCACTTTCTTCAGCTAACCTGTCATACTCTTCTGGTGATGGCCACTGTGTTCGGACAAACGCACTTTTAAGCATGTGCAGCTGCTCAGGGGGTTTTCTTACATATCTTGCCTGTACTCCCTGACTTAGGTGCAACCGAGTCATCTCCGGGAGAAGTCTCTCCTGGCTCTTCTTTGGAACTGCCGACATTACTTTCATCTGTTTCTATTTTCTCATCCTTTAAAGCTTTGGATTTCTTCTTCTCTGTAAACCAAGCATCGATTTCTCTTCTGGTAAGCTTGGTTTGTGCTCTTAGCCTGTTTAATTCTTCATCTGTAAGTACAGGGCTGTTGAGAAAACTTGCCTGAAGGACCCGCAGCTGCTCTGCTGTTTTCTCTTTAAACTTCTGTGGCGTGAAGTCGGGAAAAGGGTGCCAGGACTGCTTGGGCTGTGACGGAGCCGCGGGTGGGGGCTCGGCAGTTTCATCACTGGAGTCAATGATGATGGTGCTGGAGGGGTCGTTGTTGAGATGTAAGCACTGATTGCTCTTGGAATTTCTCTGGTTGTACCGTGTGTCGCTAAACCACTTCTTAATTTCACCTTTTGTCAGACCTGTTATTTTCATAAGTCTAATGATCTCTGAGTCGTGGGGAAACTGATTTTTAAGGTAACTACCTTTCAGTTCTGCCAGTTGCTCTTTTGTCTTCTTGGCCCGAATGCCAAATGAATCAGGGTTTACTACTGCCACGTCCGGCTTGACGTTCTGAGAGGCTGGGGCGGCTGCTGGGGCGGGTTTTGTTTCTGCAGCAGGCTGGGCAGCAGGTGCTTGACTTTTCTGGACATTTGTTTGATTTGGAACCCCTGCCACTGTCAAGGCTATGGGTGTTGTTACTGGCAAGGTGTTTGTTCCCACTTGAGTAAGGACCAGACCTGGCTGACCAACTATTTGGCATGTCTGTAAAATAGATGGCAAACCATTGCTCCCTGTGGAAATGTGTGTGGGAATGACAGTTATGGTCTGAGGCACAGTATGTACCGTTCCATTGAACTGTTTTCTTCTTGCCTCCTCTACTTCTTCTGGAGTCCAACTAACACCATGCTTTAGACGCTGGGCTGAAAACCAGATCTTGATCTGCTCCTCTGTGTATTTTGCTTGAGCAGAAAGAACGGTAATTTCTGACATTGTGGGATAAGGAAATTTGTTGTAAGGTGCTAAGCAGGAGGGGATTGTTATCCAATGCAGCATGGTAGGAAGGAATGCTATTCACAGGGATTAAGACTTTCGGAATCAAGCTGGAGCCCTGCTGAGCGGACACTGCAGTTATCACCTGCGCCAGTCCAGGGACAGCAGCCGCGGGGACTGTGCTGGCCGCATTTGGGTGGACTCTGTTCACAACGGAAGTACCTGTACTGGATTCGGAGGGTGAAGAACTTACATTTTCCATACTTTCTTCTTGATCTGCTTTGATTTCATCCTCTTTCTCCTCAGGAAGCTCCTCAGCGGAGTTATGCTGGACTGTAATCCGTTTGTTTTCCACCCTGTTTTTCATCATTTTCATGATGGGGGTTTTGCTGATGGAGATTCCCGAGGAAGCGTCTGTGGACTCGGCCTGCTCTGCACTCTCCTCTTTGACAAAACTCCCATCAAAAGTCAGGTCATTCACGGTTTGCTCAAAGATTGTCTGGTTGTTACGTTTCACCATAATCAACTTGAAATTCTCTTCTCCTGGGTGGTATTTCATATTATGCTCAGAAAGTGCATCATACCTTTTGGTAAGAAAATTGCATTCAACACACACATAGGATGAATTCAGCACTACATTGGGGTGTTCTGAATCCACATGGAAAGTAAACAGATTTAGATCTGGTGTTTGAAAAGTACAGTATTTACATTCATAGCCCCCTTCTACTTTTTTATTTTGTTGATTGTCAGAATCCATAGGCTCATGAACTTCATCGCTTGAGACACTCTCTGCTCCGGCGTTTTCCACGGGTGTAAGAACAGGTGGACCTTCATCCAAATCTGATGTCAACTCAAGGTCTGGATCCTGTTCGCTAGCAAGGACCATGCAAGGTATGGTTGATTTTCTCCTGCTGGCCATTTTGATGTGCAGGAATCTCAGTGGTGATTTAAAAACACAGAGTTACAACTGTTTGGAATTCTTCATTTGAAAACAATGGCTTTGGGTTCTTCAAGTCCACTTTTGTGCTCAACAAGTCTTGTTAGCAGCTTTTTCATGGTGCCATCAAGTAAAAAGCTTATTGTTGGCAGACAACATACTGCTGAACTGCTGAAACTTTTGAAGTACAAGTCCAATCACCTACATTGAAATAAATTTAAAATGAATGACTAAGATTTTTAAGAATATTACAGTTATATTTCAGGTATGTTAAACTGTTGCAATAGGTCAGTTATAAAGATCTACGCTGCAAGAAGGATCAGGAAAAAATGTCTTCTAAGGATCAAAATGGATTTATGTCTCCAAGCCAACTCACTGGAGGCCATGTAGTACTTACGGGTCAGGCCCAAGCCTGTTTATTTGGACCTTTTAACCAGCTAGGTGTGAGAAGGAAATAGGAAAGGAGCCTGTTTGGCAATCACACTGCAATCAGGATGAAGTAACAATGTATTAGCAAGGAAGGGGCTTTAGAAGTTTAGAAAGCAGTCACAGATACTAGAAATTATGGCCACGTCATGTTAGGAATTCCGCCAATCAGCTAGGTCCTCCTCTGCCTACTGGTCTGTCTCATTAGTCCCAGAGCAAGCTCAAGTACGGCAAAACCAGCAAAGATGGAAGATGAATGATACGAGTTTCAGAAACACTATCATTACTTTGTTTTGTAATGTTTTTCTTTTTAAAATATTTTTATTTGTTTTTTATGTTTATTTTTTTGGTTTTTCAAGGTAGGGTTTCACTCTAGCCCAGGGTGACCTGGAATTCACTATGTAGTCTCAGGGTGGCCTCGAATTCACGGCGATCCTCCTACCTATACCTCCCAAATGCTGGGATTAAAGGTGTGCACCACTATGCCCGGCTCAAATATTTTTTTATTTTATTTGAAAGAGTATGTATGGGAGCACCAGGGCCTCTTGCCCAATGAAAATGAAATCCAGAAGTGTGCACCACTTTGTGTATCTGGTTTTATGTGGGTACAGGGGAATCAAACGCAAGCCAACAGACTTTGCAAGCAACTGCATTTAACTGCTAAGCCATCTCCTTAGCCCTCAGAAACATTATTTTGAATCATTCTGTACAGGGCAATCAGAATTTATAAAATGTGTCTAGTCTCATCATTGCATGGATGGGATCTAATGCTGAGAGAACAAATTCTCCTTAAGATATGTGCAATTCCCTTTACTCTCTGGCCTCATTTTCACTTCTCTACCTCATCTCTTGCACATACATCTGGAATTCATTTGCAGTGGCAAGAGGCCCTGGCTTGCCCATTCTCTCCCTTCCTCTCTCTCTCTCTGCTTGCAAATAAGTAATAAAAAGTAAAGAATTTTGTCTAAAACATTTTTAAAATTTATTATTATTTGAGAGACAGAAAGAGGCAGAGAGAGAGAGAGAATGGGCACACCAAAGCCTCCAGCTACTGCAAACCAACTCCAGACTCATGCACCACCTTGTGCATCTAGCTTATGTGGGTACTGGGGAATTGAGCCTGGGTCCTTAGGCTTCACAGGCAAGCGCCTTAACTGCTAAGCCATCTCTCAAGCCCAATAAAGACTTTTAAAGCCAGGCTTGGTGGTGCATGCCTTTAATCCCAGCACTGGGGAGGCAGAGGTAGGAGGATCGCTGTGAGTTCAAGGTCACCCTGAGACTACACAGTGAAATCCAGGTCAGCCTGGGCTAGAATGAAACCCTACCTTGAAAAACAAAAGCAAACCAAAACAAACAAACAAAAAAAAAGAATTATAAAAAGAAGCTAGTACTCAAGCAGGTAATCACTAAATATCTAATAAACTAATAAATAGAAAAATAGTTCCACAAAACCTAATATGGCCTGTAGATATCACCAAAGACAGCTGAAATTCACAATAATAGTAAATTACCCGTATGAATTATACTCACAAAATACATTTTATTTTTGTGAGTGTGTGCATGTGTGCGCATGCTTGTGAAGGACAGAGGCTGACACTGGGTGTCTTCACACACACACACACACACACACACACACACACACACACACACACATATATATATATATATAGTGTGTGAGATGGAAGGAAGGGAGAAAAGGGAAAATAGAGGTAATGAATGGGACACAAGTAACATAAAAGCAGAAGGGAGCCAGGCGCAGTGGTGCACGCCTTTAATCCCAGCACTTGGGAGGCAGAGATAGGAAAATCACTGTGAGTTCAAGGCCACCCTGAGACTACATAGTGAATTCCAGGTCAGCATGAGCTACACTAAGACCCTACCTCAATAAATAAATAAATAAATAAATAAATAAATAAATAAATAAATAAATAAATGCAGAAGGGAGCCGGGCATGGTGCTGAGCTGCACACCCCTTTAAACCCAGCACCTAGAAAGCCTGAAATAAGAGGATCACTGTGAGTTCAAGGCCAGCTAGGCTACAGAATGGGAGTTCCAGGTCAGCCTGGACTACAAAGAGACCTCACTACAAAGAGAGAGAGAGAAAGAGAGAAAGAGAAAAGAAAAAGGGAAAAAGCAAAAAGGGTGGACTATTGGGAGGAAGGGAGGGAGGGGGCCAGCAAGAGGGAAGCAGGGGATGGCAGAAGGCAGTAGGGAAAGTAAGACAAATAAGAACAAAGCATACTGACATATATGCATGACAATGCCACACTAGGGCTCGGGGATCTAGCTCAGTGTACAGAGCTTACCTGGCAAAAGCATGGTCCTAGGTTTGGTCTGCAGCATCAGAAAAATGAAAAAAAAATGCTATAATCAAACCTATTATTTTGTATGCTATTTAAAGAGTAAATTTAAAAATATAGGTATAGGGCTGGAAAAATGGCTTAGTGGTTAAGGCACTTGTCTACAAAGCTTAAGGTCCGGGTTCGATTCCCTAGAAGTGACAGAGGAGTGTTCAGCACTGAGACATCTCTATCACACCTTCCAAGGCTCAGGGTCCATTGAGGAAGAGGTGGCAGAAAGAATGTAAGAACTAAAGGAAGGATGGGACTGCTTACAATGCAATCTTCCAGACACAATGTGTCCTGGATATCCAAGACCTTGCAGTGCCTGGTACTACCTACACAAGATCCGCATAATAGGAGAATAAGATGATAACATCAAAATAAAAGAGAGGGGCTGAAGAGATGGCTTAGCAGTTAAGCCTAAGGACCCAGGTTTGACTCCCCAGGACCCATATAAGCCAGATGCACATGGTGGCAACATGCATCTAGAGTTCATTTATAGTGGCTGAAGGTCCTAGTGCACCCATTCTTTCTATCTACCTCTTCCTCCTCTCCCCCACCAATAAAATAAAATTTAAACACCCAAAAAATAAAATAAAAGAGAGACTGAGAGAAGGAGGGGCTATGATTGAGAATGGATGTGTGAAGAGAAAAGTGAACTATCATGGTTTATTGTCTATAGTTACAGAAATTGTCAATAAAAATATAAATAATTAATTTTTTAAAAAATATTTTCATTTATTTATTTATTTGACAGAGGGAGAGAGAAAGAAAGAGAATGAGAGTGAATGGGCACATCAGGGCCTCTAGCCACTGCAAATGAACTCCAGATGAATGCGCCCCCTTGTGCATCTGGCTAACATGGGTCCTGGGGAATCGAACCTGGGCCCTTTAGCTTTGCAGGAAAATGCCTTAACCACTAAGCCATCCCTCCAGCCCCAAATAATTTTTTACAAAGAGGTTTTAAGGGCTGGAGGGATGGCTTAGGGGTTAAGGTGCTTGCTGGCAAAGCCAAAGGACGCAGGGTTGATTTCCCTGCACCCACATAAAGCCAGATACACAAGGTGATGCTTGTAACTGGAGTTCATTTGTAGTGGCTACAGGCCCTGATGTGCCTATTCTCTCTCTAGCCACTTCTCTCTCTCTCTCTCTCTGTCTCTCTCTCTCTCTCTCTCTCTCAAATAAATAAATAAAATAATTTTTTAAGAGGCTTTAAGGGCTGGAGGATGGCTCCATGGCAAAGTGTGCTTCCCGTACAAGCATGATAACCTGAGGAGACTTGAGACTGCTGAGTCTCCAGCAGTCTCAAGTCTCATAAACCCACATAAACTTATGGACGGTCTGTCACTCTAATCCCATGAAGAGCAGTGAACAGAAAAACAGTGAGGCTCACAAAAACAGCAAGATCCAAAGTCAGTGAAGAGACTCCATTTTATGGAAAACAAGCCGATGAGCAACGGAGAGGGACACCTGATGTCATCCTCTGGCCTCAGTGTCATATCCACACACACACACACACACACACACACACATGCATACACTACATACACACAGTACACACATGCCACATCACACCTACTATACACGTGTGTGCACACACATGCATACACCACGTACATGCACTACACACATACCACAGTATACATCACACCTTCTATACACACGTGTGCACACACATGCATACAGCACGTACATATACTACACACATACCACAGTGTACCACATCACACATACTATACACTTGCATGTATACATACATATACAAAGAGGCTTTAAAAAAAAAAAGGCTTTTAAACCAGGCGTGGTAGCGCACGCCTTTAATCCCAGCACTTGGGAGGCAGAGGTAGGAGGATCACCGTGAGTTCGAGGCCACCCTGAGACTACATAGTGAGTTCCGGATCAGCCCGAGCTAGAGTGAGGTCCTACCTCGAAAAGCCAAAAAGAAAGGGGGGGGGAGCTGGAGAAATGGCTTAGCAGTTAAGCACTTGCCTGTGAAGCCTAAGGACCCTGGTTCAAGGCTCGACTCCCCAGGACCCACATTAAGAAGATGTACAAGGGGACGCAGGCGTCTGGAGTTCGTCTGCAGTGGCTGGAGGCCCTAGCATACCCATTCTCTATCTCTATCTGCCTCTTTCTCTCTCTCTATCGCTCTCAAATTAATTAATTAATTAAACAAAAAGAAAACGGCTTTAGTTAGGTATGCTGGCAGCAACCTTCATTCTCAGGAAGCTGAGGCAAGAAAATCACAAATTCAAAGTCAATCTGGGCTATGTAGTGAAGCCATCTAAAAAAAGAAGGCTTCTCTTCTCTTTTCAAATGATGGTGACCACTGGGGTGACTCAAAAATCACCATAGTGCTAAGAAGAAGTGACAGTTCAGCACTAAGTGAGACATTTCTAGCACATCCTCCAAGGCTCAGGGACCATTGTGAAGTAGGTAACAGAAAGAACTGAAGAGCTAAAGGAAGGGGGGAGTGCTTACAATGCCGTCATCCAGACACAAAGTGCCTGACATTACCTACAGAAAACCTGCCGAATAGGAGAGAAAAAAAAAATGATGACATTAAATAGAAGAGAGACTAGTCAGAAAGAAGGGATCCAGAGGAGGGGCAAAAGAGAGGGTGGTGAGAGGGGATTATGATTGTGGTGCATTATTTATGAAAATAATATATATATAGTTTTTAAAAGGCTTCAGTTAAAAAAAAAATTAACTGTAGCCAGGTATGGTGGCACATGCCTTTAATCCCAGCACTCGGGAGGCACCACTGCTTGCTTCTGTTTCCAAACCATGCAGACCTGTAAAACACTCTTTCCTCTTCTAAAATTGTTTGCTCACTACAACTCACCTTCATGTTCTCCACGAGTTTATTAATAAAACTAGAGTCAGTGTACTGTTTAATATATTTCTTTTCTTTCTTTGGGTTTTTTTTTTTTCAAGAGAGGGTCTCACCCTAGCCCAGGCTAACCTGGAATTCACAATGTAGTCCCAGGCTGTCCTCAAACTCATAGTGATCCTCCTACCTTGGTCTCTGTGCTGGGATTAAAGGTATTCATCACCATGCCTGGACATTTAACAGATTTCTAAAGGAATGCTCCCAAAGATGTGGCCAAATGACTCAATTCTACATAATACATTTAGCTTCAAAATAGACAAAACACCACCAAAAGTACCTCTGGGCTTCTTACTATAAAGAAAACAAGAGCCTCAGGACAACTGACCCCTTTCAAGGTAGAAGCTTAAAGCCAAGATCAGAATAATTCACAGTGGCACCATGGTACAAGGGGACCATAGGTTTTACAGGCCCCTCTCTCAATGGTTAGGTATCCAGAAAAACTACTCCGTTTCAACCTCAGATTCTTCTAGAAATTCATTCAACAACAATTTGTGGAATGTCAACCATGTGCCAGGCACTGGTAGGCACTGGGGATACACTGATGACCATGACAGACTGTCTCTGCTCCAACAGGCACTAGCAGTGCAGCAAGAAAAAGGCAGTCAACAACTACTTAGGATAACTGTGATCAAAGAAACAAGAGAACTATATGCAGGCACTGTACGACCACATTGCAGGAAACTTCTAGAAAAGCAGCTAAGAACACTTCTGGGGAAGGGGAGGGGAAGGGAATGGCCTACCTCAGAGGCTGACCAAGTGATAGTGCTGTCTTCACCCATGCTGCTTGCAGTAAGAGTCTAATTGATGCTTCTTTCCAATCTCTGAAAAATTATTTTGGGAGAATAAGAAATAATTTATTTCTTAAATACTTTCTAGCTTGTTTTAATCAGCTGACAATGCACACAAATTGAGTAAAAAAGCAGGAATAAGCTGGAGAGATGGCTTAGTGGTTAGGCACTTGCCTATGAAGCCTAAGGACCCCGGTTCGAGGCTCAATTCTCCAGGACCCACGTTAGCCAGATGCACAAGGGGACACACGCGTTCACTTTCAGTGGCTGGAGGCCCTGGCGCACCCATTCGCTCTCTATCTATCTGCCCCTTTCTCTCTCTGCCTGCCTGTCACTCTCAAGTAAATAAATAAAAATAAACAAAAAAAAAATCATGTACCTTTAAAAAAAAGCAGGAATAACAAATATTATGGTGTAGTTCTAGTTAACTTCCCTTGTCATTAAAGTACAGTGGGGCTGGGATAACAAAACAGCCACAGACAAATCACTATTCGCTATCAGGCATCTTGTGCTCTCTTTGAACATCAACTACAAATAGCCCAAAATCAATTGGGGGACCTTGCACTATTTACCTGTATAAAATGGTCAGAGGTCAGTTGCACAACTGGATAGTTAGGTTTCTCTGCAATTAAAACATAAAAAGTATGACCTAAATGTATCAGCACAATACATATAATTACTGTTAGAAACTTTTCAGTTAACCTTTCCAAAGAGAAACATGTTTTTTAAAAAGAAAACTGACCATATGAATTCTTATGCTGCCAGTAAAAATAATAACCAAGGGCTGGAGAGATGGCTTAGAGGTTAAGGCATTTGCTAGCAAAGACGAAGGAGCCAAGTTTGATTCCCCAGTACCCACATAAAGCTGGATGCACAAGATGGTGCATGTATCTGAAGTTCATTTGCAGTGGCTAGAGGCCCTGGAATGCCCATTCTCTTATCTGCCTCTCTCTCTAATAAGTAAATAAAAAATAACAATAATAGGGCTGGAGACATGGGCTAGTAAAATGCTTGCCTGTGAATCCTAAGGACCCATGTTCGACTCTCCAGCTCCCATATAAACCAGATGCACAAAGGTGAGGCAAGTGCAAGATCACACATGCCCACTAGGTGGCACAAGCATCTGGAGTTCGATTTCTGTGGCTGAGGCCTTGGCACACCAATTCTCCCTCTCTCTCTCTCTCTCTCTCTCTCTCTCTCTCTCTCTCTCTCTCTCAAGTAAAAAATAAACAATAACCAAGCTGAGCATGGTTGTCACATGCTCTTAACCCCAGCACTGGGGAGGTACAGGTAGGAGGATCATGGTGAGTTCAAAGCCACTCTGAGACTAGAGAGTGAGTTCCAGGTCAGCCTGGACTAGAGTGAGTGAGACCCTACCTCAAAAAAAAAAAAAAAAAATCTGGGCTGCAGAGATGGCTGAACGGTTAAGGTGCTTACCTGCAAAGATTAACAACCAGGTTCAATTCCCCAGTACCCACATAAGCCAGATGCACAAAGCAGGACAAAAATTGAATATTAATTATAATAATTAAGAGGAATATTGTGCTTTTAGACAAAGACTAGGTAAGAATATAGAAAATACAAAAAAATGAACTTTTTATATGACATGGATGGAATTTATATATGCATATTTACATGTTTTCTTTAATAGTATTCTAATATTGTTTTATTATAAAATACAGGCTGGACAGATGGCTTAGCAGTTAAGGCACTTGCCTGCAAAGCCTAAGGACCCATGTTTGACTCTCCAGATCCCACGTAAGCCAGATGCACAAAGGTGAAGCAAGCACAAGGTCGCACATGCCCATTAGGTGGCACAAGTGTCTGGAGTTCGACTGCAGTGGCTGAGGCCCTGGCGTGCCAATTCTCTCTCTAAAATAAAAAATAAAAATAAATAAATAATACAACAAAGCACATTTTTGTTGTTGTTCTTTTTGAGACAGGGTCTCACTCTAGCCCAGGCTGACCTGAAACTCATTCAATAGCCTCAGACTGGTCTCCGACTCACAGTGATTCTCCTAACTCAGCCTGCTGGGTGCTGGAATTAAAGGCCTGCACCACCACACCTGTCCATAAGAAACTACTTTTAAGGCCTTAAAATTTCAAATAGATCAATATATTTCTACAGTCATTTGCTTCAAGGTGGCTCTTTTGCTTGTTTTTTGAGACAGGATCTTCTTATGTAACTTAGGCTGGCTTCAAACTTATATTTCTCCTGTCTCAGACATGTGCCATAAGTGCTAGAATGACAATTCTATACTACCATGCCCAGCTCAACTTGGTACAGTTTTTTATTGACTATTTTTATTTTTAAAATATTTTTTAAAATATTTTTATTACTTTATGAGCAACAGAGAGAGAGAGAGAATATGAGGGTAGGCACACCAGGGCTTCTCACTGGTGCAAATGAACTCCAGAAGCAAGGACCACTTTGTGCATCTGGCTTTATGTGGGCACTGAGGAATCAAATCTGAGTTGGCAGGCTTTGAAAGCAAGCACCTTTAACTGCTGAGCCATCTCCCCAGCTCCCTTTTTATTTTTAAGATAAAATATGTCCCATAAACGTTTCTTCAGGGGTAGCAGGAATCAATTCCTCAGTATGTGTAGCATTCAGGTACATTTCAAGATACTTTTTTGGAGTTACTTCCCTATGCTCTGAGAAGCCAGGATGGTTCTAAGTAGTCGTCAAAACCCCCATATTCTTTAGATGTAGATGTGGCCAAGCCAGTCTGTAGATCTACATGGCCTGGCTTTATATCCCTGAGGAGAGGAAGCTTCTCAATCAACTCATGATTCTCAACTCATCAAGATAGTTACAAAAATTTCTCTACAGACAGACTTAAAGCAAAATTTAATTCATTACAGCATAAAAATTTTGCCAGTTCTTGGGCTGGAGAGATGGCTTAGCGGTTAAGCGCTTGCCTGTGAGGCCTAAGGACCCCAGTTCGAGGCTCAATTCCCCAGAACCCATGTTAGCCAGATGCACAAGGGGGCGCATGCATCTGGAGTTCATTTACAGTGGCTGGAGGCCCTGGCGTGCCTATTCTCTTCCTCTCTATCTGTCTCTTTCTCTCTCTGTCTGTCTCTCTCAAATAAATAAATAAAAATAAACAAAAAATTTAAAAAATTGTCAGTTCTTATACAAGTTTCTTATACAAGAAAGCATATGTTTGGCTTTTCACTGTATCTCTAGGGTCCAAGAGATAGCATATTGGGCCCAATAATATGTACTACTAAAATAATCTTTAAGAGTGTTGGTATGTAGCTCACTTGGTAGAGTGCCTACCTCGCAGCCATGAAGTCCTGGGTTTACTCCTAGCACCCAACCCCACACGAACTGGCTGGAATAGCACATGTTAATAATCTCAGCACTCAGGATATGGACGCGTAAGATAGAAGTTCAATCATCCTTGACTACATAATGAGTGAGAGATCACCCTGATAAACCTGCGCTCCTGTCTCCAAACAAAAGTACCTTTCAAAATACATCTATACTGTATATTATAATGTACATTTTATTTCATTAAACGCTAATTTAGGCTGGGCGTGGTGGTGCACGCCTTTAATCCCAGCACTTGGGAGGCAGAGGTAGGAGGATCGCTGTGAGTTCAAGGCCACCCTGAGAATACAGAGTGAATTCCAGGTCAGCCGGGCTACAGTGAGACCCTACCTCAAAAAACCAAAAAAAAAAAAAAAAGCTAATTTGTAGAAAAATTATTGAAAACAATTTTGCACTGCTTTACAGATTACTTGCTATAGTAAATTCCTCCTGGCAAAAATACTCTGGTCATTAGAATATTAAAATAGGGCTGGAGTGATGGCTTAGCCGTTAAGCACTTGCCTGTGAAGCCTAAGGACCCCAGTTCGAGGCTCAATTCGCCACAACCCACGTTAGCCACATGCACAAGGTGGCGCATGCGTCTGGAGTTCTTTTGCAGTGGCTGGAGGCCCTGCTGTGCCCATTCTCTCCCTCCCTCTCTCTGCCTCTCTCTCTCTCTCTCTCTCTGTTGCTTTCAAATAAATAAATAAAAATAAACAAAAATTAAAATATGCTGTAATTTAAAGCATTCCAGTCATTAAAATATAGTTATCAACATTCAAGAAACATTAGCTAACATGCAAAACTCACCAGCAACAATCAGTTTATATACAGCGTGTGTGTACATATTTGTAGAAACAAGAGTGAAACAAAGGAGGTGAAAACATGTGAAGACTTGTGACTGCAATGCAACAGGAGAAAAGGACACCGTTCTTACATAGTCAGCAAATGTAAACTCAGAATCACTACGTCTGTCCCATGAGAAGCTATAATGATGTCTATCGCATTTGTATATTTTATTTTTATCTATTTGAGAGACAGATGAAAAGAGGTAGATAGAGACAATGGCGCGCCAGGAACTCCAGTCACTGTAAATGAACTCCAGACACATGTGCCACTTTGTACAGCTGGCTTACATGGGTGCAGGGAAATCGAACCTGGATCCTTTAGCTTTCCAGGTAAGTGCCTTAACTACTAAGCCATCTCTCCAGCCCTATTACATTTTCTGCTCTAGCCCAGGCTGACCTGGAATTCACTATGTAACTCCAGGGTGGCCTCACGGCGATCCTCCTACCTCTGCCTCTAGAGTGCTAGGATTAAAGGCATGCACCACCACATCTGACCCCCTATTATTATTATTATTTTTTTTTTTTTTTTGGTTTTTCGAGGTAGGGTCTCACTCTAGCCCAGGCTGACCTGGAATTCACTACGTAGTCTCAGGGTGGCCTTGAACTCATGGCAATCCTCCTACCTCTGCCTCCCGAGTGCTGGGATTAAAGGCGCACGCCACCACGCCTGGCTCCCCTATTATATTTTTTAAAAGGTTAAAAAGTAACCTTTCAATGTATTATGCATAAAAAGTTACCAGACTACTTACTTCAAATTCTATGCTTGCTGCTTTAAAAAAAAATGTCTAAACGGTTATATAATTAGGCAGAGCCATAACTACACTGAATTTCTAAGCCCCCCCTTTTTTTTGGCTATCTTCTATTTCAAATTCAATGATTAACAGATAACAGTATGTTGGCCTAGTTAGCCACAAAAGCATGTTATTTTCATAAGATTTTATGTGAATAAATACAACTTTGTTTTTAATACCAATTCTAGGTCATATAAGAATGTTTTAGAAGAACTGTACATGTTTTAGATTTGTGTTAGTTTTGACCTAATATCCACTAATAAAACTGTTCTTCTGGAATTAAAAAAAATAGTCACACTGAGAAGCCTTAGGAATTTACATTCGCATATATGCCTTGAGAATTCTTAGGATTCTATATTCCATTTAGTTTCACTTCTCCCTCTGAGTCAGAGTTCTATTTAGCCAGCAAAAACATATTTATTTTCATATTTTTACTCAAAGTAAAAGTCACAAATCTACTAATATCACAAAATGTTTAAAATAGTAGAAACAAGATAGACAGGCAAACATGCAAAAAGGTAGAGTAGCCTTCACCTACTTAAGGCATTTTCATTTAAAATATGGACATTTTTTGAAACAATAGTCAAGTTCTTTTTTTTTTTCCGTTTTTTGGTTTATTTTTTATTTTTTATTTTTATTTTTTTTTATTTTTTTTAGTTTTTTTAGTTTTTTTTATTTTTATTTTTTATTTTTTTTAGTCAGTTCTGTATTCAGCAAATACAGTCAGTTTGGTACCATTATTAGGCTCATCCGTGACCTACCCCCTCCCCTTGGCCCCTCCTTGTTGAGGTATACGGGTCAAAAAATATGGAACGCTTCACGAATTTGCGTGTCATCCTTGCGCAGGGGCCATGCTAATCTTCTCTGTATCGTTCCAATTTTAGTATATGTGCTGCCGAAGCGAGCACCGTTTTTTGGTTTTTTGAGGTAAGATCTCACTCTCACTCTGGTCCAGGCTGGCCTGGAATTAGCTATGTAGTCTCAGGGTGGCCTTGAACTCTCGGCGATCCTCCTACCTCTTGCCTCCCGAGTGCTGGGATTAAAGGCGTGCGCCACCACACCCGGCTCAGTCAAATTCTTAAAATTATTAAATTAGGGGCTGGAGAGATGGATCAGCAGTTAATGGTATTTGCTTACAAAGCCAGCTTCTATTCTCTAGCACCTACATAAAGCCAAATGCACAAAGTGACACATGCATCTGGAGTTCATTAGGCCAGTGGCAGGAGGTCCTGGCACACCCATACACAATCTGTGTCCACCTCTCTTTCTTTCTCAAGTACATTTTTGTTTGTTTTTCAAGGTAAGGTCTCACTCTAGCTCAGGCTGACCCAGGTTTCACTATGTGGTCTCAGGGTAGCCTCAAACTCATGGTGATCCTCCTACCTCTGCCTCCTGAGTGCTAGGATTAAAGGTGTGCACCACCACGCCTGGATTTTTTTGTTTTTTTTGAGGTAGGGTCTCTCTCTAGCCCAGGCTGACCTGGAATTCATTATGTAGTCTCAGGTTGGCCTCGAACTCACAGTGATCCTCCTACCTCTACAGTGAGGTCTTGAGTGCTGGGATTAAAGACATGCTCCGCCATGCCCAGCTTCAAATAAATAAATATTTACTTTATTTTATTTGTAAACCAATAGAGAGAAGAGAGAAGAGAGACAGACAGAGAGAATGGGCATGCTAGAGCCTCCAGCCACTGCAAATGTGCCTCTTTGTGCATCTGGCTTACATGGGTACTGGGGAATCGAACCCAGGTCGTTAGGCTTCGCAGACAAGCACCGTAAGTGCTGAGCCATCTCTCCAGCCCAAATAAATATTTTAAAATACATATGCTGCCAGGTGTGGTGGTGCATGCCTTTAATGCCAGCACTCGGGAGGCAGAGGTAGGAGGATCACCGTAAGTACAAGGCCACCCTGAGACTACATAGTGAATTCCAGGTCAGCCTGAGCTAGAGTGAGACCCTACCTCGAAAAACCAATAATAATAATAATAAATATATGTATGTACATATGTGTATGTGTGTAGGACCAGGTGTGGTGTCGCACACTTTTAATCCCAGTACTTAGGAGGCTAAGGTAGAAGGATCTTTTGAGTTCAAGGGCAACCTAACACTACATAGTGAATTCCAGGTCAGCCTGGGCTAGATGTTTCTTAGTAGCATCTAGAATCATTTAAAATAACAACTTGGGGCTGGACAAATGGCTCAGTCAGTAAAATGCTTGCCTTACAAACAGAGGACCTGAGTTCCATCCCCAGTACCCACATAAAATTCCAAGTGGGGTGGCATACACCTGCAATCCCACACTGGAAGTGAAGACAGAGGGTCTCTGGCGCTGGCTGGCTTGGTAGTCTAGGCTACTCAGTGAGCTCCAGAGTAGTGAGAAACCCTACCTCAAAAGGAATGGACAGCCTTTCTGAGGATGACACCTGAAGCTGGCCTCTGGCCTCCATGAGTACCTGCATACACATCTGTACTCGCACACATGAGCATTCACATACACATTCATTAAAATTATATACCTCCATATAATTCCAATATTATATAGAATTTAATATCTCCTATATAACCCAAGTAATTAGATAAAATATGAAAGAATGCAAAATATAGTCAAATATTTTAATGATCCTGATTTGTAAAATTATAACTATTATTAGCCATCTATATATTGAAAACATATTTTCAGGTGTTTGTATTCTTTACCTATGTCTTGAGATCTTGAGAGTTTTTTTTTTTTTTTTTTTTGGCTTGTGTGTGTGGTGTATCACCCAATGTGCTTGTCTGTGGAAGCTGGAGTGCAAAGTCGGGTGTGGATGAGAAGTGGTATGGTGTGTGATGTGGCACCCAATGCGCTCACCTGTGGTGACTGGAGTGGACAGTCAGGTGTCCTGCTCCACTGCTCTTCCACCCATTCTTGTTTGAGCCACAGTCTTTTTTTTTTTTTTTTTTTTTTTTTTTTTTGGTTTTTCGAGGTAGGGTCTCACTCTGGCCCAGGCTGACCTGGAATTCACTATGTAGTCTCAGGGTGGCCTCGAACTCACGGCGATCCTCCTACCTCTGCCTCCCGAGTGCTGGATTAAAGGCGTGCGGCACCACGTCCGGCTTCAGAGTCTTTTTTTAAATGTATTCGAGTGTATGTGTGTGTGCGCGCACACGCATGCATGCACACCAGAGATCACCAGATACATGCTTGTGCCACTTTTTTTTTTTTTGCACCTGGCTTTGCAACAAGCGCCTTTAACCATTACGCCATTTTCCCAGCCACAAATGATTGATTTATATGATTTATATGATTTATTTATTATTGCCTGTGCATGTAGGATCTCTCGACACTGCTACAAAGAACACCAGATGCTTGCACCATGTTTTGTATCTAGCTTTGATGCGTGGCTTGGGAATTGAAACTGGGCTGACAGGCTCTGCAAGCAAGCACTTTTAACCACGGAGCCATCTTCCTAGCTTGAGCATAAATCTCACTGATCCCAGAGCTATGTTTTCATGAGCACCAGAAATGTCTCTGTCCCCAAAAGGCTGGGGTTACAGGTGTGCATGGCCATGCCCAGCTGCTTAACATGGAGTTCTGGAGATTCAAACTCAGATGGTCTCAGGCTCTCTCAGGCCCTCACGCTTATGCAGGAAGTGTACTTAATTGCTGAGCCATCTTCCAGCACAGGCCTGAATTTATCTCTAGTCTTTGTCTTTTTTGTGATACTGGGAATTTAACTTAGAGCCTCACACATGCTAGGCAAGTGTCCTAGCACTGTGCTATAGTCACAATATTTGTTCTTTTTTGTTTATTTATGCGTGTACATGTGTTTATGGCTTTGCTAGGGTCTCCTGCCACTGCAAACACACTCTAGATGCTTGTGACGCTTTTTGCTTCTGGCTTTACATACGTGCTAGGGAATAGAATATGGGCCAGTAGGCTTTGCAAGCCTCTAATTGCTAAGCCATCTCTTTATCTTCCTGAAGCTTTTTTTTTTTTTTTTTTTGAGATAGTGTCTCACTCTAGCCCAGGCTGGCCTCAAACTCATAGTGATCCTCCTACCTCAGCCTCCTGAGTGCTGGGATTAAAGGAGTGCACTGCCACGCCCAGCTAAGCTTTTTTTTTTTTTTTTTAACTTTTTTTGTTTATTTTTATTTATTTGTTTGAGAGTGACAAAGAGAGAAAGAGGCAGACACACAGAGATACACATGGCCGCACCAGGGCCTCCAGCCACTGCAAAGGAACTCCAGATGCATGTGCCACCTTGTGCATCCGGCTTATGTGGGTCCTGGAGAATCAAGCCTCGAACTGGGGTCCTTAAGCTTCACAGGCAAGCACTTAACCACTAAGTCATCTCTCAAGCCCTAGTTTTTTTTTAATATTGGCAAAAAATTAAGCCAGGTGTGGTAGTGCACACCTTTAATCTCAGCAGTTCAGAGGCAAAGGTAGGAGGATCACCATGAGTTCAAGGTCAGTCTGGGACTAAAGTAAGTTCCAGGTAGCCTAGGCTACATACAGTGAGACCCTATGTGAGATGGCTCAGTGGTTAAGGTGCTGCCTACAAAACCTCATGGCCCAAGTTCAATTCTCCAGTACCCACGTAAAGCCAGATGTGCAAAGTGGCACATGCACATGGAGTTCATTTGCAGCAGCTAGAGGCCCTGGCATGCCCATTTTCTATGTCTCTGTCTCTCTCTCTCTCTCTGCTTGGAAGTAAATAAATAAAGACGGGGCTGGAGAGATTGTTCAGTGTTTAAGGCACTTGCCTGCAAAGCCCAATGGCCCAGGCTCCATTCCCCAGGACCCACAGAGAGCCAGATGCACAAGGTGGCACAGGCCTCTGAAGTCCATTTGCAGTTACTAAAGGCTCCGACACACCCATTCTCTCTATCTGCCTCTTTCTTTCTCAAATAAATAAATAAATAAAATTTTAAAAACAGTAACGCTCTGAGGTAACTTCCCACACAAAAGGCTCTGTCCTAATGCTGCCCCTTTGTCTTGTTTACTACTGTTATCACAATGTCTAGTGCAGTGCCTGGTACATACATGCTTCAGCAAACAGTCACTGAAAAATCAACTATAAATATAGCACATGATATTTATTATGACCTATGATAATTTTCCTTTACAATTAAAGCTGTAAACATGGTAGTTAAAGTCTGAAAGCCCATTTTTCTTAAGAAATTTCAAGCATGAGCTGCTGTCTTTTACAAGATCAGTACTCTAACTCTTGAGGTATGCAGCCAGCTTCCAACAGGCAGCTGTTTTCTTTTTATTTATTTGAGACAGAGAGAGAGAGAATGGGCATGCCAGGGCATCCAGCCACTGCAAACGAACTCTAGATGCAGGTGCCATGTGCTTACGTGGGTCCTGGGGAAATGAACCTGGGTCCTTTGGCTTTGCAGGCAAGTGCCTTAACCGCTAAGCCATCTCTCCAGACCTCTTTTTTTTTTTAATGTATTTTTTATCTATTAGACATAGAGAGAAAGAGAATGAGTCCACCAGGGCTTCTAACCACTGCAGACAAACTCCAGACACATGTGCTACCATGTGCATCTGGCTTACATGGGATCTGGAGAATCAAATCTGAGTCCTTAGGTTTTGCAGGCAAGCGCCTTAACTGCCATCTCTGCAGCCCAAGTAGCTGTTTTCTAAGGCAAGCTTATAAAAGCCAAATCTAGTGTCACGGAACCTGAAGTGAGCGCATTCGTACTGTACCACTTCTGAGTAACAAGACACATACTTGCCATGGCTTCCTCAGCTCTCTTCATTAAAATGGAAGGGAACCCTTCAAATTAGGTGTTAGCTCAGGCCATCATTACCAACAGTCCCAAAGTAGCTAGCAGTCTTTGCCTACAAAAGAAAAAAGTACTGTTACTTTATTATTCTAGTTATGGTTTAGACTTGCTGAGAAAATTTTACAGTTTATGCCTTGGCATTTCAAAAAATACATGTGATTGGCGGGGGGACATTATTTTCTCATAGAAAGAAAAATCAGTGGCAAACTCAGTATTGATAGAAAATACTAAATCTCAAATACATTTAAAATTTATTTACATTATACTGAACAACATAACTATATTTCTGTAATAAAATTTTCAAACTGTTGCTTTCATAAGCTGTGTGGCAGAAGCAATTTGAGGAAAGAAGGGCCGATTTTGGCTCACAGCTTCGTGGCAGGGAAGCCATGGCACCGTTCGTGGATGGATCAGGAAACACAGAGCCCACGCAGGAGGTGGAGCTGTGATACAACCCACAAGATGTGCCTCTCAGAGGTTCCCACCCTCCAGCTAGGACCCACCTCCTAATGGTTCCACAACCTCTCAAAAGCATTCCATTAGCCGAGGACCAAGCATTCAAGCACACGAGCCTATGGGGGCATTTCACATTCAAGTCGTAACAGTTTTTCACTAGAAAGCTACTACTAAATGGTATTGCAATCAGTATGTTATGAGGTATTACTACTGTGTAATCACAATATTAAAAGTCATCCTCTGAAAATTCAGACTGTCTAAAAATATCTGGTACATTAACCACAGTAGATAAACCACTCAGAAAAAAATTAATAAAAACTGAAAAACTATTACTGTTTTCTTAACAGAAAAACAGTAAGTAATATTGCAAAAGCATTTTACTCTTTTTTGATGTGTGTATATAGTATGTGCAGTGTGTGTCTGGTGTATGTATGTATACATGTGTGCACACAGAGTATCTTCCTCTATCACTCTTCTGTTTTAAATAGATTTTTAATTTTTTTTCATTTATTTATTTGAGAGAAGGAGAGAGAGAGGCAGATAGAGAATGGGTACATGAGGGCCTCCAGCCACTGCAAGTGAACTCCAGACACATGCACCCCCTTGTGCATGTGGCTTACATGGGTCCTGGGGAATTGAACTTGGGTCCTTTGGCTTTGCAGGCAAGTGCCTTAACCATTAAGCCATCTCTCCAGCCCACACTCTTCTATTTTATACTGAACCTGGGAGTCTTTCAGCTTGACTGGCTGACCACTAAGCCCCAGCAATCCTATTTCTGCATCCTCCTCCAGCACTGGGGTTAGGGTTTCAGGTGTATGTGGCCATGACTGGCTTTTAAAAAAAAATTTTTTTTATTTTATTTATGGGAGGGGGAAGAGAGAGTGAGTGTGTGTAAAGCCTGTCTGTACTGATTCCCCAGTACCCATGCAAAGCCCGATGCATCAGGTGGTACATGCATGTGGAGTTTGTTTGCAGCCGCAGCAGAAGGCCTTGATGTGCCCATACTCACTCATTCGCTCTAGCTCTTACATAAATAAAAGTATTTAAAATAAAATACAGAGAATGAGTAATGAAATGAGTTCATTAAAATACCTTATCTTAGTGGGGCGTGGTGGAGCACGCCTTTAATCCCAGCACTTGGGAGGCAGAGGTAGGAGGATTGCCGTAAATTCGAGGCCACCCTGAGACTCCATAGTGAATTCCGGATCAGCCTAGGCTAGAGTAAGACCTTACCTCGGGAAAAAAAAAAAAAAAAAAAGAGGGCTCTGGAACACACTGGATTCAAATCCCTGCAGTGCCACTTACTTACTACGTGCTTGGCTTTAGACTAGAGACTTTGCCTGCCTAGGCTTTACCTATTACCTTTTCATCTATAAGATGGAGCAAACAACAGTGTTTGGTTAATAGGGTGTTTTGAGAATTAAAAGAAGTAACATGTTTAAAGTTTTGAGACTGTTCCCTGGTTGTTAGTAACCTAATGAATGAATGATGGATTGTTTTCCTGATTTTATTTCAAGTATTACCTTCAAGTTATATAACAAAGGAAAGAACTTTTGTTCAAAGATTAACAGCTGATAAAATATTTTTTAAATCTGGATAATAATCAACAAATAAATTTAATTTCCCAAGCCAGGCGTGGTGGCAAACATCTTTAATCCCAGCACTCCGGAGGCAGAGGTAGGAGGATAGCTGTAAATTCGAGGCCACCCTAAGACTACATAGTGAACTCCAGGTCAGCCTAGGCTGGAGCAAGACCCTATCTTGAAAAATGAAAATAAAGCCTGGCATGGTGGCACACACCTTTAATCTCAGCACTTGGGAGGCAGAGGTAGGAAGATCACCGTAAGTTCAAGAATTCCAGGTCAGCCTGGGCTCAAGTGAGACCCTACCTTGAAAAACCAAAGGAAAAAAAAAAAAGGAAGAAAAGAAAAATTTATTTCCCATTTGAACTCTGAACTTCAAACATATTAAACCATGCTGGAACAAGTTGACTTAACAAGCAGACAAGCAATAGGCCATAATTTAATCCCCTATACATATACACACTCTGACCTAATTGCAAAATGAATCATCACTAGATGATACATGTTAAGGAGTATTTCATAGAATTAACAAATCTTTCACATAAATAATCTAAATTGGGGCTGGAGAGATGGCTTAGCGGTTAAGCGCTAGCCTGGTGAAGCCTAAGGACCCCAGTCCAAGGCTTGATTCCCCAGGACCCACGTTAGCCAGATGCACAAGGGGGTGCACACGTCTGGAGTGCATCTGTAGTGGCTGGATGCCCTGATGCGCCCATTCTCTCTCTTCTTCTTTCTCTCTCTCTATGTCAGTCTCAAATAAATAAATTAAAAAAAACAAAAAATTAGAAAATAATAATAATCTAAATAATCTAACTATAGTACCAACATGGCTGTATACACATTGTGTACATAACTAATAAACAAAAAAGAATGTTAAAAAAATAAATAAATAAATAATCTTACAGTAATGAGGAAAAGTGAATTCCAGATCATCCTGGACTACAATGATACCCTACCTCGAAAAACCCAGAAAAAGAGAGAGAGAGAGGAAGGAAGGAAGATAGATCACAAGACTAAGGAGGTGGCTCAGTGATTAAAGGTGCTTGCTTGCAAAGCCTGCCAACCTGGGTTCAATTCCCTAGCAACTCACATAAAGCCAACCAGGTATTCATTTGTAGTGACAAGAGACCTTGGCACACCCATACACATACACAAATAAATAATTTTTTTAAATCTTTTGTTCATTTTTTATTTATCTATTTGACAGCGACAAACACAGAGAAAAATGCAGAGAGAGAGAGTGGGCGCGACAGGGCCTCCAGCCAATGCAAACAAACTCCAGACGCATAAGCCCCCTTGTGCATCTGGCTAACGTGGGTCCTGGGGAATCGAGCCTCGGACCGGGGATCCTTAGGCTTCACAGGCAAGCGATTAACCGCTAAGCCATCTCTCCAGCCCACAAATAAGTAATTTTTTAAAAAAAGAAATAGTTGTTGGGCGTAGGAGGAACACTGTGAGTTCAAGGCCACCCTGAGACTACATAGTTAATTCCAGGTCAGCCTGAGCTACAGTAAGACCCTACCTCAAAAAACCAAAAAAAAAAAAAAAAAAAAGAGAGAGAGAGAAAGAAAGGAAGGAAGGAAGGAAAAAGAAAACAGAAATAGGCGTGCTGGCACACACTTTAATCTCAGCACTCCAGAGGCAGAAGTACTATTATGAGTTCAAGGCCAGCCTGGAACTACAGAGTGAGCTCCAGGCCACCTGAACTAGATAATACCCTACCTCGAAAAAAGAAAAAAAAAAAAATCCCAGAACTTGGGAGACAGAGGTAAGAGGATTGCTGTGAGTTCGAGGCCACCCTCAAACTACATAATTAATTCCAGGTCAGCCTGGGCCAGAGTGAGACCCTACCTTGAAAAACCAAAAAAAAAAATAAAATAAAATAAATCATTTGGGAAATATAAAGTCTTGAAAAATTTAATGACAGCTGTTATTTTAAACAATAGTTATATACATATGGCTTTAATGCTTTAAGTTTCTTAGATAAGCTCTAATAATAATACTTTTAAAATTCTAATTTAAGGGTTGGAAAGATGGCTTACCAGTTAAGGCACTTGCCTGCAAAACCAAAGGACCAAGGTTCGATTCCCCAGAACCCTCATAAGCCAGATGCACAAGGTGGCACATGCATCTGGAGTACGTTTGTAGCAGCTGGAGGCCCTAGCACACCCATTCTCTCCCTGTCCCTCTCTCCCTTCAAATAAATAAATAAATAATTCTAAATTAAAAACTAAAAATAAATCTCTACATTAAAAATAACTTATGAGAAGTCAGGCATGGTGGCACACATCTTTAATCCTAGCACTAGGAAGGCAGAGGTAGGAGGATCACCATGAGTTCAAGGCCACCCTGGAACTACACAGTGAAGTCCATATCAGCCTGGGCTATAGCAAGACCCTACCTCTAAAAATCAAAACAAGATTTATAAACTGGGTGTGGTGGCACACACTTTTAATCCCAGGACTCAGAAGACTGAGTTAAAAGTATCAGCCTGGTCTACACAATGACTTCCAGATCAGCCTGGATAGAGTGAGCTCCTCCTTTAAAAAAAAAAAAAAAAAGATTCACATCTAGAGATGTAGTTTGGTTGGTGCAGTGTTCTCCTAACATGTACTTGGGAGGTGGAGGCAGGAGCATCAGAAGTTCAAGGTCACCCTTGGCTGCATACAAGTTTGAAGACATGCTAGGTTACATGAGATTCTGTCTCAATAAAACAAATGAAATTAAAATTTTTAAAAATGGTTCATTCAAAGTCAGGCACATGCCTATAATCCTGGCATTCAGGAAGGAGAGGCAGAACTGCAAGTTCCAGGCTATCCACAGTTACACAGAAAGACCTTGTCTCAAAAATACAAGCATGGGCTGGAGAGATGGCTTAGCAATTAAGGCGCCTGCCTGCAAAGCCAAAGGACCCTGATTCGATTCCCCAGGACCCACATAAGCCAGATGCACAAGGTGACGCATGCATCTGGAGTCTCTCTGCAGTGGCTGGAGGCCTTGGTGTACCCATATTCATTCTCTCTCTCTCTCTCTCTCTCTCTCTCTCTCTATATATATATATATATATATATATACATATACATATACATATATATATATATGCCCCCTCTCTCAATAAATAAAAATAAATTTAAAAATATTTAAGTATAAGCAGGGCTTGGTGGCGCACCCCTTTAAGTCCCAGCACTCAGGAGGTAGAGGTAGGAGTATCACTGTGAGTTTGAGGACAGCTTGAGACAACACAGTGAATTTCCAGGCCAGGATGGGCTAGAGAAACACGCTCTCTCAAAAAAGAAAAGCAAAACAAAAAATACAAGCATGAAAACAAAAAACTTAAAAAAATACAAGCATGGGGCTAGAGAGATGGCTCAGTGATTAAGGTGCTTGCCTGTAAAGCCTAGGGATCCAGGTCCGAGTCCCCAGTACCCACATAAAGACAGCTGCACAAGGTGGCACATGCATCTAGAGTTCATTTGCAGTACTTGGAGGCTCTGGCATATCCATTCTCTCTCTCCCTCTCTCAAATAAACAAACAAAAATATTTTTTAAAAGCAAACAAATAAACAAACCAAGTGTGTTGCTTCATGCCTGGAATCCTTGGAAGCTGAGGTAAGACAGTTGCTGTGAGTTGGAGACAAACCTGTGCTACACTATAAGTTTGAGTCTAGCCTGGATTATATGGGACCTGTAAGAAGCAAAAATAGGGATGGAGAGATTGCTCAGTGGTTAAGGTTTTACCTGTAAGTCCAAAGGATTCAGGTTCAATTTTACCCACATAAAACCAGATCCACAAGGTGGCGCATGCGTCTAGAATTTGTTTACAATGTCTAGAGGCCCTGGTGTGCCTGTTCTCTATCTGCCTCTTTCTCTCTCTCAAATAAGTAAATAAAAATATTTAAAAAAAAAAAAAAAAGGCTGGGCATGATGGTGCACACCTTTAATCGCAGCACTTGGGAGGCAGAGGTAGGAGGACTGCTGAGAGTTCAAGGCTAGTCTGGGACTACAGAGCGAGTTGGAGGTCAGCCTATGGTTAGAGTGAGACCCTACCTCAAAAAAAAATTGGGGGGGGGGCGCTGGAGAGATAGCTTAGTAGTTAAGGCATTTGCCTGTGAAGCCAAAGGACCCAGGTTCAATTCCCCAGGATCCACATGAGCCAGATGCACAAGGGTCACATGTGTCTGGAGTTCCTTTGCAGTGGCTAGAGGCCTTGGCACGCCCATTCTCTCTCTGTCTCTCTCTGTCTCTCTCTGTCTCTCTCTCTCTGCTTACAAATAACTAAATAATTTTTTTAAAAAGCAAAACTAAATAAGTATATCTCCAAAATATAAAGGCAAATTATATATGTATGTATGTATATACTGACCAATTTTACTCATGAAAATCTGTTTATTCATGCCTACAAAGCAACCAGGATAAAATAAATATTTAAGTAATATAATAGAAACACTAGCTGTTATTTAGGGGGCCAATACCAATGTGTTAAAGATAAATATCATTTGTTGTTGTTGTTGTTGTTTTTTAAGGTAGGGTCATAATCTAGCCCAGGCTGACCTGGAATTCACTATGTAGTCTCAGGCTGGCCTCAAACTCATGGTAATCCTCCTACCTCTGCCACCAGAATGCTGCTATTAAAGACATGTGCCACCATGTCCAGCTTTTAAATTATTTTTGAAATTACACAGGGTTATTTTAAAAGATTTTATGTTTTTGAGGCTGGGCATGGTGGCGCACGCCTTTAATCCTTGCACTCAGGAGGCAGAGGTAGGTGGATCACCATGAGTTCGAGGCCACCCTGACACTCCATAGTGAATTCCAGGTCAGCCTTGGCTAGAGTGAGACCCTACCTCGAAAAACCAAAAAAATAAAAAATAAAAAAGATTTTATGTTTTTGTTTTTTTTTTATTTTTAATTCTTTGTTTTTGGTTTTTCAAGGTAGGATCTCACTATAGCAAAGGCTGACCTGGAATTCACTATGGAGTGTCAGGGTGGCCTCAAACTCCTGGTGACCTCCTACCTCTGCCTCCCGAGTGCTGGGATTAAAGGCATGAGCCACCATGCCCAGTTTATTTACTTATTTTTATTTTATTTTAGAGAGAGCATGCATGTGCAAGAGAGGGAAGAAGGAAGAGAAAGAATTGGCACACCAGGGCCTCAGTCACTGCAATGGAACTCCAGACACATGCACCACCTAGTGGGCATGTGCGACCTTGTGCTTGCCGCACCTTTGTGAGTCTGGCTTACGTGGGATCTGGAGAGTCAAACATGGGTCCTTAGGTTTCACAGGCAAGTGCCTTAGCCACTAAGCCATCTCTCCAGCCCTGTTTTTTTTATTTTATTTGGGGGGGGGAGAGAGAAAGGTAGATCGAAAGAAATAATGGGTGTGTCAGGGCCTCCAGCTGCTGCAAATGAACTCCACATGCATGTACCACCTTGTGCATCTGGATCCTTGGGCTTTGCAGACAAGTGCCTTAACCACTAAGCCATCTCACCAGCCAAAGATTTTATGTTTGAAAAACTAAAATTTAATTTTTTTTTGTTATTTTATTTATCTGAGAGGGGCAGACAGAGAAAGAGGCAGAGAGAGAGAGAGAGAGAGAGAGAATGGGTGCTCCAGGGCCTCCAGCCACTGCAAACGAACTCCAGACGCGTGCGCCCCCTTGTGCATCTGGCTAACGTGGGTCCTGGGGAATCGAGCCTCAAACCGGGGTACTTAGGCTTCCCAGGCAAGCGCTTAACCGCTAAGCTATCTCTCCAACCCAAAAAACTAAAATTTAAAAGTAAACATGTTTACTGTAAACAGTTATGATAATTTTAAAATATGTCTAATACTGGCTATTGCCATAAACAGTACAATTGCAAGCAGCCTCCTGAATAACTCCAAGTCAGCCTGGGCTACAGCTAGACCCTACCTCAAAAAAATGAAAAAAGGGCTGGAGAGATGGCTTAGTAGTTAAGGTGTTACCTGTGAAGCCTAAGGAGCCAGGTTTGATCCCCAGTACCCATGTAAGCCTGATGCTCAAGGGGGTGCATACAACTGGAGTTCTCTTGCAGTGGCTAGACGCCCTGGTGTGCCCATTCTCTAACTGCCTCTTTGTCTCTTTATCTTTCTCTCTCTCTCAAAATGGATAAATAAATAAATAAATAAATACAAACAAACCTAGCTTACGTACTTAACTTGCAACCCTACTGAAATTCAAATAAGCAAGGTTTGGAGCCCAAATACACACTGCTGAAACAGAAATTGTTTTTTAAAGCATATTTCCTCAAGTGCATTTGTAATCAATTTAATTTAATTATTTCAAGAACACTTTCATTTAAGTATTAAGCCATACCTTATGGCTTACTAAGTCTCATGTATCACATTTTGTCTTCAACAAAGAAAATGAGGACTGTTGCAGTCAGGTTCACATTGCTGGCAGAAATCACCCAACCAAGAGCAACTTTTGGGAAAAAAGGGTTTACTTTGGCTTACAGACTCAAGCGGAACCTTCGTGATGGCAAGGGAAAACGATGGCATTAACAGAGGGCAGACATCACCTCTTGGCCAATATAAGGTGGACAAAAGCAACAGGAGAGTGTACCAAACACTGGCAAGGGGAAAACTGATATAACACCCATACGCTTGTCCCCAACAATACACTGCTTCCAAAAGGCGTTAATTCCCAAATTCCCATCAGCTGGGAACCTAGCATTCAGAACACCTAAGTTTATGGGAGCACTTGGATCAAACCACCACATTCTGCCCCTAGCCCCCATAAACTGATGTCCATACATTATATAAAGTACAATGCATTCAGTCCAACTTTAAAAGTCTCCATTATTTTGGTCTATCCTAACAATGTTCAAACATCCCCACAATCCAAGGTCTTTTAACTGAGCCTTAATACAAAAAAAATTCCCTCCCCCCCCCCCAAGAAAAAAACCCACAATGGCACAGAATAAACATTCACACTGCAAAAGATGACAATGGGCATAGCAAAGAAATATTTAGCCAACACAAGATTTAAACAGGGCAAACATCAAACTCTTAAGTCAACAACTAGTCAATGACAAATCTCCAAACCCATTAATTCTAACCACTAAGTCTCTGTAGTTTCAATTCCACCCTCCAGCTAGGCTACTCACAGACCAGGAAAACTTCATCTGGGGCCACAGCTCTCATTAGCAGCCATTTTGTGGTCCTGGCATCTCCACTGGGTCTCTACTGCAACCCACCGTCCATCCTCACAGCTCCATCGGGTCTCCATGCAGGCATCCAGCAAACCTGCTTCACACTGCCCATGGCCGTTTCCAAAATACAAGACCTCGTTCCAAACTCAATGACCCTCTCTTTCCTGCATTTCTTACACTTCATAATACCAGATAGGGTGTCAATTTGTTAATCCACTGGGGAATAAAGCAGACTTTGAAGAACAGGACACTCCTTGAGCACTCAGCCCCTTCAAAAGACTGTATTCTTTCTGTTGTCCCAATGCAGGTCAGCTGGCCCAATCTCAATGGTTGTAATCTCTCAATTGCAGCTGAACAAGCAGCAGTTTCGGCCTAAGATTTCTTTCTGTGCCATATCCTTCTGCTCAAACCAGTCCATTTCTACACAAAACAACCCTGCACAATTTCTCAGGACACAGGTATAACAGCAAGCCTCTCACACAAACTGCTTCTAGCCCACTCCAGGCAAAGCTCTTTCTCACCCTCACAAGCCAAACCTCACAGTCCATAGTTCTCACTGCATTCAGGTCTTGCAACTCTGACCAGAATAGTCCATCAAGCTGTACTTACAGCACTGCAAGGCGCCTCTTAGGCCAAGGTTTCAAATCCTTCCACATTCCTCTTGAAAATCAGCTCCAAAAGGCCAAAGCCACACAGTCAGGTGTCTAGCAGCAACCCCACTCTCCGTACCAAGTACACTGTTGCAGTCAGGTTCACATTGCTGGTAGAAATCACCCAACCAAGAGCAGCTTGTGAGAATAAAGGGATTTATTTTGGCTTACAGGCTTGAGGGGAAGCTCCACGATGGCAGGGAAAATGATGGCATGAGCAGAGAGTGGACATCACTCCCTGGCCAATATAAGGTGGACAACAGCAACAGGATAGTGTGTCAAACACTGGCAAGGGGAAACTAGCTATAATACTCATAAGCCTGCCCCCAGCAATTCACTGCCTCCAAGAGGCGTCAATTCCCAAATTTCCATTAGCTGGGAACCTAGCATTCAGAACACTTAAGTGTATGGGGGAAACCTGAGTCAAACCACCAAAGGGACTAAGCATAGTTTTTACTAAAAACCAGTAAAAAAGAATGCATGACAATAAAAAAGACAAGACATCACCACATCACCTTTCTACCTAAATGTGAAACATGGAGAAAAGTCTTCAAAATGAGCCACCACAGCTATGCTATTAATTTCACTAATAAAATCACTATAAAGCTCTATTCTAGTCATTAAGAAAAACCTTTCAGGTATCATTAATGAGATCATCCAAGCACTACTGAGTTTTAATGACTTGGCAAACCAAGAGAATTAAAAAATAATAATTTATGTATGGTGTTCTGTAGGGAAGACTGCATTTCACAGACTTGGTAAGAAAGAAAATGTAAAAGTAATTAATAATATACTTATATTCTTCTGTGTTTAAACAACATACTGCATTTCAGACAGAGTCAGGTAAAGAAATATTTTAAAAAATTTAAAGGTGAAGTCATTGCAACATCAATCACATACATGCTCTCAAATCCAGTGAGATCATAAGCTCAGCTATAAGGGAAATAAAACTACTAATGAGCGTCTTCCATGCAGACACATTTATGTTTTCAGCCTTAGCATATTTTCAAACCATCTGGCATCAGTGCCTCCCTGGTTCACCAGCAGAATCTGTTCAAAAGTGAACATAAAACTAGAGCTACATGTATTTGGGAGAAAGCAAAGAACTGCACACACATAGAGCACTGTTCCAACATGAATGTCTAAGCTAGTTTACACTTGAACTTTAAAACATTTCCACTGAAGGCATTAAAGCTTTTGAAAACAAAAGAATGGATCAAGAAAAATGCATGAATTATAGCATTAGTTATTCAAGTCACTATTTTCTTCTCATTTTAATTCGGTGATGAAGTATTTCTATAAAAATTCATTAACAAATAGAATGCCATATAATTTTTATATTATAACTATCTAAGAGTACTTAGGTATGGTGATACACAGCTGTATTCCCAACACTCAGGAGGCAGTAGGATTGCCATGAATTCAAGTCCGGCATGGGCTACATACCCAAACTATATCTCATTTAAAAAGTATGCATTTTGCTTTGCTTCAAATTAGTCTGTGTACCCTTAAAATGCTGGGAGGAAAGAGAGAAAGACTAAGAGGAAGAAATATTCATGAACGCCCCTTTTCTTTTATGTCTGTTACCAAATTACTGTCCTCAACAACATTCACATTTCCCTTGCTTAAAAGTAGGAGTTTAGTTGCTACTTTAGAAATTAAAATAATCTATGAATATGCTAGTGCCAATAGCCTTATTAGAACCAGTTTTTGCTAATCCTCACTACCAGTTTTAAAACAAATGACTTTTTTCAAGGCAATTTTTCAGAAACAAAGATAATCCACGCAGCACCACCTAACACAAGCTAAAGCTTTTAGACAAAGACTGAGAAACAATGACCAACAGCAACAAATATATGTGACCTCCGAGAGAGCTGCAGCTTCAAGTTACATGGAATCCCAATTTCATTTCTTTCTTTCTTTCCTTCTTTTTTTCTTTCTTTCTTTCTTTTTCTTTTTTTTTAAGACAGCCAGGTTGATGACAGAGAAGTGCTGTGGGATTCCTGCTCTAATCCACCCTCTCACCTGCATTCTTTGACCACCCCCATTCCAGTTTCCTTATTCCTTGCCCTGGGTCTCTCACTCACTGATGCCTGTCCCAGAGGCTGCATCTCTGAGCCCAGGATATCAAACGCGGCTGTATTTTCCTTCTCTTGCCTCTATGCTCCTCGTGGAAGACAGGAAGAGCGCAGATGCACAAAAGAACAGAATGTCAAGTCCCTTGACTTGGAACTTTGGTGGAACTACATGGGAAGCGGCATCTGCTGGGGGCTCACTGCCCTTTCATCCCCCTCAAGGAGTCAGCCGATCGATCTTCCCCTTTAGGCCCCAAGGCTTCGAGGACTCTCTGGACCATTTCCCCGCAAGTCCTCCCTGCACTCACATCCCTTCTTGTGTCCATCCTCTTGAACCAACTTCTCCCCTAAGACCCGGGGGGATTTCACTCGGGTGACTTCCCTGAGTGGGGTCCGGCAGGGTTTCCCGGGGATCCGATCGCGCAGCCCAGCTCCAGACGAGACTCTTCCCCCGACTTCCCAAGGCTGCGTGGCGTCCCCACGCCCCCTCCCCCAGGAGGACAGCGCTGCGGACCTCCCCGGGGACCCGCGGTCCTCTGGGGGGGGGGCACCCCGTCCTCATTCCCCTCCACAACCCCAAGTTGCTCGGTCCTTCCCGAAGCCCGGACTGCGGCTGTCCCCTCCGGAGCGCCTCCCCGCGCCCCCCTCCAGAGCCCGCAAAGCCCGGAGAGCGCCTGGGACCCCCGGGGGGGGGGGTCTGTCCGCGGACGGTGACACGACGGCGGGCGGGCTCCGTCCGAGGGGTCCTCTGCCCCGGGTCCCGCCCGCCGCCGGCCGTGCCCACGCCGCTCGCTCTTCCACGCCCGCCGCGGGTTCGAGCTCAGGCTCGGCCGGCTTGCTTCGCACCCGCAGCGCCGGCGATCCCCGTCCCCGGCCGCGCAGCTAGCGGCTTACCAGCTGCACGGGGCCGCCGCGCCTCTCAGCGCCCCGCCGCCGGCGCCATCTTGCATTTCAAACCCACTGCACTTTTCAGGGAGTCAACTCTGACCCGTGAACCCTAACCCCGGAACCAGTCCACGAGCCGGCGCGGGGGCCGGGGGCGGGAGGGGGGGGCGGTGTGGGAGGCCGGAGCGCTGCGAGCGCCGCCGAGCTCGGGGAGCTGCGAGTCCCGGAGTGCGAGCAGAGGCGCGTGCGTGCGTGCGTGCGTGCGTGCGTGGGTGCGTGCCTCAGCTCGCGCGCACCCCCACTGCGGGGAGGTGAGATAGGGGGGGTGTCCCCCACAGCGGGGAGCCCGCCGCTCCCCTGACACGCGACCCCCGTAGCTAAACCAGAGCCAAACGGGCCCCGCGGGAGCCGCCCCGCCCCCTGTCAAGAGAGGCCACGCCCCCGCCAGGATAAGCCACGCCTTCCGCGCCTCGCCGCGGCCCCGCCCCTCTCGCGGTCGTCAGGAAGCCCGCTGTTCTCGCGGGTCGGCCCCAGAGGCCGTCCTGCTGTCACCGCCCGCGGATCCCAGAGGTAGGCACGCGCTCTTCGCAAGCCCCATCCTGCTAGTGGACTGCTGAAGCCACGCCCTCTGCCACGAGAAGCCCCGCCCCGTCCCGCCAGCCCCGCCCCCTCACGCCCTGCCCCGCCCCCTGTCAGCGGCCCGGCGCCTCTGTCAAGTGCAGCTCCACCTCCTCCCGCCCCGACTTCAGAAGTTCAAGGCCCCCTCCCTCCTCCCTCCCTCCTCCCTCCCCCCGTCGTGGAGACGGAGTTCCGCTTCCCCCGAGAGTCACTCACCCTTCCGTGGGGCGTTCGCCCCAGCCCTGGTCTTTGAACCCCTCGGCCTCACACAGCCAGGCCAGTCCCAGGACCCACCTCCCATCCCCTGCAACCCCCTTCCCGCTCCTACCCGCGCCTCATTGTTAAAGTGACAAAAGCAAAAAGAAACGACTGGGCCCTGTTCTTGGGCCGCCCTGGCGTGTGAGAGAGAGCTCTTTGGCGCCTTGGTGTTTAGTCTCCGCCCCATCCCAGTCCTGGACCCTTTGTGTTTTCATAGCACTGCTCACCAGGCCACATGGATCCCAAAATATGCCAGGGCTGCTGAAATCATCGTTCGCCGGTTTCTTGCACTCGCATCCTAAAATTCTAGAACTTGGATATGCTGAGCATACAGATCTCACCAGCAGAGGCACTGAACCCTGTCCTGCTAGGACCCCAGTGCTTGCAACAGTTTAACGGCACTTTGGTGACTTGAAATTAAATTCAGAATGTGAAATTGTTTCATAAGTAGTTCAAGAAATGAATGTGATGCAAAGAAAAAAGTTTATAGTGAAATTTTATACTAACATCAATTAAAATAGTAAAATGAAAAATAATAATAAAATGGGGTGTTTCGCAATGTATTTAAGTACTTTGGCTCTTCATAAAAGAACTACAAGACATAAGACATAAAGTATCCCCACAAAGTTTCAAGCACTCCCCTCGACACAGTACTGTGCCCTCTGAGAACTTTGGCTTAGAACTTAGTTCTGAGGAAAGCAAGTATTGCAAAAATCAGAAATTCATTCTTCTGTTTATTATTTTTGTTGTTGTTGTATTTTTTTGAGGTAAGGATATCACTGTAGCTCAGGCTGACCTGGAATTACTGTGTAGTCTCAGGGTGGCCTCAAACTCCAGGCAATCCTCCTACCTCTGCCTCCCAAGGCCTGGGATTTAAGGAGTGAGCCACCATGCCCAGCTCAGGCACATGTTTTTAGACAGGGTCTCTCTTTGTCCTGGAGTTCACCAATTAGGCTAGACTGGCTGGCCAGCCAGCCCCAGGGATCTTTCCTGTCTGCCTCTCCAGATTACAGGCACACATCACCATGGCCAGTATTTTACACGGCTTCTGAGAACCAAACTCAGGTTTTCATGTTTGTGAGGCAAACAGACTGAGCTATTTCCTTAGCCCCTTAACCATTAACTTTTTGAGCATTGTATGTGTCAGACACTGTGGGAGATATAAAGCTGAGTTAGGCTGTCCAGCTGTCCACTGGTATCAAACAGGGATTGTTCTAGAATCCTCCAGGATATTAAAATGAGGGGTGATCAAGTCCCTTATATAATTAGCATAACATTGGTACATTATACACATTCTCCTATGTAATCTAGATTATTTGTAATACCTAGTACATTGCAAACATTATGTAGATAGTCATACTATATAGTTTAGGGAATAATGATTTTAAAAAAGTTGACACATGTTCAGTAGAGATGCAGATTTTTGTGTGTATGTACCTGTGTGTATGTTAGCATGTGCGGGCACTCATATAGAGTTCAGAGGACAACTTAGGGGTATTGTCATCATCTTCCATCTTGTTTGAAACAAGGTCTCTCTTGTTGTTCACTGCTACTAACACCTGTGAGATTTGGGATTCTCCTGTTTCCACCTTTTACTGCCATAGGTACATTAGAATTACAGATGCATGCATCACTGCGTCTGGCTCTATGTGGTTTCAGAGGATCCAAACTCCAACTGTCAGGCTTACATAGCAAGTTCTGTTAACCACTGGTCCATCTCTCCAGCCTCAAAATGCAATTTCTTTTCTGAATATTTTTGATCCATGGAGGGTTGGATCATGGATATGGGAATTGTGGATTCAGAAGGCTGACTGTGTTATCTCTTCCAGGAGCTTCCAGTCTCCAGCCCAAGCAAAAGCATGAGTATAGCTGAGCGTGGTGGCACACACCTTTCTTTAATCCTAGCAATGGGGAGGCAGAGGTAGGAGGATCGCTGGGAGTCTGAGGCCACCCTGAGACTACATTGTGAATTCCAGGTCAGCCTGGGCCAGAGTGAGACCCTACCTCAAAACAAAGTATCGATGTGAAAGCTGAGATCAGGCTCTTGCAGAGTGATCTTTTGGGGACATGACTGATGAATCTGAACTTCACTTCTCCCCACTTTCCCTTTGTTTTTCCTTTTCCTCCACAACCCCTCCCCATTTTGCACTGCTCTGTAGTCTCCTCCTCTCTGCACAAGCAGTTAGGCTGGTTCACTGTCTAATGCCTGCAGCCCAGAATCCTCCCAATTTCAGGTCACGCCCACAGTGCATTTCTGTCCAGGAAGACAATTTCAATAGCACAGTGCTGAGCACAGTATCGTTAGCTGACGTGCTGCCAGTTATCTGGCATCACTGTACAAAGCAAGACTGTTAACACCACTTCAGAAAAAAAAAAAACTGTAGACTTAAGCAATATGCATATATGTTTAGAATAGCAGATTGTGCCAGCCCACATAAATCTGTTTAGAGGCGACGTTTACACTGTAACTTGTTTTTATTAAAATAAACTCATTTATGAAAATTGTAAATATGGCTGATTTTTTAACAGCTGCATGGCTGCAGAAGTAAATTTTTACCCATGGATTGGAATGGTTAGAAGTCTAGAGTTGGTTTTTTTTTGTGTGTGTGTGTGCATATGCTTTGTGGTTTGTCATAAAGATGGTTGTGGCAAAACTTCTGGACTGTAAGAGATAAGAGGTTTCGTAGCTTTAAAAAAAAAGAAACTGCACTTTTGGTCTTCAGAGCCTTCCCCATCTTTGGAACAGCGAAAAAATATTTTTAGGACACAAAGAACTGAAGAACTTTGAATAGAAAGTTCTACACTGTCTGAAGAACAGGCTGCCAACAACACTTTCTCTCCCTGTTATTATTTTCCCTTTTTTTCTACCTCTTATGAAAAGCTACAATGCAAACTACAAACAATAAAGAACTGAATATATTGGGGGCCATCTATTCAAACTACCACAGCCATTTAAAAAAAAAAGATAGCATGAGACAGCTAAAAAGACATCAAACTAAGATGCTTTAAACTTTTGACTATAGTTAGGTGAACCTGAGAATTTAGCCTCTATGAAAAGACCTCACAATTTTCTCTATTGCCTACTTCACAAGGTGTACAAAAATGTTTCTACTAATGGTAGTTCAGGCTGAACAAACTTTTAAAGTCAATTTGGTTTGTGTCCTTGCTGATTCCTCTTACTGCTTGCTCTGTGGAAATGACAAATAAGTAATAAATGATAACAACAGTAAAAGCAAGTCAGTGTTCTTGGTACTTGTAAGAGACCCTTACCACTCCTTCCTATTTCTGAATCTAGCATAGGAACATAGATGAGACTAAGACACAAGAAAATACAGAAGAAAAAAAAAACTTACTTCCCAGTAATGAGTCAAGGAATAACACTTTGATAGACTTTAGATTTTAACCATAGTGTCACTTGGGCTGTTCACTCATTGGGGTGTAAATCCATTTCCACAAAAAAAGAAAAATTCAGTGACTGTGTCAGCACTATGCAGGTCTGGAGAACAAGACGGCAGTGTATTTTTAAGTTTAAATCTGTGAGTAGCTGGACCTGGTGACACACGCCTTTAATCCCAGCACATAAGAGGCTGAGGCAGGAGGACTACAACAGTTTGAGGCCAACCTGGTCTACAGAGTCAGTTCTAGGTCAACCTGTGCTACAGAGTGAGACCCTGCCACAATAAAACTGAAACAAAGCAAACAAAAAATCCTTAGGAGAGATGGCTTAGCAGTTAAGGGATTTGCCTGTGAAGCCAAAGGACCCAGGTTCAATTCCTCAGGACCCACGTAAGCCAGATGCACAAGGGGGACATGCATCAGGAGTTCGTTTGCAGTGGCTACAGGCCCTGGCATGCCCATGCTCTCTCTGTCAGTCTCTCTTCTCTCTATCTCTCTTACTCTCTGTTTGCAAATAAATAAACAAAGTTAGAAATTATTTTTTTTTAAATCCTTAGGATCCAACACTAGTGGATCACACAATGCGGAAGCAATATGAGAGTGAGGAATGCAGTGACTCACTGTTTCACAGCCCCAGCAGAGGAAGCCAAGTCACAGTCCTTAAACTTTAAGGTGCATGAAAATTACTGGGAAACTATGTTAAAACAAACAAACAAACAGGCAAACAAACTCTGGGCTAGAGAGATGGCTTAGTCGTTAAAGCACTTACCACTTGCCAGTAAAGCCAAAGGACCCAGGTTCAACTCCCCAGGACCTACATAAAGCCAGATGCTCAAGGTGGCACATGCATCTGGAGTTTGTTTGCAGTGGTTAGGAGGCCCAGGCATGTCTAGTTTTTGTCTCTCTCTCCTCTCTCTCAAATTAATAAATAAAATATATATATTTTTAAATCTAAAGCAGGATGTGGTGGCACATGCCTATACCCCAGCCCTTGGGAGACTGAGGTAGGAGGATCTCTGTGAGTTCAAGGCAGTCTGGGGCTACACAGTGAGACCCTGCCTCAAATAAATAAATAAATAAATAAATAAATAAATAAATAACAGGCCTGGTGGCACACGCCTTTAATCCCAGCACTCAGGAGGCAGACTTAGGAGGATCACCATGAGTTCAAGGCCACCCTGAGACTACATAGTGCATTCCAGGTCAGCCTGGGCTAGAGTGAGACCCTACCTCAAAAAAAATATACAAAAGATTCTCAGAGCCCATTCCTGGTAGGAGATGTGAATATAGTGGGTCTGAGGTGAGGTGGTGAATCTACTTTTGATGTGAGTGAGCTGAGGGCCTCACTGAGAAATACTGGTCATGACCATGTATGGCATTCTTATAAAATTAAACTGAGGGTTACAAGCTACAAAAAAGTCAATATATCTGAAAAGGGATATCTGTTCCACAAACCATCAGTAACATGGCCATCAACCTAGGAAGGAAATTGTACTTCAGTCTCTAAGAACGTTCAGACCCATTACCGATTTCGATTTTCAAGGAAACGTCATGGCTCATTAAACCATGAGCACTTCAGAATTATTATGCCACTTTGTACTCCTGGAGTCTCTGAGGTAGCTCTGTTCACAGTCAGCATAGAAGGGAGCTGAGGTTTGGAGAGGTTAGCACGCCTCTCCAAGGTGAAGAAACTGGGTTTTGAATCCATCCTGACCAGTCCTGCAACCTAATAAAGCAGCTGAATGCACTGTTTCCATGAAGACAAGCATTGCATTGGCCAATCTACAGTGTGCATAGGATCTGAACACATTCGTGGGCACTGAGGTTAAATGCTTAGGGTTCAAGCCTCAGATCCTTTGTCTCTTGTTAGTTGTAGCAAGCAATTGTTGCTGCTTAATGAACCCACCGAAGCTGTCAGCTGAGGACCAAGCATGCGACTAGGGGGATAGCCCAGTGAGAGAGTGTCTACCTAGGACGCATGAGCCCTGCGTTTGATCCCAGCACTGCAAACAAAAGACTAAACAGTGGTGGCACAAGCCTTTAGTCCCAGCGCTTAGCACTTAGGTAGGAGAATCACCACAAGTACCAGGCCTGGGCCACAGAGTGAGCTCCAGGTCAACCTGGAGTAGAGTAAGACCTTGCCTCGAAACACACACACACACACACACACACACACAGAGAGAGAGAGAGAGAGAGACCACCAGACTTCGAGGCAGCTGGGTGGTTCTGCAGATCTGGACCAGTTTGGGTGGTCCTTACAGGACTTGATCATGTGTCTGTGGTCAGCAGGTGGTTGTCTGGGGTCTGCCTTGTCCAAAGTAACTGCGTTCACATTACTGGAAGTGTCATCTAGGATGACCTCAGTCACCCTTGCAGTGTTGGCTAGCTGTTGATCCCAAGTGTGACTGGCCACGAATCTCATCTTTCAGTGGGCTAGCCTGCACTCATTCCAATGTAGCCACCTGGGTCCAAGTGAGAAGCAGGCTTCAAGTCTTCCTAAAGCCCAGGGCTGACACATTTAACACTTTTGCCATATTCTGTTCGCTAAAGGCAGTCACAGAGCAGCCCAGATTCCACTTCTTAGTGAGAACAGCTGCATAGCCCTACTGCAAGAATGAGATTATAAAGCCGGGCGTGGTGGCGCACGCCTTTAATCCCAGCACTCGGGAGGCAGAGGTAGGAGGATTGCCGTGAGTTCGAGGCCACCCTGAGACTCCATAGTGAATTCCAGGTCAGCCTGGGCTAGAGTGAGACCCTACCTCGAAAAACCAAAAAAAAAAAAAAAAAAAAAAAAAAAGAATTCCAGGTCAGCCTGGACTAGAGTGAGACCCTACTTCGAAAACAACAACAACAAAAAAAAAAAGAATGAGATTATAGGGCTAGGGAGATGGCTCAGGGGTTAAAAGCACTTGCTGCACAAGCCTGACGACAGAGGTTCAGACCCCCAGAACCCACACAGAACCAGAAGCAAGCAGCACATGCATCCATAATCCCAAGGTGTCTACAAAACAGGAGGCCAAGTCAGGAGAATTCCCAAAGCTCCCAGGCCAGTCAGCCTGGTGTTCACAGCAACAAAACAGTAAGAGAGACCCTGTCTCAAATAAGGTGGAAGGCAAGGATCAACAGCCTGAGATTATCTCTGACTCCATGCATGCATTCATACATGCACACATGCTATGCACACCCACACAATCATAATCATTCTGCAATCAAATTCACCACACTATGTGACCAATGGCAGGTTTCTTGACCTGTCTACATTTTTAAAAATATTTATTTATTTATTTATTTATTTATTTATTTATCTGGCTTTATGTGGGTACTAGGGAATTAAACCTGGGTCTTTTGGCTTTGCCAGCAAGTGCCTTAACTGCTAAGCCATTTCTTTCTTATTTTAATAAGTTTCGTATTTATTTTGTTTATTTTTTTTGTTAAATCATATATATTTATTTATTTGAAAGAGAGAAAGAGGGAGAGAGAGAGAGAATGGGCACACCAGGGCCTCCAGCCACTGCAAATGAACTCCAGATACATGCGCCCCCTTGTGCATCCGGCTTACTTGAGTCCTGGAGAGTTGACCCGGGATCCTTTGGCTTTGCAGGCAAACGCCTTAACCACTAGCCCATCTCTCTAGCTTTTTTTTTTTTTTTGAAGTATGGTCTCACTTTAGTTCAGGCTGACCTGGAATTCACCACGTGGTCTCAACGTAGCCTCAAACTCACGGCGATCCTCCTACCTCTGCCTCCTTTTAAGACTCTAGAATATGGTCCAGGTGATGGTTCAGACATGAAGTACCCCTCAACTGGTCCCCAGCTGTTGAGGGGTGAATGACTCATGGAGGCAGCGCCTTCTTTAGTGGGTTAGCTCAGGGATGAATTCATCCCGGAATGCACTGACAGGAGGTGGAGCTGAGCTGGAGGAAGTGGATCACCGAGGAATGCCTTTGAAAGGTCTATCTCGGTCAAGGTCTCCCACTCCCTGGTCCCCACCACTCCCTGTCTGTCATGAAGGGAGCAATCTCCTCTGCCCATGCTGTCTCCATTATGATATAATACCTCGCCACACGTTCAAAAGCAGCGGAGCCAGCAGACCATGGTCTGAACCAAAATAGACCTTTCTCCTTCAAGTTGTTACTCTTGTGTATTTTGTCACAGCTAGAGAAATGTGCCTAACCCTCCCAGCCAAGTGACCACATGACTCTGGATGGGTTTTATTTTATTTGTTTGGTTTTTTGAAATAGTGTCTCACTCTAGCCCAGGCTGGCCTGGAATTCTTTATGTAGTCTCAGGCTGGCCTCGAACTTACAGTGATCCTCCTACCTCAAGTCTCCCAAGTGCTAGGATTAAAGGCATGTGCCACCACGCCAGCATGACTCCGCTTATTAATGCTAAACGTCATGTGTCTCAGTGTGCCAACTCCAAAGTCTCCGTGGTCCAGTACATCTTTTCTTCAAAGGTTAGCTTAGGGCTGGGATATAGCTCAGTGGTAGAATGCTTGCCTAGCATGCACAGGGCCCTGGGTTCAATTCCCAGTGCCAGAAAAAGAGAGTTAGGGGTGGTGATGCACACCTTTAGTTTCAGCACTTGGGAATCTAAGGTAGGAGGACCATGGTGAGTTCAAGACCAGGCCGGGGCTACAGAGTGAGTTTCAGGTCAGCCTGAGCTAAAGTGAGACTCTACCTCAAAAAAACAAAAAACCGCCGGGCATGGTGGCGCACACCTTTAATCCCAGCACTCAGGAGGCAGAGGTAGGAGGATCACCATGAGTTCGAGGCCACCCTGAAACTCCATAGTGAATTCCAGGTCAACCTGGACTAGAGTGAGACCCTACCTCGAAAAAAAGGAAAGTAAGGGCAGGGCAGGGAAGGGAAGGAAAGAAAAATAAAGAGAGAGAGAGAGGAAGGAAGGAAGGAAGGAAGGAAGGAAGGAAGGAAGGAAGGAAGGAAGGAAGGAAGCTGGCAGGCAGGCAGGCAAGCGTTAGTTCAGTCTGCCACAGCACAAGAGTCAGGCACTCTTGGGAGAAGGGACAGCATTATGCGGACATCAGAGGCCGTGAGCGGGGCAGCTCCTTCAGAAGGTGCTTCAAAACCCTTACATCCATCTTCCCTGTGCACATTTTTTTAATTTTTATTTTGCATGTATGTGTATATGTATGTGTGTGTGGTATGTGTCCCTGTATGTGTGGGTGCCCGTGTGTGTGAGTGGGTGGGCGTGCAGTGCATGCAGGGGCTGGTGTGTGCCAAAAGGCCAAAGTCAAAAGTCAAAGTCTTCCTAAACCGCTCTCCACCCGAAGCTCAGCAGTTCAGCTAGACTAGCTGAGCCACGAGCCCCAGAGATCCCATCTCTGTCTCCCCAGCACTGGGATTCCATGTGCTCGCTGCCATACCTGGATTTTTTTTTTCCCATGGCTACTGGGAGTCCAAACCTAAGTCCTTGTGCTTGTGCAGTGAGCACTTTACCAACAGAGCCATCTGTCCAGCTGTCTGGACATTTCTTGATCAAATGAGACACTTTGTCTATTTCACCAAGTGTCCTCCATATTAGCTCTCACACAGGTGTATTATACTAGGACTTCCATTAAAAAAAAAATACCAAAGGGGGCTGGACTGATGGCTTAGCAGTTAGGTACTTGCCTGTAAAGACCAAGGATCCAGGTTTGATTCCCTAGTACCCATGTAAAGGCAGATACACAAAGTGGTGCATGCATCTTGGAGCTCATTTGCAGAGGCTGGAGGCCCTGGTGTGTCCATTCTCTCTCTCTCTCTCTCTCTCTCTCTCTCTCTCTCTCAATCTCTGTCATCTCTCTCTGCTTGAAAATAAATAATATAAAAACTCAGGTGTGGTGGCCTTTAATCCCAGCACTCAGGAGGGAGGCAGAGGTAGGAGGATCACCATGAGTTCAAGGCCACCTTGAGACTACATAGTGAATTCCATGTCAACCTGAGCTAGAGTGAGACCCTACCTCCAAAAGCAAGCAAACAAACTATATATATATGCCTGGAGTGATGGCTTAGCAATTAAAGTGCTTGTCTGTAAAGTCTTAAGGACACAGATTCAATTCCTCAGGACCCACATAAGCCAGATGCACATGGTGGTACATGTGTCTGGAGTTCATTTAGAGTGGCTAGAGGCCTGGCACACCCATTCACACACACACACACACTCTCTCTCACTCTCTCTCTCTCTCTCTCTCTCTCTCTCTCTCTCTCAAATAAATAAATATTAATTAATTAAATGTATTTTTTAAATACCATGGCCTCGGGGGTTCAATCGCAGCGGTCACGGTCCTCACAGTTCTGAGGGCTGGAAGTCCAGGATCCAGGTTCTGACAGGGCCGATTCCTTTGGAGGACTGTGAGGGAAGAATTTTTCTTGCTCCAGGCCTCTCGCCCTGGCTTACAGATGGCTGCCTTCTCTCCATCTTCACATCATTTCACCTCTGTATCTGTCTGTGTTCAAATTTCTCCTTTGAGGGCTTGAGAGATGGCTTAGCAGTTAAGGTGTTTGCCTGCAAAGCCAAAGAACCCAGGTTCAACTCCCCAGGACCCACATAAGCCAGATGCACAAGGGGGTGCATGCATCTGGAGTTTGTTTGCAGTGGCTGAAGGCCCTGATGTGCCCATTCTCTATCTACTTCTTTCTCTCTCCTTCTCTCTCTCTCTCTCAAATGAATAAAATGAAAAATTCTCCTTTGCTAAGAATACCAGTCACATAGTAATGATTAGGGCCTTGTCTTAATGACCTCATTTTAATTCATTATCTCTATAAAGATCCTAACTATGATCACATACTATGGTGTTGGGACATAGAACTTCAACCTGTAAGTTCTGGGAGAGACAAGAGTTCAGCTCATGACAATAGGAAAATGGCCATCACTGTGAACAATGCAAGGAGTATCTGATGGGGTTTTGATGCTGCAACATGGCTTATCTACAGCTCTATCTCAGGGAGTGGCCTTAGCACCTCAGAGGATATAGTAATTATTTTTAAAAAATATCTTGTTTTTATTTATGTATTTGGGAGAAAGAGGCAAAGAGAGAATGGGCGTGCCAGGGCTTCCAGCCACTGCAAACAAACTCTACACGCATGCGTCACATTGTGCATCTGACTTACGTGGGTCCTGGGGAATTGAACCGAGGTCCTTTGGCTTTGTAGGCAAGCACCTTAACCGCTAAGCCATCCCTCCAGCCCTAATAATTATTTATTAACTCTGTGTTAGGATTCAAGGTTTAACTTTTAACCCACTCCACACCTGCCTGCTGCATAGTGTGATCCATGGATTCATGGATCCATGGTGCTGAACCATAGATTCAACAGATAATATATACCATATATTTATTCTCTGCTGTTCTGTTTAACAAGGCTGGCATACTGGCCATAATTTTTCTGCCACCCCTGCAGGATCCAACTCTTACTCTAATTCCTCCCTGTCTTCTCTTTCAAGTACAAACTCCTTTGATGATTAGCTTCTAGAAAGAATCCCTAGGTGTACTCTCTCTCTAAGCTCCCTAATTAGTTATCTACCTCTTGCCTACAACCTTGTTTTAAAAAATTATTAGAACTAGCCGGGCGTGGTGACGCACCTTTAATCCCAGCACTCCGGAAGCAGAGGTGGGTGGATCGCCATGAGTTCAAGGCCACCCTGAGACTACATAGTGAATTCCAGGTCAGCCTGGGCTAGAGTGAAACCCTACCTCGAAAAACAAACAAACAAAACAAAAAATATATATATATATATGTATATATATGTATATATATATATATATATATGTATATATATATATATCAGAAGCAGCTGGGCGTGGTGGCACTCAGCAGGCAGAAGTAGGAAGCCAACCTGGGACCACATAGTGAATTCCAGGTCATCCTTGAAAAAACAAAACAAAATTATTAGAGAGAGAGAGAGAATGGGTATGCCATTTTGTGCTTCTGGCTTTATATGGGTGCTGGGGAAACAAACCTTGGCCTAGCAGGCTTTGCAAGCAAGTGCCTATGACTGCTGAACCATCTCCCCAGTCCTTGCTTACAACCTTGACAGTAGATAGATATGCTTTCCCTGAGATTAAGTTCCTTAATTAGCTACTTCTATTTGAACCTTCACCTATCACCTTGAAAATGAACAGATATACTTTCCCTAACAAAAGACAAGCACCCCTCTAGGCTCTAACCCGCCTGGAGTTTCCACCCTGCAAGGCAGCTCAAAGACAATTCTGCTTGAGAGAACTCTTGTCTGCAATTCTGTCAACTAGTGTCTATAATTTATTAATAGACCTTTTTTAAAAAGCCCCAACTCTAGCCAGGCGTGGTGGTGCACACCTTTAATCCCAGCACTCGGGAGGCAGAGGTAAGAGGATCACCATGAGTTCGAGGACAGCCTGAGACTACATAGTGAATTTCAGGTTAGCCTGGACTAGAGTGAGACCTTACCTCTAAAAACAAACACAAACAAACAAACAAACAAACAAAGCCCCAACTCCATGAATAAGTAGTGATCTTAGGTACTTTTTAAGAACTTTCATACTATGAAAGCATTGTAAGTATTGACTTATTTATTTTTATTTCTTTTGAGACATGTTCTCACTGTGTTACCCACGCTAGACTTGAACTGCTTTTCTGCTGCCAAGTACTAGGACTATGAACATGAATCACTGTGCCTGGCTAGCCTTTATTCTATGTAGAATATAATTGCATTTTATTGCTTAAGGCAGTATTTCGCAACCCTGGTTAGACAGCAGAACCTGGTGCTTAAAAGGAAAAAAACAATCTAAACCCTGGCCCCTCTCCCAGTGAATCTGATTTATTTGGTACAGGGAAGTAGATACAAATGCTGTTTTTTTTGTTTGTTTTGTTTTTTACTTTTTACTTTTTGGGGTGGGCTTGAGGCAGGGTCTCTCTAGCCAAGGCTGACTTGGAGTTCACTATGTAGTTTCAGGCTGGCCTCGAACTCATGGGGATCCTCCTACCTCTGCTTCCTGAGTGCTGGGATTAAAGGCCACCACACCCAGTTGCCTTAAAAAAAAAAAATAGCCAGGCATGGTGGCGCATGCCTTTAATCCCAGCACTCGGGAGGCAGAGGAAGGAGGATTGCCCTGAGTTGGAGGCCACCCCGAGACTACATAGTGAATTCCAGGTCAGCCTGGGCTACAGTGAGACCCTGCCTCGAAAAAAAAAAAAACAAAACAAAAAAAAAAAAAAAAAAAAGAAAAGAAAAGAAAGAGGGCTGGAGAGATGGCTTAGCGGTTAAACACTTGCCTGTGAAGCCTAAGGACCCTGGTTCTAGGCTCAATTCCCCAGGACCCACGTTAGCCAGATGCACAAGGGGGCGCACGCATCGAGTTCGTTTACAGAGGCTTGAAGCTCTGGCACGCCCATTCTCTCTCTCTTTCTTTCTCTCTCTCTCTCTCTCTCTCTCTCTGCCTCCTTCTCTGTCGCTCTCAAATAAATAAACAACAAAAAAATAAAAATAAAAATAAAAATAAAAGAAAGAAAAGAAAAGCTTTCAAAATGATTCTAAAACAGTCAGTACTGAGACTCTCCGGCCTCAGGCAAAGGAGAGGGAAGGCAGCCCACTCTTTGGACAGGCTCTGTGGTCCAGGCTTTACTATATATAGTTTAATGTTTTTTCCCCCAAAACAATGCTATGAATAGTATTATTACATATTCCATTTTGTAGGTAAGAAAACTGAGCATCAAGAAGACTGGGAAATTTAGAGGCAGAAGTTCAAAGGAGGACATTGGTCAGGACATTGCCATTGTCTGCTGGGGCCAACACCCCATGTGTTTGACACATTTGTAAACAAATCTCACAGACTTACCTGCATATGAATGGTTCCATCCTAGGGTCAATGAATGTCACGTCAACATCCTACCTCCACTGTCAGACGATCTAGGCTATACTGCGGTGACAAGGCAAGACTCGGCCCATTATTTTTGTCCATCAAGGATTCTTAGCGCTGCCAGGGCCTCTATGGAGCAGCTCCCTTCCAAGGGGCGTCCCAGGCATCTAGGCTGCTTCCGGTTGCCCATACACAGGAAATGTGGGGAAACAAGTAGATATTTTCTTGAGGGGTAATGCCTCTACCATGCTACTTTATCAAATGGAGTATTTAAAAATATATATATTTTGTAAAACAGGGGTAGTCATGAGCCCTAGGGGTGTAACTTCTCTTAATGTTCATACCCTTATATTAATGCTACTCTCACTTTTGGTAGAGAATCTTCTCTTTTCAGATGGCAGTGACCTTGGGATGACTCAGAAGGCATCGTGGTGGTGGAAAGAGTGACCGGAGTGCTCAGTACTGTAAAATCTCTATCACACCTTCTAATGCTCAGGGTCCATTGCGGAAGAGGTGGCGGAAAGAATGTAAGAGCCAAAGGAAGGGTAGGACTCCTTACAATGTGCTCCCCCCAGACACAAAATGGCCTGGATATCCATGACCTCACAGTGCCTGACACGGCCCACACAAGACCATCATAATAGGAGGAAAAGATCATGACATCAAAATAAAAGAGAGACTAATTGAGATGGAGAGAGGATATGATGGAGAATGGAGTTTCAAAGGGGAAAGTGGGGGGAGGGAGGGTATTACCATGTGATATATATATGTATATATATATATATATATATATATATATATTTACAATTTTTAAAATATTTTTATTTATTTGAGAAAGAGGCAGAAAGAGAGAATGGGCATGCCATGGTCTCCAGCCATTGCAAACAAACTCCAGACACATGTGCCATTATGTGCATCTGACTTATGTGAGTCCTGGGGAATTGAACCTGGGTCTTAGGCTTTTCAGGCAAGTGCCCAATAAATAAATTTATTTATTTTATTTTTTTCTTCCAAATTTTTATTAACAACTTCCATGATTATAAAAAATACCCCATGGTAATACCCTCCCTCCCCCCACTTTCCCCTTTGAAACTCCATTCTCCATCATACCCCCTCCCCATCTCAATCAGTCTCTCTTTTAATCATGATCTTTTCCTCCTCTTGTGATGGTCTTGTGCGGGTAGTGTCAGGCACTGTGAGGCCATGGATATCCAGGCTATTTTGTGTCTGGAGGGAGCATGTTATATGGAGTCTTGCCCTTCCTTTGGCTCTTACATTCTTTCCGCCACCTCTTTCGCATTAGACCCTGAGCCTTGGAAGGTGTGATACAGATATTGCAGTACTGAGCACTGCGGTCATTTCTTTCTATCACCATGATACCTTCTGAGTCGTCCCAAGGTCACTGCCATCTGAAAAGAGAAGATTCTCTACCCAAAATGAGAGTAACATTAATATGAAGGTATGAACATTAACAGAAGTGCTTACTGGGCAGTTTGATAAGCATAGTATATACATTTAGCCAGACAACAGCAGATGTTACACCCCTAGGGCTCATGACTACCCCTGTTTTAAGTTTTCAGTATCAGGGATATATTCCCTCCCATGCAGCAGGCCTCCAGTCCAATTAGAGGGCAGTTGGTTTCCACTATGACAGACATGCCATTATTGCACCCATTGTCTCATTTGGCCTGGCTTGCAGTGTCCACTGTTGAGTATCTTCACTGGTGATTTCTCTTTCTCCCATTGAACTGCATGTAGAATGGCTTCTTCCTGCTTTTTGTCAGCTGGTCTACATGGAGGAGGTTATCAGCTCAGTGTCAGCAGGATTTCTCAGTGGCCTTGCAGCCCAAGTATGTGGAGTCTTCAGCAATAGGGTCTTACCATCTATTCCTGGTGGGAAACCAAGGGCCTTGGCAATGTCCTATAATGTTTTGGGGACATCAAGGACTACCCTGGCCAACAACTCACTGGAAGGTATCCATGGGATATTTTTTATAATCATGGAAGTTGTTAATAAAAAATTGAAAAAAAAATATTTTGTTTATTTATGAGACAGAGAGAGAGAGAGAGAGAGAGCATGGGCATGCCAGGACCTCCAGCCACTGCAAATGAACTCCAGATGCATGCACACTTTGTACATGTGGCTTCACATGGGTAATGGGGAGTAAAGCCTGGGGCATCAGGCTTTGTAAGCAAGTGCCTTTAACCTCAGAGCTCTCTCTCTGTCTCTAGCCTCCTAGAATCTTTTTTGGAGAATGTGTCCAAGACTGAAACTTACGTTTGACTCCATAGGTCCTTCCTTCCCACCACACATAGTCCACATAGTGCCGTGGATGGCAAAGAAAGTATAGGCAAACTCTACTGAGATGTAATGCAAGTAGATGTTTCAAACATTTGCATTTGCTTATGGGGGGGGCACACTAGAGATATGGCTTAGCGGTTAAGGCACTTGCCTGCAAAACCTAAGGACCCAGGTTCAGTTTCCCAGTACTCACACAAAGCCAGATGCACAGAGTGGCACATATATCTGGAGTTTTTTTTGGTGGCAAGAGGCCCTGGTGTGCCTATTCTCTCTCTCCTTGCAAATAAATAAATAAATAATTTTTTTAAAGTTTGTTTATGGGCTGGAAAGATGGCTCAGTGGTTGAGGCGCTTGCCTGCAAAGCCTAAGGACCCGGGTTCAATTCCCCAGTACCTACATAAAGCCAGATGCACAAGGTGGCACATGTGTCTAGAGTTCATTTGCAGTGGCTGGAGGCTCTGGAACACCCACCCTCTATCTCTCTCTGTCTGCCTCTTTCTTTCTGTCATAAATTAATAAATAAATAAATTGAAAAAATTTTTTTTTGTTTAGAGCTGGAGAGATGACTTAATAGTTAAGGCACTTGCCCGTGAAGCCTAGCAACTCATGTTCTAATCTCCAGGTCCCATGTAGCCAGACACACAGTGACGCAGCATGCAATGTCACACAAGGGGTGCACACGTCTGGAGTTTGTTCACAGTGGCTGAAGGCTCTGGTGCACCCATTCTCTCTCTCTCTCTCTCTGCCTCTTTCTCTCTCTCTTAATAATAATAATAATAATAATAATAAATTTGTTTAAATTTATGTTAAGGGTGGCTCAGCAGTTAAGGCACTTGCCTGCAAAGCCTAATGACCCAGGTTGACCCAGATTTGATTCCCCAGTACCCAAATAAAGCCAGATGCACAGTGGCACATGCATCTGGATTCATTTGCAGTGACTGGAGGCCCTGGTGTGTCCATTCTCTCTCTCTCTTTCTCTCTCTCTCTCTCTCTGGCTATCTCTCTCCGCTTGCAAGTAAATAAATAAAAATAAGCCAGACATGGTGGCGCACGCCTTTAATCCCAGCACTCGGGAGGCAGAGGTAGGAGGATTGCCGTGAGTTTGTTTGAGGCCACCCTGAGACTACATAGTGAATTCCAGGTCAGCCTGGACTAGAGTGAGACCCTACCTCGAAAAACCAAAAAATTAAAATAAATAAATAAATAAATAAATATAATTAAAATAAATAAATAAATAAAAATAAATTTAGATTAGGAGGGTGGGGAGATTGCCTAGTGGTTAAAAGTACTTGCTTGCAAAGCATTCAGACCCCGGGTTCAATTTTCCAGTACTCACACAAAGCCAAACCTGCAAAGTGGTGCATGTGTCTGGAGTTCATTTGCAGCCGCAAGAAACCCTGGCACACCCATATTCTCGTTCTAAAATAAATAAAATGAATAATTTCTTTCTAAAAACCCAAAATTTAGATTAGATGCCATTTGACTTATTTTACTATATTATAAACTTGTTACAGGGGCAAACACACATCTCTCTCTTTCTTTCTTTCTTTCTTTCTTTCTTTCTTTCTTTCTTTCTTTCCTTATTTTTTTGAGGTAGGGTTTCACTCTAGTCCAGGCTGACCTGGAATTCGCTATATAGTCTCAGGCTGGCCTTGAATTTACAGCCATCTTCCTACCTCTGTCTCCCAAAATGCTGGGATTAATGGCGGACGTACATCACCACGCCCAGCTTCTCATTCTTATTTTTATCTCTCCTAGTGCCTTCCACATAGTAGGAAGTCTTCAACAATAGTTTATACCAGAGCTGGAGAGATTGCTTAGTGGTTAAGGCACATGCCTACAAAGCCTATGGACCCGAGGTTCGATTCTCCAGGTCCCATGTAAGCCAGATGCACATGGTGGCACATGCATCTGGAGTTGTTTGCAGTGGCTAGAGGCCCTGGCACACCCATTCTCTCTCTCTCCCTCTCTCTGTCTCTGATAAATAAATAAATAAATAAATAAATAATAAAATCTTTAAAAAAATAGTTTATCCAGGCATGGTGGTGCACGCCTTTAATCCCAGCACTCAGGAGACAGAGATAGGAGAATTGCCGTGAGTTCGAGGCCACCCTGAGAATACAGAGTGAATTCCTGGTCAGCCTGGGCCAGAGTGAGACCCTACCTCAAAAAACAAAAAATAAAACAAAATAAAATAAAATAGTTTATACCAGCAAATATTGATTGACTGACATTGATATAACCTCTACCCTTATGATTATAAATAAAATACCTATATAAGAACTGTGTTGGTGTTAGGTCTTGTCATTTATAAAGTGATTTCAACTACCGTGAATTCATCTTAATTATGAATGTTATAAATTGAAAATATGGACCTGTTAGCTTGATTTCTCATTAAGTTACATTCTTAATTTGTAATCTACTCACACATTTCTTTCCCTTCCTGTTTCTAGGCTAGATAAGTGGTCGTAAAGGAAGTAAGGTAATATAAAACTGAGCATACATAACACACATATCCAGTAATTAAATCCCATCTTTTTTTGTTTTTGTTTTTGTTTTTGTTTTTGTTTTTCGAAGTAGGGTCTCACTCTGGCCCAGGCTGACCTGGAATTCACTATGTAGTCTCAGGGTGGCCTCAAACTCACGGTTATCCTCCTACCTCTGCCTCCCGAGTGCTGGGATTAAAGGCAAAGGCGTGCACCACCACGCCCGGCTCTAAACCCCTTCTTTTTGTTCACTGGAGACAGGGTATCACTAACCCAGTATGTCCTTAAACTTGCAATCCTTCTGCCTCAGCCTACTGAGTGCTAGGATCACAGGCATGATCCACCACACCTGGCTTTAATAACTTTCATGAATAATATTTACCAAAATACAGTTGAGGGACAAGTATAAAAATTTAAGAAATAGATAAAATTTCAGTTTAGATATTCAGTTTAAAATATTTTTCTGATGTTTTAGGTCAGCCTTTAAATATTTCTAATATCATAACTTCTCAAATTACTAAAAGTAATTTTCAAATCTTATAAAACTTTTTTTGGGGGGGTTTCGAGGTAGGGTTTCACTCCTAGCCCAGGCTGACCTGGAATTCACTATGTAGTTTCAGGGTGGCCTCGAACTCATGGCAATGCCTCACGAGTGCTGGGATTAAAGGCATGTGCCACCACGCCTGGCTTCAAATTTTATAAAACTTTTTTTTGTTTTTGTTTTTTTGAGGTAGGGTCTCACTCTGGTCCAGGCTGATCTGGAATTAACTATGTAGTCTCAGGGTGGCCTTGAACTCATGGCGATTCTCCTATCTCTGCCTCCCAAGTGCTGGGATTAAAGGCGTGCGCCACAACGCCCGGCTTTAAAACTTTTTTTTAAAACATTTTATTTTCATTTATTTATTTGAGAGAGAGAGAGATACAGAAATAGGCAGGTAGAGAGAGAGAGAGAATGGGCGTGCCAGGGCCTCCCGCCACTGCAAACAAACTCCAGACTCATGCACCCTCTTGTACATCTGGATTACATGGGTCCTGGGGAGTTGAACAGGGGTCCTTAGGCTTCTCAGGCAAACGCCTTAACCACTAAGCCATTTCCCCAGCCCCCAAATTTTATAAAATTTTTTAACAGAGGAGTATAAACATTGCAGATACTTTTTAAAATACAGAAGAGAATTGCATTTGTGTTTTTCCCTTCCTAGCCATGATTAGCATTTTGGCGTATTTGCAGATTGGTTATTTTTATTTATTTATATATATATATTTTTTTTTTTGGTTTTTCGAGGTAGGGTCTCACTCTAGCCCAGGCTGACCTGGAACTCACTACGTAGTCTCAGGGTGGCCTCGAACTCACATTGATTCTCCCACTTCTGCCTCCCGAGTGCTGGGATTCAAGGCGTGAGCCACCACACCCGGCTTAAGATTGATTATTTTTAATTTTCTAAATATTTTATTTTTATTATTTATTTGATAGGGAGAGAGAGAGAGAGGCAGATAGAGAGAGAGAGTGGGCTCGTCAGGGCCTCCAGCCACTGCAGACAAACTCCAGATGCTTGTGCCTCCTTGTTCATCTGACTTATGTGGGTTCTGGGAAATCCAACATGGGTCGTTAGGCTTCACAGGCAAGCGCCTTAACAGCTAAGCCATCTCTCCAGACCCAGATTGGTTGTTTTTAGATGAAAGAAAATTTTAGGTTATCTCTGTTTCTTCTCCTGTAAGGTTATTTGGTATAAGAATATTAGGAAGCTATCTTTTTCGGATAGACATTTTTAGTTAGCTAGCATTTTGGTGATTGTATTTCATGCCGCAGCTGTGGGGTGAAGGTTCAAAAGAAACCAGGGTATTCATTTTGAGAGGTGGTGGTAATTTACATTTTTCTGCCTACTGGGGTGGGCAGACTGGAAACATTTAAGGAAGAAACAGAAAAAAAAAACAAAACATATATGCTTTGGTCCTAAATATAAAAAAAAAAACACATATAAACTGAGTGAAAAAAAAAATAATTACAGAGCGTAAGATTGGTGGTAACTTATTTTTCTTCCTAAATAATTAAAGCAAAAGCTTGCCTTTTTTTAAGACTCTGATTTTCCTAAATATTCAACGCAGTAAATAGCTATAATTAAGATTCAGTACGCGTAATCAGTTTCCAAATTATTTCATGAATACATTATCTATTGCAACGAGTCCCTTTTTAATTCCCCAAGTCACTCTTCAAGCCAGTTGAAGTTTCACAATGGTCTTTTAAGCCAGTATTTGTAGCTTCCAATGTCTGCATGTCCAGGACATCCGCGTCTGGCTCTCTTCGATGCAGAAGTGTTTTAGTCCTGTCTCTTGGGGCATCTAAATCATTTTGATCCAGCGTGTGCTCCAAGGCCTCTCACTGCGTGTTCGGTGCTGTTTGCTGACTCCCAGCCACAGCTCCAATGTTGGCAGACTTGACTGCTCAAAATGTACTAATTTCCAATTTTTTTTTTTTTAGTTTTTTGCGGTAGGGTCTTGCTCTAGCCCAGGCTGACCTGGAATTCACTACGTAGTCTCAGGGTGGTCTCAAACTCACAGCGATCCTCCTAGCTCTGCCTCCCAAGTGCTGGGATTAAAAGCATGTGCCAGCATACCCGGGCCATTTCCAACTTTTGCATACTAATGTTACACAGTTTAAACATGTCTTCCTCTTAACAACAGAATAAGCCGGGCGTGGTGGCCTTTCTTAAGTTGTTTCTGTCAGGTCTTTTGGTCACAGTATTGCAAAAGTAACTAATACACTGAAACCAAAACTCAATACATATATACAGATATTAATTAACAGAAACTTACAGTTTTTGTTGGAGCATTTTATATTTTTCTACTTTTTTTTTTTTTTTTTTTTTTTTTTGAGGTAGGTTCTCACTCTAGCTCAGGCTGACCTGGAATTCACTATGTAGTCTCAGGGTGGCCTCGAACTCACGGCAATCCACCCACCTCTGCCTCCCGAGTGCTGGGATTAAAGGTGTGCGTCACCACGCCCCACTCTTCTACTTTTATTTTATAAATGAAGAGTCCTGGTTTGGACTATTCTAGACCCTGAGAAAAGGATGGCTTAAGCAAATGGTTTATTTGACAGGTGGTGCCAAGCTTCGAGGTGTTGGCAGGGAAGCGAGGACATAGGAGAAAGAAGGGAGGGTGCCACCCGAGGACAGTTTGAAGCAGGGCTTGAACTTGGCTGAGCAATTACAGTGCAGAACACACCGGAGAGCTGTTCTACCAGAGGTGAGTAAATGGTTGTTGTCTACCAACTTCTATCTTTTTCTAGCTGCCGAGTGTTTGCAGGGGTGTGGACTCACTGTCACTTCAAGCCCATCTCCTGCTCAATCATGACAAACCCTGTTACAGACGCTTTCAGTAGGTTGCCATTGGCCAGTTCTGAAACGCTAAATGCCAACGCAGATGAGGGGACATGTTCAAGGGTTGTGACAAAGATCATGGGTTTTTGAACTAGGGAGATGGCTCACCAGATGATGCACTTGCCACATGTGGTGGTTTAAAAATGTGTTGTCCCCCATAACCTCATGTGTCTGGATACCTAATTCCTAGTTGGTGGCAGTATTTGGGAGGGTTATGGAGCCTTTGGGAGATAGAGCCTTGCTGGAGGAAGTGCATCACTGGGGGTGAGCCTTGGGGTGGTATGGCCCAGTCCCTCTTGCCACACTCAGCTCACGCTTGCTGTTTCCTCCATGCTGGCATGAAGATGTGACACCAGCTGGCTGCTCCCACTACACTTTCCTGCCACGATGAGACTTTCTCTCAACACTGCAAGTCAGAAATAAACTCTTGCCTCCCATAAGCAGCTTCTGGTTGGGCATTTTGTCCCAGCTGTGAGAGTAATGGATACATACCATGCAACATGAGTGCTTGAGTTTTGATGCTGTAAATGTGGACAGTGTAGTGCAAGACTCTGTAACCCCAGCATACCTATAGTGATAAGGAAGGCAAAGGCAGGAGAATTCCTCAGACACTCTCAGACAAGGTTGCCTGGTCAGGCAACAGTGAACAACAGAGACCCTGCCTCAAAGGAGGTGGGAAATGAGGACACTGGAACCTGTCCTCTGACTTCTGCACACATTCCGTCGCATATGTGCCCGCATTTACACATGTAAACACACACACACGCATAAACATGAATTTCAAGTCACATAGGTTGAGTCCTTCGTCTTTCTCTTACGTGTGACATTGTGAAAACGACAATCTCAGCCTTGATTTATTTATTTGTAAAATGAAAATAACATGTAAACCGATCTACTAGGCCTTGTAGTGCCTTTGTAAGGATGAATGAGATACGCATGTGAGTGTAAACTACAGAGAAGGTGAGCCTTTACCATATGAATCATAAAACTGACTCAAACTCACATTAGAGATTCTGTCAGTGCAATGGGGCTCTGTTACCTTGTGACAAACCACCCTGCATTGACTGCTGGGCTCACATTTCTTTATAATCTGACTTTTACATAGTGTTGATTAACTTATGCAAACTGGGCTCCTAGTCAGAGATAAGTTGGATATTGGGACCAGTCTATTTCTCTTTTTAGAATTGCTTTATATTTTTTATTTGTTTCTGTGTGTACGTGCATTTTTCTTTTTTGTTCTTTTTAAATATTTTTATTTATTTATTTGAGAGAGAGACAGAGACAGAGACAGACAGAATGGGCATGCCAGGGCCTCCAGCCATTGCAAATGAGCTCCAGATGCATGTGCCACTTTGTACATCTGCCTTACGTGGGTCCTGGGGAATTGAGCCTGCGTCCTTTGGCTTTGCAGGCAAGCCCCTTAACCGCTAAGCCATCTCTCCAGTCCTCTTTTTCTTAATTGTTTTTTTTGAGGTAGGGTTTCACTCTAGCCCAGGCTGACCTGGAATTCACTATGTAGTCTCAGGATGGCCTTGAACTCATGGTGATCCTCCTACCTCTGCCTCCCGAGTGCTGGAATTAAAGGCTTGAGCCACCATGCCCAGCCTTTTGTTTTTAAATATTATTTATTTATTTGTGTGTATGAGAGAGAATGGGCACACCAGGGCCTCTAGGCACTGCAAATGAACTCCAGACTAGATGCATGCACCACTTTGTGCATCTGGCTTTATGAGCGTACTGGGGAATTGAACCTGGGTCATTAGGCTTTGCAGGTAAATGCCTTAACCACTTTCCTGTCCGCCAATCTATTTCTTTTGGGGAGTGGCCTTCTTTTGAAACAGGGTCTCATGTATCCTAAACTGGCTTCAAACACACTATGCAGGCCGAGGATGACCTTGAATTTCTTACCCTTCTGCCTCTACAACCCGAGTGTTTAATTATGGGCATGCACCAGTGTGCCTGGTTTTTGTGATGATGGGAATGAGGCCAAGCGTGTGCGTGCTAGGCAAGCACTTTGCCAACCTAGCTATATTCCCAGCCAGGGAGTTTGAAATTTAGAACAGAGACTCACCACGTCTGGGCGACCTGGCTTTGCTGAGTCACACCAGTGACAGCTATTTGAAGAACCCCTACCGAGGGCTTGGGACAGCCCGGGTTCTCTTCCACTGACTGTTCGTTTTTCCAAAGAACTACGAGGTAATTCACAGCCTTTCTGAAATGTGCCTTTCTGCTGAAGTCAGTGAGAGGGGCGGAGGGGGGGGGGGGGGGTAGGGAGGGAGATATTCATGTTGCTTTCAACTTCAGAATTTAAACCAAATAAACACCATCTGTGCCTAACTCAACAATTTAACTGAGAGCTGCTGTCTTCCTTTGTTACTATTTATATATAAATATAGTATTTCTTGGTATTTTGTACTTGTTCCCAGCACTACTTAAAAACCAAAACAAAATTCCCACAACTTTCCAGTTCTCTCTGCACTCATTTTGCAGACTGGCTATGTGAGGCTTAGACTATACAATTAGATGGCATCCAATTGCATGAGAAAACTTATACTATGTAAACAAGCAAACCAAACCAAAATTTTGTTCTTTTGTAGCTTTGGAATGAGATAAGTCTAGCACTTCTAAAAATACAACAAAGATGGTCTTACATTTTATATTACATTACATTTTATATTAAATAGATACCAGTTTTTTTTTTTTTGGTTTTTTGAGGTAGGTTCTCACTCTAGCTCAGGCCGACCTGGAATTCACTATGTAGTCTCAGGGTGGCCTCGAACTCACGGCAATCCACCTACCTCTGCCTCCCGAGTGCTGGGATTAAAGGTGCGCGTCACCACGCCCCACTCTTCTACTTTTATTTTATAAATGAAGAGTCCTGGTTTGGACTATTCTAGACCCTGAGAAAAGGATTGCTTAAGCAAATGGTTTATTTGACAGGTGGTGCCAAGCTTCGAGGTGTTGGCAGGGAAGCGAGGACATAGGAGAAAGAAGGGAGGGTGCCACCCGAGGACAGTTTGAAGCAGGGCTTGAACTTGGCTGAGCAATTACAGTGCAGAACACACCGGAGAGCTGTTCTACCAGAGGTGAGTAAATGGTTATCTACCAACTTCTATCTTTTTCTAGCTGCCGAGTGTTTGCAGGGGTGTGGACTCACTGTCACTTCAAGCCCATCTCCTGCTCAATCATGACAAACCCTGTTACAGACGCTTTCAGTAGGTTGCTATTGGCCAGTTCTGAAACGCTAAATGCCAACGCAGATGAGGGGACATGTTCAAGGGTTGTGACAAAGATCATGGGTTTTTGAACTAGGGAGATGGCTCACCAGATGATGCACTTGCCACATGTGGTGGTTTAAAAATGTGTTGTCCCCCATAACCTCATGTGTCTGGATACCTAATTCCTAGTTGGTGGCAGTATTTGGGAGGGTTATGGAGCCTTTGGGAGATAGAGCCTTGCTGGAGGAAGTGCATCACTGGGGGTGAGCCTTGGGGTGGTATGGCCCAGTCCCTCTTGCCACACTCAGCTCATGCTTGCTGTTTCCTCCATGCTGGCATGAAGATGTGACACCAGCTGGCTGCTCCCACTACACTTTCCTGCCACGATGAGACTTTCTCTCAACACTGCAAGTCAGAAATAAACTCTTGCCTCCCATAAGCAGCTTCTGGTTGGGCATTTTGTCCCAGCTATGAGAGTAATGGATACATACCATGCAACATGAGTGCTTGAGTTTTGATGCTGTAAATGTGGACAGTGTAGTGCAAGACTCTGTAACCCCAGCATACCTATAGTGATAAGGAAGGCAAAGGCAGGAGAATTCCTCAGACACTCTCAGACAAGGTCGCCTGGTCAGGCAACAGTGAACAACAGAGACCCTGCCTCAAAGGAGGTGGGAAATGAGGACACAGGAACCTGTCCTCTGACTTCTGCACACATTCCGTTGCATATGTGCCCGCATTTACACATGTAAACACACACACACACGCATAAACATGAATTTCAAGTCACATAGGTTGAGTCCTTCGTCTTTCTCTTACGTGTGATATTGTGAAAACGACAATCTCAGCCTTGATTTATTTATTTGTAAAATGAAAATAACATGTAAACCGATCTACTAGGCCTTGTAGTGCCTTTGTAAGGATGAATGAGATACGGCATGTGAGTGTAAACTACAGAGAAGGTGAACCTTTACCATATGAATCATAAAACTGACTCAAACTCACATTAGAGATTCTGTCAGTGCAATGGGGCTCTGTTACCTTGTGACAAACCACCCTGCATTGACTGCTGGGCTCACATTTCTTTATAATCTGACTTTTACATAGTGTTGATTAACTTATGCAAACTGGGCTCCTAGTCAGAGATAAGTTGGATATTGGGACCAGTCTATTTCTCTTTTTAGAATTGCTTTATATTTTTTATTTGTTTCTGTGTGTACGTGCATTTTTCTTTTTTGTTCTTTTTTAAATATTTTTATTTATTTATTTGAGAGAGAGACAGAGACAGAGACAGACAGAATGGGCATGCCAGGGCCTCCAGCCATTGCAAATGAGCTCCAGATGCATGTGCCACTTTGTACATCTGCCTTACGTGGGTCCTGGGGAATTGAGCCTGCGTCCTTTGGCTTTGCAGGCAAGCCCCTTAACCGCTAAGCCATCTCTCCAGTCCTCTTTTTCTTAATTGTTTTTTTTGAGGTAGGGTTTCACTCTAGCCCAGGCTGACCTGGAATTCACTATGTAGTCTCAGGATGGCCTTGAACTCATGGTGATCCTCCTACCTCTGCCTCCCGAGTGCTGGAATTAAAGGCTTGAGCCACCATGCCCAGCCTTTTGTTTTTAAATATTATTTATTTATTTGTGTGTATGAGAGAGAATGGGCACACCAGGGCCTCTAGGCACTGCAAATGAACTCCAGACTAGATGCATGCACCACTTTGTGCATCTGGCTTTATGAGCGTACTGGGGAATTGAACCTGGGTCATTAGGCTTTGCAGGTAAATGCCTTAACCACTTTCCTGTCCGCCAATCTATTTCTTTTGGGGAGTGGCCTTCTTTTGAAACAGGGTCTCATGTATCCTAAACTGGCTTCAAACACACTATGCAGGCCGAGGATGACCTTGAATTTCTTACCCTTCTGCCTCTACAACCCGAGTGTTTAATTATGGGCATGCACCAGTGTGCCTGGTTTTTGTGATGATGGGAATGAGGCCAAGCGTGTGCGTGCTAGGCAAGCACTTTGCCAACCTAGCTATATTCCCAGCCAGGGAGTTTGAAATTTAGAACAGAGACTCACCACGTCTGGGCGACCTGGCTTTGCTGAGTCACACCAGTGACAGCTATTTGAAGAACCCCTACCGAGGGCTTGGGACAGCCCGGGTTCTCTTCCACTGACTGTTCGTTTTTCCAAAGAACTACGAGGTAATTCACAGCCTTTCTGAAATGTGCCTTTCTGCTGAAGTCAGTGAGAGGGGCGGAGGGGGGGGGGTAGGGAGGGAGATATTCATGTTGCTTTCAACTTCAGAATTTAAACCAAATAAACACCATCTGTGCCTAACTCAACAATTTAACTGAGAGCTGCTGTCTTCCTTTGTTACTATTTATATATAAATATAGTATTTCTTGGTATTTTGTACTTGTTCCCAGCACTACTTAAAAACCAAAACAAAATTCCCACAACTTTCCAGTTCTCTCTGCACTCATTTTGCAGACTGGCTATGTGAGGCTTAGACTATACAATTAGATGGCATCCAATTGCATGAGAAAACTTATACTATGTAAACAAGCAAACCAAACCAAAATTTTGTTCTTTTGTAGCTTTGGAATGAGATAAGTCTAGCACTTCTAAAAATACAACAAAGATGGTCTTACATTTTATATTACATTACATTTTATATTAAATAGATACCAGTTTTTTTTTTGTTTTTTTTTTTTTGAACCAGGGTCTTCTTGTGTCACTCAGACTGGCCTCAGACTCCTAATCTTGCTGTTTCAGCCCTTGGGTGCTGCGATTCCAAGCGCACACCACCGTGGCTCCTCTGAAGTTTGGGCTTCCCTTTACCACAGCCTCTGTATGCTTGTTTCTACTAACCTCCATTTTTGTATTTGCTACTCTTTTTTATTTTTATTTTTATTTATTTTTTTGTTTTTCGAGGTAGGGTCTCACTGTAGCCCAGGCTGACCTGTAATTCACTATGTAGCCTCAGGGTGGCCCTGAACTCATGGTGATCCTCCAACCTCTGCCTCCCTAGTGCTGGGTGCACCACCACGCCTGGCTGGTTTTTAGTTTTTGAGGTAATATTTTGCTTTAGCCCAAGCTGATCTGGAATTTACTATGTAGTCTCAGGCTGGCATTTAACTCATAGTAATCCTTTGACCTCTGCCTACCGAATGCTAGGATTAAAGGCATACATCACCATGCCAGGATTATTTCCAATTAATTAATTAATTTTAGAATACTTTTTTATTTATTTGCAAGGAGAATGGTTGTGCCAGAACTCCAGATGCTTGCGCCACCTAGCGGGCATGTGCAACCTTGTGCTTGCCTTACCTTTGTGTGTCTATCTAATGTGGGATCTGGAGAGTTGAACATGGGTCCTTAGGTTTCAAAGGCAAGCACCTTAACCACTAAGCCATCTCTCCAGCCTTCCTACTTTTTTTTTCTTAATTGTTTTTTTTTGAGGTAGGGTTTCACTCTAGCCCAGGCTGACCTGGAATTCACTATGTAGTCTCAGGATGGCCTTGAACTCATGGTGATCCTCCTACCTCTGCCTCCCGAGTGCTGGGATTAAAGGCTTGAGCCACCATGCCCAGCCTTTTGTTTTTAAATATTATTTATTTATTTGTGGGTATGAGAGAGAATGGGCACACCAGGGCCTCTAGGCACTGCAAATGAACTCCAGACTAGATGCATGCACCACTTTGTGCATCTGGCTTTATGAGCGTACTGGGGAATTGAACCTGGGTCATTAGGCTTTGCAGGTAAATGCCTTAACCACTTTCCTGTCCGCCAATCTATTTCTTTTGGGGAGTGGCCTTCTTTTGAAACAGGGTCTCATGTATCCTAAACTGGCTTCAAACACACTATGCAGGCCGAGGATGACCTTGAATTTCTTACCCTTCTGCCTCTACAACCCGAGTGTTTAATTACGGGCATGCACCAGTGTGCCTGGTTTTTGTGATGATGGGAATGAGGCCAAGCGTGTGCGTGCTAGGCAAGCACTTTGCCAACCTAGCTATATTCCCAGCCAGGGAGTTTGAAATTTAGAACAGAGACTCACCACGTCTGGGCGACCTGGCTTTGCTGAGTCACACCAGTGACAGCTATTTGAAGAACCCCTACCGAGGGCTTGGGACAGCCCGGGTTCTCTTCCACTGACTGTTCGTTTTTCCAAAGAACTACGAGGTAATTCACAGCCTTTCTGAAATGTGCCTTTCTGCTGAAGTCAGTGAGAGGGGCGGGGGGGGGGGGGGGGTAGGGAGGGAGATATTCATGTTGCTTTCAACTTCAGAATTTAAACCAAATAAACACCATCTGTGCCTAACTCAACAATTTAACTGAGAGCTGCTGTCTTCCTTTGTTACTATTTATATATAAATATAGTATTTCTTGGTATTTTGTACTTGTTCCCAGCACTACTTAAAAACCAAAACAAAATTCCCACAACTTTCCAGTTCTCTCTGCACTCATTTTGCAGACTGGCTATGTGAGGCTTAGACTATACAATTAGATGGCATCCAATTGCATGAGAAAACTTATACTATGTAAACAAGCAAACCAAACCAAAATTTTGTTCTTTTGTAGCTTTGGAATGAGATAAGTCTAGCACTTCTAAAAATACAACAAAGATGGTCTTACATTTTATATTACATTACATTTTATATTAAATAGATACCAGTTTTTTTGTTTTTTGTTTTTTTTTTTTTGAACCAGGGTCTTCTTGTGTCACTCAGACTGGCCTCAGACTCCTAATCTTGCTGTTTTAGCCCTTGGGTGCTGCGATTCCAAGCGCACACCACCGTGGCTCCTCTGAAGTTTGGGCTTCCCTTTACCACAGCCTCTGTATGCTTGTTTCTACTAACCTCCCTATTTTTGTATTTGCTACTCTTTTTTATTTTTATTTTTTATTTATTTTTTTGTTTTTCGAGGTAGGGTCTCACTGTAGCCCAGGCTGACCTGTAATTCACTATGTAGCCTCAGGGTGGCCCTGAACTCATGGTGATCCTCCAACCTCTGCCTCCCGAGTGCTGGGTGCACCACCACGCCCGGCTGTTTTTTAGTTTTTGAGGTAATAATTTTGCTTTAGCCCAAGCTGATCTGGAATTTCCTATGTATTCTCAGGCTGGCATTTAACTCATAGTAATCCTTCAACCTCTGCCTACCGAGTGCTAGGATTAAAGGTATACATCACCATGCCAGGATTATTTCCAATTAATTAATTAACTTTAGAATACTTTTTTATTTGCAAGGAGAATGGTTGTGCCAGAACTCCAGATGCTTGCGCCACCTAGCGGGCACGTGCAACCTTGCACTTGCCTTACCTTTGTGTGTCTATCTAATGTGGGATCTGGAGAGTTGAACATGGGTCCTTAGGCTTCAAAGGCAAGCACCTTAACCACTAAGCCATCTCTCCAGCCTTCCTACTTTTTTTTTTTTTTTTTTTTTTTTTTTGAGGTATGGTCTCACTCTGGTGCAGGCTGACCTGGAATTAACTATGTAGTCTCAGGATGGCCTTGAACTCTCGGCGATCCTCCTACCTCTGCCTCCCGAGTGTTGGTATTAAAGGCATGCCCGAGCTAAACCTATTTTTTTTCAAATATCTATTTATTTGAGAAAGACAGAGAATATGGGCATGCCAGGGCCTCTAGCCACTGCAAACAAACTCCAAATACCTGTGCCACCTTGTGTATCTGGCTTATGTGGGTCCTGGGTAATCGAACCCATGTTCTTACAGACTGGCCTTTTTCTTTTTATGTGAAAGAGAGGTGGGGAGGGAACTGATGTGCCAGGGCCTCTAGCCACTGAAATCAAACTCCAGACACATGTGCCATCTTGTGTGGGCCTCCAGTCCAATTACAGAGCAGTTGGTTTCCCCCATAACAGACATGCCACTATTGCACGTGTTGGCTCATTTGGCCTGGCTGGTCCAACTTAAGGCTTGCAGTGTCCACTCTTGTTTATCTCCACTGATGACTTCTCTCTCCCATAGAGCTGCATGCAGCGTAGCTTTTTCCAGATTTCTCTCAGCTGGTCTAGACGGAGGAGGTTTTCAGCTCAGCTCCAGCAGGATTTCAGTGACTTTGTAGCCCTAACCTGTGGAGTCTTCAGCAATAGGGTCTCACTATCTAGTTCTGATGGAAAACCAAGGGCCTCAGCAATGGCCTGCAATGCTTTGGGGGCATCAGGGACCTCCCTAGCCAACAACTCACTGGAAGGTATTATTTCCTATTCTTAATCTTCTCTCCTTACCTGATGTTTATTTTCAGCTAAGGACTTATTGTGGTAGGTGGTGGATCTATAAATCACAAAACAAAGCAAATTATATGATTCCTAACCTTAAAAACCCCATAATCTGAGCTAGCTGTAGTTCCATCATTTGAGAGGCTGAAGCAGAGATTTCAGCAAAGAGAAAGAGAAGGCAACAGCGCACACGAGACAGAATGGGCATGCCAGGGCCTCCAGCCACTGCAATTGAATTCAAGATGCATGCAACACCTTGTGTACATGCACAACCTTGAACACTGTGTCATCTTGTGTCTGTCTTACATGGGATCTGGAGAGTTGAATATGGGTCCCTAGGCTTCTCAGGTAAACGCTTTAGCCACTAAGCCATCTCTCCAGCCCTAAAATTAAAATTTTTTTTTTCTTGATGTTTTTACCATTTTTTTTTTTTTTTCGGGTTAGAGTTTCACTCTAGCCCAGGCTGATCTGGAATTCACTCTGTAGTCTCAGGGTGGCCTCGAACTCACTGCAATCCTACCTCTTCCTCCCGAGTGTTGGGATTACAGGCGTGAGTCACCATGCCCGGCTGTTCCTTTCATTTTTAAGAACATTTCTGGAATCTTACAGCTATATGCCCCGGATAATTGTTGCAAATAAGCCCACCATTCCTACAGATTCATGCCTGCTCAGCTTCTTCACGTTCTTTTTCACACACATTAGACACAGCAGCCCCAAGATGTTACCGACCCTCTTATCAGTTATGCTATCAGTCCCTGAGTTGTCCTCTCTCCCTGCTAATGTGTCTGCACCAACTATGGTTCCTTCGCGCGGCTGGCAGACAAACGCAGCGATGAAGGGGGATCACTCTGTGTCTTGCACGAATAAACCAGGAGAGCCATCAGCGCAGGAATCCCGAAGCGATCCAAAAGCTAGGCACTGGTTGGAGTTGCGCACTGGTATGCTCGGACAATCAGGTAGTTTAGCCTCCACATCTGCTCAGCCCAGCGGACTTCCATCATTTGTCTCAAACAAAGTCTAACAGATCATCACCGCCTGAGCGGAAAGCCAGGAACAGCAGGCAAGCTGACGGAGCTCTGAAGCATGGGCTGCTCACCTTGTACTTTTCCGTCAGGTACTGGCTGCTGGTGGCTGTTTCACGTAGACACAAGGGCAGCGTCTGGCCCAGGGCTATGGTCTTCAGAATATTCCAGGGGAATAGTTTGACTTGAATCCTTGGGAGTGCCCAGAGCTGGCCGGAGACTCGGCCTCCATGGGGTCCCCATCCACCTCCCGCGCCCGGAACGCCCCCGCACCAAGTGCCTGTCCTGAAAGACAGGAGGCGGCGCCTGTGTGGCCAGCGGGGACTCCGCTCCAGCCATGCGCTCGCTTCCTCCCTCCCAGCTTTTTTACTTCGAGGCAGGGTCTCACTCTGGCCCAGGCTGACCTGGAATTCACTCTGTATTCTCAGGGTGGCCTCGAACTCCCAGCGATCCTACCTCAGCCTCCTGAGTGCTGGGATTAAGGTCGTGGCCACCAGTACCAAATGCATGTGCACTATGTGGGCTTTATGTGGGTACCGGGGAATCAAACCTGGGTCCTTTGACTTTGCAGGCAAGTGCCTTAATTGCTAAACCATCTCTCCAGCCCTAAAATATGTTTTGTATATATAAAAAAAAATATAGCTGAGCCTGGTGGCACACGCCTTGCATAACATTTAAAAAAATATATATTTTATCTGTTAGAGAGGGGAAAAAAGGAGAGACAGACAATGGATTGGTTAGAGCCTTCAGCCACTGCAAATGAACTCCAGATGGATGTGCCCCCTTGTGCATCTGGCTCACATGGGTCCTAGAGAGTCGAACTGGGGGTCCTTTGACATTGCAGACGCCTAACTGCTGAGCCCTCTCTCCAGCTAAGGCATAATTTTTTTTTTTTAATTCCTGGGCTGGTGAGATGGCTTAGTGGTCAAGGTGCTTGCCTGAGAAGCCTAAGGACCCCAGGTTCCATTCTCTAGAACCCACATAAGCCAGATGCACATGATGGTGCTTGCATGTGGATTTTGTTTGCAGTAGCTAGAGGCCCTGGCACACCTATTCTCTCTCCCTAATAAATAAATTAGTAAAAATAAAAAATAATTCCTTTAAAGAAATCTGAATTCTTCACCGGAATAAACCATTAATTAGGTGAGAGCAGAACCTTGTCTTAAGATCTCATTGTCTGTGGAAATGCCCACAACACACATAACCCAGAACATTTCCTAATCCAATCAAGTTGACAATCTCGATTAGCCATCACAGTAGCAGTGTGTGGAGAGTGGAGCAGAATAGACAAGAATCTCAGCAAGAAGGCCACGCCTGGCCATGCTCGCCTTTAATCCCAGCACTCTGGAGGCAGAGGTAGGAGGACTGCTGTGAGTTCAAAATCGCCCTGGGAATACAGAATGAATTCCAGGTCAGCCGGTGCTAGAGCAAGACCTTACCTCAACAACAACAAATCTGAGATCTGTAAATTAATCAAACGGAGTTAAGTGCTGCAAGTTAAATAGACTATCTTTTAAACAAACATTTTTTTATTTTTGAGATACAGAGCAAGAGGCAGAGAGAATGGACACACCAGGGCCTCCAGGCACTGCAAATGAACTCCAGATGCGTGCACCACCTTGTACATCTGGCTATGTGGGTACTGGGGAATCGAGTGTTGAACTGGGGTCCTTAGGCTTCACGGGCAAGCACTTAACCAGCTAAGATATCTCTCCAGCCCAACTATATCTTTTTTTTTTTAATCTACCAATTTGCAAGGAGTGAGAGGGAGAGAGGGAGGGAGGGAGGAAGAATGGGTGCACCAGGGCTCTTGCTGTTGCAAATAAACGACAGATGCACTACTGGAGAATTGAACTCACTCCACTAGGCTTTGCAAAGAAACACCTTCTATTAAATATAAACAATATACCATGATCATAATCCCCTCCCACAACTCTCCATTCTCCCCCTCCTTTACCCCCCCCCCCCCAATAATCCCTTCTTTCCAGCTAGTTGAACTCCGGAATCCTGATGTGTATGTCAGTCAGTGGTAGAGCATAAGTTTAGCATTACTAGGCCCTGGGTTCAATCCTCCCCCTGCCATCCCAATCAACAAAAGCCCACAACCTCTCACTTTACATTACTATTCTTTATTCTTCTCAGATGTTTCCAACAGAAGCTGTATTTTAAACATTATACTTGGATGGCCCACCTAAAAATAATGTATGGAGGCAATAGCTTTAAGAAATGTAGTTTTGGTATCAATAATACAAAATTTATATCATATATATGGATATAAAAGGAATCTATAGAAAATAGCCTATACACAATTAGAAAGATATAAACAGTCTCAAAATATAAAAACCTGGTGCTCTTAAGATATTTAACAGGTAGTTATTAATATAGTTGTGCATATAATTAAAAATGCAAGCTGAAAAAACTATAAAAATATTTATATAAAAACATTAACTTGGATACTTAAGTACAGAATAATGGAGGTCCTCTTGCAAATTGTGGCTCTTAAGTGAATGGGCAAGGGAAGCCAAAGGCAGATGGGAGAAGGGCATTATGGAAAATAAAAACAAGAAAAAAACAAAACACAACCAACAGTGACAGGGGGAGGGAGGGAAAGAAGACAAAAGGAATGGTAAAGATACATGGATAGGTTGCTGATGATATGTTTAGGAAAACTAAAAAGTGCTTAATAAAAAAAAGTGTTAATTACTTTAAGTGCCATAAAACAATAGTTATCAAAATAGCTTTATTAAGATCCGGCCAAACTTCAACTATTACAATTATCATAGGTACTTTGTTGAAACAAGTTTCCAATATTTATCAATTATCTTACACATGTACATAAATAGCAGAAATTTTAAATACTTTTATTTTACTGCTTTAACCTTTTCCTCTTGTATCAGTGATGCAGACATGTCAGAAGTTAATTAAATAGAAACTGGATATAAACACTCGATGCAATGGCATCATGATCTGGCACAGCTGAAGTGTTCTACTTCTTGCTCCATTTTCTAAATAAGGGGCAGAAAGAAAAACATTAAGTTTCACTAAGAAAAACTAAAAACATTACTGCTGATTTTTAAATAAAACTCTTTAAGAATATTAATTTCCACCTGGGCGTGGTGGCACACACCTTTAATCCCAGCACTCAGGAGGCAGGGGTAGGAGAATTGCTGTGAGTTCGAGGCCACCATGAGACTACTAGGGAGTTCCAGGTCAGCCTGGGCTAGAGTGAGACCCTACCTTGAAAAACCAAAACCAAACAAAAAACCCAAAAATGCCAGGTGTGGTGGCGTACACCTTTAATCCCAGCACTCGGGGGAGGGGGGTGGTGGTGGTGGTAGGAGGAACATGGTGAGTTTAAGGCCACCCTGAGACTACATAGTAAATTGCAGGTCAGCCTGGGCTAGAGTGAGACCCTACCTTGGAAAAAAAAGAAAAAGAAAAAGAAACCCAAAAATATTAATATCCATACACATATCTAATCAAGTTGCTGTTGAGAACTTATATTTAATGTTTTTTTTTAAACAATGGGCTTTAATAAACAATTGTATTTTATTTTTTGGTTTTTCGAGGTAGGGTCTCATTCTAGGCTCATGCTGACCTGGAATTCACTATGGAGTCTCAGGGTGGCCTTGAATTCATGGTGATCCTCCTACCTCTGCCTCCTGAATGCTGGGATTAAAGGCGTGCGCCACCACGCCCAGCAACAGTTGTATTTTCTTAATATTTTATTTTTATTTATTTGACAGAAGCAGAGAGATAGAGAGAGAGAATGGGTGCACTAGGGCCTCTAGCCACTGCAAAGAAATTCCAGATGCATGTGCCACTTTGTGCATCTGGCTTATATGGGTCCTGGGGAATCAAACCTGGGTCCTTTGGTTTTGACAGAAAGTGCCTTAACCGCTAAGCCATCTCTCCAGCCCCTGTACTTACATTTATTTCTGATATTTATTTATTTTTTTCCTATTTTGTATTTTTGTTTTTTTGAGGTAGGGTCTTTCTCTAGCCCAGGCTGACCTGGAATTCACTATGTAGTCTCAGGGTGGCCTTGAACTCATGGCGATCCTCCTACCTCTGCCTCCAGAGTGCTCGGATTAAAGGTGTGCGCCACCACACCCGGCCTATTTTTATTTGAGACAGAGAGAGAATGAATGACCGACCAAAGTGGCAGGAGAGCCTATGGGGCACTGCAAGGAACATACAGATACGCACATTACACACACACACACTCACTCACTCACTCACTCACTCTCTCTCGCCTCAATCTTCCAAATGCTGAGATTACAGGTATGTACAACCATCACACAGCTTAAAACACACACACACACACACACACACACACACACACACACACACTTCTTGGAGCTGGAGAGATGGCTCAGAGGCTAAGGCGTTTGCCTGCAAAGCCTAATGACCCAGGTTTGATTCCCCAGTACCCACATAAAGCCAGATGCACAAAGTGGTACATGCACCTGGAGTTCGTTTGCAGTGGATGGAGGCCTGGTGTGTCCATACTCTCTCTCTCTCCTTGCAAATAAATAAAAAAAACATTTTTTTTAAAAAACCCTCTCAAAAGGAGGTGCGTATATCCATCATGCCATTCAAAGTACTTCAGTTTTACTGACAGTATGGTCCTATTGTTTACTATAAAAGACTAATGAAGCTCCAGATCTAAAATTAACTCTACTGACCCAGCCTAATTCATAATCCACATACTAAAGATAGCCTTTAATTGAACATACTGCATACTGGCCATACTCCCATTGGGTTCTATGCTCCCTCTCACTCACACCCCATTCCACTGAGCAGCATCCTCAGTGGGTTATTGGTATTCATTGTTGGACTGTGAAGGCACCAGTCAGTCTCTTTGCTGCTTTGTTTTTGTGAGATAGGATCTCAGGTAGCCCAGGCTGGCCTTGAACTATGCATTCAAGGATGACCCCAAACTGTTGATGTTCCTGCCTCTGCCTCCCAAGTGCTGTATTACAGGCATGCACCAGTACCTAGCCAGGTCTTTTCTTACAATCAGTTAAAAACATTTCTATCCATCATAAATACACTTACTTCTATAATATAAGGAAAAAAGAGAAGTTAACTAAATGTTTACCTGAATAAGTGCTGTTTTATCATAGTCCCTGCGATGCTGATAAATACACTGGCTGATTACTGCATACAAATTTTCCAGTTGAAATATATTATATTTCTGACTTTTGTTAACAACAGTCTTCAAAAGAGCCTAAAAAATGAGTGTTTACATATGTGAGATAAATTCCTTGCAACAAGATATTTAATTCTCTAAGCTTAAGGAACTGTTACCATAAAAACCAGAGTGGGCAGACTAAAATACTGATAAGACATTATAATTAATTCCATTATGTGAAACTAAAATAGATATTGCATAAGTAGCAAGCTTCACCACCACTTTAGAGTTTTTCTATCTGAAGACTGAAATGGTAGGCTCACTGGATTTCTGCTTTAACTTTTTTGTATGAGTCGCCTATGCCTGGCTTTATTCCTATATTCTATTTATTTACTTAAATAGAAAAGAAAATTTTTATTATTATTTATTTTTTGTTTGTTTTGTTCATTTTTTAAATTTATTTGGGAGCGACAGACAGAGAAAGGTAGAGAGAGAATGAGAGAATGGGTGCACCAGGGCCTCTAGCCACTGCAAATGGAACTCCAGATGCGTGTGCCACCTTGTGCATCTGGCTAACGTGGGTCCTGGGGAATCGAGCCTCGAACCAGGGTCCTTAGGCCTCACAGGCAAGCGCTTAACCACTAAGCCATCTCTCCAGCCCTTGTTTTTATTTTTTGAGATAATTTCTCGCTCTAGCCCAGGTTGACCTGGAATTCAAATAGTCTCAGGCTGGCATTGAACTCACAGTGATCCTTATACCTCAAGCCTCTTGAGAGCTGGGATTAAAGGCGTGCACCATCACACCCGACATTTAAAAAAAGCCTTTTTGTGTGTGCACACCTCTGTGGAGGCTAGAGGAAACCTTGGGTGTCCTCTGTAAAACTGTCCATGTTATTTCTCTTCCTCCTTACTTTTCCTCTTTGGAGACATGGTCTCTCACTGGCCTGGAACTAGTCAAGCAGGCCAAGTTGGCTGACCTGCAAGCCCCAAGGATCCTCCAGTCTCCACCTCCCTAGTGCTGGGATTACAGGTGTACCCCACCATTCCTCAATTTTTTTTTTTTTTTTGTGTGTGTTTCGAGGTAGGGTCTCACTTTAGCCCAGGCTGGCCTTGAACTCTCTTGGAGATCCTCCTACCTCTGCCTCCCGAATGCTGGGATTAAAAGCATGCACCACCATGGCCGGCTTCATTCCTCAATTTTTACTTAAGTTCTGGGGCTCAAACTCAGACCCTCATGCTTGAATAGCACTTTACTGGCTGAGCCATCTTCCCAGGCCTCGGTTTCTGTACTTCTTTTTTTTGTTTTTTGAGGTAGGGTCTCACTCTAGCCCAGGCAGACCTGGAATTCACTATGGAGTCTCAGGGTGGCCTCGAACTCACGGCGATCCTCCTACCTCTGCCTCCCAGGTGCTGGGATTAAAGGCGTGTGCCACCACGCCGGCAGGTTTCTGTAATTCTTAAGTGTGTGGCTCCAGGTTAGCCTGGGCTAGAGTGAAACCCTACCTTGAAACCCAAAAATAAATAAATAAATGTAAATAATCAGTATATAGTCATCTCTAGGCACTATCTTTATGCAAATTATTCCACATGAAGGTTATCCTCTAATAAAAGGTCATTATTTACTTCATGCCTTATGTATGCACTGCACAGTTAAAGGCCCTTTGGTGGGTTATTTTACTCTGAAAGAATCTTAATAAATGGCTGCCTATACTTGACTAAATGATAATATGCCTGTATACTGAGTAGAATAAAGCTGTAAAATTTACGAACTTCACAATACTTAAACCAAACCAAAACAACAACAACAAAAAACCCCAACACAAAAATGAAATAAAGCCGGGCGTGGTGGCGCACGCCTTCAATCCCAGCACTTGGGAGGCAGAGGTAAGAGGATCGCCATGAGTTCAAGGCCACCCTGACACTACATAGTGAATTCCAGGTCAAAGAAATAAACTCTCAACCTCAGCAGAGTTCTGGGAATCTAGATGTATGAGTTATTTTCCGTTTCCTACCACCGACAAGGGAAGAACAAGGAGGGTAAGATGAAGAAAGTGTTTAGCTTCCTATGTAATCCCTAGTGGCCAGTGTGTCACCACCATCCAGTCATTGGAGATTACAAATGTGCCTGCTGACAGCATCTAATTTCAATGTACATACATTTAACCGCTCATGGTCCACCACCAGCGAGGGCACGGGCTGAGAGAGAATTGCCAAAGCCTTCTCGACACTCACAAGCTGCTGTTGCTCTACCTGGGAACGTCTAGCTCGAGTCATTCGCAGAATACACATTTCTAAAATAAAAAGTTAGGTAACTATTATTTCATTCATAGACACATGCCTGAGACTTTTCTGTTATATACATCTACTTGATAGAACCATGATATGAACACACATTTCCTGTTTCTAATCAAGCACCTGGCTTGCTCTTTTATTTCTTTGAGGCAAGCCCAACAGACTGGCCTTTATTTATGGGGAAGGGGCGAGAGAGATGGCACACCAGGGCCTCTAGCCACTGTGATCGAACTTGCATACTTGTGTCACCTTGAAGCACCTGTCTTTCCTCCTACCTCTGCCTCCCAGGTGCTGGAACTAAAGGCGTGCGACCACCATGCCCGACAATAATACATATTTTTTTTTAAAAGAACTAATCTAAATGGAAAAGCTAGGGAGCAAAATCACCAGAATGCAAACAGACTATAAATCACTATAAGGGAGAAAAGAATAATGGTAGATAAAATCTGTTCTCTATCATTAAGAATCTTATACTAAGCCAGGTGTGGTGGCACACACCTTTAAGGAAGATCTCTGAGAGTTCGAGGCCACCTTAAGACTATATGCTGAATTCCAGGTCAGCCTGAACTACAGTGAGACCCTACAAATAGCTGGGCGTGATGGGGCATGCATTTAATCCCAGCACTGGGGAGGCAGATGTAGGAGAATCACCGTGAGTTCGAGGCCACCCTGAGACGACATAGTGAATTGTAGGTCAGCCTGGGCTAGAGTGAGAGCCTACCTCAGGCCCCCCTCCCCCGCCAAAAAAGAATCTTATACTACTTACCTTGCTTAAAAACAAAAGGAGGGCTGGAGAGATGGCTTAGCAATTAAGGCATTTGCCTGCAAAGCCAAAGGATAGCAGTTTGATTCTCTAGGACCCACTTAAGCCAGATGCACAAGGTGGCACATGCAGCTGGTTTGCAGGGGCTGGAGGCCCTGGGGCGTCCATTCTCTCCCTCTTTCACACTTTGCCTCTTTCTTTCTCAAATAAATAAAAAAGGGTGGGGGCAGGGATGAGAAGATAGCTCATTGGAAACAGTCCTTGCCATGCAAGCTTAAGTCTGAGTGTGATCTCGGCGCCCATGTGAAAACCATGTGTAGCCTGTAACCTAGTCCTGTGCATGGTGCAGACAGGATAACTGCTAGAGCTCCCTGGTGCACCAGTCTAACTAGAAGTTCCAAGCACAGTGAAAGACTCTAAGTAAGTTTCGTAGAAAAACAATGGAGGAGGATGCCTGAAGCTCTCCTCTGGCCTCTGTATGCATGTGCACAACACACACACCCCACATGCAAAGAAAAAAAAAAAACGGCAAAAAAGAAGAGTATCCTGTCAAGTTCCCCCCACCCCCCAATTTTTCAAGGTAGGGTCCCACTGTACCTCAGGCTGACCTGAAATTCACTATGTAGTCTCAGGGTGGTCTTGAACTCATGGTGATCCTCCTACCCCTGCCTGGGATTAAAGGCGTGTGCCACCATGCCCAGCTTCCTGTCAAGTATTTTAAGCTGCACAGCCAGGCCCTAGCTACATAGATTATTTTATTCAGTCCTCAAAATACTCCAACTGTCCAGTAACTATCTATCCCAGTCTTACAGATGTGTAAACAAACAAGTTAACTGCATTGCCCAAGACCACAAGCTACAGGACAATGAACTACAGGCTCAGATCCACGAGTGCCCAATGCCAAAGTACACTTATAACAACAGTGATAAGTACAATGCTAGATTTTTCTACTCAGCTAACACCTGTACTTATAAAGACAGTGAAAAGCAACATACTGATGAACTCTGAAGTGAGACTTGCCTTGTGCTTCCCTCTCATCAGGCATGTCTAGGGCCTGAGAGCTGGAAGCGTCTCCGCTGCAATGATCTGTTTTCAGTTCCGTACTTTCTATGGTTTTCCTTGATTCTTCAAGTTCATTCTCAATAGTGGAAGTATCTGAATTATTTCCCAAGTCTATTTTGCTTTCAGAGGCACTGTGCTGCCTCTCACTGTCCTCCACTGAAGACTCGCCCATGTTTCGGGGCTCGTGATGGTCTAGGCCTGCAGCCTGTGCCTCCTCCCCGTCACTCCTGGTCGGCTCTTCCTCAGTATTCTGGCTCTCATCTTTTGCCTGTGAAATTCTTCTTCGCTTTGCTTTGGACCCTATGTTCCATTTTGATTTTTTATGAAATTTTCTCTTCAACTGAGCTTCAAGGGGTTAGAAAAAAAAGAATATCCAGTAACTTTTTAAATACTCAGATAGAAAGAAGACAGCCAACAAGCAAACCCCCATGAGATAAAGAGGTTGAGAAACCACAGTTGTCTTTATGTGGCTGAACCAACGATCCAAAAGTAGAGTACTGCAAGACGATGCAGAAGTAGGCAGGGTCTGGATCATAAAATGACCTCCCTCCCACTCCTGCCTGAGGTCTCACTCTAGCACAGGCTGACCTGGAATTCACCATGTAGTCTCATGGTGGCCTTGAACTCATAGCTATCCTCCTACCTCAGTGCTGGGATTAAAGGCACACGTCACTACAGCCTGGTAAAATAACCTACTGATCTAAGAAATAAGGAAATATTTGAAAAATATTGAGTAACTTGAAAAACCATGGAGAAAGGAGGATCTAGTTATTTACATTTTGGATGGAAATAGGTAATAAGAAATCCAGGTCAGTCTTAAACACCTAACCGAAGTTCCTTCAAATTGTCTGGTGTGGTGGCACATGCCAAAGTCACAGTCCTGGAAGGCCAAGGAAGAAGGATTACTATGAATTCAAGGTCAGCCAGGGCTAGAAAGACTCTGCTTTACAGTCCAATCTTCGTCTCTGGGGCTGCATGAGTCCTAACCCATCTGTAGATACTAATGACATAGTGCAACATCAAAAGGTTGGATGCCCTTTAAATGTAGTTTAATCATTTTGCTGTTGCTTAATAACCCCAACCTTTTCATTCTACCATAGACAAGCATTTGAATTACTTCCATGGACATTTTTGTTCATATCTTTTGGTAGAATACATATAATCCTATTGAGTATGTAACAGGGAGTTTCTTCTTTCTTTTTTTTTTTTTTTTGTTTTTTTGAGGTAGGGTCTCACTCTAGCCTCTAGCCCAGGCTGACCTGGAATTCACTATGGAGTCTCAGGGTGGCCTCGAACTCACAGCGATCCTCCTACCTCTGCCTCCCGAGTGCTGGGATTAAAGGCGTGCACCGCCACGCACAGCTTGGGAATTTCTTTTTTTAGGAGTCAATTTCTAAACCGTCAATTTCCGGATAATTTGCTTAGAGTTGATGCAACTGAGAGTGTTCTTGGTATTGAAGGCCTCTTGCTGATTCTTTTTCCATCCTCCAGTCCCTAGCTGCCTTTCTTCATTTATAAAAGAGCTTTACTCTTTACTTCAAATCAATTAACAGAATGGACAAACCAACAATGAAATTAAGAGAAGATTATACTCTCAGAAAAACACGCATACTAACAAGGCAATGAAGAACTATGAAGCAGTGCCTGATATATATATATATATATATGAAGCTTAAATTTGCATTAAAGCCTGCCAAGGAAAGTAGGCCTTAGAAAACCTCACAGGCTTTGGAGGTAGTAGTCAGTGGAATTACATGCTAACAATACGGGCAACTGGAAATAGAAAACAGACCAAGATTAATAAGAAACAAAAATCAGTTACAAGGCTGGAGAGATGGCTTAGCAGTTAAGGAAGTTGCCTGCAAAGCCTAAGGACCCAGGTTAAATTCCCCAGTACACATGAAAGCCAGGTGCACAAGGTGGCACATTCATCTGGACCTTGTTTGCAGTGGCTAGAGGCCTTCACGTGCCCATTCTCTCTCAAATAAATAACTAAATAAATAAGAATACTTTTTAAAAAACCAGTTACAAATCAAGTCAACCCATAATTAGATGGTAAACTGGAATTCCAAGGTATAACATAAGCTTTACTTATTCAAGAATGTAAAGTTGCTTTAATATTAACAAAATATTCAATTTATTATATTAATAAAAACAAGTGAAAGCCAGGTGTGGTGGCACACACCTTTAACCTCAGCACTGGGGAGGCAGGGTTAAGAAGGTCACTGTGAGTTCAAGGCCAGCCTAAGACTACAGAGTAAATTCAAGGCTGGCCTGGGCTATAGTGAGACCCTACCTAAAAACAACAACCAAAAAGAACAAAACAAACAAACAAAAAACAAGGCTGGAGAGCTAGATGGCTTAGTAGTTAAGGTGCTTTCCTGAGAAGCCTAAGGACCAAGGTTCAATTCCCCTCTACCCACATAAGTGAGTCTGGAGTTTGAGGTGGCTAGAGGCCCTGATGCGCCCATATAAAAAACAAAACAAAACAAAATACCCCCAAAAATGACAAGTGAGAGAGAAATAGAATAAAAGTGAAAGCCAGGCGTAGCAATGCACGCCTTTAATCCCAGTACTTGGGAGACACAGGTAGGATTGCCATGAGTTCAAGGCCACCCTGCGACTACATAGTGAATTCCAGGTCAGCCTGGGCTGGAGTTAGAGGTGACCTTGAAAAACCAAAGAAGTTAGAATTCCACGAATGGAAGATTACCCTAAGAACACATACCAGGTGTGCTGCAAGCCACGGGAGCACTGGGTGCCTTTAGCTTCTCGCTCTGTTCTTGATCTGACTTTTTATCGCCACCAAGACTAGGATTTTGCTTTGGCATCACATGATAGTAGGATGGTGCATATTTGGAGGAGCTACAACCTTTTAAACAATCAGACAAAACACGTAAAGACTCCCCAGACTCAAGACTCAAGCTCAGACAAAGCATGAGCCCCAAGAACTCACGCTCAGCATCTTCTTCAGGACAAGCCATTCCCTACCTCTTTTCTTTCTAGATTCTTGAATTTCTTCACATAGCCGCTCAAAATCTCCATCAAGCTCTTCTTTAATTATTGCATATGCAGTATCCCTTAAAGCACAGGCTCTGTGTCTAATAAGACGATCTGAGATGCAAAGAATAAATACCATTCTTAACTTTCTCACTTTATAACTTTCTCAAAGAAATATAGTGGGTGAAGATCAAAGCTATTAAAATTCCTTTAGCTTTACCACAAATAGTTCAAGTGACTAGAATTGTGTTATTCAGTTTAGAGTGCTCATCTAATGTCCTGGGATATTTGATTCAATACTACAGACTACACCCAAACAATTTTATTGCTGTGTTCTATTAAGATTTCTCTGAATTGAGGAGTGCTCAGCATGCAGTATCTCTATTACACTTTCCATGGCTCAAGGTCCATTACAGAAGAGGTGGCGAAAGAATGTAAGAGCCAGGGGAAGGGTAGGCTCCTCCAGACAGAAAAGGGCCTGGATATCCATGGCCTCACAGTGCCTGACACTACCTACACAAGACCATCATAATAGGAGGAAAAGATGATGACATCAAAATAAGAGAGAGACTGATTGAGAGGGGGAGGGGATATGATGGAGAGTGGAGTTTCAAAGGGGAAAGTGGGGTAGGGAGGGAATTACCATCGGATATTCTTTACAATCAGGGAAGTTGTTAATTATAAAAAATTAATTAAAAAATGCTTTCTCTGAATTAAAAAAAAAAAAAGGAATTAGAGCACAGCACTCCAGTATGCTTTTTATCTCAGCATTTGGGAGACAAAGACAGGAGGATGGGTTCAGAGTTGTCTTTGACAACAGAGCAATTTTAAGGCCATATGGGCTTCAGGAGACCCTATCTCAAGAAAACTGGAAAAGCAAGAGGAACCCTCAATGGCTGGAGAGATGGCTTAGTAGTTAAGGCATTTGCCTGAGAAGCCTAAGGATCCTGGTTTGAGGCTCGGTTCCTCAGAACCCATGTAAGCCAGATGCACAAGGTGGCACATGCATCTGGAGCTTGTTTGCAGTGGCTGCAGGCCCTGGCGTGCCCATTCTCTATTTGCCTCTTTCTCTGTTGGTTGCTCTCAAATAAATAAACAAGAACAAAAACCTAAACAAACAAAAAAACCCACAATGGAGTCAGGCATGGTAGTGCATGCATGCCTTTAAGCCTAGCACCCAGGAAGCAGAGGTAGGGAGATCACCATGATTTCAAGGCCAACCTCGGAGTACAGTTTCAGGTCAGCCTGGCCTAGAGTAAGACTTTACTTAGAAAAAGCAGAACAAAAAAGGTAACATAATGGTCGTTAACTAAGAAGAAAAAAAATTGCTTTTTTGTGGGTGGGGGATGGGAGAGAGGAGAGGTGCCAGGGAGGTGGCTCAGCAGTTAAAGGAGCTAGTTTGCAAACCCTGCCAGGCCAGGTTTGATTTTCCAGTATACACATAAAGCCACACATAAAGTACAAAGTGGTGTATGCATCTGGAGTTTGTTTGTAGTGGGAAGAGGGTCTGGTGTACCCATTCTCTCATAACACATAAATAAAAAGATATATTTTTTTAAAAACCCTTTAAAATATTTTTTCTCCACTTTGATAAAGTTATACAAAATAAGCAATGCATTTTATATCTCATTAGAGGACATGTCACTGCTAACATTCAGATATTTGGGAGTGAGTTTTTGCTCTAGCAGCATGTACTAAAATCAGAATGACAGAGATTATGGGCATGGCCCCTGAAGAAGGATGACATGCAAATTTGGAAACTGTTCTAAAACAAACAAACAAACAAACAAACAAACAAACAGTTCAGGAGTGAAACAAAGCTGTGTTCAATGCCTTTGCCCTTTCCTGGCAGTGTGACCTTGAACAAGGCTCGACTCTTTCTAAACTTCACTTTTTTTCATCTGTAGAATGGGTTAAGGCTGTTGTGAAGATTAAATGGCACTGACAGTATACATCACAAAAAACGAAAAACCAACCCTCATTTGGTATTAGTAGTCCCCACACTGCACCAAAAGAAATTAACTAATGCTCACCTCCGGGATCTCTATCTGGATTGTATTCTAAAGCATTACTACAGATTAGATCAATATCCCTCAAATAGTCTTTCACAGTCAGATATTTATGTAAGTCAATTTTACTGATTACAGATGAAAGGTCCATCGGTTGCTTTATTACAGTGACATAATCAGGAACCTAAAATTCAAGCAAATGACCAAATCACTAATTAGCTCTGTACACAGGAAACATTTGACTTAAGATACTCCCACCAAGGCAACACAGAGAAAATAGAACAGATAAAAACACTATCTGGCACTATCAAAGGCTATTTCTGCTTTACATTGACTCGTGTCCTTAACAGCTGCATTGTTTATCTCTAAATCCTATCATCTCTTTGCCCATGCAACTGCCACCCATCCTTCACTGTCACTTTCAACAACTGACCCTGCTAAGCATAGTGATGTAGAGGCCTGTAATCCTAGCATTCAGGAGGCTGACAGGATAGTGAGCTCCAGGGTCGTCTGGGATAAGAGGGAACTTCCTGGACTGCATATACTTCAGAACCACCACCAAAATAACTGACCCTCAGTTCAATTTTAACTCTGAGGCGGGTGTGGTGGCACACGCCTTAAATCAGGAGGCAGAGGTAGGAGGACTGCCTTGAGTTTGAGGCCACTCTGAGACTACACAGTGAATTCCAGGTCAGCCTGAGCTAGAATGAGACCCTACCTTGAAAAACCAAAAACGGGCTGGAGAGATGGCTTAGCGGTTAAGCGCTTGCCTGCAAAGCCTAAGGACCCCGGTTCGAGGCTCAATTCCCCAGGAGCCACGTTAGCCAGATGCACAAGGGGGTACACACATCTGGAGTTCGTTTGCAGTGGCTGGAGGCCCTGGTGCGCCCATGTTCTCTCTTTCTCTCTGCCTCTTTCTGTCTGTTGCTCTCAAATAAATAAAAAATGAAAAATTAAAAAAAAAAAACAAAAACAACAACCCAAAAACAATTTTAATTCTGTGTAATATGGCATTAAAACATTTTCAGAGGCCGGATGTGGTGGTATAATGCCTTTAATCCCAGCACTCAGGAGGCAGAGGTAGGAGGAGGATCAGTGAATTTGAGGCCACCCTGAGACTACATAGTGAATACCAGGTCAGCCTGGGCTACAGTGAGACCCTACCTGGAAAAACCAAAAAACACCTTTTAGAATGCCTGGATGGGTGGAGAAGTTAATTGTGTGTTCTCTGCAAGAAAGGAAAATGTATCAGGAGCTCTTAAAAGACTCTCGTGCTTAAGACACTAAATCAGTATGTTTCCACAAGCAGAAAACAAGTTCCGAGCAGTGCAGGGAACTGTATGAACTACTCAAATATCCTGATTTTAAAGCATTACGGCTTAGAACACATTTGACCCAAAGATCAAATTAGTACCTCATCAGGGTCAACAGGCTTAGTGAAGACTCGGAATCTCTTATCAATAGCAAGCCTATGTGTGACATTTCTTAAGAAAATCCGCAGTTCTCTAAATGTGTCTTCTTCTTGTTCTTCTAGTTGTTTCACTTCTTCTGCTGTCAATGGCTTTGGCTCAGGTGGTGGTGCAATTGGGAGTACCTCCAAGGCCTGCAAAACTTCATACAAACAGAAGATTTTCATGACTAACCACAGCAATACTGAGGGTCACAAATGATTCAATGGAAACTGTACCAGGCTCTGATGGACTATCCCCGACATCTACGAGGAATCTAGGAATGTAGTGAAGTAATGCCATCAGCTCTACTACTCAGGCCCCTCCAGAAGGAACTGGTAACGTGTAATTTGGAACACTTAACTGCCAAAATTACCTGTTCCGTGTTAGGATGAATTGAGACACTAAGTGAGTAATGGAGGAAGGAAAAAAGAAAAAGAAATCAAATTAGAACAAGTTGGAAAAGGCATATGGGGGTGGGGACAAAATGGAAGGAGATTATTATCAAAATACATTATGTACACGTATAAAAATTGTTAATAAAAAGCTATCAAAACTTTGAAATCAGGCTGGGCATGGTGGCTCATGCCTATAATTCCAGTACTTGGGAGGCAGATGGAGGAGGATCACCATGAGTTTAAAGTTACCCTGAGACTATATAGTGAATTTCAGGTCAGCCTGGGCTAGAGGGAAACCTTACCTTGAAAAACTGAAACCAGGCATATGCACATACACATGCAAATAAATATATATTTTTTTTGAGGTAGGGTTTCACACTAACCCAGGCTGACCTGGAACTTACTAGGTAGTCTCAGGGTGTCCTTGAACTCACTGTGATCCTCCTACCTCTGTCTCCTGAGTGCTGGGATTAACGGCGTGAACCACCATGCCCAGCATATAAATAATTTTTAAAAATATTTTATTTATTTGCAAACATAGAGAGAGGAGAGAGGAGACAGAAAGAGAGAAAGAGTGTGCCAGGGCCTCCTGCTGCCGCAAATGAACTCCAGATGCATGTGCCACTTGGTGCATCTAGATTTACGTGGGTAATGGGGAATCAAACCTGGGTCATTAGGCATTGCAGGCAAATGCCTTAACTATTGAGCCATCTACCCAGCCCCAAATTAAAATTTTAAAATAGTTTTCTTTAAACAGATATACAATGAATTAGGGGTTGAAAATAGAAAGTGAGAGTTTTGCCAAAATAAGCTGCAACTTGAGGGAAGAGTGAAAGATAATAGCCAGGCATGGTGGCACATGCCGTTAATCCTAGCACATGGGAGGCAGAGGTAAGGAGGATGGCTGTGAGTTCTAGGTCAGCCTGAGCTAGAGCAAGACCCTACCTTGAAAAACAAACAAAAAAAACCCATAACATCCTAATGTTCTACCAGCAGTAGGAAAAAGTTAAGTGGTTCTTTAAGCAGAAAAGAGGAATCAAGCTAGATGTATTATTGACAAAAACTTTAAATGAAACTGTAAGATAGTGAGTATTTTAAACTTAGAAGCCAGGTATGGCGGCACTTATCTTTAATCCTACCACTAGGGAGACTGAGGTAGGAGGATTGCTTTGAGTTCGAGGCCATGCTGAAACTACACAGTAAATTCCAGGTGCGCTTGGGCTAGAGAAGTGACCCTATCTTGGAAAAGCAAAACAAAACAAAACAAAAGATAGAGCTTTGTAACAAAGAAGTGGTAGTGGTATGGGTAAAAATACAGCAGTAAAAATGAGCTTGGAAACACAGACTGGAACTATCCAGTGTAATACTCTTGTGTGCTTCAAGAACTCTAGTCTATTTTTCAGGAAGCACATGTTTTCTTTTAAAGCAGTATGAGTGGCAACCTCAAGACTGAGTGCCCCCCGAGGTTTTGAGCTTGTGCTATTAAACATGTCAACAATATTAATCGATATTTTAGTCCTACTTTCTTAAAACTTCTGCCTATTAACTTTAAAATAGTTAACTTGGGGGCTGGAAAAATGGCTCAGTGGTTAAAATAGTTAACTAACCTGCTTTCTTTTTTGATACAGGAGGCTTAGCAGCTTGTTTTAGAATTAAATCTTCAAAAAATTTTGTTCGTTCTTCTTTACCTGGTAACTGGACATTAAAAATCTCTCCATAATCCTGGGTAAACAATTCTTGTACCTTCAAAAAGAAAAGAAACACAACATATACAGAATATATATATGTAGTCAGTGCACACAAGCACACAACATGTATGCATTATTTAATCCAATAGCAGGATACATACATATTTTAAACAAAAATTTAAATTTAATAAAGAAATTATCTTAAGTTTCTAAAATTAAGATGGAATTATTGTGGATAAACCATGTATCTAGATAAACTGAATAAAATAAGATTGTTAAGACTAAAAAATCCACACTATAGTAGAGCAATTGACATAATATATCTTACTTAAAGGGCTTATTGAGGTCATGTAATTCACTGTATGACCCACAGTGAGAGGTAAGGATGGAGAAAGGAATGGCTATTCATGAAAAGTAAAGGATGAAAAATCAAACTGCTGGTTGGGTGTGGAGAAACTGAAAACCTGGTGGACTGTTGGCAGGAATGCAGAATGGTGCAGCTACTGGCAAAACAGCACAGTGATTTTTTAATTCACAAATGTTATCACCATGGCCAGGCGTGGTGGTGCAAGCCTGTAATCCCAGCACTCAGAAAGTGGAGGTAGGAAGATCACAGTGAGTTTGAGGCCACCCTGAGACTACATAGTGAATTCCAGGCCAGCCTGAGCTAGACTGAGACCCTACCTTGAAAAACCAAAAACCAAAACACAACAAAACAAAAAGATAATGAAGGGCTGGAGAGATGGATTAACAGATTAAGACACTTGCGTGTGAAGCCTAAGGACCCAGTCCAATTCCCTAGTACCCACGTAAGTCAGCTGCACAAGGTGGCACATGCATCTGGAGTTCATTTGCAGTGGCTGGAGGCCCTGGATTGCCCATTCCCCTTTTCTATCTCCACCACTCTCTCAAATAAATAAACGTACAGGCTATGCAGTTTTCCCCCCGTATTTTCTTTCTTGACGATGGGTATCACTCTAGCCTGGGCTGACCTGGAATTCATTGTGTAGTCTCAGGGTGGCCTCAAACTCACGATGATCTTCCTACCTTGGCCTCCCAAATGCTGGGATTAAAGGTGTGCACTACCACACCTGGCACACCGTGCAGTTCGTGAGTTGCCAAGCATTAATACAGAAGACACACTAATAGGCAAATAAACCAGAACGGGATGCATAATGTAATGCCATTTTCCCAAGAGGAAAAAAGGACCATCAGCTTACCACACACACATCATCATCTTGCCCTATGAGCACATAAGCCAGATAGTTAGCAATGGTAGAGCTGGTGAGAAACGTTTTCCTTATTGCTTTACTTACTTCTGTAGCACTTGAAATTTTAATGTAAGTTACTTTTACTTTCACACAAACAACCCTCCTTTTAAAGGATAATCATTCTTCTCCCCATAAATTACCTCTTCTGGCAGTGCAAAATAGGGTTTGTCTGAAGTTGCAAGTAGTAAAACTGGGGCAAATGAAGGAATGTTCTGTAATAATGTGATAAATGTGGCTTTGAGTGTTGGTCCAACTATTTCCCACCACAAGTGGATATGTGGAACATAGAGTATACTCGGGGCTGTTCTCTTTGCTTCACGAATCATCTAATAAAAAAGAAAAACACTACATTCAGTTTGAGTCATCACACTAATAATACTAGCTCCATTAGCTTGAAACAATGTTCATCAGAATTATATAAAATCCTCACACTTTTCGAATGTTTTACTTTTCCAAAGATCCTACAACTTCCTTCGTTTTTGTTAAGTCTCATCTTGGAGAAAATAATTGCTTTAGGCAATTAAAAAAACAGTTGACGAAATACCGATTATTCTATTATGATAATTAATGCTAAATATACACATATTTTCTATTTTTATAGTTATAATAAAAAGTAAATACATGCCCATTTTCCTTCTCTCTCAAATAATATATTAAAAGTCTGTGAAGGCTAAGGACCCAGGTTCAATTCCCCAGTACTCACATCAACCAGATGCACAAGGTGGTGCATGCATCTAGAGTTCATCTGCAGTGGCTAGAGGCCCTGACATACACATTCGCTCTATCTGCCTCTCTTCCTCAAATAAAACATTAAAAAGTAAATATAGTAAAGTATAGAATATCTGAAAACTAAGGCGTGGTCATTGTTTGAAGTACTTAAATTCTTACAACAGCCAAATTATCTCATTTTGCAAACAGAAAAAACAAGGCAGAGATCTAAAAACTTTGTTAACGTCAGAGATATTCTTACTTATGTGGGATATAAGACTATACTCTAATGATTAAGCAATTCTACATAGTTCTATCTTATACACCTAGTTAGATATCAGAAGGACAAAAAAAAAAAAAAGGAGGCAATTCCAGACCTTGTCTCTGGCAGACTGCCTATAGTTTACCAACAGCTTATTCCTGTGGGAAACAAATTACCTGAGCACATGTTTCTTCAGGGGATGTAGCACTGACTCCAAAAAGAACAGGAACGTCTAATGTATACACAGTAAGTTTTTCCAATGCATGGATGACAGCTGGGGCCAAGTGAGAAGCCTGTCCAAATCCTGGTTCTCCCACTATCAATATCCTTGGTCGAAAAGACATAGGTTGGCAACAGGCGTTTCTGAAAGAATTAATAAGCTATGTTTTGGACAAAAGTTTGTTTTCCTTAAATTACCAGTTACAAGCCTTTAGAAATCTTGTATACTTTAACTAGCTAATCATAACATGGTTCATATAGTTTCTGGTTCAAAATGACTCCCACAGATTCTTAGGAATACTTTATATAGTGACAAGTACAACAATAAATTTCTGAGATTTCAAATTAAATAAAAAGCTAGCTGTTGGCTGGAGGGATGGCTTAGCAGCTGAGGTGTTTGCCTGCAAAGCCAAAAGACCCAGGTTCTGTTCTCCAGGACCCACATTAGCCAGATGCACAAGGGGGAACACGCATCTGGAGTTTGTTTGCAGTGGCTGGAGGCCCTGGTGCGTCCATTTCCCCCCCTTCTGTCAAAAAAAATAATATATATATATATATATATACATACATACATACACACACTCACAAACACATATTTAAAAAGCTAGTTGTTGGGCTGGAGAGATGGCTTAGCGGTTAAGCGCTTGCCTGTGAAGCCTAAGGGCCCCGGTTTGAGGCTCAATTCCCCAGGACCCACGTTAGCCAGATGCACAAGGGGGCGCACGTGTCTGCAGTTCGTTTGCAGGGGCTAGAAGCCCTGGTGCGCCCATTCTCTCTCTCTCTGTCACTCTCAAATAAAAAAAAAAAAAAAAAAAAAAAAGCTAGTTGTTAAACTGGGAGTGGTGGAGCACGCCTTTAATCCCAACACTTGGGAGGCAGAGGTAGGAGGATCGTCATGAGCTCAAGGCCACCCTGAGACTACAGAGTTAATTCCAAGTCAGCTTGGACCAGAGTGAGACCCTACCTTGAAAAAAAAAAACAACTTTTACCTGGTCAAGTAAATCTCACTTATTTTTAGGGAATGTACACACCAAAGTATTTCCTTGCTATAATTTGAATGCAAAATGTGCCCCACAGACTCTATGTTTAACTTCTCAATCCCCAGTTGGGAAGGAGGGCTGTGGCATCCTTAGGAGGCAAAGCCTTGCTGGAGGAAGTACCACTAGGGAAGGCCATGAGTTTGGCTCCAAGCACAGTGTGTCCTCTCGACTTCCTTTCTAATGTGATGCCAGCTTTGTTGTTCCTGCGATACTTTCCCCTCGAGTTCCTTCCCCTCCAAACTGTTAGTCAAAAATAAACCTTTTCCTTCCTTAAGCAGCTCTGGTTGGGTGTTTTGTGCCAGTAACAATAAGTAACTGATACACTTGCAGAAAAAAAAAAAAAGTATACCTATTCAAATGCAGAAAATTTTCTCTTGTCTTATTCAAGGATTTTGGAGAAGGTCCATTTTCAAACACCTGATGGTGCATCGTCGTCACTGAACGCCATGTCACTTTCCAGAAGAGGACAAGAGACATCTGTAGAATACCGACAATGTATGTTAGTGATTTTTCTTTTTGTAATACTTCAGCTCTTCCAGTTCAAGTCAATCAAAATTTATACCTGAGTCTAAAGCTTTGTTTGTTCCAATTTCTGCATGTGGAAATACCTTCTGCAGGGCTTTCAAGATCAAGTGAACAGTGCTTTGCAGAAGAGGCTTCACGATGGGAGACAGTGCCTGCCCAGGCGAGACCACAGCTCTCTGGGAGGCTGGCATCACCTTCTGCATAGCTACTTCAAAATCCTTAGCTGAGATGTTAATTGTAGAGAGATCCAGCTGCAGCTTCTCACTAGTGGTGTAGATCTGTGGGTAACGTCGACGTAGCGCACACAGAGCCGCTTCGGCACACACTGACTTCATATCTGCTCCACAGTACCCTAACCCAAAGCAACAGGGAAAATGAAACATAACCTCTGAACTACCAGCAGGTCATAATTAAAGGACAATTCAAAAAATTAGCCTGAAGGCCATCCTGAGACTGCAGAGTGAAATCCAGGTCAGCCTGGGCTATAGTGAGACTCCACCTCCAAAAAACCAATTAGCCTAGTCATAAAATAGTACAAATATTTAAAAGCTACAAGACTAAAATTTCTTATTGACAAAATGAACTTCAATAGAGGTAATAACACCAACAAACCAGTAACTTGTGAAATACTATGTACAGGAAAAAGAGCAACAATTTTTAAATGACACTATTCTCAAATACCACTTTGTCATTTACTACACTATCTTTGGAGACTCAATTTATGCTCAGATGATGTTTCAGCTACCACAATAGAAACCCTACTGCCTAACAACAGGGCTAATGTGAAAACCACATGTGAAGGATAGGTGTCAATTCTGTCACATCTACACTGATCTTAAATTGCCACAGTAGCAAGATTGTCAAATATTGGGTATTTTGTTGTTCTAATTTTTTGAGACAGGGTATCACTATATAGTTCCTGCTGGCCTAGTACTCGCTATATAGGCCAGGAAGTCTCAAACTATGGCAATCCACTTGCCTTAAGACTCCTGAGTGCTGGAATTACAGACATAAGAAATGAGAAAGAAGCTGGCTATGGTGGCACATGCCTTTAATTGCAGCACTCAGGAGGCAGAGGTACGGGGATCACTGTGAGTTCAAGGCCAGCCTGAGACTACATACATAGTGAATTCCGAGTAAGTCTGGGCTAGAGTGAGACCTGGGGGGAGGAGGAAATAAAAGAATAATAATAAATAAATTCTGAGATAGGGTCTTGCCATGTAGCCCAGGATGGCCTCAAAATTGCAATCATCTTGTATTCATGTTCCAAGTGCCAGGACTACAGATGTGTGCCACCATGCCTAGCTAGTCTTGTGTCTCTTTAAACATAACTTGAAGGTAAAACTACAATTTGCGCCATTTTTGAAATGAATGTAACATTTCTTGTAACTGTTTAAAACAATGTTTACCAACACAGTTTTCGGCTAGTTCTTCTAGAAATAAGTCCAAAGGTTTGGGATTCCAATCTCTTGTATGAATCTTCAGAATTTCTTTTCGTGCCTATGAATAAAACCAATTTTAATTCTTTATAACTATAATAAAGTATTCTTTGGATTAGAATAATCTTGATTTAAGCTATTTTTGATTATCAAAATTTTAGGGCTGGAAAGATGGTTTACCAGTTTAAGGGACTTGCCTACAAAGCCAAAGGACCCAGGTTTGATTTCCCAGGACCCATGTAAGCCAGATGCCCAAGGGGGGCACATGCATCTGGAGTTCATTTGCAGTGGATGGATGACATGGCGTGCCCGTTCATTCTCTCTTTCCCACTCTCTCCCCTCCCCCCAATTAAATAAATAAATAAATAAACAAACAAGTTTTAAAGTAAACAATACTTATAAATAGAAATATAAAACATAATAAATATAGAAAAAAGATCTCATTTAAGGAAATTCATTTGTTCAACAGGTTTGCATTTATAGTGCTTATAATCATTATGTAGAAAGAAATTAAATAATGAAGTATTGTTTGTTATGAAGCATATTAAGACATTTTCAAAAGTATTAAAAGCTTTATTCACATTTTCTTACTTCTGAGAAGTTTTTAAACGACTTTACCCAATATAATTAGAACCATAACTATATGAAAGTGTTCAATAAAAGGTCCAAACTAGTAACCTGGTTAAAGACTATCCATTAAGCCACTGAAATAAAACTAACTCATCCCAAGGCTGTGCGTGCTTAAAGAATTTTAAAAGTAATTAGGAAGGTAGGTTACCATAATTAAAGAAAATACATAATCCCTAGTTGAGTTCTTTTGAACAACTGCAATACAAAACTAACCAATCTTGAAATTTTTATTGTATTCAGATTTGTTAATGATAAAAAGCAACAAGATGCTAAAATTTAAATAATATTGAATTCTTACATCTTTATCAGGTAGGCTAAAAAGAAACTCTCTATCAAAGCGACCAGGCCTTCGCAAAGCAGGGTCTATGGAATCTAGTCTGTTGGTAGCACCAATGACCACAATTTCTCCTCTGTTGTCCAAACCATCCATAAGAGCTAGCAGGGTGGAAACAATTGAACTAAATGTAAAAACAGAAAAGAAAATTAATACTACAGACAGAATACATCCCTAATATTTCTTCTTTTACTAAATTACTACATTAAGCATGCAAGAAATTTTCTCACATAAAAAAAATCTGTAAAGTGGGCTGGAGAGCGGTTAAGGTGCTTGCCTGCAAAGCCCAAAGACCCTGGTTCAATTCCCTAGGACCCATGTAAGGCAGATGCCCAAAGTGGCACATGCATCTGGAGTTCTTTTGCACTGGCGAAAAGTCCTGGCACGCCCATTCTCATTCTCTCTCAAGTAAATAAATAAAAATAGAGTATTAAAAAAAAGGGCTGGAGCCGGGCGTGGTGGCGCACGCCTTTAATCCCAGCACTCGGGAGGCAGAGGTAGGAGGATCGCTCTGAGTTCGAGGCCACCCTGAGACTCCATAGAGAATTCCAGGTCAGCCTGGGCTAGAGTGACACCCTACCTCGAAAAACCAAAAAAAAAAAAAAAAAAAAAAAGGGCTGGAGAGATGGCTTAGTGGTTAAGGCGCTTGCCTGCAAAGCCAAAAAACTGTTCAATTCCCCAGGACCCATGTAGTCAGAGGCACAAGGTGGCGCATGCATATGGAGTTCGTTTGCAGTGGATGGAAGCCCTGGCATACCCATTCTCTCTCTCACTCAAGTAAATAAATAAAAATAGAGTTTTCTTTTTTTTTTTTTTTAAAAAGGGCTGGAGAGATGGCTTAGTGGTTAAGCGCTTGTCTGTGAAGCCTAAAGACCCCGGTTCAGCCGGGCGTGGTGGTGCACGCCTTTAATCCAGCACTCGGGAGGCAGAGGTAGGAGGATCGCTGTGAGTTCGAGGCCACCCTGAGACTCCATAGTGAATTCCAGGTCAGCCTGGGCTAGAGTAAGACCCTACCTCCAAAAAACAAAAAACAAACAAAAAAAAAAAAAAAAAAAAAAAGACCCCGGTTCAAGGCTCAATTGATTCCCCAGGAACCATGTTAGCCACATGCACAAGGAGGAACACATGTCCAGAATTCGTTTGCAGTTGGCTGGAGGCCTTGGTGTGCCCATTCTCTCTCTCTGCTTCTTTCTCTCTCTGTCACTCTCAAATAAATAAAAAATGAACAAAAATAAACATAAAAAAGAAAAAAAATCTATAAAGTATAAATGACATGTATAAATTGAAATCAAGGGCTAGGGATATAGCTCAGGGAACTTTAAAGTTACAAATAAAAGATACATCATCAAAAATACTACGAGTTCCATGTAGGACAAATTATCTAAAACTGATGGGAAGACTGGGGATTGCTCAGTGGTTAATGGTGCTTGCTTGCAAATCTTTCCAACCCATGTTTAATTCCCAGCCAGCCATATAAAGTCTGGTGGGTATTCATTTGCAGTGGCAAGAGACCCTGGAACATGTGTAAGTGCATACACATGTGCAAAGAATTAACCCAGATACACAAGGTGGTGCATGTGTCTGGAGTTCGTTTGCAGTGGCTGAAGGACCTGGTGTGCCCATTCTCTCTCTCTCCAATAAAAACAAGGCAAAACAAAACAAAAAAAATGGTTAAAAAAAATCAAGGGCTGGAGAGATGGCTGGGCAGTTAAGGTGCTTGCCTGCAAAGCCTTATGACCTGGGTTCAACTCATCAGTACTGAAGATCTGGCTTTATGGGGGTAAGTTTGCAGTGGCTAGCGGACCTGGCATGCCCGTACTCTCTCTGCTTGCATATAAATAAAGCATTAAATAAATACTGAAATAACCTACAAAAATAATCATCCAGCTTCAATAAATAAGGATTACTTTCTTTCTTTCTTTCTTTCTTTTTTTTTGGGGGGTTTTTGCGAGGTAGGGTCTCACTCTAGCCCAGGCTGACCTGGAATTCATTATGGAGTCTCAGGGTGGCCTCGAACTCACGGTGATCCTCCTACCTCTGCCTCCCGAGTGCTGGGATTAAAGGCGTGCGCCACCACGCCCGGCTTAAATAAGGATTACTTTCTATACCCAACTGCTATGAAAAAAAAAAAAAGAAAAAACTTGCAAGCAGAGAGACAAGAGAGAACAAACAGAGAATGAATGGGCATGTCAGGGACTCTATCCACTGCAAACCGACTCCAGATATATGCACTATTTTGTACAATTGGCTGTAAGTGGGTACTGGGGAATCAAACCTGGGTCATTAGGCTTTGCAGGGCAAGTGCCTTAAACATCGAGCCATCTCTCCAACCTCCAACTGCTTTTACAAAAAGAAAAGAAAAAAAAAAAAATCAGGACTGGCAGTTAGGCCCACTTCCTGCATCAGCATGAGAACCTAAGACTACCAGAGGTTGAATCTCCAGATCCATCATTTAGCAGCCGGGTATGACCATGTGCACCTACAACCCAAATCTTGAAAGGGAGTGGAAAACTGAGAAATGCTGGAGCCCCAGTTTCCAGAACCACAAAAGAGACTTATGAGTGGAGCATGGTGGCACACGCTTTTAGCACTCAGGAGGCAGAGGTAGGAGGTTCGCAAGTGAGTTCAAGGCCACTCTGGGATAGAGTGAGACCCTACCTCAAAAAAACAAAAAAGACCGAGTCTCACAACGGGAGGTTGGAGACTGGACTCTCAGCAGTCTTGATGCCGTGCCATCTCCAGTGCCAAGTCTATAGGTATGCACCTGGTTCTGTGTCACGTCTATGTGACTCCAATATGCTTTTTGCTTTCAGGTGTTACAAGATGTTCCAGGCTTGTCTTGTTATTTCCTGCCAAAGGTGGCATTCTGCCATCTCTACAGACACCTAGCTACTACTAAATTACAAATGCTTCCAAGTCTCTTTAGTGACCAGAGTTAAAAAATTAGCTTTATCCTCATTTAAAGAAAATCCATCCTGAGTACCTGTTGTTATTTCTAATTCAAAGTAAAGCATTTCGGGTCCTTTGGGGTATAAGATCTTTGGTATGTGGTTCATGATGTCTTCAAATTCACTATTACTCTAGCTTGCACAATAAATTTATGGTGATCCTCTTGCCTCAGCCTCCTGAGTTCTGTGATTATAGGCATTTGCCGCCATTCCTGGCTAAAATCTTAGGGCTCTATTTTAACGGCTTATTTTGTATTTGTATCATATTACATACATGAAATTATTTATTTGCATTCCTTTATAACAGTACTGGTAAGACAGAGAACAAAGCTTAGGCCTCATGTTTTTTTTTCTATGAGATGTGTCATACTCCAGGCTGGCATTTAACTAGCAACCCTGAAGCCTAAATACCCTAAGTGCTGAGACTACAGATGGGTGCTACAGTGGCTAGTTTGTATGCGCTAGATTCTTTGGTTTGGTTTTGCAGTCTGGGCCTTCTGCATGGTAAGCACATGCTCTATCACTGAGCCACACCTACCCCCAGCCTAATGTACTAAACTCTTCAAAAACTAAGGTTTTGCAAAAATTTATGGGGGAAAATTATGTATTAAATTTCTCTAAAGTATATGTATACGTATTTGAAATGACATGTTCCTACTTACCGTGAGTAAAATCATCTCTAACCAAGATTTTCAAACTGTATTGAGAGTAAGTATCCTGACTTTCACTAACTGGTCCTTTTTTTGGTTTTGTTTTTCAAGGTGAGGTCTCACTCTAGCCCAGGCTGACCTGGAATTCACTATGTAGTCTCAGGGTGGCCTTGAACTCACAGCAGTCCTCCTATCACTGCCTCCCCTCCTGAGTGCTGAGATTAAAGGCATGCGCCATTACGCCTGACTTCCATTCCTGTTTTTTTCCCTCCTCCTTTTGGTACTATAGATTAAGGTTCTAGTAACCAAAAATGGAAACGATCAGTTTGTAAAGTTTTTTCACCATTTAACATTCTTTCATATAATATCAATACAGCTCAGAATATATTAGTATAGAAATACCAACAATCAAGTTTTACCTGTGAATTTGATCTTGTCTGCTTGACCGTACTGGTGCCAGACCATCAATTTCATCAAAGAAAATGATTGATGGGCGCATCTGATATGCCTAAAAGAAGGTCCAGTGGTCCTATGTTATCACAAAGAGCTTCAAAAATGTAGATTTTATACAAAACACTTGAATTCATTTTCACTCAAGTATTCTGTAAGAATTTGATTTATAAAGTGGCCAATGTATTTATGATCTCACAGCAACTGTTGTTACCTACACAAAACATACACAGTACTGGGCCCATCAACATGTCGTTATGGATGATGGAGGGCAGCAAAATCAGATGACATCAAAAAAAGAGCAGGGCTGGACAGATGGCTCTGTGGTTAAGGCCCTTGCTTGCAAAGTCCAAGGACTCGGGTTAGATTCTACAGGAACCACATGAAGTGAGATGCATAAAATGGTGCATGTGTCTGGAGTTTGTAGTGGCTAAAAGCCCTGGCATGCCCATTATCAATCTCTAGCTGCCTCTTTCTCTCTTTTACTCTCTCTCAAATAAATAAAATATTTAAAAAAAAACAAAACACAACAACAGAAACTAGTCGAAAAGAAGAGGGGACCAGGAGGATGGGTACATTGTGTGGAGGTTGTCAATATTTTCTTCTTGTTGCTTTTCAAAGTAGGGTTTTATTCTAGCCTAGGCTGATCTGAAATTCACTATGTAGTCTCGGGATGGATTAAAACTCACAGCGCTCCTCCTACCTCTGCTTCCCAAGTGCAAGGGTTAATGGTGTGCGCCTGGCTAATAATTTATGTTTTATACAAAAGGATAATTTAGATATCTGACTATAATACATTTCAATCTATTTTTATTTAGTCATTCTCACCAGAATTTATAATTTATAAATCTAATTCTAACAAGTATGTTTTCAGAACTCGGAGTAAGTTATAGTAACATACAGTTCATCGTATGCATTTTCAACTGGAAATATCTAAACCACTTAAAAGGTTATACGCCTTGGCTTTCATATAACTATAGTTACTAGGACACACAAAGAAACATCTATTAAAGACTAACCTAGGGCAGGGGAGATGGCTCAGCCATTAAAGGTACTTGCTTGCAAAAACCTGCCAGCCTCAGTTTGATTCTGCAGTGCCTAAGTAAAGCCAGATGCACAAGCTGGTACATGAATCTGGAGTTTGTTTGAAGTGGCAAGGGGTCCTGGCATGCCCATTCTCTCTCCCTACTTGCAAATAAACAAAATTTAAAAAATAAAGAGAGAGAGAGAGAAAAAAAGAACAGTTGCACAGCCTTCCTCCATATCAGGCTGGGAAAACATTACTTAGCAAGACGCCATACTTAAAAACAATTTTTTTTTCAGCCAGGCATGGTGGCGCATGCCTTAAATCCCAGTACTTAGGAGACAGAGGTAGGAAGACTGCTATGAGTTCAAGGCTACCATGAAACTACATATTGAATTCCAGGTCAGCCTGGGCAAGAGAGAACCTACCTTGAAAAACAAAACAAAAATAAAGATAAAATAAAGAACCTTAGTTCCAAAGAGATATATAAATAAATGATATAAATGCATTATCTTATAATACACTGTCAATATAGAAACTGAGCTATTCTAGAGCAGTACTGTATTCCGATTCCATAATGTCATATAACTCACTACTGAACTGCAAAGGACAAGATCTCTCTCAGTAGGTATGAGCTCTAAGACTCCAAAGAAGTTAACTTCAGGACTGAAGAGATGGCTTAATGGTTAAGGCAAGTGCCTACAAAGCAAAAGGACCCAAGTTCAATTCCCAGGAACCCATGTAAGCCAGATGCACAAGGTGGCTCATGCATCTGCAGTGTTTTTGCAGTGGCTGGAAGCCATGGTGTGCCCACTCTCTCTCTAATGAATGAAAATAATTAAAAAAAAATTTTAATGTTAATTTCATTAATTCCTACCCTGAGACATGGTCCCCTCAGTACCACATAGGGACTGACTGAGCCCTTCATGAAGCCACAGTGAATACCATAACCCCACTGAGGAGGGCTCTCAGGGTAATGGAACCTGGGGTGAGGGGATATAATATATCCTTTTATTATATAAAATAAAATTTTAAATTCAATTATTTCTTTTTAAAAAATATTTAATTTTTCTATTTCTAAAAATATATTTTATGTATTTAAGAAAGAGAGAGACAGAGAGAATGGGTGCACCAGGGACTCCAGCCACTGCAAACAAACTCCAGACACAAGTGCCACCTTGTGCATCTGGCTTATGTGGGTCCTGGGGAATCGAACTAGGATCCATCAGCTTTGCAGGCAAACATCTTAACCACTAAGTCATCCCTCCAGCCAAAAATTCAATTATTTGTATCTTCTTCTTTTTTTTTTTTTTGTTGGTTTTTCAAGGTAGGGTCTCGCTCTAGCCCAGGCTGACCTGGAATTCACTATGGAGTCTCAGGGTGGCCTCGAACTCATGGCGATCCTCCTACCTCTGCCTCCCGAGTGCTGGGATTAAAGGCGTGCGCCACCACGCCCGGCTTTATATCTTCTTTCTATAAAGGTGTTTGCCATAGGTACTATCTTGACATACAAAAAAACATACTCATCAATAATCTTCCTAAACTATATCTTTGGTATAATTCTTCTGAGTTCTTGGCTATGAAAAGTAATTAAATGAAGATTTAATCCTTACATATATATATATAAAGACACATACATCTGCATAAATTATAAAACTACATATGTAAATTTTAATATCATACCTGATCAAATAGCAATCGAAGCTGTCTTTCAGATTCCCCTACCCATTTACTCAGACAATCAGCACCTTTCCTCATGAAAAACGCGACTCTCTTATCCCCTTGACTGCACTCATTGGCAAGTGCTCTAGCAACTAGGGTTTTTCCAGTTCCAGGTGGACCATAAAATAAACAACCTCTGTAAAATATATGAAAATGTTTTAGTTCTAAGTCAAAGAATAGACTATCAAAACAAAACAAAACAAAACAAAAAGGTACCATTTTTATTTTTAGTTATTAAAAAAAAACCCTATACAACAGCTGAAAGTTTCATTCCACAAAGTACAAATTAAAACCCAAGAGTCAATACTGATATTATAGGGGCTGGAGGATGACACAGCGATTATAGGCATTTGCTTGCAAAGCTTGATGACCTGGGTTCTATACCCCACATAATGCCAGATGCACAAAGTGGAGCATGCATCTGGATTCGTTTACAGTAGCAAGAGGCCCTGGTGTGCCCATCCCCCCACTCTGCTTACAAACAAATGTTTAAAAAAAATATATATGTACACACACACACACACACACACACACACACGAAAGAAACTGGGGCAAACCAACTTACAGGGACCCCAAAACATGCTTTTGTTAGTTACAAGAAACAAAGGCTAGAGCGAGCAATAGTAAGAGGATTGCCATGAGTTTGAGGCCACCCTGAGACTACATAGTGAATTCCAGGTCAGCCTGAGCTAGAGTGAGACCCTTCCTGCGCACGCGGGGACGACACAACATAACCTGGACTGGAGAGATGGCTTAGCAGTTAAGGTGCTTGCCTATAAAGCAAAAGGACCTAGGTTTGATTCCCCAGGACCCATGTAAGCCAGATGCACAAGGTGGCACATGCTTCTGGAGTTTGCAATGGCTAGATGTCCTGGTGCAACCATTCTCTCTCTCTCTACCTTCCCCTCTGCCTCTTTCTCTTTAATAAATAAATAAAACCCAGGCCAGGCATGGTGGTGTATGCCTTTAATCCAGCACTTGGGAGGCAGAATGGGAGGATCACTGTGAGTTCAAGACCACCCTGACACTACATAGTTAATTCCAGGTCAGCTTGGACTAGAGTGAGACTCTACCTCAAAAAGCCAAAAAAATAAATAATAATAATAATAATAATAATAATAATAATAATAAGCAGCAGCAGCAGCAGCAGCAGCAGCTGGGCTTTGTGGCACAATCCCAGCACTCAGTAAAGTTCAAGGCCAGCCTAAGACTATAGAGTTCCAAGTCAGCCTGGGCTAGAGTGAGAGTGTATCTCACCCACCCCCCAAAAATTAATTCACTAAACAAATAAAGTTATTTAACACATCGCTTAATTACAAAGTCACTTTTAAAATTCACTAATGTCATTTTGGTTGTTTTATGGTACAGTACTTTTACATGACAAAATTTCGTAAGAAAAATAGAACCAGGGACTAGGATTCTAAAAGGTGTTATGTAAAGAACTATCAGAAACCATAGTAGTGTAGCTCAGAATATGGCTACAAAAAAAAAAAAAAAAAGAAAAGAAAAGAAAAGAAAAGAAAAGAAAAGAAAAGAAAAAGTACAATTAGATTACCTTGGGGGTTGAATTTTAAACTTTTCAAACACTTCTGGATACAGTAATGGAAAAACGACCATCTCTTTTAGAGCTGCAATGTGACTGGACAGGCCACCAACACTATCAAAACGTACCTGGTAATGAGAGAGAATACAGATCTGAGTCAAAATTAAAATGCTACCTATGTTTAAACATCAACCATTATCAACTGATTGATAGTATTTTAATTGTGGCTCAAAACTTTTTTGAGCCAGGTGTGGTGGCACATGCCTTTAATCCCAGCACTTAGGAGGCAGAGGTAGGAAGATCACTGTGAGTTCGAGGCTACCCTGCAATTACATAGTGAATTCCAGGTCAGCCTGAGCTAGAGCGAGACCCTACTTCACAAAACAAAAAGATTAAAGTTTAGCCGGGCATGGTGGCGCATGCCTTTAATCCCAGCACTCAGAAAGCAGAGGTAGGAGGATCGCCATGAGTTCAAGGCCATCCTGAGACTACAGAGTTAATTCCAGGTCAGCCTTGACCAGAGTGAGACCCTACCTTGAAACCCCCCCCACAAAAAAAAAAAAAAAAGATTAAAGATGAACAAAACTACTTCAAGTCAAGCACAAAACTCAAACTACTCACTGAAGAATCGAGTTGCATTGGATCAACATCAGCAAGGCTTGCTCCAATTTTCATTCGATCTTTACAAATTCCTCTTATTTCGTCTTTCCGAAAATTTAGTGGTAAGCACCTATTTTAAAAATATTTTTATTTATTTGAGAGAGAGAGGGAGGGAGGGAGGGAGGGAGGGAGAACGGACACGTCTGGGCCTCCAACCACTACAACCGAACTCCAGATGTATGTGCCACCTTGTGCCTTATGTGGGTCCTGTGGAATCGAACCTAGGTCCTTTGGCTTTGCAGGGAAGTGCCTTAACCAGTAAACCATCTCTCCAGCCCTAGGCACCTGCTTTTAAAAAATAAAACAAGCCAGGAATGGTGGTGCACGCCTTTAATCCAATAACTTGGGAGGTAGAGGTAGGAGGATCATCATGAGTTCGAGACCACCTGGAGACTACATAGTGAATTCCAAGTCAGCCTGAGCTAGAATGAGACAATACCGCAAACAAACAACAACAACAACAACAAAAAAAATGTGCTGGAGAGATGGCTTAGTGGTTAGGTTGATTCCCTGCGTAGCCTAAAGACCTAGGTTTGATTCTCTAGGACCCACATAAGCCAGATGCACAAAGTGGAGCATGCATCTGGAGTTTGTCTGCAGGGGAGAGAAGCTCTAGCACACTCATTCTCCTCTCCCCCAAATTAAAAACATATATATATATCTATATATATGTTCATATATTTTATATATAATAAACAAAAAACCGCATGAACAAACTCTCCACCCCAAACTGCATGCTAGAAAATTATCTTTCTTAATAATTAAAATTAAATTTCAAGCAATGTGTGGTGGCACACATCTTTAATCCCAGCACTCAGGAGGATAAGGTAAGAGGATCACCATGAGTTCGAGGCCACCCTGAGACTACACAGTGAATTCCAGGTCAGCCTGAGCTAGAGTGAGAGCCTACCTTGAAAATCCAAAAACATAAATAAAATAAAATAAATTTCAAGTGGAGTGATCATTTCAATGACCTCATTTCTTTTTAGGAACATATATGTTAGAAATATTTATATAGCCAGGAGTAGTGGTACACGCCTTTAATCCCAGCACCTGGGATGCAGAGGGAGGAGGATCATGGAGAGTTCAAGACTACCCTGAGACTACATTAGTGAATTCCAGGTCAGCCTGAGCTAGAGTGAGACCCTACCTCGAAAAACAAGACAAAAAAATACTTATATGCCATCAAGGGCTGCAGACATTGCCCCAGTGGGTAAGAGCACTTGCTGTGTAAACATGAGGTCCTGAGTTCAAGCCCAGCATGTAAAAAGCCAGCCATGGCTGCATATGCTTTAATCCCAGTGCTTGGAGGAGAAAGAGAAAGGAGAAGCGCCAGGTCCAGTGACAGACTCAGCAAAGTGAAGGTGGAATACACCCAACATCTTCCTTTGGTGTCTCTGCATGTGGGCCCACACATGTGTTCATGCATGCACACAGATATGAAATCTTTCAAATGATTCAAGTGTCATGAGCACCAGTTGGGAATGGTAGTGCAAGCCTTTATTCCTAGCACTTGGGAGGCAGAAGTTGTATGCTCATGGTGAGTTCAAGGCACCTGGAAACTACATAGTGAATTCGAGGTCAGTCTGGGCTACAGTGAGACCCTACTTCAGGGCAAAAAAAAATTTTTTTTAATGTTTCAATTTCTGGAGTGCTTGGGATTATGAACATACACTACCATGGCCAGCCTATATAATCAAGTATTTTCAAAACCTGATGTACTTTACATTCTCTCTCTCCTTTTGTATTTAGTCTTTGAAACCTAAGCATTTACCTTATACAAAGATTTACAATGTATCTCAATTCACACTAAGTACATTTCAAGTACTTAGCAGACACACATGGCTAGTGTGTCTATTAGAGCAGACTTAGGGCTTAGTGGTTAAGGTGCTTGCTGCTGGCAAAGCCTAAGGACCCAGGTTTAATTCCACTCTACACACATAAAGCCAGCTGCACAAAGTGGCACATGCATCTGCCCATTGTCTTCCCTTTTGTAAAGAAATAAAATATTAACCCTCCCCCCCACACACAAAAGCTATTCCCTTGTCAGTATGTACCAAGCACTGTTATATAATGATCCTAGCTATAGATGATTGGGCTTCTGTGTGAGTAGGAAGAAATCTCCGTAGCAGAGGGCAGTAAGCTAGAAAAGAGATATAAAGGGAATAGAAAGGAAGGGAGGGGGTACTTAATAGGATGGTATTGTATATATGTAAGTAGAAGAATAGATTAATGGGGGTGAAAAGGCCCAAGAGAGGTCAGGGGAAGAGATTAAGTAAAGGAAAGGTGGAGGGAGGGTTAATCAAAATCTAAGAAGATATAAATAAATCATATGGAAACCTACTTTTTTGGACAATGGAACACTCAGGAGCCATAGATTGCTATTAGAAAATTTTCAGTGCCAGGGATGGGATGCCTTCTAGTGAGTTGTTGGCCAGAGAGATTCCTAATGACCCCAAAACATTACAGGCCATTGCCAAGGCCCTTGGTTTCCCACCAGGAATAGATGGTAAGACCCTATTGCTGAAGACTCCACATACTTGGGGTGCAAGATCACTGAGAAATCCTGCTGGAACTGAGCTCCATGTAGACCAGCTTACAGAAAGCTGGAAGAAGCCATTCTGCATGCAGTTCAATGGGAGAAAGAGAAATCACCAGTGAAGATACTCAACAGTGGACACTGCAAGCCTTATATTTGGCCAGCCAGGCCAAATGAACCAACAGGTGCAATAGTGGCACGTCTGTTATAGGGGAAACCAACTGCCCTCTAATTGGACTAGAGGATTGCTCCATGGGAGGGAATACAACCCTGATACTAAAAACCTACAACAGGGGTAGTTATGAGCCCTAGGGGTATAACATCTGCTGATATCTGGCTACATGTATATATTATGCTAATCAAACTGGCCAGTAAACACTTCTCTTAATGTTCATACCCATATATTAATGCTACTCTCACTTTTGGTACAGAACCTTCTCTTTTCAGATGGCAGTGACCTTTGGATGACTCAGAAGGCATCATGGTGCTGGAAAGAAGTGACAGGAGTGCTCAGCACTACAATATCTCTATCACACCTTCCAAGGCTCAGGGTCCTTTGCGGAATAGGTGGCAGAAAGAATGTAAGAGCCAAAGGAAGAGTAGGACTCCTTACAATGTGCTCCTCCAGACACAAAATGGCCTGGATATCCATGACCTCACAGTGCCTGACACTACCTACACAAGACCATCATAATAGGAGGAAAAGATCATGACATTAAAATAAAAGAGACTGATTGAGAGGGGGAGGGGATATGATAGACAGTGGAGTTTCAAACGGGAAAGTGGGCAGAGGGAAGGCATTACCATGGGATATTGTTTACAATCATGGAAGTTGTTAATAGAAAATAAATTAATTTTTAAAAAAGTTCTATAATGAGGCCGGGTGTGGTGGTGCATGCCTTTAATCCCAACACTCAGGAGGCAGAGGTAGGAGGATCGCCGTGGATTCAAGGTCACCCTGAGACTACAGAGTGAATTCCAAGTCAGCCTGTGCTAGAATAAGATCTTACCTCGAACAACCAAAAATAAAAAAAAAACACGAAACCCAAAAAGCGTTATATAATGAGTTAGCAAGAAACTATAATATATATACAGTTTCAACATCTATACTACTGAGCGTACATATTACCTTTTAATCAGTCAAGCTGTACTTATTCTTACTAAAATATTCTATTTTTCTTACCACCATTAAAAAATATCTGGTAGGGGGCTGGAGAGATGACTCAGCAGTTCAGGCAATTGCCTACAAAGCCTAATGACCTGGGTTCAATTCCCCAGTACCCATGTAAAGATGCACAAGGTGGTACATGCATCTGGAGGCGCTGGTGTGGACCCATTCTTTCTCTTTTCTCTGTATCTGCTTACAAATAAAAAAAAAATGCACACACATATAATATTTTTAAATCTGGTAGTTCTCAAGCCCATAAACATGGTTTTAACCTTTTTTGTTTTGCTCTTTATGATTCATTTTTATTTTTGCTTTGTTTCTGTTGAGATGGGTCTCACTACACGGGCTCTCAGAGCTTACTTCAGCTTCCTGAGTGTTGGATTCTGGGTGTCAGGCCCCACACTTGGTCAGTACTCACCTATTAATAGCTCTATTTCGGTTCCTTTTTCTTCGCCTCTCAAAGTGCTCATCTTCAGAAGATGATGATGAAGTAGAGTCACTGCTGTGGATTGCATGCCTTCGCCTAAGTAGAGAGGACAACAAAAATCAGGAGGGTGAACAGAGTTTTAAAAAGGGGCATAGGATATAAGCATCAGAAATGACCCCAAAAGGCTTATGACAAAATTTAACATATTTGTTGAACCACCAAAGTAAGCTTTGTGGACTAATCTTTTGAAGGCACTAAAAAGACAAAAATCTGTAGTAGAACTGATTATCAGTAAGAATGTACAGTGACTTCTTAAATTTTATATAAATCAGTATTCTCAAAAAGAAAAAGCATACAGAACATCAGAATTGTTAAGACTTTGTTGGGCGTAGTGGCACACTCCCAGGGAAGGCAGAGGTAGGATCATTGTGAGTTCAAAAGGCCACCCTGAGGGAGACCCTAGCTCAAAAAAGATTTTTTTTTTAAAGCTAGGATCTCACTCTAGTCCGGGTTGGAACTCACTATGTGATCTCAGGCTGGCCTCGAAAGACATTTCATTATACTGATAGAAATTTTACATAAGTGGGCTGGGAGTGGCTCAGCGGTTAAGGTCTCTTGCTTGCAAGACCTAATAGCTTGGGTTCAATTCTCTAGTACCCACATAACACCAGATGGAGATTGGTACACGCATCTGGACTTTTGTTTGCAATGACAAGAGGCCCTGGTGTTCCTATTCTCTTTCTCTCTCCTTGCAAATAAATAAGCAAAAATATATTCAAACAAAGAAACGAGAGCTGGAGAGATAGCTCGCAGCTTAAGGCGCTTGCCTGCAATGCCTATTGACCTGGGTTCGATTCCCCAGGACCCACGTAAAGCCAGATGTACAAAGTGGTACATGAAGTTCATTTGCAGTGGCTTAAGGCCCTGGCACACACATTCTCTATCTTTGTAAATCAATAATTAAGATATTTTTAAAAACAAAACCAAAGAAAAGAAATGTCTTTAAAAAAGAAAATTGTCTCAAAACAGGTACCTTTATTAAAAATCAACTGATCATATGAGTAGGTCTATATCTATATTCTCTACAGTTTAAATTCCATTAAACCAACTTGCATTGATTACTGTAACTTTATAATAACTTTAAAAAGTCAGGATAATTTTTCCAGCTTTATACTTAAACATTTTTTTTTTTAGCTGGGCATGGGGGCACATGCCTTTAATCCCAGCACTTGACAGGCAGAAGTAGGAGGATTGCCGTGAGTTCAAGGCCACCCTGAGACTACATAGTTAATTCCAAGTCAGCCTGGGCTACAGGGAGAAAGGCAAAAATAAATAAATAAATAAATAAATAAATAAATAAATAAATAAATATTTTATTTATGACAGAGAGGGAAAGAGAATGAGTGTTCTAGGGTATTTACCACTGCAAACCAACTCCAGACTCATGTGCCACATTCTGCATCTGGCTTTATGTGGGAACTAGGGAATCAAGCTAGGCCAATAGGCTTTGCTTTCAACAACCACTTTCAACCATTGAGCCATCTTTCCAGCCCCTTACGAAATCTTCTAACAGGGCCAGGTATGGTGGCACATGTCTTTAATCCCAGCAGAGGCAGAGGTAGGAGCAGCGACATGAGTTCTAGGACACCTTGAGAGTACATAGTGAATTCCAAGCCAGCCTGAGTTAGAGTGAGACCCTACCTTGGAAAACAAAAACAAACAAACAAACAAAAAATCTTATAACAGGAAAAAAATCACCAATATTGAAATGTCGCTAATTTTAAAATGATGACACATAATTTCTTTCTTCTTCCTTCCTTTTCATTCATTTCCAAGTAGAAAGAGAATGGGGTGCCTCTTGGAACACTACAAATGAACTCCAGATGCATGTGTCACTTTGCACTTCTGGCTTTACTTGGGTATTGAGGAATCAAAAACCCAGGCCATCAAGCTTTGCAAGCAAGCTTCTATAACTGCTAGGCAATCTTCCAGCCCAGCATGACCAGAACCTCACTCTGTAGCCAAGGCTGGCCTCGAACTCATGGGGATTCCTCCTATCTCAGCCTCCCTACTGCTGAGACTGAAGGCATGTATCACCATGCCTGATTAACATATCACTTTTTATTTTAATTAATTATTTGAAAGAAGAGAGAGACAGATAGAATAGGCGCACCAGGGCTTCTAGCTGTTGAAAACAAACTCCAGACAAATGTACCACTTTATGCATCTGGTTTTATGTGGGCACTGAGGAATTGAACCTGGGTCGTGAGGCTTTGCAGGCAAGTGCCTTAATCACTGAGCTATCTCTCCAGCCATATTTTAAATTTTAACTTATTTATTTGACTGAGGGAAAATGGGTATGTTACAGCCTCTAGCAACTGCAAATGAACTCCAGACAAACGTGCCACCTTGTGAATTTGGCTTTATGTGGTATAGCAGACTTCAGGTTTGCTGAGGTGAACTTCCAGAGGAGGCAGTGATAGAGGAAGGGATATTTACTGAAGCTTATAGATTCAGGGGAAGTTCCATAATGGAAGAAGCTGACCTGCCTTCACAGGTCCAAGGAGAGAGAGAAGCCACAAGCCCAAAGCAAAACCACACAGCACACTCCAGGGGGAACTAGGCGCTTTGCATATCTTTGGATTGGAATGATCCACCCAGAGACATCTCCTCCAGCCAGGTGGCTGCAGATCCAAACTATAAACTAATTAAACACTGAATATATTGGGTGGCCATCTATTCAAACTACAACATGTGGGTACTGGGGAATCAAAACCCTTAGGCTTTGCAGGCAAGTGCCTTAACTGCTAAACCACCTCTCTAGCCAACATATGACTTTTATTTTTTTTAAATATTGTTTGATTTACTTTGGTTTTTCGAGTAGGGTCTCACTCTAGCCCAGGCAGACCTGGAACTCATCATGTAGTCTCAGGGTGGCCTTAAACTCATGGTGATCCTCCTACCTCTGCCTCCTGAGTGCTGGAATTAAAGGTGTGTGTCATCACGCTCGGCAACATATGACTTTTAAATGCTACTAGGAGCAGTTAAAAATGTCAGGCCGGGGCTGGAGGGATGGCTTAGTGGTTAAGGAGTTTGCCTGCAAAGCCAAAGGACCCAAGTTCGATTCCCCAGGACCCACGTTAGCCAGATACACAAGGTGGCGCATGCATCTGGAGTTCATTTGCAGTGGCTGGAGGCCCTGGCACGCCCATTCTCTCATATAATCTCCCTCTTTATCAAATACATGAATGAATAAATAAATAAAAACAAAATATTTAAAAAGTGCTGGAGAGCCCTCGTGGAGGTGCCAGAGGACAATGGTCACCAACAGCATAAATAAGCAGGGAACCCTGCAAACCATGAAATCAACCACCCAGATAAACAGTACATATTTGTGCTGGGTGTCTTTAATTCCAGGAGGGACTAGGAGGATTGGCCTTGGGTTTGAGGTCACCCTGAGACTACAATGAATTCCAGCTTAGCCTGAGCTATAGAAAGACCCTACCTTAAAAAAAAAAAAAAAAAAAAAAAAAGAGTACACACTTGTGCATGTAGCCTCTACAGGTAACCAACCCTTTTCTGATTGGACATGAGGTCTGTTCAGTGGGAAAGAACTTATATCTGGTAATGGAAACCAAGTCAGAATCTCACGGTCAGGAAAGAGTGGGCTGGCACACCAAAAATCTCTTAAATAATTTTGCATACCCCTTGAACCCAAACTGCCCTCACACTTGGTTGAAGAATTTGTTTTATTTAACAGATAGCAAAGAAAATGGAGAGAGCCTAGATCTATTGATAAGACAAGATAGCAAACACCCACCATGAGACATTCCACCTCTACCACATCTGCCAGGGCCCAGGAGAAATTGCAGAGGAAGCAATATTACAAATACTGCTCTTAATGCCAGCCTGACAAGCAGCCTCTGATGGTGACAGAAACATAGAGTAATCATGGTCCCTTGCAACCTCATAGAAAGAAGCTGAGGCATTCATGAACCCACAGTGATTACAAAAACCCCAGTGAGGAGGGTGCCAGGGTAACAGGAGTTGGTGAGAAGATAATAGTATACGACCTGCTATAATATATATATAAAATAAAATACAAAAATAAAGTCAAGAGATGGAAATAAAGGGAGTTAAAACAGGAAAGAAAGAAATCAAAGAATTAAGGTGCAATTGGAAATCATTAAACCAGATTCAGAAAGACAATTAAAAAAAAGTGTCAGGATGTCTACAGGTACAGCACAGAGCTCACTGACAGAGTGCTTAGGCAGCAGGCATAAGGCCCTGGATCTGACCCCCAGCATAGCTAAACAAAATAGCTGTGAAACAATAAGGAATCAGATGGCCTTTTAATTATAGTAAATATGCCATCAACTGAAAATTCACAGCTCTTAAACATAGTATGACCGGGTGTGGTGGCACACGCCTTTAATCCCAGCACTTGGAAGAGGTAAAATGATTACCGTGAGTTCCAGGTCAGCTTGGGCTAGAGCAAACCCTACCTCGAAAAACAAAACATCGTCATCTTACAAAATGATAAAAATACTATTAAAGTCTTAAATTAATCCATGGTATTAAGTACAAAGCCAAGTGCTACAAATACACACAAAAAAGGTTTTGATTATTTCTTCTGACAGTTGCAAAAGATGGAGAAAAACAAAGATTCAGGCTAGGAAAACCTTTAGTCATTCTACTGCCCTAGGACCTACAACTTTTTCCTGAGTCAGAGTATAATCATGGTATTTCAAAACACAGAATTTAGAATTTATTGATCTGTATAATACAGGACCAGAATCTACCTAAAACAAAGAAACAGAAAAAGCTGTGAAAACTAGACCTCCTATTACACATGTAGAAAAATGAACATTTGTCCAACTGATCATCCACATGCTTTAACACAGAAGTAGTAACTTACGTGACTGCAGAAAGGGTGCAGACAACTCTAGAGATGGTGCCACCTAGTACCTATGCTGCAACAGTAACCTCTGTAACCACAGTTTAAAAAATCTGAATTTTCAAACCCAAATGGCCCCAAAGTTTTTGACCAAAAGTTAGTAACACCAGAAATAAATTAGAAAACAGTCCTCAATTCACCTACATACCCAAGACCAGCTTGTAAGTAAAATTAGTACAAGCCTGAAATTGAAGACTAAAGTTAACAATATTATAGAACTTGAATATTATATTCATAGAATAAAGACAAATTTTATAATTTAATAAAAAAGGAGTAACATTTACCGACTCTTTCCTGTACCTGCTTGATATATTATTTCATACCATCCATTGCCCCAACTAGTTACTGAACTCAAGGCCTTGAACATACTAGGCAAATATTCTACCTATAACCCTAGACCTCTCATTTAATCTTAATTAAAGTTCTGGACAACATACATCATTAGTAGGCTCATTTTATAGTGAAGGCCAATGAGGTTCAATGGTTAAATAACTTGTTCAAAATTCTGATGGTGTCACAGAATCTACAATCTATTCCAAAAATCCACATTGTATAAATTACTATACTGGTAATTTCTAGGTTTTTTTTACACAAACCAGTAAAAAGTTATAAACAAACAAAACCTTGTAGACCAACATAAGGTATTGTTTTGGATATGAAGAATCCCCCCAAAAGGCTTATCTATGAAGGCTTGTCCCCAGCTGGTGGCACTGACAGGTGATTGGATCATGAGGATGCTGACCTCATCAATGTAGTAGTCCATTTATGAGTTCATAATTGAAGGGGCTACTAGAAGGTGGAGGCTAGCTAAAGGAAGTAGGTCACTGGTGGTATGGCTTTGATGGGTATATTTTTGTTTTTGTTTGGTTTTCTAGGTAGAGTCTTCCTGTAGTCCCAGACTGACCTCAAACTACAGAGAACTTTCTACCTCAGCCTCCAGAATGCTGGTATTAAACGTGTACCCAGAGGAAGGGTGTATTTGTATTGTTGTTTAGACAGGGTTTCATAATGTGCAGGTTGGCCTTGAATTTTCTGAGAAGCCACAACTGGCCTTAAACTCCTGATCCTCCTGGCTTAACACAGGATGGACATTACCTCCTGGCCAACAACAGGAGGACAGTGTGCCAAATACTGGCAAGGGAAAGTTGGCTATAATAACCATAAACCCACCTCCAACATCACCTCCAAGAGGCTCCAATACCCAAATGACCAGCAGCTGGGAACCTAACATTCACAACACATTAAGTTTATGGGGACAACTGAATCAAACCACATTTTGCCCTGGCCCCCATAAACTGGTAACTATGTACTGAATGTATTGCATTTTACAACTTTACAAGTCCCCAATCATGGCCTAGAGAGATGGTTAAGGCACTTGCCTGCTAAACCTAAGGACCCAAAATTGATTCTCCAGCAACCATGTAAGCCAGATGCACATGGTGGTGCATGTATCTGGAGTTCATTGGCAATGGTCCTGATGCGCCCATTCTCTCTCTGCCTGTATCATAAACTTAAAAGTCCCTAATCAAAAAAAATCAAAAAGAAAAAAGTCCCCATTTTTTAAAAATCAATTTCAGTGCTGTTCAAACATTACCATAGTCCAAGGTCTCTTAAGTGAGCTTTATGCCAAAACATTCTACTCATCCACAATGGCACGCAAGAAATATTCACACAGCAAAAGATGGCAATGGGCATAGCAGAGAAAAATTGAACCAACACAAGATTTAAAACAAACAGGCAAAAATCAAACTCTGTAGCTCCAAGTCTGTCAACTCTAACCAGTGATAAGCATTCAAGTCCAGTAATTCTAACAGTGATGAGTCTCTGGAGTTCCAATTCTGCCCCTCCAGCTAGGATCACAGTCCTGGAAACTTCATCTAGTGCCAGCAGCTCTCCTGGCAGCCATCCCATAGTCCTGGCATCTCCATTGTGTCTCCACTGCAACCCATGGTTCATCCTCATGTCTAAATCACGACTTTATTCCCATCACTTAGGAGGCAGAGGTAGGAAGATCAAGGCCACCCTGAAACTATATAGTGAATTCCAGGTCAGTGTGGGCTACAGTGAGACCCTACCTTGAATAACAAAACAAACAAAAAGAATCTTCCTCCCTCCTGGGTTGTTCCAGTGCACATCAGCTGGCTCAGTCTCAATGGTTGTAATATCTCAAACTATGGTAGCTAAATGGGCAGCAGTTTTGACCCCAAGATATTTTCTGTGCCACATCCTCACACCAGCACCTTTCTATGCAATGCAACCGGCACAAGTTCTCAGGACGTGGGCATAATAGCAAGCCTCTCACATAAACTGCTTCTAGCTCTGTCCAGGCAAAGCTTTCTCACCTTCACAAGTCAAAATTCATATTTCATAGTTCTTATTGCATTCAGGCCTTTCAATCCTGACCAAAATGGTACATTAAGGTGTACTTACAGCACTGCAAAGCAACTCTTAGGTCAAGATTTCAAAGCTGTCCACATTCCTCTTGCAAATCAGTTCCAAAAGGCCAAAGCCACAGAATAAGGCTTCCAGAAACAATGACCCCACTCTTGGCACCAACTTTACTGTTGCAGTCAGCTTCACATTACTGGCAAAAAGCAACTGACCAAAAGCAGCTTGTAGGAAGAAACAGTTTATTTTGGCTTATAGACTCAAGGGGAAGCTCCATGATGGTAGGGAACACGTGGCATGAGCAGCCAACATCAGGTGGACAGCTGTAGCAGGAGGGTATTCCAAACACTGGCAGAGGGAAGCCAACTATAATACCCATAAGCTGGCCCCCAACAATACGCTACCTCCAGGAGTCTCCAATAGCACAAACTGCCACCATGGAGGACCTACCTACCATTCAGAACACACAAGCAAGCTAGTGGTGGTGCACGCCTTTAATCCCAGCACTCGGGAGGCAGAGGTAAGAGGATCGCTGTGAGTTCAAGGCCACCCTGAGACTACATACTGAATTACAGGTTAGCCTGGGCTACAGTGAGACCCTACTTCAAAAAAAAAAAAAAAAAAAAAAAAAAAAAAAAACAGAACACACAAGCTTATGGGAGACACCTTAACCACCATAAGTGGGTAGCTTCATCAAAATGTCTCAACATCTCCTAGGCATATCCTCTTTAATTAAAGCTGTTGGAAGGTCTATTTTATCTTACAGATGGCAAAAATTACTGGGGAACTAGGTTCCAAGATCCATCCATCCACACACATACACACCGAATGTTCAAAACTAGATGTGCCACCTCTACCACATTTACCAGAGTCCAGAAGAAATAGCAGAAAAAGCAGTAATGCAAACATTGCTCCCAATATTAATCCCAAATCCACATCCAGGAAAAGAGCAACAAACACCATGGTAAACCAAAACACATCATAACAAAAATACGGAGGCTACAGAGAAGTCACCACTAACTGATAACACATCTGTCCAGGCTCAGGAACTGGTGTGGAAGAGGGAGCAGGAAGACTGTAGGAGCCACAAGGAGGGTAGATGGAAACAACCTGAGGCACAACTCCCCCCAAAGACAGAGACCTAAATTACCTACAGTGAACACAATAACCCTACTGAACAGGGCCCTCAGGGAAATGGGGATGGGGTGGGGACAGGAACATACTCCAACCTATTAAAAAAAAAAAAATCATGAGATTCTCCAGAACAGGACACTGGAGAGATGGTTCAATAGGTAAAATACTTCCTATGCTAGCACTGAGGACCTAAATTCAGATTCTCAGAACCCATTAAAGCTGGACATGTTAATCATAGCATTCCAATGGAAAGATGAGAATAGGGCTGGAGACATGGCTTAGTGTCTAAGGCACTTGCCTGCAAAGTCAAAGGGCCCAGGTTTGATTCCCCAGTACCCACATAAAGCCAGATATACAAGGAGGCACATGCATTTGGAGGACATTTACAGTGGCTGGAGGCCCTGGCACACCTATTCTCTCTATATACATAATAAATAAAATTTTTAAAAAGTTAGAATATAGGTTTTAGCTATAGAGAACATTCCACTCGGAAGCAGGAACCCATTACAGGTAACAGAAAAAATTAAATGTCAAAGCAACCATTAGCCTCTTACTTGTACTGGATCAAAGAGAGGCCTGACTCTTCTGTAATCAAGATTGCTGCCCTGATCCTATGGTCGGTGATGGTAGATTTCAGGGGGACACTAGTTTTACTAGGGAGATGAAGCCTTTAACAGTATTTTTCTCTTAGTCCTGAGAATTGTTTCTAGAGTTTCACACAAGCTACGTAAATTCAACACTACCTCCAGCTGCATCTCTTCCCCCCACTCCCCAAGCCTTATTTTTTTTAACTTTTTATTTTGTTCTGTTTCTCTCCTAATACTGGGGACTAAACTCAGGGCCTGAGCCACATTCCCAATTCTGGAGGATAGGTCTTCCCTCCCCCGCCTTCTGTGTTGTGGATTGAACATACGTGGTTGCACCTATCCCAGATAGGGTCTTAAAGTTACCCAAGCTGACCTTGAACTTTCACTCTTCCTTTATCAGCCCTGAGTAACTGGGCTTAGATGCCTGTGGCAGCAGGCTGAGATTTTAACAGTATTCTAAAGTTGATGAGAATACAGGCAATGCAGGCTCCTTTCTCATGTAATGATCTTGAGAAGCTCTGCAAGGAGGCCATCTGCCTCCTCATCCTTCATCCTTATGGGTTAGGCGAAAACAGATAATGTAAAAGAAATTTTACATTAAATTTAAAATTTAAAAGAAATTTAAAATTAAAACTTGTGACTATGATAAAATTAAAACACCCAGGGAGAAGTATAATTCTTATTTTCCCTATAATAATCTTTCAGCACTTAGAAAGGTGTTGTCTTTACAAGTAAAATAAGAAAAAGCAAGAGAGGAAGAATAGGAAAGTTATCTGATCTTGTTTTATCATGGAAGAGATGGCTTCCTCAGATTAGTTAAAATGGAAATAAATTTAAAAAGCAAAACAGGCAAACAAAAACCATTTACAAAAAATAATTCAGTACTCAAGACAGGAAATTAAGTATAAAATTGCCTCTTTGAAAGAAAATTAGACAAATAAACAAGAACTGTTGCCATGTAGAAGAAAAAGAAACCCTTTAAGTAAATAAAAACCACCAGAGGTTTCTTAAGACTTAAGCGCAATAAATTACAAATTAGAGTCAGGAAAAATAACCTTTCAAATCCAGAAGCTGTGTAACTTATAATGATCAACATGCAAAAGGACATGCTTGTGTCAGTAAGACTACACACTACATGTGAACACCAAATAAACCACCTGTGTAAGATACTTAGCCCAGCGCCTAGAGAATAGTACACCCTCTGCAAGTGGTAGCTCTGTTATTCAATCATAGAACAATGGAATAAACTACATTACCAAGGCAGCTACCAACTTCTTATTAATGAAAGCAAAAATGAGTAGTAACCAGTACTGGGGGTTGAGACACTAAAGGCAGACAGCAAAGCTCTCTCAAACAGGAAATTATAGAATTCTATCCTAATACACTCAATCCAAAGACTCTAGAATCCTGCTATAACATAGCCACAATTACGCTATCATAAATTGGTCACTACTTCAAAACCCAACCTGTTCATTCTTTTACAGTATGGACTTCTTGGCCCTGTAGATGATAATCGATATCTTCGTCTTGCAGGAGAAGCAGAGCCACCATAAAACATGTTGGGCTTTCTCTGGTGACGAGGTTCTAAAAGAAGAAATATATATATTTATGGCACATATAAAAAACACGTAGAGCTATACTTGCTCTTTAAATACTTAAAAGTGTAGCCTTCTAAGAAATTGCTAGTAAGACTATAAAATATTTTACTATTCCTATCATTTGTCTTTTGGGTTCAGGTTGAAGATAAGACAGTACAGATTACAACCAACTAAAATATACACTGGTGTCTTATTTATACAAAGTGGCAAAAGAAATCTGTGTAATATAAAATAAAAATAGGTGCCTTGCTGAAGGTGGGGGCTCATGCCTTTAATCCCAGCACTTAGGAGGCTGAGGTAGGAGGAAGCCTGTGAATTTGAAGCCAGTCTGAAACTAATTCCAGGTCAGCATGGGCTAGAGTAAGACCTACCTAGGAAAAGCAACAACAACAAAAAATAAATGAATAAAAAATAAAAAATAAAAACCCAGGTGCCTCATTAGTGCAGTAGGTTGTGTATCAGTCTCATAAAATAAAGATAAGAAGGCTAGAGATATGTCTTAGCGGTTAAGGTGCTTGCCTGCAAAGCCAAAGGACCCAGGTTCAGTTCCCCAGGACTCACGTAAGCCAGATGCACAAAGTGGTGGCACATGCACCTGGAGTTCGTTTGTACTGGTTGGAGGCCCTGGCGGGTCCCCCCTCCCTCTCTGAAAAAAATAACAGCTCATTTATTTGCTTTGTTCAAGACTCTCTCTGTGAAATGACAATGGAATAAACTAACATCATTACTTATCTAATTTAGGATAAATTATAGTATGAAAGCTGCTCATAGGGGCTCAGACCTGCAATTCCAGCATTTGGGAACCTGAGGCCTGAGGATCTCCACAAGTTATGAGGTTAGCCTGGGCTACATAATAAGTTCTAGTACAGCCAGGGCTAGAAAGCAAGACTGACTCAAAACAACAAAATAACTTGAGCGTGGTGGTACACACCTTTAATCTCAGCACTTGGGAGGCAGAGGTGGGAAGACTGCAGTGAATTTGAGGCCACCTGGTGAATTCCAGGTCAGCCTGGGCTAGAGTGAGACCCTACCTTGGAAAACAAAATACCAAATAAACAAAAAAAAAGGACTGGAGAGATGGCTCAGCAGTTAAAGGCGCTTGCTTGCATAACCTGACAGCCCAGGCTTGATTCTTCAGTACCCACATAAAGTCAGATGCACAAAGTACTGCATGTGTCTGGAGTTTGTCTGCAATGGCTAGAGGCCCTGGCACACCCATACTTTGACTAAAATAAATAAACAAATATATTTCTTTAGGGCTGGACAGATGGCTCAGTAGTTAAAGTGCTTGACTGCAAAGCCTAAGGATCCTGGTTTGATTCCACACTACCCACGTAAAGCCAGATGCACAAGGTGGCACATTGTGTCTGGAGTTCATTTATAGGGACTAGAGGCTCTGGCGGGCCCATTCTCTCTACCCCCTTCTAATAAATAAAAATATTTTAAAAATATGTTTTTAGCTGGGCATGGTAGTCCACATCTTTAATACCAGCACTCAGGGGACAGAGGTAGAAGGATCACCAGGAGTTTGAGGTCACCGTGAGGCCAGGGCTAGAGTGAGACCCTACTTTAAAAACAAAACAAACAAAAAAAAATGTTTTTCAGCCAGGTGTGGTGGCGCACACCTTTAGTTCCAGCACTTGGGCGTGAAAGGTAGGAGGTTCACCAGCCTCCTAAGTGCTGGGATTAAAGCCACGTGAGGCTACCTAGTGAATTCCAGGTCAGTCTGGGCTAGAGTGAGATCCTACCTCAAAAAAACAAATCAACAGCAATAACTGAAAAGAAAAAAGAAAAAGCTTTGAGAGAGAAAAGAGGTGGGAGAGATTGCTCAGTGGTTAAAGCTACTTGCTTGCAAAGCCAGACCGCCTAGGTTCAAATCCACTGCACCCATGTAAAGCCAGATGCACAAAGTGGCACATGTGTCTGGATTTCATTTGCAGCGGCAGGATACCCTGTCATGCCATTCTCCTCTCTCCTTGTAAATAAATGAATAAAAACATATTTTTTCCTAAGGGGAAAAGAAGTCGGGCATGGTGGTGCACGCCTTTAATCTCAGCAGTAGGGAGGCAGAGGTAGGAGGATTGTCATGAGTTCAAGGCCACCCTAAGACTACATAGTGAAATAGTCAACCTGAGCTAGAGCAAGACTACCTCAAAAAATAAAAACAAACAAACAAAAAGACTATAGATAATGATGGGATATGTGGGTCTCCTCTTTATGAAGCACAAAGCATGCTGTCCCACACTGCTTTTGTACAATGTTTCTCAAGCTAGTTGTTTTAGTTAGGGCGATCTTGTTGAGTTAAGATCCGGGCGTGGTGGCGCACGCCTTTAATCCCAGCACTCGGGAGGCAGAGGTAGGAGGATCGCCGTGAGTTCCAGGCCACCCTGAGACTCCATAGTGAATTCCAGGTCAGCCTAGGGTAGAGTGAGACCCTACCTCGAAAAACAAAACAAAACAAAAAGATCCTGATACTGAGAGGAGGACATGACATGTGTGAGCCCTTCCTCCACCACAGGCCCTCTAGCGGTCATTTCAGATGTCTCCTTAACTCTCTCATGACCTCAGGGAGGCAGGTGCTATTACTACTACTGTATCATACATGAGAAAATGTAGTTCTAGGTGAGTCATATTTTTCAAGGTCAAACAGCTCATACAGGCTGGCCACTTGTGCTGACCCCAGAGTGGGCTTCGGTTTACTCTTTTCTTCAAATCCATGCAACGGGAATTGCAGGAGTGGTGGCACAAACCTTTAATCCCAGCACTGGGAAGGCAGAGGTAGGAGGACTGCTGCAAGTTTGAGGCCAGCCTAAGACCACATAGTGAATTCCAGGTTAGCCTAGGCTAGAGTGAGACCCTACCTCAAACACCCTCCCCCAAAAAAGACAGTAAAGTTAATATAAATACATCTTTCTCCTGAAAAAGTACATGTAGCACTTACTTTCCAATGGAGCCTCATAGTAAACAGCTGCTTTTCTCTGTCTGAGATAGTATCGTTTCTGGTTATCTCCTTCACCATCTTCACCTTCATCTTCATCTTCACCATCATCTTCACCATCGTCTTCATCTTCACCTTCATCATCATCTTCATCTTCTTCCTGCTCTTCACCCTCTTCAGATGATTCTACAATTAAGACATAATGCCAGTATGCCCACCAAAACGTTGACCATTTTTAACATGACCTTTTAAAATTTAACTCTCTTAGGTTATTCTAAAATCTTGTATTCCTTTTGCAACATTACTGTTCAAATGAAGTTAAAGATTATTTAATCAGGCTGGGTGTGGTGGTACATGCTTTTAATCCCTACACTTAGAAGGCAGAGGTAGGAAGATCACTGAGTTCAAGGCCAGCCTGGACTACAGAGTTTCAGGTCAACCTAGGCTACAGTGAGCTAGACCCTACCTCAAAAACCCACAAAAAAGGGGAAAAAAAAAAAAGTGACACATGCATCTGAAGTTCACAAGTGTCTGAAGTTTGTTTCCAACAGGTAAAAAAAACACCCCTGGGGCATGTGTGTCCCCATCCCCCAACTGCCAGCACACACACACACACAAAGAAAAAAATGTTTAACAAGGGAGTGCTTCATTGGCAAATCCTGCCAGTCTAGATATAACTCCCCAGACAAAAGCCAGATGCAAATAGTGGTGTTTGAAGTGGCAAGAGATACTAGATGCCATAGAGTAACAAATTTTAAGAAAAAACAGTTTCACTCAAAAAAACACTACTAATCAAATGAAATAGTAAAAATTACTAACCCCTTTTAACTTAAAATCAGATATATTATGTACTAACTACAGTTGTATTATCAAGCAAACCAAAATTATTGCTTTGTAACTGAGTTTGGGGCTTTCTCTCAGACAAAGCACTTGCACAGGTTGAGGTAAGAGGATCACTTGAGTTTGTGGCCACCCTGAGACTACTTAGTGAATTCCAGATCAGCCTGGGCTACAGTGAGACCCTAACACACACACACACACACACACACACACACACACACACACACACACACACACACACAGCAGGGCGTGGTGGTACACGCCTTTAATTCCAGCACTCAGGAGGCACAGATAGGAGAATCACTGTGAGTTCAAGGCCACCCTGAGATTACATAGTGAATTCGAGGTCAGCATGGGCTAGAGTGAGACTATCTTGAAAAACAAAAACAAAAACAAAAACAAAGCTTATCATTTTAAGCTCTCCCTGGTCTCCACTTCTAAATTGTAATACACAACCATAATGTCAACTTTGAGTAAAGTTATTTCCTGCCACATAAAAAGTACTTAAATACAAACCAAGAAAACCATGACTAATTACAATACTAACCCACACTGTCTTCTTGGTTGTCAGTTGTTTCTTCATCAGCTTGTTGAATGCCATTTTGTTTTCTTCTTGTGTACATATTCAGATTGCTCTACAATATTTAAATAGAAGTCATTAGCATTCAGTGTATTTTCATAAAAGATGTAGTCAAAAGTGGGGCCTGGTAGCACACACCTTTAATCCCAACACTTGGGAGGCAGAGGTAGGAGGATCATAGTGAGTTCAAGGCCACCCTGAGACTACATAGTGAACTCCAGGTCAGCCTGGGCTAGAGTCACACCCTACCTCGAAAAACTAAAATAATAAAAATAAGCAGTCAAGACCCCTTCAATCTTAAGATACAATTATATGTTCTTCCAATTGTAGCCGTAATTAGTGACTGGTCAAACAAATGCTGGATAAAGTGATAATTAGCCCTAAAGGGACTATGCAGTAAAGGAAAAAAAAAATTAAGAGACTGAAAACACACACTAATGAAAGTATATATTTACTTCTTTTGTTTCATCAAACGCTTCCAAGGCTTCAAGCTTTTTTATCCGCCGTCTACGCATCTTCTTCATATCATCCATTTTTTGAAGTACAGCTTCAGCAGTGCTTTAAAAACAGTGATCACACAATATTTCACTAAGAGGCACTGATTTATTTGTATGAAATTTTCAAAATTTTCTTTCCAAGAATTTCAATACTTGGCTACCATCATGAAAACAAATGACCATAAATGCTGGTGGGGATGTGGAAAAAGAGGAACCCTTCTACACTGTTGGTGGGAATGCAATCTGGTCCAGCCAATGTGGAAATCAGTGTGGAGGTTCTTAAGACAGCTAAATATTGATCTACCATATGACCCAGCTATAGCACTCCTAGGCATATATCCTAAGGACTCATCTCATTTCCTTAGAAGTACATGCTCTACCATGTTTACTGCTGCTCAATTCACAATAACTGGGAAATGGAACCAGCCTAGATGTCCCTCAACTGATGAGTGGATAATGAAGATATGGCACATTTATACAATGGAGTTTTACTCAGCGGTAAAGAAAAATGAAGTTATGAAATTTGCAGAAAAGTGGATGGATCTGGAAAGAATTATACTAAGTGAAGTAACCCAGGCCCAAAAAGCCAAGCGCCACATGTTCTCCCTCATATGTGGATCTTAGCTACAGATGATTGGGCTTCTGTGCAAGAAGGAAAAAACTCAGTAGCAGAGGCCAGTAAGTTAAAAAAGGAGATAGAAAGGGAAGAGAAAGAAAGGGAGGGGGGCTTTTATTAGGTTGGTATTGTATATATGTAAGTAGAAAGATTGAGATGGGGAGGGGATATGACGGAGAATGGAATTTCAAAGGGGAAAGGGGGGGAGGGTAATACCATGGGATATTTTTTATAATCATGGAAAATATTAATAAAAATTGAGAAAAAAAATAAAATAAAAAAGAAAGATGAAGTTATGAAATTTGCAGGAAAATGGATGGATCTGGAAAGGATTATACTAAGTGAGGTAACCCAAGCCCAGAAAGCCAAGCGCCGCATGTTCTCCCTCATATGTGGATCCTAGCTACAGATGATTGGACTTCTGTGTGAGAAGGAAAAAACTCAGTAGCAGAGGCCAGTAAGTTAAAAAGGAGATATAAAGGGAAGAGAAAAGATGGGAGGAGGGTACTTAATAGGTTGATATTGTATATATGTAAGTAGAAGAATAGATTAACTGGGGTGAAAAGGCCCAAAGTGAGGTCAGGGTAAGAGATTGAGTAAAGGAAAGGTGGAGGGAGGGCTAATCAAAATCTAAGAGGATGCAAATAAATCATAAGGAATCTTCTGGTTTTGGACAATGGAACACCCAGGAGCCGTAGATTGTTGTTAGAAAATTTTCAGTACCAGGGATGGGATACCTCCAGTGAGTTGTTGGCCAGGGAGGTTCCTGATGCCCCCAAAACATTATAAGCCATTGCCGAGGCCCTTGGTTTCCCACCAGGAATAGATGGTAAGACCCTATTGCTGAAGACTCCACATACTTGGTTGGCAAGGCCACTGAGAAATTCTGCTGGAACTGAGCTGATAACCTCCTCCATGTAGACCAGTTGACAGAAAGCTGGAAGAAGCCATTCTACATTTAGTTCAACGGGAGAGAGATACCACCAGTGAAGATACTCAACAGTGGACACTGCAAGCCAGGCCAAATGAGCCAATGGGTGCAATAGTGGCACATCTGTCATGGTGGAAACCAACTGCCCTCCAATTGGACTGGAGGCCCGCTCCATTGGGGGGGGGGGGGGGACGGACGGACTACGTCCCTGATACTGAAAACTTAAAACAGGGGTAGTCATGAGCCCTAGGGGTGTAACATCTGCTGATGTCTGGAAAAATGTATATACTATGCTGATCAAACTGCCCAGTAAGCACTTCTCTTAATGTTTATACCCTTATATTAACGCTACTCTCACTTTGGGTAGAGAATCTTCTCTATTCAGATGGCAATGACCTTGGGATGACTCAGAAGGTATCATAGTGCTGGAAAGAAGTGACTGGAGTACTGAGTAACATCTCGATCACACCTTCCAAGGCTCAGGGTCTAATGCGGAAGAGGTGGCGGAAAGAATGTAAGAGCCACTGGAAGGGTAGGACTCCTTACAACGTCCTCCCTCCAGACATAAAATGGCCTGGATATCCATGACCTCATAATGCCTGACACTACCTACATAAGACCATCATAAGAGGAGGAAAAGATCATGACATCAAAATGAAAGAGAGACTGATTGAGATGGGGAGGGGATATGATGGAGAATGGAATTTCAAAGGGGAAAGTTGGGGGAGGAAGGGTAGCACCATGGGATATTTTTTATAATCATGGAAGATGTTAATAAAAATTAAGAAAAAAGAAAGAAAAAAGAAAAAACTCAGTAGCAGAGGCCAGTAAGCTAGAAAAGAGAGAGAAAGGGAAGAGAAAAGGGAGGGGGTTACATAATAGGATGGTATTGTATAAATATAAGTAGAAAATAGATTAATGGGGGTGAAAAAGCCCAAAATGAGGTCTGGGGAAGAGATTCAACATCTAAGAGGATATAAATCAATCAATCATATGTAATCCTACTTTTTTGGACAATGGAACGAACACTCAGGAGCCGTAGATTGCTGCAGATTGTTGCTAGAAAATTTTCAGTGCCAGGGATGGAATAGTTGTGGGCCAGGGAGATCCCTGATGCCCCCAAAACATTATAGGCCATTACCAAGGCCCTTGGTTTCCCACCAGGAATAGATG